>JAEIFK010000678.1:11350000-12550000 GCA_018901825.1 Drosophila funebris | reverse complement strand
TATGCACCAATTAAAAGTGACAACTCGGCACTGAATCTCGCTGGCAAATCATCAAAATTTGTTCAACCAAATGAAATACAAGCCAAATATTTGAAAGGTGTCGCATTAAAAAGCCACGTGCAATAATTATGTCAAGCTGCTTTCATAGTGGGAAGGAGGTAATACTTTCGACACCCTTTCGCCTTTTTATATTCTCTGAGTCTGAGCAACTTTTGCATTAACAATCTTTGCTCGTAAAAGACAAACAACCCATCAAAAGTGATGCAAAGTCAGTCCCAAAGCTTTGGGTTAAACCGATTTGTAAATTTATTTATGCAACCCCCCGCCCACCACAAATCCCTTTCTTTGACACACTCAGCGACTGAGCAACTTTAATACCACTCCAAAGGATAATAGGAAATCCTGTTGCCTTTCAAAGGATGACACAATGTGCGCTTTTAATATTTAATTTTTGCATAAAAAATGATTTTGCTTTGTATCATTTGATATGAAAATGCAATTTTTTATACATTGTTCAATGCATTCAATTGATACAAATTCATTCTATGCTGATTTTAACTATGAATTTATCGTATTTACGCTTGATTTCGCAAATAATGTGAAATTAATTTTAAGTCTCACGTATAAATTAAAATCGCACACGGTTCGCCTCACACAGCCCAATGGAAGTGGCTTAACATGTTAATTACATATAATCGTCATTAACAATTAATTATGTAGATAATGTATGCATAAAGCGGAACATGTGTGTGTGTGTAGGTCTACGTCTATGTGCATGTGTGCGTATGTGTGTATTTGTGTTAGTTAGGACAAAGTGACAAAATGTGACTTTTAATCAGCATGGATATTCAATTAATGAGCTCATAAAGGTTTCCCACCAGGCAGGAAAGCTTTAGAAATGGTAATGATGTTGAACCTTAAAAAGAGTTATTTTGACAATAAAATAATATAGAACAAGCGGATCAGTCGAGCGCGCGCGACACTATAATACCCTGTGCAGTTTTCTAAATTAAGTATTTTTATTATAATATAAGTAAGAACTTAACAGGTGTTTAAAGAATACTCTTTTGAAACTGTCATTTAGCATATGAATTCTTTGCTTGCTTATATCAGTAAGCTTTCACATATGAATGCATATTCAATAAAAAGCTGAGTGTTACGACACTTAATTTACTTATGCTTGTGTCGCAGTAGTTCTCTATCTCGCTCGCACACATGTGCACACATGGTAAGCAGACGCGTGTATCACAGTCGTTTGCTGTCTCGCTCGCACACATGTGCTGCCTGCTGCTCAACGATTCAATGGAAAAAACTTTAATTTCTTTGCTGATTTGCTGTCTTATTTATAAACCGATCCTGATGAAACTTTCAGTATTACTTTTATATGATAATCTTCAAGCACTTGTTAAGTTAGAAGTGTCTACGTTGAAAAATGTGGCTAATATTAGTTTTCTTTCGATTAGCGGGGGAAGGGGGGGAGGTATCAAAAATTTCAAATAAACTTGAAGAGATCGACGCGTTCATACAGACGGACAGACAGACGGCCGTCTCTCATCAGGTGCAGCAAATGGTTATTAAGGAGCTCTGGCTTTAAGGAACAACTTTCAATCAACAAGTTTGTGGTAGTGTATTTTATTAAGCTAAGGCTTTGGGTTAACTTAAAATTTAAGACAAGTTTAGACCTTGTTCCGCATCTAAAGAGCATTACCCCTGTAAAATGATAAACAATGTCTGGGACTGTGTCTCTGTCTCTGTGCTTGCTAGACATTTATAATTACAACAAAAAAGTTTTCTACATTTACTTTATTTGTCCTTTCATTTGAATACCTCTTGATATTGGCAGTAAGAGGGTATACCACAGTTGAAACAGTTTCCTCTTGTTGCGGTAGGTGGAAGAACTGTGTGTATCAGGATATGTTAGAGAGCATAGTATCTCCAAGTCGAGCATTCGCTATTTAAACATTTTGTGTTTGTGTCGCTTTTATGTTCTTTATTCTACTTTTTTTTCACCGCCAGCACCACTTACTGGAACCGCACTTCCCTCACCCACAATGCGAACACCCTGTCGTCACACACAAAAACAAAAATATGATTTATGTATTTAATTTAATGCTCTTGTTGGTGATGGTGTTGTTGTTGGTGTTGGTGTTTGTGTTGATGTTGCTGGTTTTTTTAGAGGACAGTATGTGTGTTTATTTGTCAGGCGACAACGGGATAATAAGAGAAACCAGAAACGGGAATCCGGCAGACAGTGCGGCCAGCAAAGACCAGGATACAGACTCGGTGTGAGGGATGCTCCATGTTGTAAACAAACTCGTACTTCTCTATATTATTTCGTTTCCTTTGCTTTAACGCTATTTTGCTGTTTTAAAGGCATTAAATTGCCATTGTTGTTGCGCCCACACAAAAGGCATAAAAATGAAAAATGTGCGGCGACTTTTGTTCCTTTTCATCGGTTTCTTCTTCACCATCTTCAGCTGTAATTATAAATAATTTGCATTGTTGTTCTTGCTGTTGTTAGTAGAATGTTAAGCATAAATAAGTAAATAGACAAGAGGCCAACTAGCTTGGCCTCTGTGGAACTCGCCTGAATTATGTAAAATTCCAGCACAAGCAAATCAAATTTGTTGGCCACAGAATACCCCTACCCAACCTACGGCACCCCCCGCAACATCAGTCCATTGTCCCTTGTCTTATAGCCGGAAAGGCAAAACGTAAGCAGAAAGTAAGTATCTAGTACTTGTAAAACATTAGGAACACACGCTGTTACACACAATCATACATACACACGCACACACATATAGATAAAGAGCATGCAATTACCATAAGCCCAACACACACACACACACACACACAGACACACTCGCTTGGCCATAAAACGAAATGTGGCCCAAAAAGAAAAAGACAACAAGGATCAAGTGCAAATTTTTGATAATTAAACATTCAGAAGCGCCAAAATGCTTAACACAAGCACAACGAGCTCCAAATGGGAGGCGGTGTGGCATGCCACGCCCATGCAATGCCAAGGGGCAAGGAGGGTACTGAACTTATGCTGGCAATGTAATTAACACACAAAAATTGAAATCTGCTGCCAAACACAAACACACACACACTCCCACACACCAGAGAATGCCAGACGGCTTCATTGAGGTCTAGGAAGTAAGTTATAAGTGTGTGTGCTTGTGTGTGTATGTCGCTGTATCTGTGTGTCTGCCTGTATTTGCCGCTGTGTATGTTTGTATGCATGTGCGTGATTGTGTTTACATACATGAAATCGCAACAACTTTCTTTTTTTTTTTATTTTCGTAATTAAAAATCAGCTTCAGGATATTTTCACCATTTTCGCCAACGAAAATTACAAGCAGCGTGTAAAACATAAACAGCAATTTTCCCAGAGAGAACTCAATCTTCCGTGTCCTTCTCTCGCCCTCCATCGCAACAGTCTCCCTTCCATCCGAGGCCAACTCCCTACTGAGCGTTGTTGACTGCATATTAAGATATGCGTAATGCAATTGAATATCGCATTTAAATTACGATTGTATTCTTCATTGAAATGTTTTCGCTCAAACGATGGAAAACAAGGAACAAGGAAGTATACAAAGGAAGAGTGCCTCACTGCAGATACGACGTTTTAAAATAAATATTTTATTTTATTTATCATTAGTATTTAATTTGCTTAATATTATATTACGATAAAATACTTAATACTATTACTCCACATATATATAATTGTATATAAGTGTACATGCCCTTCCATTACGTGTTTCTTGGGTATCAAGTAAAATTATAAACAATATAATATACGTATATATATCATAACTCAAGTAATTCCATGATTCTACTGATAATACTACATCTACTCTTGCATACAGGGTATACAGCTGCACAGTTTTGAATCATCAGACTCAAAAGTATATGTGGATGAGTACACCGCGTAAATATGTTTAATAAATATACAGGTATATGAATATGAAATTAAATGATTTAAATAAATAGTCAGCAAATGGAAAAGTCGTGGAGTGAGCATTACAAGGTATTAACAAATATTTTTATTATGCTCAAATAACAATTTCACGTCTGCTGCATGCGAGCAACAAATTTATTTATGTAATTTATTTCCCAATCATTTATTTTGTATTAATTAAATATACATTTTCATTTCTCTTTCTTTTTGCTTCAAAAAAACCCCCGCACATAAATATTTATATTACTTTTTTATAATTTGGCCAGCGGGTGAGAAAAATGTGTTTTTAAGCTGCAAGCCAAACACAGATGAAAACATTGACTGATTTTGTTCGTTTTCTTCAATTGCGTTGAAATGAAAATGGAATGAAAAGCCTTTGAGTGGACCCGAGGATTGGGTGCGGCCTGTTTTTGACAAATTGACTTTGCTAGCAATAATAATAACAACAACCGCAGCGGCGACAACAACAACAACAACAACAGCAGCAGCAGCAACGAACTCTACTCAAGTACATAGTACTATATTCATATTGATTTCAAACGAAACTCAACATGCAAATGACAGATTTATATTTCATGCTGTCGTTTCGGCTGTCAATCAACTTGGCCAAGGTGTTGATTGATGTCTAGACTCGAGAAGCAGCTGGGTTGAGGATGAGGGTGAGGGGTGAGCGTCAGGCTTAAGTGGGCGTTGGCTCGGGAGGTTTTCATAAAACATTTCATATTTTTTTTGACAGTTACGCATTCAGAATTTTGGGGCCTGGTTCCATATTTGGAATGTATTCGTGAATAGATGTGGGTGCAATGTACGGCAACTAGAGCGTCTTGACTACGCCTGGCCACACTTGAGTGAGTGACGTAGGGGGAATGGGGAGAGTGGGGGGATGAGGAGTAGCTACTAAGCTGAACATTAGCCATGCTTAGAAATGCAATGACGCATGCTGCGATCAATATGGAATAGGATTATGTCATATGCACACATACCCACGCGCTTGTAAATACAAATGTATCTTTATATCTTTCATTCATCAATTCCAATTCCAAGAAACTGGCAGTAACTTTACCATTAAAATCTTAGCCCAGTTTTCATTGTCTGCAGACCCATAAAATGAGGATGGAAAGAGAAAAAGTAACATTCACAGGTGTGCAGCGCATTCACCATTCACAGGTGTGCGCACGAGCTTTTGTTTAGTCAAGTATCGTAATTTGCTAGCATGTTTATTCATGTTAGCGCAGCTAGACCGCAGACACGAGGCAGACGAAACACAAATACAAAGGCGAAACTCTCAAAACTGTCGCGCTCTCTACCCCCACCACCTCACCCCTCTCTTTCGCTCTCTTTAATAATTCAGCAGTCCCTTTTAAATGCAACAACAGCAACAAAACCAAATTGAAATCTAAAGCAGTGAGAACTTGCTGTCGCCTAAAAACTTAGCAACGATGCCGGCTGTCGACACCACCAACAGCCCCTATGAAAACCAGAAGAAACAAACAAAATAAAAACTGAAGAGATAAATAAAAATAAAAAAGTCGCAGAGCCTGGTTAAAAAACAAAGTGCTTTAAATGTTGGCCCGTTGTTGGTTTGGCTGTTGGGGTTGCTAAACAGAAATTCGACTGAGACAGACGCGGAGGATGCTTAATGGTCTTAGTAGGGCGCATTGCCGGCAGCTTAACCCCAAAAGGCCACGAAAAAGGAGGCTAAGCTTTATTTATGCGCCAAAAAGGTATGGAAATTTCGGTAGGGATGCTCACCACACACTCACTCACAATCACTTAAAGTTTTCCCATAAAAATATAGCATTGAAACTTTAAATGTTATCAAAATAAAGAAGAAGAAGAATTTCTTTAATGAGAGCATTTTTGGATCTCAGTTTAACTCAATAATCTTAAATCATATAATCAACATAACTGAAAACATAATTTGGTCAAAGTTTTCCAGGTTCATTCTAATAATAATTTAATTATAACTAAGACGATTGTAGTATAAAATTTAATTCGTATTTACATTTAATTATGACTACTTATATAGATATACCAGGAAACTTTGAATGAGTTTCTGATCTCTGACATTGAAAACTAAATATGGCATTCACTTGGCTTCAGTTTTTCTCTCCAGCTACAAAAGCTATTTAATTTTATTTATAGCCAAAATTCAAGCTGAGTAAACTAAAAGTACTTTACAGATTGAATATAGATAGAATAGAGTGGACCCAAATGGACTTAAATGTATTTATAAAGTTGTCGGAGTATTTGGAGTATATAAACATATAAGAAGTTGCAGCTAATCATATGAAGCTATATAATACTACACTTCCCTCATAGCGGTCACTTTAGCTGAGTTTAAAATGCATATAAAAGTAGTAAAAAATTCAAATGCAGTTCAACTCTATTCGCTTACACAATTATTTCATACCCTGTAGTCATAAATTTACCAAAATGGGTATACTACATATATAGTAAGAACTTGCATAAATAAACATAATTTATATCATTTGCTTATGCTTGGACAGATTATAGTAAAAGCAACTGGGGAACCTCAAAGAGAAACTTAAACAATCCGTTAAAAATGAAATCCCCACACTGCTAACAGTATTCCAAGCGATTCAAAAGCTTTTCATAAACTCTGTCTGTGTATGTCTGTGAGTATGCTGTGGTGGGTGGGGCAACAAGTAACCATATAGAGCCAGAGCCTAGGGAACTCGCACAAACGAAATAATCCAATATACATATTGTATTGTGCGATAATACGCAGCCAGAATACTGGCAGAAGGGAGGCAGCAGATAGAGGGGTAAAGAGAGCTCTGAACTGAAGCCAGGAATATTTTCATTTTTTTTTTTTTTTTTCTATCTTTTCTCGCTTTTTCGCTGTTTACCTAGGTTGCTCTGTTGTTGCCACAATCCTACCATGTATCTACGAATGCCACTCGGCTACGGATACATCCATTTAACATCTTTTTTTTTTTTTGCAATATTTAGGCAGTTTTATGCATGGCAAAGCAAACAAACTCGCTTACAAATTCAATGAAAATCATTTCAATTTTCAGATACTGTGCAAAGAATTTGCATATATCTGCCTGTATGTGCACATGTATGTGCACACCCCCCGGTTATGTATGTGCAAATCAATTGCAATGCTAAAACTCACACAAAAATTTCATTAAGTTAAAATGCAAGGAAATCTTTCAATATTTAACTTTATTTGTTATACTATTAATCAAGACATACAATGTTTTTTGAAATATTAATTCGAAAGTTATTCATGCAGTTATTACTTTATGACTTAAATTTAAAAAGTTGCTCAATACTCGACTTCATAAATTGCTTTAACATTCAAAATGAGGCTAAATATAATTTAAATTTAAATATGCAGTGAATAATATGCAATAATAATGCAAAAGAAATTCAAATTAATTAAGAAATTAATATTATTTATATACGTTATTTTAACAAAACATTTACAAAACAATCTAAATATTGCTATGCAATTAAATGAATAAAACAAGACAAAGTACAACGCTACATTTGTCAAATTGAACTGCTGATATTCATTTCAATTGTTTACCCATTTTTTGTCAATCTCGGCAAAGGACAACAAATAAAAATTTATTTTGATTACAAGTGCCAAACGAACTCGTGTGCCAAGGATAACAGTTCGCCATGCTTAGCAGGCGTCGCATGGAACTTGTGGTCCATAACCGTTGACTGTTGCGACTGTTTCGACTGTGTCGACTGCCAACTGCTGTCCAGTTGTCCAACTCCAATAGAAGTGGGCAAATGTCCAAGACTGTTAGGGCCAGCCAGAGTGCCGGCCTGCCAGAAGGTACTCCTACTCCTGAATGTCTCCTGGTGCTGTTTATTTTTATGTGACAATGCAAAGTAAGTGCACTTGAGTTGTTCTCCCGGCCTACAATCAGCTGGCAGCTGCTCAGTGCGCGATAATTAACATTTGTTACGCAGGTCAACAACTACACACACACGCGCACACACACACACACACACACACTGCACTACATGAATGCGTAAAGAGAAGAACTGTATAAAAGTCAGTGAGCTTTAAAATTGGCACGAACTCGACTCTCGCTCAATTACGGCAGTATGAGAAGTTCCATTGGCTGCTGAGTTGCCTTTGCACGGCCATTAGCCCGGGCATGGTACCGGGATTGGGTTTGGGAATGTGATTGGGTTTGAAAGTGGGCATGGCTATGACTATGGCAGAGTTCCGCCTTCAGTTCCGCTTTGTATGCATGCCATAATTGTTTGGCTAGGAAAAATAGCAGCTCGCAGATGCCAATCAATGAGAAGCCCGCTATGATGCCGCAGATGTTGCCAATTGTACCTGAAAGCGAAGGAAGAGCACAGTATACATATTTACATATACATGGTACAGTAGTAAACAGTATACATACATATATATATATATATATATATATATATATATATATATATATGCAAAAACTGTAATATACAGCAGCACTCACTGAAGATCTCATACCAGGCGTTTTTAATAATCTGCCGAAAGTATTGAATGTGCGTTTCGGCAAAGTAAATACGCACAACGGCCAACTCGGAACTGTCATGGCCATAACTGTTATTGGCGTCGATGCTGCTACCGCTGCTGCTGCTGCTGCAAAATTAAACTCATTTATGGCAACTGACGAAGGGTAAACTTAACCCTATCAAGGATGCCTCAAAAGAGTATCTCGATTTCTGAGAACTTTCACAGAATCAACAACCACAAGAACTAACTTTTAACTTGGCTCAATTTCAGAGTTATTAAATTGAATAACATTTACACATGCAAACATAATTGAAGTTGAGCATAGATTTGTAGCACAGTTTAAAGAGAAATCAACAGTTACAAAAGAGCACAACAGCTCAAAACTCAATGGTAAATACTTTGTGCTTACATGGGCTTATATAGGCCATTGAGGGCCAACGTCATGGCACCACGAACACGGTAGCGTATCTCCGAGCAGGAGGCCAGACAGTGTGGACAGTAGAGAGCATCCTCCAACTCATGCTCCAGGCCAGTCAAATTGGCGCGACTGGTGATGACATTCAGCCATTTAACTATAACAAAGATCCAGGGATCACAAATGCTCAAATACTCGTCCCTTCTAGAAACTACTTACACTTGTAGCGCCTGAGACACTCCATGTGCTGGAGGGTGCAGAAAACTTTACCCACGTTACCCTGAATAAAAAACGTAGGTATATTGAAGGGCAGACAGCCGCACAATCTGAAGATGCTGCGGGCTCGACAGGAGGAGATGCATTTACTGAATGTATAGCGACGATTGAAGTCGTGACGAACTCTTGTGTTCTCATCCTCGAAAAGGCATTTGCGCTGTAAATTGATTGACTCAATGATTGACTGACAGTTGACTCGAACTATGACTAAAACGAACCACAGTGGGACTCATGTGACGTGCCTCGGGAACTGTTTCAAAGATTTTCGGATGCACGGGCAAATGAGTGATCTCGCCAGTATATATAAACCTTACGGAGACGCCACCAGATTGCGGATCAGGATAATTACCGGGCTCATAGATAAAGATCTGCTCAAATGTGTGAATAGATGAGCCGATGATTGCATTTACTTGGGATCTCCTCACTACTCACTGCATATCCATCACGTTGATGTAAATTATAGAAATTATCTTTGTGTGTGTATTTGAGTGTTAAGGCCAGACCCATGTCGACTCCAAAGAAATGCTGGAAGTAAGGTCGCTCCTTAAAGTATCTGAGACATAAGGCAGAGGAGCAGACAGTTAGATATGTGGGCAAATACATGGATGAATAGATAGAAAGACATATGATAGATAAATGTTTAGATGTTAGATATTTATATAAGTAGATGGATTTTACTAGTTGTAGTTAATGTAGATAGCAGTTGATATATAGTTAAATAAATATAGTTAAATATATCGATCTTCTTACTTTCCCCGCAGATTGAAGGTACAACAGAATCCATAGCTTGTAAGCGATTCTTCAAACTGTCTCAGGCAATCGAAGGACTTGCCAGCCAGTCGACAGGACACAAAGATCTCACTGCAATTGGGTGTTAGATCTCGCATGCGTTTCTTTGTATTGAAGAACAACTCATCGGACTCGGTATCCAAGACGTCGAGGAATCCCTGAAGTTTCAGAACTCTCTCGTAATCCCCCAATTCCTCGGGACTGTAATACATGCCAAAGGCATGAAGTTCATTATAAAAGTAACTTGCACTTCTCAGCTTGGGATCCTTGTCGCTGCTGTTGAAGATTGCATAAATGAATCAATCACATTAAATGGCATCTTCACTTACAGTTCCTGGGCATAGTGCCAGACAGCGCGACTAGAAATGCGATTGGTGGTGCAAACAGAGACGGCGGGCAGATCGACATCACTAACAGGATATTGAGGATTGTATATGGTGGTCACCAGTACCTGCGTTTCGTCGTTGAACGTGTTCCAAATGAATGCGATGAGCACGCTCAGCGCGGTTATATGGAAAATGAGCCAAAAGAAACTACGCAACTAATTGAAAGTACAGCGAGCAGCGGATAACGAGTACAGGATGCCACTAGATAGGGCTACTTACCGTTCCTTACTGCGATAACCGGGCTCCACTAATTTGCCATAACAATGAAACGAGAGATTTTCCAGAAAATCCTTTAACGCCGCGGCAAATGGCAATTTCTGTGGCGCAGTTTCCTCATCGCGAACCACCACAGGTGAGTTATTGTTAATGGGTCGAGGTATCCACCAGATGGCGTGTCCAGCGGCCAAACGTTGATGGAGCTTTCGCTGTTCCCGTTCTCTAATTGTTACCATGTTTGGCACGCACTCAGCCTGATTCTCGATTGCAACTGTTGCGGTTGTCGACGCATTGCGAGCCTTTTTGTAGGCCGACCTCCAACAGTTGCCGGTTGTCCTGTCATTGTCATGGTCATGGGGCAGGGGTATCGAGATGAAGAGCGAGAGAATGAGCTTCTCCTTGTTGGCTCATTTTAATGAAAATTTTGCAGGCATGTCGTGCGTGTTGTTGTAATTAGGCCTCGTGTTCCAACTTATTGCCAACAAATTAACTGCGACATGGCACGTGGTGTTCAGCCACGTTTCCCCTTCAACATTTCTACACATTTCCACAGCTAAATGTGCCCTGCTCTCGATTCGTCTTGGCAATTTCCCTTAATTGTCAACAATTTAAAATGAAATTAGTTAAACGCGCGTTAAATGTCAGGCGAAACGGAAACATCATCATCAGCGCCAGCGCCAACGCCAGCAGGACTCAAGTAGGTCATGTTGCTTCTGATTTCAGTTCCCCCTGAATTCTCAGCCGGATAACGAGCCAGTCAAATGATTGTGTACATGAATGATAATGACCGAAATCGTACCCCATCAAATCCTTTCAGTATCATAATTCATTTGTGTATAGATAATCAACTAGATGGCCAGTTCCAACTGAATCCTTTCCAGAATTAAAAGAATCATAATTGATTGATTGATCATGTCATTATAGATAACTGCAGTAAACTAATTAAATTAAATAAAATAACTAAATTAAAAATACACTTTTACATTTACATTTACAGTATTTATTTATTTGCTTATACCTTTTCATTTACAACAAATTTCTCTACTGTATCTACTGTATCTGTATCTACTGTATTTAAGGATAAATGTGTAATTTGGCGGCATCGAATATCTTAGCCTTGTTGTTGGCCTTATTACGATCTATCGCCCGACTGCAGACCATATAAAAGTACTTGATGAAATAGAAGAGTAACTCAAAAATAGCAACCAAAGAAAAGCCCATGAAAATTGACAATATATTGCCAATGGTGCCTGAAAAGCACAACAAATGATTAGCAATTGAATGAGATATATTCACAATTACTTACTGAATATCTCAAACCATTCATTGTTCAACAATCGCATATAGAGTTGAGCATACGGTTCACCAAAGTAAACTCTCAGCACGGATATATCGGATGTGAGATGTGTCTCATTATTCTCATCGGTTTTGAGAGTAGCCAGATAGTTGTCAATGGGCAACATGCTCATGGAAACGCGATACTGAACATCACTACATGAGGGCAAACATTGGGGACAGTACAGTGCCTCCTCGAATTCACGCTCCAGGCCCGGAATACTCACGCGCTCAGTTAGCACATTATTCCACTTAACTGCAAGCAGAGATTGAGGCACGGAATGGCATTGAGGAATAAAGTAACAGTAGACAGTAGATGACTTACATTGATACTGATTGAGGCAGTTGGCATGGCTAAGTGTACAGTAGACGACGCCTTCCATGTTCCCCACCAGATCATGCGGCAAGTGGTAAGGCAGGCAACTGCAAAGTGCAATGATGCTACGAATGCGGCATCTGGTAATGCAGTTGGGAAATGTATAAACATATTTATTTCTATCGTTGGGCACTTCAGCCTCATTGTGGAAATAACAGCGTCGCTATAGTGGATAAACAATATAAATTATTATAAACGTAGTTTTGCAATGGAAACTCACTCCAATTGGTGAAAACGAATGCAAACTTTTATCGGTATCAATCACGCGCGGAAAGATCTTTAGGAAACTCTCCTCTGTTTGTCCGGGAAACATTTCCAGCGTATTCGATGAGGCAACCGAAGGATAATTATTTGCATCATGAATGATGACAATATAACCATTTGTATTCAAAATAGGTGAAAAATAATCCTCATGACTGGCATTCAGCACAACTGTCAGGCCCTGAGCTGAGTTGGCAAATCGATTTTTAAAATCCCGTTTCTTGAGTCTGCTCAGAATATTACCAAGTTAATATAAAATCTGAACTATTAAGCCACCAACCTGTTCTTGGTATTGAAAGTGCAGCATGGTCCGTACTTGGTAAGACTTTCCTGAAAAGCCGCCTGACTGAAGCAGTTGATATCGATGTTGGACAGGCTGCATTTCAATATATATTCCTCACATTTAGGCGCCAGCTAGAAAAGCATTATATTTATTTAACAATGATTAATTATTTAATAATTAACAATTAACTCTTGTACATAACTCACCAATTTCATAATGCGTCGCGTATTGAAGAAGGTTTCATTGTTCCAGGTGCCGAATAGGTCTAGAAATGCTTGAAAATTCAAATAATCCTCAACATCAGTATTAAAATTTCCCGGCAGATACAATAAACTCAGATATTTCAATTGATCCGCATAGTACGACAAGTCACGAATCGAAGGATCATTATTTTGCCTGAGGAAAGGGTGACCATTAATTGAAACCAGAGGAGTATTGTGTTTTAGGGGGGTCCGGGCTTACTTACAATTCGAGGGCATAGTTCATGATGGCCTGCTTGGAGAGGCGATTGTTAGGGCATATTGAGACAGCCGGAAATGGAACATTTTCGACGGGATAAAGTGGATCTTTCAGATTGATAACAAAGTACTGGGCGATAAATTGCTCCCAGGTAAGCAGGAGCACCGACAGCATTGTGGCAAACGTGGCCATGTGCACCGCCAGCCAAATTAATCTGCAAATAAACGAAACGAAGAATGAAGAAATCATATGAGTCTGAGTCTGAGTCGGAGTCTGAATCTGAGGCACACACAGGAGGTAAGATAAACGCATAGGACACAGGGCTTTGAGGTAAAAGCGGAAGCGGAAACGGAAATGAAAAATGTGAAAAATGCAATGCAAAAGCGGAACAAAATGAGTTGAGAATGACGATGACGAGGATGGCAGAAAGACAGCTGGAGAGACAAAAGATAACGGAGTCCCTCTGAAAATCGCAACTGCAAATTTTCTATGGGACCATGTTGCGTATGAGTAACGTCACATCAATGCAGCAAAGGCAACGTCAAGTTGCCTTTTTATCAGACGCTCTCACCTTTCCACCAAAGTTAACTCCGGTGCTACCAGTTTGTTGTAACCCTGCAAGGATATATTGCGCACCAGTTCTACCATATTTATACAAAAGCTCGAGCCAAGCGATGCCTTACGCCCAGCATCATTGCCGCCCACTTTGCCAGCGTTCGGATTTTTAATCCACCAGATGGCATTGGATGTTGATTCAATATTAACCATTCGAGCGAATAATTTTAACGATGATGTCGAGGCACGACTATTCGCGTTTATTATTGTCCTTGTCCTTGTTGTCCTACCCAGCAACTGAGCGACTTGGTTGCTTTTCAGTCACATGACCATGCAATGGGCGTGGCTGTTTCTGTCCTAATGTAAGTTTGTCATTAACGTATGTTTTAATTGACATTCAGTTTGCTGGGCGTCACTGCATAATTGTTAAACTTCTCGATTGATTATTGTTAAAAAGTAAAGCATACTTTCAGGCGGGCGTTTATTCGAAGTGGCCCGCGTTGCCAACTCCTTGAGAGAATTTTGAAAGTAATAAAGACGTTAAAATAAGACCTTGATGGGAATAACTTATTGTGTTTTATACTATCAGAACTGCCGTATATGTCAAATATCGAACAATTCTGAGCTAAAGTTAAATATATAAATATTTATTATTATAGTATTATTCTTAGTGACGAAATAAATGTTTAGTCTAGTATTAACATATTTTTATTATTTAAATTACAATTATTTAGCAATAAATTAAGTACATTAAAGACGTATTTTGACGACTCTAACGTCCTGCTGGCCAGAACGGTTGTCCAGGATAATTGCGTGAGCCCACAAAGGCATATTGATTGGGATTAATGACACGAGCAATGTCGGTATAACTGCGCCCAGAACGTTGTGACTGATATCCATATGACTTATATGCTGGCAAGCCAAGAGCCGAGGCTAAAATCGTAAACCAGGCCAAGAGCAGCAGTAGTAAACCCTTTCCTTGTAGCGGAGACATTCTGTTTCTAGAGTTTGCCGTTAAGAACTGTGCCTCAATGTCGACGCATGGAAGGCTTTTATATGATTGGGCCCAGTGTGTGTGGCCAGAAGAGTATTCCCATTCGGTTGACAGTTTATCGATCAGGTTTTTGCCATTGTGACATGCGTCGCACGTACTGTCGCACCATTGTCAATCCTCTTCTGCTCTCCTGCTCTCGATGTGGATTTCTTGTTGTTTCATCTCACAGCACCGTCAACATGTCATTCACACTGTGATCGCAAAGTCATTAAATATCAACAATCACGTTTTGACTCAGAACTAAGTACAGCAGATGAGTCTACACACATGGTTATCATATATCTATGTGTAGCGATCTTGACTTTTGATAGTCGCCTCTAACCACTCTGTGAATGATTTGACTAAACGTACATAACTCAGACTATTTAAACAGTAATTAACATCAAAGTCTTTCTAATTACGTATGTAGGTGCGCCTCACTTTATGGTTTTTGTGCTCGTCAATCGTGATGAGATCTATGAATTCCAGACCTAATGCATATATGAAGCTATCACCTGTAATTTGTTGTTGTTATTGTTGTTTTTTCACTTCCTGTAGTATCAATTCCATTATGGTCTAGGGGGAACTACTAGCTGAGTGGCCACTCGATTCGCATATCTGAAGTCAATTCAGCAATATTACTGAGTCAATGCGCACTGAATCATTCGTGCGGGATTTATGCATCTGAAAACCAGAATTTCAATGTTCTGCTTAATTATTTGAGTGTACAAAACATTGTGTAAATATTATCAATTGAGTCACAACAAATTCAAAATATAATTCAGTTTCTTCTGTTGGAAAAAAAGACTATAAATAATTTAACATTATTGACATTATTAGAACAGCTACTATTACTGTTACAGTGCTTCGACTTATTAAAAGATCAATTTTTTACAAAGTTTATATAATGTTTTTATAATGTTATATACATTTCATTAATACAGCTGAATATAATCTTACAAACTCCATGAATATTAAAAATGTGCTTTAGTAATTGGAACTTCTTTTAAAAAAGGATTATTAATTGGTATAAAAACAGTTAATTATAGCTACGATCTAAGTGCATAAATGGACTATCAAAATATAATATATAAATATACATATGTATAATTGAAAGCTTAGCTAATAGGTAAGTTAAAGATAGATGCTTGGACAACTTGAACAGTCTGCAGACTGATGCAGACAATAGACAATAGTATCTACTTAATGCGATCTAAGTGCTCCAACTACGAATCATGGAGTAGCTATTTTTAGTACATAATACAATGAACGCAACTCAGTTACTTGGGCGTGATTCGCGTGACAGTTACGTGACACGCCCATCTCTATAACTGACCTAGTCGCAGCTGCGTCACGTACTACCATCAACAGTCATCAGTCATCAGTCTCACTCAGCAAGTGCTAAAACTACATTTGTTTTTAATTCATTTGTCTGTCTCTGCCACAAACATTTTCATGCTCAATTACCAAACTTTTATTTTGGCTACTAAAACTCATAACACACACTAAATTTCAGTTGGGTCAAAGTTTCACTTGGCAATGCAAATAAAAACAACATTTGAATGAAATGCCAAGTTTTAATTAAATTATAATTATTATGCTATAATTGTAATTGGTTTGTTCGTCATATAATATGAATTTTGTTTATAATTAAATAGAGAATAAACTTAAGTTAACTAGCCCCACAGATGGGAATAGGGAGTTCGGGGCAGATAACGTGTAGAGCCGATACCGAGGTAATTATTATTATTATATAGAACCCGTTGTATTTCGGAGAAAGTGCGTCCTGTGCGCTGTTTCTTTTTACTGGGCCGTGTATAGCCTCCATATTTTCCATAGTTTCCATAACCTCCATACCCTCCATAGCTACCAGCGCCTCCATAGCCTCCGCCTCCGTATCCTCCATAAGCATAAGCAGCATTGTAATTGTTGGAATAGCCCGCGGGATAATCTCCATATCCTCCATAGTTGTAGCCATGTTTAAGTCCTTTCAGAGTCTTAAAAAACAAGGCTTTACTGGAGTCCAGGCAGTTGGCCCACAGCCAAATGAATATCATCAGTATAGGAACTTTCATGATGTGTGATTCTGTTCGAAGTTTCTCAGAGTTCTGGCAAGAACTCTTGGCGTTTCACATCTATTTATACCCTGGGAATGGACTCGGGATGGAATGGATGACACATGGTGATCTTAATGGTTTTATTTTAACGTTCACCTGGATCGTTGGAGATCTGCTCGCATAATGCAAATGCCCAGCCAAACAGCAACAACTTTAATACATTACTATGAATTACTTGGACGTTAACAGATGGATTCACAAGATCAGCAGGCAGAGCACGTACGTGATCAACGCATTGCTCGGAAAGAAGCGGATCCACAGACGATAATCAAGAGAAAACTTCATCCGTCAACTGCCCATCCGTCCATCCGTCGCGTATTTCCTCTCAAGCTTTTTGTGAGCTTTTATATTATTTATTTTTTTTTTTGGTTTTTAATGGTTGTTTACAAATTTGATGAGCACAAAATACGCTCCGCTCCGTTAGAGAGGGAATCTTACGATCTCTCATCTTGCATTGATTAGCCAAGCAACTCAACCAATAACAAAACGAAGACAGGTTTTGAATACAGATCCATTCCGAACGATCTCTTATAGCATAACACCACGCATACTCTCCCCTCAGTTAGAATTCGCATCTCTTGGCGCATGGACGCTCAACTTATTCCATTAAATCCGTTGCGAACATGACGCGAATACGATTAAATATGCTTACGGCCTTCACGGCGTGCCTGTTGCTCCATATCCACATGTGCTCGGCACAATTTGCCATTGCAACGTCATCGGCTACAGCGGGTGGTGCAGTGGCTTCTGCAGGTGGCGTCACTGCCATAGCGCAGTTACCACAATTTGGATTCGGTTTCAACGGATTTGGCACGAACACTTTCTACAATGGCTTCAACAACAATTTCCCAATTAATAATCGTGGCGCAGCCAGACCCGGCAACGGACGTCCATCTCCATTTCAAGCAGACTGGAATGGAGGCAGCACACAGACAGTCAATGGTTGGGGCAATTGGGAAGGTCAAGGCAGCAATAGGAATTCACCTGGATGCGGATTCAACTGCGGACAATCTGCTCCTGGTTGGAATGGAGCAGGTGGTGGCAATGTGAATGGAAGACCACAGCCGAATGGCTGGGGAAACAGCGCCGGACCAGCACAACCAGGATGGGGCATGCAACAACCAGGATGGGGAAATGGTGGCATGCAACAACCAGGATGGGGAAATGGTGGCATGCAACCACCAGGATGGGGAAATGGTGGCATGCCACCCCCAGGACGAGGAAATGGTGGCATGCCACCACCAGGACGAGGAAATGGTGGCATGCAACAACCAGGATGGGGTAATGGTGGCATGCAACAACCAGGATGGGGAAATGGTGGTATGCAACCACCAGGACGGGGAAATGGTGGTATGCAACCACCAGGACGGGGAAATGGCAATGGAACACCGCCAACTGAATGGACAGATGCAAATGGATCAATTCCATCCAATCCTCCAACTGCCATTAACAATGGGCAAACACGTCCCGGTGGTCCACAGCCACCCATCAACAATGGCAATGCCAAACCACCCACAGCGACACCACGACCGGCTATACCACTGCCAACCACAGACAGCACTCCCAGCACGCTCATCGTCGGCACAAATCGTCCACCTTTAATTGCACCCACTCCCCCTCCGAATCAGGGAGATACGCTGATCGTTGGCACAAATCGCCCACCGCTGGTGCCACCACCACAACCAACGCCATCGCCAGCACCAACAACATACTCACGATCCATAGAAAACTCCCGACTACGTCAGATCATCTTTCCCAGCTCACTGGAGTACGTGCCAAATCCCAGAGAGGAAACGCCAGCGGAAGACATCGACGTGCGTAGACGATAAGCTGAGCGAGAGAGAGTGAAAGAGAGAGAGAGCTATTAAATCATACAGTTATATACAGCCATGGTCATATAAATAGCACCAAAAGAAATCAAATATATTGTTTGAAAGAAATTGCGCACAACTTTAGTTATTACTTATTACTCTTATTATCAATATTAAATTAAATAAACAAAACTATTAACTGTGCTATTTGTATGGCCATGTTTGTATGCATATAGGTTTATACTTTTGTAGATTTAATAAAGAATCATAATTATATGTGCAAATTCGCACGGCTCAGTAAACTCAAGAGAGAAGTATAGGTCTCTCGCACTCTCTCTCTCTCTCTCATTTTAAAGTGAATAAACTGAATAAAGTGAATACTCGTAAAAAATAAACAGGTTCGTTAAGTTGACAGACGACATTCAATAATTATATACGTGAAAGAAAAGAATTCGTTTTAATAAATTATTTACTATATGGTTGAGCTTATGATTAATATTTTCTGATGATTCCAAATAATTATAGGATGATAGCGTATCACAATCCCTAGAGGGACTTTAGTAACCATGTTGATTGTAGCCACCCAAGCTGTTGGTACCTGTGACTGCTGATTTGCCATAACCTTGATTATAGGTTCTATACTGCGGTCCGGGATAGTAGCCTTTGGGGGGTCCCTGGACGGGTGCATTATAATAGTCTTGGGAAGGTGACTGGTAGCCAGCATTGCCATATGCATGAGCGCTGCCACCGCCATAGTAGTAATCATAGCCATGATCATAGCCCTCCTGAATGACTGGACCACTTGGATGTACGGGATGTACTGGATGTACCGGATGCACGGGATGTACCGGATGGACGGGATGCACGGGATGCACAGGTCTATATGGTTCCGCATGGGCGTAATATGGTCTGTCATCCAGCGCATTCAGCAACACCTCAGCCATCCGATCGAATGTTGGCTTGGCCTCTGAGCCCAGCAGGAGCGATAGCACCAGGAAAGGTAATCCAATATTGAGCTGCATCTTCGCTTTAGGTTTGTTACTTGTATGACGATTAGCGAGCAATTGCTGCATGCTTATATAGCATGGAATAGACATGCTGATAACTGTGAATACATATATATGAATATATATATATGTGAATATCTGCTATTGCTTATAGCTATTATCGGTGAAACGGATGGACAGGCAAGGTCGATCACTTGGATTCCTGGAACAACTAAGCCAAGGTTTGTTTACAGACTCTGTCTGAATAGTCCAATCTATGTTTGACACTCTTTGAAATTTGAAGAAGAGTATTTTAAATACGCTTTCTCGGGATATTTGTGTTGTTATTCATTTCTCAATGAATCTGACCTTATTGATAACCCCAAACAGACGATTGGCGTCGCATCAACCTATTATAAACACGTCGATTCAGTTTTGAAGGTCCAGTTTCATTGTAGGCATCAACATGCACTCTAGATTCGTCTACGTAGAGCTGCTGCTCGCGCTGGCCATCGGCCTGACCCAGGGATCACAATTTTCACGCGATGAGAGCAGCGAAGATACGAAAACCGAATTCGCGTTGGCCTCCACCTTGAACGGAGGCATTAGCACCAATCGTCATCATGCGCGTGCTCATCTCAACTCGCAACTGTATCCGGACGTAACGCAGCCACCCATTCAACAACCAAGTGCTGGGTATGGCTCAGCTGATATTGATGAACCGTCGGCACATGAGAACGGCGGCAGTGGCATTGGCACCTTGAATATTCCTGTGGCTCCTGCTGGTAATCGCGTGCTGCCACCTGGCAATCGTGTAGCTGGACCTCAGCATCAGATCGCAGTGCCACCTATTTATCCTAAACTGCCCGTCGGAGGACCAGTTGGATATCCAGCTCAACAGGCGCCATTGCCAGGCTATCCATATGGTGGATTCAATATTCCATCTATTTCTCCCGAATTTGGTTATCCTGGACGATACTTGCCACAGTATCCCACATATCCACAGGCAGGGCCACTTCCAGTTTATCCAGGATATCCAGGACTGCAACCAGGCTTGCCAGGAAATGTGCCACCGCTGAGCTATCAGAATCAACAACACTTTATGCCACGACAACGTGAACACTTCGATCGCAGCTTCACAATGAACACCGAATACAAGGAGGATGGTGTACACCGGGGACCTTTCGACGTGCTCAACAATCACAATAGACCAGGTTATGGCAGTGGTTTTGGAGGCGGCTATAATGGTGCCTTCAACAGGCCAGGTTACTGAAAAGAATAAATGTATATAAATAAATAATATAAATAAATAAATGAATGTATACAGCATATAAGTTATGGTCATAAGTTGGGTGTAAGCTTACGCACCGCGTGCCAAATCGAGAAGCAGCTGCTCCTTGCGCCTTGTTCCTTAATAAACTTGATTTGTGCACGCCCAACCAAAGTAATTAGCAATGTACTCGGCGGTGCACCTTGATCCACAGCCTAAGAAGACGGCAGCAGACTTCGAGGACAACTTTGTCATGCCTTTGTCCTGTATACATATTGTATATGTGTATGTGTGTATGTACATAAGACACCCTACCTTGCGAACCGGAAAAAAAAAACAGTAACATGCATTTGAGTTGCTTCATAATTTTGTTAAGGAAGCACACAAAGGAAATAAAACTACCTGGCTGCAGGCAGCCGAAAAAGAGAAGTACAAGCGCACAATGGGAGGACAGAGAACGGAGGACCGACAATGAAAGGTGGTAGAAAATCAACGTCACTGAGACAGACGGACAGACAGACAGACAGACGGAGAGACGTAGAGACAGACACACTGCTGGCCTGCCCTTTATTTTTTTTTTTGCAGGCTCAACTGCAGCGCTAGAAATCGCTTGGTTATGTATGTGATTTGTTGGACAAAGACGATTACGGGAACGGGATCGATGTCGTTGCCGTTGTCGACCTCTTGCGGCGCATGCGCAGCCTGCCACACAGAACCCAAAACAATTTGGCGCTAAAATTGTGCAGACAAACGCGCCAAAAAAAAAAAAAACCAGAGCTGAAAGAAAAAAATACATATATAATAAGTAAATAGATAATGAATAGATAAACTCACCTGAAAAATAGAAAGGAAATGCTCCAAATGCATAAAATTGCTGCTGACTTCAAATAACAATTGATTAACATTTCCAATTTAAGAACGGACAAAGTGTTTATTGAATCTCTCTTCACTGGCGACAATACACATACATGTACACATACATATACACATACATATAATGGCATACACGAATACAAACATAAATAGCTAAATGTTAAGACAATGCGGCATACATGAAATGGTAACAATAACATCATTTTACAACAACTACAACATTACATACATAAAATTATGGAATTGGGGCCGTTTTTTTGTTTTATATCAATTTGTTAGCACTACTGAGGATTTGTTTTATATATATATTGTTAATCAAGGCCTTTAATCCATGCCAGCTTTGGTGTCCATCAGCATCAAACGGTTTGGCGTTGTAATTGCTTAAAATATGTGTAGAATTTATTAATGTTTGTTCTGATTATAAATATTTAGCATACATTTTAAAATATATATATATATAGAGATGTGGGTACCTAGTTTGAGGAGGGAGGCTGCTTGGCTGTTGCGTTTGCGGGGTGGGGGAGACGTGCTTAAAAATGCAAACAATAAACGTAAATGGAAACAATGAAAAGTTGTAAACGTAAAATTTATAAAAAAAGTCGTAAATGTAAACCAATAAAATGATCAGCAAACACAATATTACAAAATAAAATCGAAATTGGAATCAAATCAAATATATGAATAGTTAGATTTATATATGTTTGTATATGGACAATGGACGACAATGTTGTTTGGTTTTGTGTTGGTTTTGTTTTGTTGTTCTTGTGTGTTCATTTGTCTGTCCATAAGTGATTTAATTAAATGAAGCGTCTTAATATCTAGTGAAGCGTAACATTTGTTGCTCATAATCAATTTGGCTAATTGGCGTTACAAGAGCTTGGGCAAAAGCCCGCACTTGGATCAGATGGATCATCAGGATCAGGTGCATGTGTTACTCTCGTTCAGATCGAGATTGCTTTGGAATATCTCAACATTAGTGAGCAGCGGCACCTTTGCCACCTCATGGAATATCTTGTGTGAGTACTTGTTCCGTATCGTCTTGATGGTGGTCCGCGGCTTGCGATGAAGTCCCGCATTCAGCACTGGCACCAATTCAGCAAATTGTGCCAGCTGATAGCCGGTGTAGTAGATCAACGTTGATGTCCAGGTCTGCTTGTGCAGGTTGGCGGCGCCGCCATGCATACGTAATGCCATGAAGAGAGCTGCCGATGCCATCTGCGAATCGCTGAAACCAATTGTGGCATAATCCATTAGCGACAACTCCAGGATGTAGCGAGCCAGTGTCAGCGTGGGCATTTGCACCTTGGCACAGCGAGCGTAGCGACGCAAGAAGCGATAGGAAAGCGGAATGCCGAGATCATAGTTGATGATACGCAGCGTTTCCATTTCCATTTTGACCAGCTCATCATGATTGTAGGCGCCATCGCAGATATACAAGAAGTCCTCAATCAACGGCGGCTGGCGTTCATCGTACTTGCAAGCGATGAAGAAGGCAGCAGCGCCCAGAAGTTGCAACTTCTCTTTGTTGATGACCTCGCGGCACAAATAGAGATCAACAATTTTAACAGCCAGATAAAGGGTTTCGTGATTGAGCTCAAACGTCTCCTGCACCTCCACCATCCAGTCAACGAGCAGAGTCCGCATCCAGGTTGTCAAATGAATCTGCTTTGGCATGTAGTCGCTAATGGGAAACTCCGGTTCACGCAATTTTAAATAATTGAATATATCCATGGCATAATGCGACACCTGGAATGGATCGTCCCAGTTCTTGCGATCAAAGTCCTCCACATCAATGGGCACGGGCTCCACGACCATGACCATGGCAGCAGCGGCAGAGGCCTTTAGTACAGCTTCCTGGGTCTGGACTTGTTGATGTTCAGTCTTTTGTTGAAGTTTGGCAGAGCGACGCCGCGCTGCCTCAAAGTTGCCAGACAAGCGCATCGATTCACAGCTGGATACATCCTCCAGTGCGGACATATAAAGGCTCTCCTCAGTCTTGTTAAAGTCATTTGATATGCGGCGCACCGGCTTAATTGCAGCTGGCGGAGGCGGTGCAGCCAACTTTTGTTTAACAGGAGCCGGCATAGCGGCTGCAACTGATTTCTTTTGAGCTACTGGAAGCTTTCGCTTCTGACACGCTAGTGCCTCCTCGAACCTATCCAATACCCTGTGACAGTTTTCCACTGCATCATCTGTCTTCGAAGAGGCGCGCGTCATTATTTTGTTTGTAATAGCGACAGGGATAGGAGCAGGAGCAGGAGCTGCAGCTGCAGCGGGAGCAGGGGCTACTGCTGCGGCTAAAACGTTTAGATTGTCAATATTCTTAGCATCCAGGAGCGCTTGCAGTTGCTGAGCCGTCGGCTTTTTGGGTAACTGCGCCTTGGTGTCTTCCTCGCTGGGATGCAGCGTCATGATTTTAACATTGTTGGTCAAATTGCCCAAAGCCGAACGCTTGATCTTATCATTCTTTATCGGGCTGTTGTCGGCCTTGCGCTTTGCTCGCGTTTGCATATTCTCCACATTTGGATCAATGTTATTGTTGGTGGCCCGACGGGTCAGCCCTTTGCCTCGTATGCCTGCCATGGGCAAAATAGCGTTCATGGTCGCCTGGCTAGATGCAGCAGCACGGGTGGTACCTTTGGTTGGCGCCATTTTGAATTGCGTGTGTTATTGTTGTTTTCGTTGTCGTCGCCGTTGTAGTTGTAGTTGTCGTTGCGAACCTCGCGTTGTCCTGCTACACAGCGACTGCGTGCGCGTTTAATTTGCCGTGCGTTAGCTTTTGTGTTGCTGTTTGGTATTGCGCCTTTCGCTTAATATAGAGCTCCGTTTGAGGTATTTGATCAAGGCAGTTTTTTACTTGATTTTATAACTACTTTTATGTTTATTTATAGTTATGTATATTTAAGCGTCGTTGCCTCACAAACTCACTTTTCACACGGACTTATGACGCTTGGCCGCTCTGCTCATAACGGCGCTTGCAAAGATACAAAAGTGAAAAACAGCGCCAGCTGCATATGTCAAAAAAAGTAAAGTTGGCTGCGGCGTCGCTTTGTAGGGTTGTCATGCGTCTAACACAAATTAGCGTTGCCAGCACGATCAAACTGCTTGCTTTGCAGGCTGCCTCTTAGCTCAAATCTACTTTACCAATGATCTGGCAACAATGAAACAACTAAATTACAGATGCACTGCAATGCATCAACAAATTTAAACTTAACGTATAAAATGTGGAAGTAAAATGCGCAATCAAAAATAAGTTATGAATATTTAATTTGACTAATCACAGATATAATGAAATAAATTGAAAGCTACTTCCAAAGCTTGATAACTCCATCGCGGGATGCCGACGCAATATAAATCTGTCCCTTATCCTTGCACATGAGCAAATCGGTAATAGCATCGTGATGGGTTGCTTTGGGCATATCCGGTCCGGATCTTGGACTTTCCTCTATTGAAGTTCGCAACTGCTGCGAATCGCCTGTACTGCTTTCAGTAATAATTTGCTCCTCAATTACCTGGCTGCCGTCGATGAGACGGGAACTAGAAATACAATTACATGAGTAAAAATAATACCAATGGGAAGAATATAATTAATTTACCTGTATTTAAAGGTTAGATTTGTCAAATTATCGTTTGCCGCGGGCACCTTGAGAGCCGAGTTCTTTGGCGATCCTATATCCCAGTACCTAATGCGCTGATCCGAACTTCCCGTCAAAATGAACGGAGAGCCGTCAACTACACCACTCAAAATACCACAAGTGGTAGCTGAATCGTTGTGACTAGTGTTGGTCAGAACAGGCGCTGAACTGGCCCAAAGCACTGTTTGTCGTTGTCCCGTTTCGATATTCCAGACAGACACTTCATTATTTGACTGAGATGCAGAGATCAAATATGATGGTTCTGTAGGATGGCAGGCCACCTTTCTAATCCACGAGTCCGCTGGATGCTTAATCTCAGTAATGGGCAGCCGGAAACGCAAATCCCAGCATATATGCTTGCCACCGCTGGTGCCGGTCGCCAGCCAAGAACCTGTTGGATCCGCACAGATGGTAGTGATGACACCATGACGTAGCTCGTTCTGCAAACGCCAAGCGCTGTGCTGCATTCGCGTATCCCAGGCAACAATGCCGCCATAGAGCGTCGCATAGATAATGACGCTCTGAGCCGTCTGGTCATAGGCATGCATATCCACAACGGGTCCATCATTGTATTCACTACATGAAGAAGTACGAGAAATTAATAAAAAGTAAGTTGTGAGGTATTTAATATTACTTCTGATCCAATGCCTGCTGCAGCGTCATCTTTGTAGAATTACGATCGATGCGCATAATCAATAAACTTCCATCCTTTCCGCCAACCGCAAGTGATTGTCCAGCATCGCATGCAGCCAGCGCATAGATGGGAGTGTGGGCGGAATACACTTGACGGGACTTGTTGATGACATGGTTGCCATTCAGTTTGCTGCAATCCCACAATCTCACGGTGCCGTCGATGCTGCCACTGGCAAATAACGAGCCATCAGGACGTAATGGTGCCAGTTTAATCACCGACTCGGAATGCTCATGAAGATGCGCAACCAGTGTACCATTTAGACGCCAATTGGACGGGTACGGCGTCACCAACTTGTCATAGTTGCCGCGCTGCGACAGCGCTAGCACATTATATCGACGCTTAATCTTTAGGGTCAATGACTCTAAGTCCTTGCAACATTCCGATGAACGATCAAGTGAATAGTTGCGATCTGGCATGGTGTATTCTCCCAATGAAGTGGCAGTGCTTACTGTTGTTGGCGGCACTCCAAGTAACATGACGCCAGAGGCGGGACTGCCCGAAGAGCCAGCGGCGAGAACTATGTGCGGAGTGATAGCTGCATCCGAAGCGGGCGACACCAGCGCAGGAGCATGCACATCATTGGATCCTAAAATATATATTGAAATAACTTTAAAGACTATTAAGAAGTTTGTCTATATGCTTACGGTTATCTAGTGGCAACTTAGTTGTCTTATCTGCCAGCGGATATTCATGGCAAGCCACCTGCTTGCGACTGACCACAATGCGTCCATTAGCCGATGCGTAATCATCAAGATCTTGCATGGTCTTATAGTTGAGTGGTATCAGAAATGGATTCATGGCCAAAAGTTGCATCTCAATGGAATCCGTCAATCCCTCCGAGGTGAGCCGTCGAAAGAGCTGTAGTGTTTTGGAAATGTGAGTGGTTCTATTGGAACAACCAAAATTGCCAAAGCACTTACGTTGCGCAGAGTCTGACCCATGTTCTCATATTGTGGCTGGGCACAGCCTCGTGTGTTGATGCGCATGCGCACACGTTCCTCCAGAGCGCTAAAAAATGGATGAATATCCTGGAAACGCAGCACACTGTCGTATATCTGTCTAGGAATCGGAGGCATCAAGCAATCGAGCAGAATGTGAGGCTTCTCCACTTGGATGAGCGGCGACTTCAAGTATCCTCTAATGGCGGGCATAATCTTACACTGTACATCAATAGCACTTAAATTACGTGCTGTGGTAGCAATCATGCCACAAATCTCATGGCGTATCCATAGATTTGGATGGCACAGATAGCAGGCGGTTTCATTTACAATCTCCGTTACCGTGGGTTTCCGTATGTGACCCAACTCGATCAAAATAGTAACAGCGCGTATGGCTTTCGCAATCACGAACTCCTCCCGATCTGTGAATCCTTGCTGCAGTAGCGGCACCAATATATCTGACGCCTGCCAGCCAACGTAACCCGCAACGCCAGCAATGTTATCATAAAATGCTCCTCGCAGATTCTTATCATCGTCATTCAGGAATGTCATAATGTGGGAGAGTATTACATCGTTGGCTTTCTCCTTGCCAAAGAATGCACACAAGTCGCAGATACCCGACTCCATCAGTGTTTGCTTCACGATGGGCTGTGTGTCGGTCAGCAAACTTAAGACCGCCTGTCGCACAATATCATGTAGAGCATTCAGTTCCGCCTCGTAGCGTGGCGTGGGCATTTCGTTTGGTGCATTCCGTTGCGTCTCTTCGAGAAAGTACACGGCGCTCTTAGCCAGCGCTGCAATGTTGCGGGCAAAAGCTACACGAACAATTACAGCGCTCGAATCGCTGGCTAGGTCTGTGATGTACGGTAGTATATACTCAGGAAACACATTGGCATCACTGCGAGGAATGTCCTTAACCATGGCCAGGCAAGCTGTCAATGTTTCAATCGCTTGAACTTGCACTTTAGCTGGCGATTTTTCAGCCAGATTAAGCTGAAAGGAAAGAGATTAGATTGGAATTAAAAATGTTTGATATGGTTAAATCCATAACATACAATGTAGGGCAATATGCGATCTAGTATGGTCTCAGATGTGGTATACTTGGACAGCTTTTGCAGCAACTGTAATGCAGCAATTTTGGTGTTCGATTGTTTCAGCCCCCCGTGTGCAAGAGGTTACAACTGTGATTATAAGTATGAGACCATCTTGCTCGGGAGGCAGACGCTCGCATCTAACCGGATCCTTTTTTTCTTGATTCTGTTCGGATTCATCTTCCTCGGTAGGTGTTAAGTCCTGTGCCTGTGTCAGAACCTTAATGCAATGCCCAATGTCTTTGTGTAAGCATTGTATCTTATCATCAGGCGACATAATTGGCGTCGATGAAAACATTTGCAAATATGATTGCAGAAATGAGTAAAAGTATTCTGGAAATAGTTTGCCACGCTCCTGATCCAAATAATCCTCGGCGCTCTTTCGATTTAACGAATTGATGTCTATCATCGAGGCCAGCAGATTCCGCAGACGCTCGTTTTCAATGCCGGCTAAATGTTTCTTCACCAGCTCCCGGTCGCCAGCTCTATAGGCGAGCAGTTGTGAGAGCTCAAATGGTGCTGTGCCTTCTGTCCAGAGCTCCAGTAATGCACAGCTGCAAGCATACAAATTAAGCAAATTTTTTTAAACACAACGAAGACTTACCCAGCTGAAAATATATCCATAGCAGGAAGCAAGGTATTACCAGCATATGAAGGTGGTACACGTATTATGGAATCCGAGTGAATTACAGACATATTGCCATTATTGGGATCATCCTCAGCAGACAAAGTCTTCACAAAACGTTCAGGTGCAATGTAACAAGTTCGACGTCTACTCGTATCAAAGAAATATGTATAATCAGCCGGGTTATCTTCTGGTAGATATGTGGGCTTGAATGAGGCGAAATCCGACAACAAAATCCAGTTCCAAGAGGTTATCAATATGTTCTCCAGCTTGATATCGCCGTGACAGATCTTTTGCTTGTGACACTGATTTAGGGCACAGAGAATCTGAAAGGTAATCCACTTTTTCTCCAGCACAGTGAGAAAAGGTCGCGTAGAGACCCGATCGTAAAGACTGTGCTTCACATACTCCCGCATTATGTAGGCAGCCTTATCTATTAGCTGGTGAAAGATAAAGGTCTTAATAAGTATCAGGACTTGAAACATATATTATATACAAACCTCAACCCGTTGAAACGGCAAACAATTCACTGCATTGGCCAGCGTTTTCTTGATGCTCTCCAAGCGTTCCTTGTGATCTTCCAATGGCAATGTTGGGTCATGCTTAACAAACACCTTAACAACAATCAAACCCTCGTCTGTCTTAGCTTTGGCTACTTTAAAGAAACGTGTACTGCCCATACTGCGGGTAGATGATACATTATTAAATATATGTATAGATATCTGGAATAGGCGTAACCAGCTGTTAACATATGTACTCACTTCAAGTTGAAAATGATTTCGTTGCCAAACTGGCCTGAAAAGTAGTGTTCGACTGCATAGATCTGCGATGGTGCAATGCCAACCAATTGATTACCCATTTTACTTGCATTTGCACGTTATTGCTATGCCCAGTAATTGCTATACGTATAATTGTTTGTTTTTATTTAGTAAATCTGAACTCCCACCTTTTGTGTTGGAGATACTTCGCGTAGAGTTGCCAAATTCAATGCTGTAAGTGTTGGCAAATACATTACAACAGCTGATAGCAAGTGATAGTCATCGCTGCTATCGATAACAGAACGCGCGCAAAGCTTTGGTTTTAATATTTAATTGCATACATACATACATACTAACGCTGAGCGCAGCTAAAGTCGGTGTGTCAGCATGTTGTTGTATATTTAAAATGGATCAATATACTGTCGTTTCAGCGAAATATTTATTGATTAGCAAGTGTATAAATAAGCAGTGACATTATTGCACATGAATAGTTGAATTTTGCAATTAATCACTTCACGCAATGCGCCTCTCGTTTGTTTTACTGATTGCCTCTAGCTTGGCCTTGGCTCAAGCCGGCACCTGGCGTCAGTCAGAAGATTACTTCACCAGGGATTTGGAAATCACACCAAGCTGGAGCCATCGGCACTCTGACATATGGCCCTGTGATGTGGCTGATTACCCAGAAGCCTATATACTGATCCACAAGGTGGAGAAACGCTTAGAACGCATTGAGGACCAACAATTCAAAAACAACATTGTGGAGTACGTTGTGAGCCAGTTGAGGCGCTGCAAAACCGGCAATGAAATGGACGAGCACTGCGTAAAGCGTTCCATTGGCTATGCCATGTCCTTTATCAGTCGCAATAAACATCAACAAATGTATTAAAATGAAAAACATATTGAATATATACTTATATAAAAATAAAAAATTAATGCTTTAACAAGTAAATTATAATTTATAAAGGTGCAAGAGGTGATCCTGAATGTGGATGGGGAGTGTTCTCGTCCTGCTGTTTCTCCAACTTGCCAAATTTACTTCGTGTGTAAAGTTGATCCTTTATCCTTTCCCTACGTGTTTCTGGTAACGAATAACGACGCAGCACATCACGTCTTTCAAAAATGGACATCGTGATATCTTGACAGTCTCGAGATGGCTGACAAAATGTCCAACTGCCAAAGATGGTATCAATGCAACCACAATTCCGACAGAAGCCAATAAATGTGCCCATCAATTTGGAGTTCAATTTGTGGCAGGCTAACGATACTGGTCCCCCAAGTGTGTTTATTGTCTGTCCAGTGAAAGTCCAATCTGATATATTTTCCATCATTTCGTGGGGTCGAGGTGGCACTGTCTCTTCTATAGTTATATTAAGCAACTTCGTATCACCTGCCCTAAAACGTTCCATAATTTCTTTAGGAGTCATTTTTGCACATTGCCGCCAAAATCTATTGTTGCTGGAACGACGACGACCCTTTGGTTGGGCACAGACGGGCTTGGGGCCAGCCTTGACCAACCTATGTTCGTCTACAATATTGATGCGCACGCCGAGCAGTAGAGACTCCCAGGAGCCTGTTAATTCACAGGGAGCACCTGTTAGAGTAGAGTAAGTAGTTTATATGTTCAGTTTCAAACCTTTGATGGGGTTTGCTAACCGTCAGCTGGCTCGGCAAAGCAACAAGGTAGTTTATCAGCTGCCCACAATTCCCCGCCCCGATTGAAGTTGGTTTCCTGCATGGTTTGTAGGCGACTCAGTATCTTTTCCAGCATGGGAGCTACGTTTGAGGCTACCTGTTGACTTAATGTAGTTTCCGGCGAAACCTTGTGATTTGATGCTGCATTTGGGACATGGTATCCGATGGTCTGGCTTGCTTTTTAAAAATCCTCGTAAGCTAACAGTTAGCACAAATACAGACTACTTACCCGAGTTGCTCTGCAGTGGATAAGCCGAGGAGCCAAGTAACTGAGTGCTGCCACAGGAGGAGGAGGAGGAGGAGGAGGCGGCAATGCGCTGAGCCATCTCCATTGGCGAAACATTCAATTGTTTTGCCATATTGTCAATCATTCTATTTCCCGCCTGTGGACCTGCACCTACTTGATTAACGAGCACTTGGGGAAACCCCACATTACCGAGCTGGTTACCATTTCGATCAGTGGCATCGACCAAGCCACGTTTATAGCTTATCTTTGCCGTTGACGAACGATGTTTGGCCTGAAGCACCTTCAGCAGGTGCTGCAACTGTTTCTGATTTTTATTAAACGTCGGAGAGCTTGTCCCATTTCTTTGCATCGTGTTGCCAATTGTTTGTGCACTTTTAGCCTTGGCATTAAGGCTAGTGGATTTAACATTTGCTTGACCGTCTGTTGAGATTTTAGCCTTACCCTTGACCTCCGTTTTAGTTGACTTATTTTGGCCAGACCTCATCAAAGGTATATCATTCCATACCATCTGTCTCTGCTTCGAGTTTGATAAATAATAGGGCTTAGCACCGCCATTCAACATCTTTTCCTTATTCAACCGCATACACGCATCCAGAGCTTCAAAGTAATCATCACCTTTATCCGTCTTATGGTCCACCAACCTGGCACTTTTAATATCATCACAGTGACACTGAACCACGCCATTGGATAACTTCACAGAATCTCCCTCAAGTGCAAACCTCGATGCATCACAATGACATTGGGTCTGACCATTGGAAACTCTATTCCCTTCACTGTCCACGGTCAATGTTAAAGGTTTCTTGGCATCACAATGACATGGGGATTGTTCATTGATTCCCTTGCCTATGGTACAGGTCAGATCTTTTGCATAGGATTTGTTTGGACCCTTATGTGCTTTAAGTATCTCATTAAGTTTGCTCTTGTACTGCTCGTAAAGTCCCCCAGTTATAATACCGGAAACTTTTCCAGCATTCACGTCGTTCGACATGCGTTTAAAGATGCCCGTAGCTCGTTCGATCTTCACTTGGTTAGTCTTGGCAAGATTATCATTTACATTTAGCTTATCTGGAAAGGTAAGACCCTCTGTTTCTCTTGCCATTTCATCGCTTATGGCTTTGACGAAATCATCCATTGTATTTGGTTGCTTTAGATTCTCGACAACATTCATAAGTTCATTCAAGGCATTCAGACGAACAGGTTTGCTGGCGAATACTTGAGGTCGCTTGGAATCCGATTGAGGTTTATTCCAAGCACTTATGAACTCCTTATAGACCCTATTTAGCTCTACAATGCGACGTTCTGCTGAATCCTGAGCCGCAGACTTCCCCATGGTATTCGACGGTTCAATCTTATCTTTGTTGGGCAGATCCATTTTGAGTATAACCATGCCTTTAACTTCAGGCTCTTTCATATCGGAGTTCTCCTTGTTACTTGGATTAGCGTCCACAACCTTTGATTTCTGTTTTGGCACACATTTGAGATCCCCCCACATTGCGATCATCTGGAGCATCGCAATTTACTGCTGGCAAAGTCTTTCCTGATCTCTCAACCACATCCCTGCCAGTGTCAGGCTTTAAGTTTTTCGCCAATGAATCCACATCATCCTCCTCTGCAACAGCCGTGTTCTCACTTATAAGACCCGTTCCACGTTTTCCTTCATCGCTTCCCTCCTTGACCCGCTCTCGATATGCATTATATAGACGATGTATATCGATTTTGTTGTTGCTTCCAATTTGTTTATTGGTGGCAGCCTCATTGTGGGGCAGGTTTTGTGGCACCTTCGGAGCTTGATTCATTTCGCTGGCGCCGTTTGGAGTTGGGTTCGAAACAAACAGCAGAAAACAAATGATTGTTAGTCCAACTTCGTGCTGAAGAACATTCCAGCCAAACATTTCATTTTGTTGCAACAGTATAATTTAAACATTTGGCAATTAACAGAAGAGATTTTTTTCAATAATTATATTATTTGACATTGAAACGTTGTCGAACAGAAAGTCGGACATATAACTCAAAACAGGTTCTGGATATATGCTACAAATAAATAAAATATATGTTTTTAAGTTACAATATTATTAGATTCGATTTATTACTCAATTCACATTACAATATTTGATAATTATTATTATTTGTATTAATTGTAATTAAAAAATGAATTTATTATTCATTTTACATTTCCAAGACTTAATTTAGCTTCAATTATTCTCAAATTTTCTTGAAAATTGACGACAAACAGAAAATTAGACAATAATATCATAACGATATCGATTCGAATATAAAATATCAATTACTTTGATTGATAGATGCATTTTCGGATTGTTCAACTGTCGACTTCAAGGTAGCTGTCTCTAACGTATTTGCACCGATCTCCATATAGGGATAATACACATTCACATGCGGCACAAAGCATTCCTTGATAATCTGTGGGGATGTCCAGCGCAATAAATATTGTGGACTGCCTAGCTTCTCATTGGTGCCGGACATGGCGCCAGCTCCAAATGGTTGTTGACCCACCTTGGAGCCAGTGCATTTGTCATTGATGTTCAGGTTGCCCACGTTGAATTTGAATGCTTGGCAGGCTTGCTTGATGAACTTATCGTCGGTGGCAAAGACGGAGCCGGTGAGACCGCGATTGATCTCCGCAACTTTATCCATGGTCTCTTCCAACTTATTATCCTCATAGACATACACACAGAGAATTGGTGCCATTAGCTCTTCTTTGCACAGAAAGTTGTTAAGATCATTAACAAGCACTATCGTTGGATCGATATAGTATCCGTGACTCTTTGTGCCTGTGCCGCCAAGAAGAAGTTTACAATTGGAATTATTGTGTATGTACTTGAGGTAAACGAATATCCGATTGAAGGCGGCTTCATTAATCACCGCAGAGAAGAAACAATCACAGTAGGTGGCCTCGCTGACAAAGAGTTTGCTGGTTATATTCAACAGACTCTCCTCGATCCTCGACTCCCACAGAGACTTGGGCACGTACAGCATCGAACAAGAGGAACACTTTTGTCCAGCGTACTCAAAGGCTGCCCTTATGGTACAGGCAACGACAACATCGGGATTTGCTGAGGGATGCACAAAGTGGAAGTTCTTGCCGCCGCTTTCTCCAACCAAGCGGGGATAATTCTGATATATGTTCAGCTGATCAGCAATCATTCTCCAAAGTATTTTGAGCACAACAGCTCTACCGGTAAAATGAATGCCCGCCAGTTTGGAATTTTGAGTCACAGCCTTAGAAAACGTTGTCGGTGTGGCTGGAATAAAGTTAACCACGCCATCTGGAACACCTGCTTCGCGCATGGCCTGGAAAACATACCAATTGGACAGTATAGATGAATCAGAGGGCTTCCAGAGCACAACGTTGCCCATAAGTGCGGGCGTATAGGCCAAGTTAGCAGCAATGCTGGTGTAATTAAATGGAGTTATTGCTGCCACAAATCCGGTGAGACCACGCAAGATCATGTGATTGCGACAGCAAGTAGGAGATGCATTCACAGGCTCGTAATTGGCCAAATCGCGCAGAAAAATTGGATTGATGCGCATAAAGTCGACCAGTTCAGCGACATCCATATCCGCCTGTTTCAATGTCTTGCCTTGGCCAAGCATAATTGCAGCAACAATTTTGAAGCGATATTTGGTTGAAATCAAATCTGCTGCTCTCTCCCAAATGGTCATGCGTCTGCTTAACTTAACATTGTTCCACTTTTTTTGTGCAATCACCGCCAATTCAATAGCATCCTCAATAATCTTTCGACTGGCGTGATTATAGCTGTTGAATTTACGGAATTAGATAAATATTATCATGTTTATAAATCAAATTATATGCTACCGTGCAATGTAATGATGCCTATTGTAAGGCAAGTTCTGCACTAAATGGGAATTATCGTAAATTTCCTGGCCGTCTATTACGATTGGCACAGATTCTATGCGATTAAGGATATCTGCCAATGCGAGTTTTACTTTGGAACGCTCTTCTGAACCAGTTTCATAGTTTAATAACTTCTCATTATGGACTGGCAACAGTTCAAAGTACTCCTTATCAACAGTAGGCGCATAACTTGAATGATTGCGAACGAATGACACTCTTTTTCTATACTGATTTTCTATTTGCTTCACCATAGTCCACATTGGCGCCGATCTGTAACATTTAAAAGACCCGCCACATTTAAGTCAATGGCAACGCTAGCATTTAGTGTTGCATTTATAAATATTGCCTGTCAGGCAACTCTACTTAACGAAACAGCTGTTTATATTATTAATAAATATGCACCGGCAGTGCTTGTTTATGCAATAAACTGTTGATTTTGATAGAAAATGCAACTTACGCGTATTTTGCTGAAACCTCGAGCATCCGAAGTGTTGACAGCTTACTTAAAACAGTGCCATGAGCCATTTTGGACATCATACTTTGTGAAAGTGAGTAGGAAAATCAAAATAAAAGCGAAAACTTAGACCCCCAATTACTAACACTACTAATTATACTGAAAATTTAGTTTAAAGACGTTCAAAATGATCAACGAGGTATGTCACACTTCAATTGGACACTCGATACAGGCACAAACTATCATATATTGCGCACTGGCTGCTATCCGTATATGAAATACCACTGTAGCAAGCGGGAAATCCAGGATCTTTCACTTGAGGATAAATTCTTTCGTTTCTTAAAGGTGATCAATCTGGGTAAGTGGATTAAGGGATAGAGACATGCACATACAAGTGAATCATCCCATATTCGTCGTAGGCCTACCTATGCTCTTCTATGGACTTGCAGCAATACGTCTAATTAGCCATAAAGAAATCGTTCGGGTCAGCGATGAAGTGGAGGTACCAATATACTTTCTATACGAGGAGGATATGGGGGCTAGATTTTGAATTTATGTTTACTGAAATACTGATCTGAAGTCTGATGCTTGGGAGGAAATTTTGTTTTAATGAATTACATACTAGAATATACGAGTATATTGCATAACAATAACAACATAGTTACACCTTCAAATACTTTCAATAATTTGTAAACCCTAAAACAATAAGTAGTTAATTCTTGCAGTCCGTTGAGGGATTTTCGCAAGTTTCATCATAGTTGTCTAGCAAAAGAGAGTCCAAAGTTTTGCCAAATTGGGTGAGCGAGCAAGGGGCATCACAATTAGGTATGCTCAGCTCCTTGGGAAACTTGTCCTCGCTGTTAAAGTAGTATACCAGCTGTGTGAAAAATTTACATTAATATTTTGATAAATTTGCATGCTCAAAATGTCAAATATACCTTCACTTCAAAATCACCATCGCTGAAAGATTTGCTATTGTGTAGTTCAAACACCAAGGCAGCTGCATATTCCGGCAGCTTTGATGTCTGATCGATGATGCCCAAGGAATTCATAACATTCACAAGCGTCACGTCATGACCCGAATAAAGAAATATCTTCCTATCTGGATTTAAATTCTTTCTACGTTTGTTTTGCATTTTTTTAAGTATTTCCGTAAGAAATGCGCCGCCCTTAATTCGCTTCATAAGAGGCGTTTCAGTAAATAAAGCATAGCTGCGTTCAACTAAGGGTTTCATCTCCTCTGGGTATATGTTCTCTGTCCAATCGGGCAGCGCCAGACTGGCCTCCTCTTCGGTTTTCAGTGTGGTATACAAAAGTTCCACATCCAGCACATTGGAGATATTCTGCGGATTGGAAAATATCATTTGCCTATTTCGATTCCTTCTATTGGTTTTCTTCTTACTTTGCCCGTGTTCTTGGTGAGCAGCTTGAAAAGCGCCTTGTTCTCGTCATTCAGCTTCTGCAGCTCTGGAGGCGGAGTTTTGTATAGCTTTTGTAGTATATTTTCATATTTAATGCAGGTCTTCTTTTGCGCCAGTAACTATAAAAAGCAAATAATTAATATTGGGGCAATTAGATGTCGTGCACAGAAAACTTACAGTGTCATCATTGCGCGCAAGGGTGTTTATGGCCACTGGCTGCCAAGGTATGGGCAGCACATTATTGTTCTCCAGCGGTGGCATCAGGCCGGCCAAAACACTTTGAGCGCTCATCTAAAATATAACTACCAAACTGATAAGACATAAAGCCTCTTATCAACAGAACAATGTTGTGACTATCACGCACCACACAACGTTCCGCGGCTGAGCTCAATACAAGCAATTGCTGCTGCGTATAAATGCTGTTCGATGGGAGTAGACGATAATAGCGCATGCGCAAATTTCGACCCAGATTAAAAGACTGCAGACTGCCCTTCTGCATAGAGAACAAACTTGTTAGTAACTTGTGAAAGTGCATAAACAGTTATAATTCACCTGTGTAAGCGCGCCAAGACCCTCCTGCCAGTCGTGGGCCGCATGTGGATCATTGGGATAGAAACTACTGGGATTCTTGGCACCATGTCGAAACAGCTGTTCAAAAAAGCAGACAAACAAGTTAATTAATACGATAATGTGATAATGTCGTATTTAGCTCAGTCTTAGTCTCACAATGGATATCATTCGGAGCTTTTTCAAGCCCTGCTCGTCGTTGCTGTCGCCAAACACGAAATATGCCATCATCACGAAGCATAATGCACTACCCAATAAAATAACCGATATTTTGGTGCCACGCCGTGATTTGCAGTCAAACGGCGACATTTTATTTCAACTATCTTCGGCTGCAATTTATTTATATATGCTTAGTATATGGTATGCACTACAGAACTACACACATTTTCACAGCCTAAAAATAGTTGTTTTTTGTTTTTGCTCTTCACAATCGCTCAGCGCGAAAAAAAAAAATAAACACACAACAACAACAACAAAAATAACAACTCACACAACACGTCTAGCAACAGCAATATCTACGCGGCAACTAAACTACCATCAATATCAGCTTAGCCTATAGAGAGGGAAATTTATGAGAGCAGCAGTTCTGTAAACAGCAGAGCGCGAGCGAGCGGAAGAGGTACACTGAAAGAGAGAGAGAGAGGAGAGGTCGTTGTCAAACCTGTGCTAATAATCAAATTATGTAGACGTTGAATAGAAGACCCCAATGAGAAATTTAACAGCACAAAGACTAACTAACAAAAGTGCCCAGCTCTGAAATGCCCTGTAGTTAATAGAAAAAATCGTTTTATAAGTGGTAGCCAAATTCTTTAAACTCTCATAACTTAATAAAAACTTAACTACACTTAAAGACACAGTGTTTTTGTTTTGTTATCTTTGCTTGACGTTTAAATTTATTCTGCATTTTAAATTGACTGACCAAAACTTAAATGTCGACATTGTAATTAAATTGTACTTGCTTAAGTTAAAAATATAATTTTTTATTTAAAGGCAGGCTTCCTTTCAACAACAATGGAAAAGCAAAAGCCCCACAAAAAAATATATAAAATATGTATACACATATATGATTAACATATATCGATAACCTGATCACTTTGGTGTTTGGTGTTAGTACATATGCACAACTTGTCTTCTATGTCCATTCATATTTGGGATTCAATGCGATCGGGCAAGCCTGCAGCAGTTCCAAAATACTAATGGGGAAACCAAAAAGCTTATGAATTGCTTTCTTGACCTTCCTCGGATGATTCACTGGTGGGTTCCTCCACCAGGTAGCCTTGTTCTGCTTGATATATATGCTTTTTCTTGCATTTCGATTTAGATGATGATGGTTCTAGGTTCTCAGTCTGATCAAATTCATTATCCATATCGTCAACTTGTTCCTGGTCATGTTCGGGATTAGGTAATGGATGATTGCATTGTGGTTCATCCTGTTCGCTGTATTCAAAGATGGTTGGCCTTTGATAGTATTGAACCATGTTACAGATGAGCTCGTTATGGCAATTTGTATCCTCTGGCACTACCAAATAATTCTCAGCAACATTGACAGGCCAAAACATCGACTCATGAGTATCGGGCATTAGGAACTCGTAATACTCAACGGTTGTTGTGCGATAACTATGATTCGACATCACGGCCTATTCGTTCGTCGACTGAAGGGAATGAATGCACTTATTGCTCCAGGTTACCGATACCCTCTATAGGTGGGTCCTGATTCACAACACTCAAGCTCAGGCGCAAAAAGTAGACACGGACCTCGCACTGCCGCAACAAGTAAAACTGCAGATATAGTTGAAAGATCATCAGGGACCAATATAAATGTAAAAAACAAATCCGAGGTTAATCAATCAGTTTGAAAGTTGTTGAATAAACGTTTCGTTAGATGCTTTTTGGCTATGTGAGGGACGCTGTGCCGGAAATGGAAGGTGAGAAATAATTTTGAATTTCATACGTATAGAATTTTGAACGAAACAAATATGTTGCTAGGAATAACAACTTTTCATAATTGAAAACAAAATCCACCAAATAATTCGAGAGATCTCCATTTGCTTTCTTCTATCTTATAATTTATTGTAAATATTATATCTTAAATTTAAGCACAGTCTTTGGTCCCAAACTTTATAAACGTATCGATGTCAACTTCCGCCCAGCACATATCGCTCGGTATCGAGCTCCTCATCGGAGTATTGCTGCTCCATGGGCTCACACTCGCTATGCCTGTTACATCGCTTATAGATCATATAACCACCCCAGACACTTAAGGGGAGCATTGCCAATCCCACTGGCATCAGGAAGAGCAACAAAAACTCACGAGGATCGCTGGAATCCTCAGCAATAACCTCATCGCTGTTACTGTAGTCAGCCCAGTAGTCGACATCATCTTTCTGAGGCAATACCTCCAAATAGGCTTCTCGTATCTTGTGACCACGATAACTAATTGCCACACAGGCATAGAATCCAGCATCCCTCAAGCGAATGCTATTAAGTATCAGCTTGCTGAGATAGATTTGTGGAGCAATGAGCTTCTCTGGGGATGAGGTAAGTAGCTCATAGGTTCTCCCATTATAGCGCACAATATGGGCGCTGAAATTAGTAGAGCCTAAAGCTGGTTGAGGCGCTTCAAGAGCTGGTAACTGTCCTGAAAAGGTGCGTCGTCGAAACCATTTGATAGTTGGATGCTCCTCGCTGTGCACGCGACACTGGAACACCACTCGATTATCTTGGGTGACGGTCTTGTTATTGGGATAAGCATCAAGAAACTCTGGTGCAGCCAAGGAACTATCTAAAGTTAGGAGGAAATATTAGTTGAGATTTGAGCTGGTTAGACACTTACTCGCTTACTCTTCACATCCAACTGATAGGTGCGCACCAATTGAACGTCCACAGTCTGCGTAGAGTCCAATTCATGAGGATTGATGCTGCACTTGTAGAGACCTGAATAACGCTCGGTTACATTGCGTAGCCAGAGCTCGGGACGACAGAGGCTTGACTCACAGGGCAAAGCCGTCCAATCATCAACAGATTCAAACTGATGACAATTGTTATCGCTACATTGCTGAATGAAATAAAATAAAATAAACAAATATTACGATATGTTTTCTTTGGATTCGCTGCGATGTTTCTCACCTTGAAGTACCAGTGTATCTTAATCTCAGTCAGCTTGTGTTCATTCACAAGACCTGTAAGGTTGCATTGCAGCTTCACATCGTACCCAGCACGTTGTTGTATCAGCTCTGTGTTCTCTATACAAAATGCAATCATGGGAAACATGAATTCAAAAGTCAAAACATAGCATTCTTGTTTACTTATTCAAAGAAAGGTGAAATATCTTATCAAATTGCGTTGCCAAAAACAAAAGCGAAAACAAATAGATAAACTACGCAAGTTTGCAGGAATTGCCAATGATTGATTTTTTATGATAATTTAAGTTTTCTATTTCTAGACGTGAAGTCTAGCAAGCGGTAAATAGAGTATTCGCTTTTTGAATGTAAATGTAAAAACTTGGGAGTTATGAGAATTTAAGTTTAAACTCACCTGTAAAATCGATAAAGTATCCAAATGTTATGGGCGGCTTATAGATGCCAATTAAAAACCAGATGGTCACTAAACGTTGCTGCCACAGCTGCTTCATAATAATTATTATCGACATCGGCACATTTATTAAATATTTAACATTATGTGAGCATTTTAATGCTCATTTTAATTCTCATTATAGACTTTTTCATTTGAAAAATCTGTATTGTTAAAGTAAATAAATATGTACATGTTTTAAACAATTTCATAATTTAAAGCCAGTATTGGTCTTACTGTCGTTGTGTTATACTGTTTAATGTAATAATAATAATAATATTATAATGGGGAGAACAGGACAGTGCAGCAAACAACAATATTTTAATGGCAATCAAATGAGAAAGAGCGAAGAAGAGAAAACACTGCAGGAAACTGTCGCTGCGCTATGAGTGTGAGCGAGTCTGCTGCATTGGTATTTCTATGTGTCTGTATGTGTGATCAGAAGGGCAAGCTCTCTGCATTTAGTATCCATGCATGTGCAGGCCTTTGTGTGAGCAACTTAGCGCCCCATAGGGAAAGGCTGCAAGGCTTGCTCACAGCAAAGTCTATGCATGTGTGTGTGATCAGTGAGGCAAGCTCGCTACAGTAGGCATGCATTGCGGGAATTGCGTACAGCGTACGTGTGTATGGCAAGGAGGCTTCAGTTGTGTTTGATGCTTCACATTATTTCCAAAACTAAAAAACTATTTCCAAAAACTAATTCAAAAGTCGAATTTAGAAAAGTGTGTACTATCAATAAAATATGATATTATCACATTCACGAAATGATCGATTTGTATTTAATATTATAATAACAAAATATCGTGCTCGACCCGAGGCTGCTTAGGTTCTTATTTATTTATTTATTCATTGCATTTTTCACCGCTTCGCGCACATTTTTCACACATTTTATTGTGCGCTGGCAGCCGCTGAGTGTACAATTTTCTTTTGTTTATTTACTTGGCCATTTAAAGCGGTTGATCCACATACAAATAGAAGAGAGCACACATTTACACACAACTATACATACCTACAACTATACATACATACACAGATATGTAGGTGTAATAGACATTTGTATATACAAATCCTTGGCTCACATATAAATTATGGCATTTTGCTTTTCATTATTATTAAATAGTGAGAGACCCCATTAATGAAGAACAATAAATCATCGAACCGATAATGCCCATTTATCAAATGGCATGGGTTGTTTGAAGATTGTGGAAGTTAAGAGTTTTTCTATTTTTAAACACGTAATTTTAGCAGTAACTGGTGTATAAGAGTAAAAATTAAAACTATTCATAAACAATAGATCAGTATGCTAATTTGACATTTGTACATCACTTTTCACCTTTTTCAATTCGCGTTTCAAATTTGTATATTTATAAAAAGCTATACATATATAAACACATATGTAGTTTATTATTTCAATAGCTGCTTTAACTTATTTGTATTTGAATCGAAACTCTCATAAAACACATTTGTCTAAACGATCCACCGACTAACAGATTGTCAGATCCTCTGCGTGCTCTGTTTATTTAGCTGCTTTCCACATGATCAATTTTTGGGCTTGATTTATCAATGTTGCTCCCATTTGATTGGCATTTACTCAATTGATTTATACGGTATCATTTATTAGGTACCCAACGTTTCATTCAAATATAGATTTATATGCTTGATTGACAATTTGTTTATATGGAGCAAAGTTTAAAAAACCAAAACCAAATTACGATGGCGTAGTTACGACAATGGACTTCAACGATCGACTGTTGGCTAGGTTTTTAATCATTTAAGCACATTGTGAAGGCACGTTGAAATGAAACATTTTGCTGATATGACCAATATTGATGAATGCGCCAAAAAGTTGCAGACACTTTTTGCTGATATTGACGACTTTTGTTACCTAATGCCACATCCACAAATTCAATTGGATCCCGTTGATGAAACGTTGCGATTTTATTTGTTTGCAAACACTTAAAATGCAAATATGTATGTATGTACATACATATACACGCAGAGATATGTATGTTGCGATTCTTTAATATGTTGTTTTGTTATTGTTCTAGCTGTGTTCACTGAGTAAATATATCGTGCTCGTTTTTATTGTTTTTTATTGTATGGTAGCCTCATCGATCTCCCAATCGTACTCGTATTGTGCGCGTCCGTGCGAGTAGGAGGCTATCAACAAACTACTGTAATACACGAATCGAACAAGTGTTACCCCTCAAATGCACGGAGGTGCTCGGCGTTGTTGTCGCTGTCGCCGTCGTCGTCGTCGTCGTCGTTGCTGGGAACAAGGGAACAACTAAATAAGTGTATTTTATAAGCATTTACGCTTATCGCATATCAATATAAATGCGTAAATATACAGTAGTCGATATAGTGAACCGATATGGGACTGCGACTGTGTACATAGACGGGAACAGTTAAAGATTAGACAACTATGGTAAATAAAAGTATTTTGACATTAATAAAATAGCATTTCATTGTTTTTCTTTTGTGTACAAATTGTTAGATAATAATAATATATTAATATGATAAATAAATAATAAAAAAAATCCCTCCTTATAGAGCAGCAATCGGGTTAAAGGTTTCTCTTAAAAATAAAAATATTAGTTAATGAAGATAAGCGTTATTACTTGTCAAAATAATTTTATACACCATTGTAAGTCCATGAATCCATGAAACTATACACAAATCATTAGACTCGACCAAAAGTTTAACCCCCAGCATAAGAGAGTTGTAGTGGGTGAGCGAGAGGGAGAGGGAGAGGAAGTGATAGCGAGAGGGAGAGTCATTTAAATTTTGTACACTCGTTTACTAAGGTCTGCACCCTCGACAATTGTTTATTTTGGCTGCTTCAGTGTTCAGTTGCTCGAGACGTCTAGTTATCGGAGTACCGGCTTATCAAGCACAATAAATAGCGGGAGCCAAGCGGCAGCTCCGATGGCGTCTATAGATTGCTGCCAATGGCGACAACAATGCTAACAATTTGACCAGCTCCATTCATTGAATCGAATGTTAGCCCAACAAATCCAAAATAATTCCCAATGGGCTAGTCAACAAAGCCGACCTGGTGGCCAAGGCGTTGTTGCAGTGCATAATAGAGCTTCCCATAATATTTGATAACTTCCAACAAGCATATAAACTGATTAGGGTTTTTGTTATATATTGGAACTTTAGCTCTACGATAAAAATGGGGCCACACGTTGTCCCAACATTTTATAACAAAATAAAACCAAATTGTTGGCTTATGAATATCCATGTGCATAATACTCTTTACCAGTTGATGACTTTCAACTAATATATGGTGTCATTTATTTATCTAACATCAACTAACTGACCAACATTTTGCAATGAACAAAAGAAAGTTCAATATTTTGCTTATAATACACAATCATATTTATTAATTAAAGGGTCTCTTTGTTTGCATAAAAATATCATTTGTCAGGGCAATGTGTAGTTCCGTTCTGTGTGAAATAAAGAGTTTAAGGTTTGAAATTTCCCTTTTTATCAGCTACCCCACTTACACTTCTCCTTTGGCTTCAGTTCATTCAGTTCCGTGGCGTGTTCTGCTAGTAGATCCAACATAACCTCAATCTTTAAATTGCACATGTTATTCTCCTCCTCTAATGCTCGAAATTTCTTATTCAAACGCAGCATATCATCGACATCGCCTTTGCGCACCGAATGCATCCAAATGCCATCGGCGAATCGGAGTTTTTTGTTGCCCAGATTGAGGGATATCTTACGAAAATCGTCAATTTCTTCGGTAACAACGGGATAACCAATATTACAGCGATTACCTCGCGCTGGAATTAAAAAGCAAAGACCAATTATATATAGAGGTAAAATTTTCCCGATATCAAATTTTACTTTTTTATGTTGTTTGATAACGAGCCGAAAAGATCTTCTCGGAAAGCAGAACTGAAATGGAATCCAGTAAAAATAGAAATTGAATTGGACCACAATGACGTTGCCAGGACAAAAGAAAAAAATAATTTTAAGTGAATATTAATAGCATCGTGTTTATTTAAAAAAACTACAAAAGAAACAAGGTAAGGGTAGGCAAATCAAAACGTTGCAAAATACAAAACTAAAAATACACAAAACCAAATATTAAAAAAACACCAAGGATTGAAAACAAAAGAGGCTAAATCAACGAAACGGTTGGGTCGGGAAAACAAATAACCCAAAAACACACACAAAAAATAACAAACAGTGCGTCGAGATAAAATACAAAAAACAAGTCCGAAACATATACGCCACAAACCAAAACGACTCATGCTTGAACACAAAAATAAGCCCAAGATTCACAACGTATGCAAAGTCCGCCCAATCCAGGGCTCTTCAACACTTTACATACCACGATCCAAAAATATGCTGTGCAGCCACCAACAGATTGGGGTGGCCAGTAATGTTGGGTGCCCCACATGGTTGGCATTAGTACCGTTGGAGGGCACCTAGACAAACAAGACATGATATTTAAAATCAGCCTCCCGGAAATAATATCCAACCAGTACTGGATTCGCAGCAGAAATGCCCGTTCAAGACGGTTACCCACAACATTTTAAGTGACGTGGGTCAGGAGGACTGCCTTGGCCTCCGCAGAGTCCTGATCTAAACATAAACATGTTTGGGCCTTTATTAAGCACAAAGAACCATCAATAAAAACCAAACGAGATGATACTACAAAAAATAAAACATTGGTCAACAGACGGCAATTGAGTGGTTGCATCAATCCAACAGGTCAAGCTGTCAATTATGCAAGGTGGCGAACAAAATTTAAATAAGTTAAAACTATGAAATAAAAATACAAAATAAAAACTAAATTAAAATCTTAATTAAGTAAAAAAATTAGTTCAAAGTTCTGAAATACTTTGTCGCAAAAAAGAAATACTTACTACTCAGGACCAATTCATTGCTTCTATTTGTACGAGGACAGTTTCTTCTTCTTTCTTTTTCATGTGTTTCTTCATAGATCAACCTTCCAAAAAACAAATTTCGGCAAATCGCTATCAGCAACAACAATAAAAAAGCTCACAAAGTTGAATGTAAAATTTTAACGTTGTAAATACTTTACCACCTCTGTATTGTATATACCAGCTTTGGGGTCACTGAGCTGTCAGAAGTTTGACAGGAGAGAGCAAAAATCTGCTAAACTGAATAGAAATCATAAAAACAAATTCACAATTGAATAATGTGCTAATTCTAAATGAGAAAATTATAAGTTACACATCGAAATGACACAGGAGGCTAATAATTATGCGTTCCCCAGGTGCGTACTGAGAAAACACTTGAACCTAAAACGCTTCTAACATATTTCGTATTGTTCTTTTGCAGCTGTGCCGAGGAGGTGGCAGAGTATGTGGAACAACTTGTGAGGCAAACCAACGAAGATTTAAAAAAGTTTCGATTGGAACAATCAGCACTTCACTCGCATATAAGTTCTATGTTGGACGATAATCAAAACCTATCCAGTAAACTGGAAAAGTACCAAAAAATGACGCCCCCGATTGACGTTCAGCATTTAAAGCAACAACTTCGTTTCTCAAATGATTCGCTGGTCAAAGCCTTGGCGCAGATTGAGTTATTTAAAAAGGATCGACGGTGCCTGGAAAAAATGAGAGAATGCGCAGACCGAACTATTAAAAATATGGAAACAGAACTGCAGAGCTATCGTGCACAATTGTCTAAAGGTGACAATCAACAGGTATTTCCAGATCATTATCCTTATTACATTTACTATATTATACTTACCAAGAATATTCCTCTTACAGATGTACGACAAATCCATTAAAATTTTGGAACACAAGTTGACTGTACAACAGGAGAAAATAGAAACGCAGACGAATTTAATCAAAGTATTACATGAGCACAAGCAGCACTGCGGAGATCAGATCCAAGAACTACAATCAGAGCTAAAGAGGCGAAAACACGATACAGATAATCGAGAGGAGAATGAAGCCAAGATTCTTAGTCTGCATAAGCAGCTGAAGGAGTGCGACAAAATCTTGCAACATACACGGGCATTGCTTGAGAAGAGTACCAAGCGAGAGGAAATGGCCATGTTAAAGGTTCAAGAAGCCATCGCGATAAGTGAGGCTGTCGAGCGAGAGAAAGAAGATGCTGAAAAGCTTGCAGACTCTTACAAGGAGGAAGCCGCTAATCTGGCCAGCAACATTGGCAGCATAATGGAGGAAGCGGCTAAGCGTGTGGATAATGAAGTGGATCAACTTAAGACGAAGCTCTCGAAAAGGGATAAAACGATTTTATCGTTGCGAGAAAAGGTAACAAATGTGAATCAACTAATATAATGTACATTGCTAATGAATATCTTAATATAGCTTAACAATCAGATAGCCGAACACAAGTCCATGGTGGAAACACTAGAAGGGCGCTACAATCGTATTACCCAGAAGTATATGCAGACACTCAAGCAAAATGAGAAACTTGAGTCACATGTGGAGACTTGTAATAAGCGTCTTCTTGAGATGGAGCAATGTACCTTTAAGGAAGAGGAACATCATCTAAAGAGGTAAACATCTCGAATGATTTCATTGCCACAGCTGGGCTTATCTTTTATCTTTCCTATATAGCAAGAAGGACGACGATCCCCAACTAGAGTATTATATGCATGCTTATAAGGAACTGAAAGCCCACTACAAAAATTTGTTAAATGATTTAACAAAGAGATTCGAAGTCGAATTTGAAAGCATCCATAAGGAAAAGTGTGAACTACAGGCCGAAAATGAGATTTTAAAGAATGGCCCTGCTGGAGACGGCATCGGAAAATTCTTATAGTATTTATGTACATATATATGTATACATTTGAACTTATATTTTATATTTGCTAAATATATGTATATGTATTTACATACTCGATAAATATTTGATATAATTTAAATCAATTTCTGTGCGAAAAACTATGCGGCAACGATTGCAGCATTGCGGCCAGGGAACAAACTGGGAAACCAGTAACTTGGCTCATCTGACTGTTTATCAATCCAGCAGAGCCCCTCACCTAGCACTTTGTCTAGTGCCTGCTTTGCACGATAATCGGTCCACCTAAAAAAGAAGCCACTTATTACATTGCAGTGATAAGTTGAGACAAAACCTTACCCTAAATCTCTTATGAGCTGGTTTTGAGTAACGCAGCCTAGTTCTGTGTTAGAGGCAGCACTGAGAATATTTGTTTCTTCCATGCTTAGTTCGCCCGGAATAGATTGAACCATATATTTACTTTTGCCCAGCTTATGAATAACAAAACTGAAAATGAGAGGATATATATTAAATGGAGTCTGCTTGGCAATAAGCAGTCAGCTTACCCGTTGCCGAAAATGCTCAGTTTTTTCGCCGCCATCAGTATATCTTCCTTTGTAATCTCTTGATGCACTGCACTCTGACCACGTGCAGCAATTAGTCGACGACGTAGCTCGTCCAGTTCCATCAGTCCGCCAGTTTTGTGGTTGGCCGCAAGGCATACCTCCACAACCTGCACACTAAGTTCGTAATAAAAATCGCCCATGCCAAGTACACTCCAGAATCCCTTTCCAGTTGCTAGAGGATCAACACCAATGGCGGCACACATCTCCTGGAATTGCCTTCGGAACTGCGAATTCTTGCGAATATCATCCTTGTGTTTCATGGCAAACTCTTCTAGTTTATTCCGGAAAACATCCATTTGTTTGGTCATTTGTTCCAGCTGAGATTCCTGCAAATCGGCTCCCTTATCCTTATATTTCTCTGCAGCCAACTTTTGTTGTTGTATGGCGCCCAACCCCACTCGGCGGCGCATTTTGGGCGAAATATATTTAATTGTTTATTATTTTACAATATTTTCGGTAACAGCTGTTACTAAGGACCGATGAGTATGACTGACAATCGAACTAGAGCAATCGACTTAAATGCTTAGTTCATCTAGTTCATTTGAACTTTTGTTAAAGATTAAAAGTTTTATACGATGCTACAATGAGCTATAAACACATATTTCAACTAAAAGTAAGTTTACTTTAGCTTTTATGCATTTCGAGCCATTGATTGAAATAAACTTCTTCCAATTAGAAAAATACACAAATGCTTCACCGCACAAGATGATTGTTTGTTTACAGTGTCTTTTTGTTTACATTACTCATCTTCTGAGCTGTTCAGTCTTTCAAACCGCTTTCCTAGTCTTAAATTCTTGCTTGATTCCAATTTCTTAATTCAGTCTGCGTTGGGCAACTGCGTAAAGCGTTTCTTTAATTTTTAATTTAAATTAATTTTTCGTTTCATATTTTATGTTAATCGATAAGGAATATCATTGTACTTGAATCGATATTAATCATTAAAGTCGATTTTCTATGTGTACATCACTAGTGCATTTTGCTTGTGTTTTTACGCATTTTTTGCATTCGAATTTTTTATTCATTTTAGTTTTATTTCCCAGCGTGTGGTTTATTTCGCGAGCATTTAAAAAATGTTAACTCATTTGTTTTCACATCAAGGGAAAATCGTGAATGAAAACCACAGATAAACTGTAGAATTTTCAAGGCATGTCCAGACAGTATCTATAACATAAACAACAACAATAGCACTACCCCCAGGACTTTCGCCATCATACAAGCCCAAGGTTACTTAAAATTCTTTAAGCTGCGACTGCAACTGTCCACACAACTGAAAAAGATGGAAGCAAACTGAATGCGATAATTTTCAAATATTGTCGAACCAACGACGTTGCCGTGGCTTCGGCATGTTGTGTTTCGACTCGGAAAAGATGAATTGGTATTACCATGTACTGGCACGGCGGCCATACCTGGTTGTCGTATCCATCGCTGTATATTGCGTAGCCTGCATTATAGTTGCACTTATCTTTAACGACTTGCCCGACTTCAGTGACCCCACCTTGGTACGTATATCATGCCCAGGGCAATAAATCAATTCTACGCATGCTCACACTTTCATAAATCACACATATTGCAGGGCTTCGAAACGCGAGGCACCGAAATAGGCAAAAGGCTAACCGCTTGGCATAATCTGGAACAGGAGTGCGATGGAAATGGTGCTTTGCTCTCCAATCCCACGGAACTGCTACAAAACCTACAATTTGAAAAAACACGCGGTATGCCGCGGCATCAGCATCGCAATCATAGACAGCATAAAGACCAACGACGGAAACAAAAAAAACAATAAACGTCGTAAGGACCACAAGAAAAACCAGCACGATGCTGTGGCGTACAAAATGATGGTCATCAATAAACGCCTGAAAGCGACCAAAAGCCCGCTAAGCGACAAGTGGATGGGCGACAGCGGAGTATTTCGTGACTACGAGGTTACCAATGACAGCAATCCTTCCTTGCTTGAGCCGACCCGACGAAGTGAACAGATCGAGTATGGCCATAATACTACGTTCGTTGATGAGGATGAGCATCGCGAACGTGTGCAAACCAAGAAGAGCACATGGCGCATGCTGAAGCAAGCATCATTACCCAACGATGGTTGGTTTAACTCAACAGTGCGTCAACCCATCGAAGGATTCTGTGATTCCTCACCTCATAAAAAATATGCGCACTTTGTGGTGCAACGCATTGGACCCAATGCAACAGATTCATTATTTGATTTAAACGGAATGTTAGCCATGTGTCAATTGCAAGAGCAAATTGGCTCCGTACCCAGTTACCAAGCATTCTGTGAGCTAACTTCAAACTGTTGCCGGCCTTGGTCGCTGCCTAACTACGCCACACTGTTAGCCAATAAGAGTTCCTGTTTTGATTTAACCACAGATGATGTCTTATTATTTCAAAACCTACTCCTAAATTGCTATGAGTATTTTCATTATCTGAAGCTAGACATCAATTGTAATGAACTTAATCGATGTTATGCGCCAGAAGAATGTAAGCGTCACAATTTAGTCTACAATGTGCTTAACTTTCTCAGCGACTTTGGCTTCATAAAACCCAATGTGAGTAGCTCCCAGAAGGTTTAATAGTTAAGAATGACCTAAGTTAACTTTTTTTTATTTATTTGCAGGACACGAATGTTTATTTAAAATACGCAATGATTTTTGTGCCCATTGCCTGCTCCAATCGAATCCTGCCGCTCTTTCACGAATGGGAACATGTGTAAGTTGTTAAGATTATTTAACTTATGCTAGTATTTGCGCAACGTATAACGATCAATAGGTCCTGAAGGCATTTTGCCATCTTTGGCAGTGACCACTGCTGGCACGCATATTTCTTCGTAATAGGTGGATAAATCATATTTACGAAATAGTTTACGCATTTTTTGAAGGAAGTTCTCCAGGGTCATATCTTTAGGTGGTGGTCTGTTATACAAACTGCCGCCAAATTTATTTAGTTCGTCTAGTCGATTGTAGTAATTGCCATATGTGGTTTGAAAATCCTTCGATTGCCTGTTGGGATCCACAATTACAGCCTTTATGGATTTTTGGCTAATCAGCGATACGTATTCATTTGGCGAATAATCCGAGCCGTACACAGTCTTCTGCAAGTCTTTCAAGAACTCTTCAATTTGATCAAAACGCACAGGGGGGCACTCAAAGAAGAGCTTGTAAATCTCTTCATTGCACCACTTTGTGCGCAGCAAAAATTGACGATACTCCTCACGCCAGTCCATGGCATATGGCCAAGTTCGTGTCTTCATTTCGACATTATTCACTTTAAGATTATTTGCGTAATGGCCAGAGATCAATGCCGCATCGGTTTGATGTCTAAATATCCGATTTGGCTTGTGTATGCGGCCATCGAACATGTGATTCACAAAGTCCTTTTTCGTCGTGGTCTTCTTTTTAATGCACTTGGGCAGCAAATCATTAACGTTCACTGCAGCTAAGCGTTCGCTACGTGTTTTGGATTCTTGTTCAGTTGCCATGTTGATATAAATACTTTATACGTATTTCAGTTTAATTTAAATTGATAATTTGTGAGTTGAAAATTTTCTTTGATTTGTATTCATATATGTTTAATGCTAGGAACTATAGATCTCTAATCAATGCTTTCTCGTTTTTCGTTTAATTTTAGCGACCTGAGCAACGAGCTGGTTGAGGTTATTGGCATGGACTTGGGTCTGGAAAACGAGCTTTTTAGCGAGCTATTACTAACAGATGTTTGGTTGGTGTCGTTGGGCGGCCTCTTTGTTATGTCCTGCGTTTGGTTATATACAGGATCCGCTTTTATAACAGTTATGTCCTGTTGTGCCATTTGCTTCTCGCTGGGATTGGCCTACTTTGTCTACACTTTGGTCTTTGAGTTTAGTTTCTTTCCCTACATGAATCTACTAGCCGTTGTTGTGATCATTGGCATTGGGGCTGATGATGTGTTCTTGTTCCTTAAGATCTGGCAATGTGTACTGGCTGAGCGGTTTAGCAAAAGCAGTACATTGAATACACAGTCAACGCTGCCCACGCCATTGGAGCATAACGAGCATACGGAAACATTAGAGAATTTAATGGCTCTCACCATGCGGCATGCTGCAGCATCTATGTTTGTTACCTCAGTAACAACAGCGGGTGCGTTTTTTGCTTCTTATAGTAGCTCCATAACGGCTATCAAATGCTTTGGGTAAGTACTTATTGATCTCAGGCAAACAAACAGTTCTAAAATCGTTTATTATGTAGAATCTTCGCTGGAACTGTTGTGGTCACCAACTACTTACTCATGATTACTTGGCTGCCCGCTTCGGTTTCAATTATGGAGCGTCTTTTTGCTAGCCGCATGTCCTGCCAGCAGCATCTGGCACAGAAGCTGATCATCGCCTGCAAGAAGTCAATTAATCGATTTTGTGAATTGTTTGAGGAGCGCATCACACACAGCATTATGAACTATGCATTTTTATGGCTAATTATCTTTGCTATTCTTGGCGCAGCGAGTGCGATCATTGTGTTCTGGTATCCGGGTCTAAAGCTGCCAGAGAAGCCATATTTTCAGCTATTTGTCTCCCATCATCCATTTGAGGTTTATACAAAGTTGAAACATCAGTTTTGGTTCGAAAAACCTTTGCAAGGATTAGAGATCTTCAACATGAGCATGCGATTCGTTTGGGGCGTGGAGCCAGTGGACGATGGCGACTATACAAATCCGAACTCTTACGGCAACCTACACTATGACAATAATTTTAATATATCAAGCAAAGAGTCACAGATTTGGGTGCGTAACTTTTGCCAAAACATGCGACAGCAGCCTTTTTATCAAACAACTTTTGGCTTCTTGTTACCCAACTGTTTCATTGAGAACTTTATAAGATTCATGGAACGAAGGTAATCAATGGCTCAATTATCTTAAGTAAAGCATTCAACTGATTCCTCTCTTTTTCAGATGCATTGATGACATGGACACAACGCGCACAGATCGCACACCCTGCTGTGAGGCACAGTTTCCCTTCGAGCCGCATATATTTGAGTTATGCTTGCCTCAATGCATATCAAATCTGTGTGAAACGAGTTTCTTTCAGCAGGGAAGGGCGGGCCCCAAGTTTGCAGCTGCACCAAATCGCATCGATCAATACTTGGAGAGCAACAGCAGTAACGAAAGCTTCAGCCTGGATACAACATCAACGCAACTGCTCGTCAAGGCCCTGATCATTGAGTTCGATTCAAATGTCAGCTATAGCACCATCTACACCAATATCAAAACGTTTTACGAGAATGTCGAGAGCTGGTTTCAGCAACAGCTAAGCACGGCACCTTTGGAGTTACGCGGCGGATGGTTTATTAGCGATTTTAAGTTCTATAATGTTCAGGATACTCTCTCAAATGACACAATCGTCTCCATTGTTTTGGCCATGGCCGCCTCACTTGTGGTTTTGCTCTGCTTTACTCTCAATATTATCATCTCTATATATGCTGTTATTACCGTCTCTCTGACAATTTTCAACACCGTGGCTGTGCTAATTTTACTCGGTTGGCAATTGAATATACTGGAGAGTATTGCCGTATCGACGGCTATTGGCCTCGCTGTAGATTTTAGCTTACATTATGGCATACACTACCGCCTCTCACCAACTAAGGAGCGTGTGGCAGCCACACAATTTGTGCTATCCCGCATCATTGGCCCTACGGTCATGGCCGCAGGGACCACTGCCTTTGCCGGTGGTATCATGATGGCATCAAATATATTACCCTACATCCAGATTGGCATCTTCCTCGTTGTGGTTATGTTTACCAGCTGGTTGTATGCTACCTTTTTCTTGATGAGCATGCTCAAAGTGGCCGGACCTCAATATGGTTTCATGCAGCTGGGATGGCCAAATTGGCGAAAACGCCGTACTGTAAAGGCCAATAAGTTCTACGAACGGTAAGTGCATCAATTATTTGTATATATAATAATAATTCATTGACTAATGACTGAAATCTTTCTCAGCAGCAAACCCAGTCAAATTATTGCCAGTGAGCAGCTGTTAACGCCCACCAGTTCAGCAATTGTTGAGATGGCTAATTCGGAGACACATGAACTAGAATCTCTAAATTCCAACAGTCAGATCAAAACAATATCAGGTACTGAAAGTGGACATACGTTGCCTGCCCTACCCGTGGACTTTGAGCACTCATTCCAAACAGTGCACTAGGGAAAAATCAAATGAAGCCGACTACCTATTGTCATCATGCCCTCAATGAGCAGCGACAGTTTGTATTTTTATACACGACAATGCTGTAAAGCTACCCAGCATATATAAGTACTTTGTTAGCATTAAGCAAATGCTCAAAAAGGCAAGACATTGCTAATATTGAGACAAATGTAGATATGGAGATATTGAGATTAGATAGAGATAGATATATATAGTGAGGAGGTAGAGAAACCGTTCAAAATGTTTTTAGCTTGAGCAAATATTTGCGTCAAGTTGGCTAATTGAACACCTCTTTAGTGTGCTATTTCAAAAAGACTTTAAACCAGTTGCAATGCGCTTTTTTACTTAGTTATTGTAACGTTTGACGCTCTGAGTCAAAGTTGGCTTAAATTTGTAAACTGAAGCAATTAGCGGAGAGTACTGGGTACGTCCAACAAAAAAAAAAAACTGTACGACTGCATGATGTCGGTATTATTAGTTTATAGTGTTTTTAGTGAAGCATTAATGAATGTTTATGTATTATCTATGTACTTAACTGTAATCAAAACTATTTATACTCTACATTTTTATTAGCTGTTAAACGCGGCCAACAATGTTGGCGCCGTCAGTATAGAATGTATGTATATATTCATATATGTAGTTACCATATATGGTAGTTATATACACACACACACATACACTCGCGCACACATATACACATGCATACACTTCTATATATAATGTACATTGATGTACTAAATGTGTTGTCTATCCTAGATGTAAACGTTCAAAACATATACACACATATACGCAACACACACATACACTCACACTCACGTTTGTAATAACCATGTAACTGTGATACAGAAGGTGACAAATTGAATATATTGAAAAAATTCTATGTTTATACAGACAATGAGAGTTAGAAAGAAAAAAAATCAAAACAAAACAACAATTATGACGTATTGTACTTAACTACAACTGAAAAACCTTGTACTTCCTTCATTGAACTTAAACAAATGTGTTAAAGTGATTTAATAAATGTTACTTGTGAAACAATCTATTTAAACAACGATTTAAAGAAACTCTTGGAACTACATATTATTTAGTAAATTTAACTTTTAGAAGCTGTGTGTGATGTTGAAATATTGAAATATAATTTTTCCCAGGGTGTAGAGTAGTCCCACTTCCAGTAAAGTACATTAGTTCCATTGACTTAGAATAATTATTTATTTTTTATTTCTCAACTATGTATCTCGATATTATGTGTGCTTGCAATTTACGAATATTGTGTATCCTGCTTCACATTAGTAGAGTTAAATGAGTTTGTAACCTACAAATCAACCTAATTGGCTAAAAACTGCATTTGACATGCTCGTACTTTCTCATTTTTCCGCTTACAAGTATTCAACGATATCGCATTTGATGGATATATTCGGACAGCTCTGACCAACCACACTGCGGCCACGATAGTTCGGACTCTTCTCCGTGAGCAGCTTGCGGAATATGGGTAATATGGCTGTCTCGCCCTCAATGAGTTCCGTCTCGGAGCTGGCGCCATAGATGGAATGCTCGGTCTTATTGCGTTGTTTTCTTTGCTTATCTGGTGCCACATTCGGTGAGCTGTGATGATGTGCCGCATGCTGGATGTTTGAATTTCGATTGAACTTGCGTGGCTGAGGACATTGCTGCACGCTGGTTGGTGTTGGTTCCCGTTCCCGCTCACTGTCCGTTTCACTCTGACAGATGGTGCCCTTCTGTGGCTTGGGTCGATGTTTATTGCGATTCTTTTCCGAGACTGAGCGCTGTATGGGCGAGGTTGTGTTCTGTTCGTAGGCTATCACATGTCCATGGTGTTCGGAACAACGTTGTGGACTAGCATACGTTCTTTGCGACTGCCTGGAATGCTGCTTGGCATGTGAGAGCGTATGTGTGTCCCAGAGATCGCTCTGCGAGACAACGAAATTTGACTTTAGCGCCGATCCCATGCTTGTGCGTCGATGATCCGAGGCAGTGGGTGCTTTCCAAAGTAAGAAAATGTATAAAATAAAATATTGATAAAGTAATTATGGCAATTACTTACTTTTAATAACGCCTGGCGTGCCGGGCTTGCTGTGCGGACAAACGTTGCTCAGCTCCGATTGCGAGGTGGAAATGTTCGTGGAGGAGTTTCGATGTGTGCTGCTGTACTTGGGCTTTGCCGTCGGAGTCTGACTGCCGCTTTCATAGTGACGGGATGCATTGGACTGTCTCCGTTCCCGCATAGCAGCACAGTCGCCGGTGGGGCGTTTACCGACGCTGCTGGTTATGCTACCAATATTGGCATCTGTTTGTGCCGAGACTGAGTTACGTTTCTCTAAATGTCGATGATGTTGATGCTGTTGTTGTTGTTGTTGCTGCTGCTGTTGGTGTTGCTGCTGCTGCTGCTGTTGCTGCTGCAATTGCTGCTGCTGTTGCAGATGTTGTTGCAACTGCTGCTGTATGGGTTGCATCATAGCAGGCACATGATGCTCTACAATTGAGTGTTTCTTCTTTTTCCTGTTGAGTGAATTTATAATGAATAAGTTCAATTATAAAGAATGAGGAGGATTACTTACGGCGGCAATGATGGAGCTAGCGTTGTGGAATGCACAGAGACAAAGGAGTTGTCCATTTCAACATGTGTGGAGGTAATGCTATCCACGGAGGTCAGCTCAGTAACTTCTAAGTGCAAGCCATAACCAATAGATGAATATGTCAGGTGAGAAATTATTATCACTCACCTGTAGTACTTGGCATCTCTCGTCGCACGGGAGGCGCTGAAAGCCTAGCAATATCATCACTTAGTATTGGCTCCAGGTCAGTGGTGGCACCAGAGCAAGTGACACCGTCGATCCACTTCCGTGCTTCCGGTCCCAGTTTACGTATCAGCGCCTGCAACTCGTTCTCCTTCTCCATCAAAGCTTTGCGGAAGCGACAATTGGTGTTCTTGACATCGCGCAGTCGCTGCTCCAGTTCACAAACTGAAGAATCGCGTCGATTCTTGGACATGGGACGCAATGTAGCACGCACCCGCTTGTCCACTACGCCTTGAGGATTCCGTTTAAGTTCAACGAGCTAAAATACGAAGGAGAATCATTTGATTAGTTGGCCGCAAAAGTATTCATTTTAACAGCAAGGAAATAAACAACTGTAAGAGTTGATATAGGAGAGACTACATATATAGTCAGTAATGCCAGCAGACATTGCTGATATATAAAAGTATAAATAAATATGTGAAGTGGATATAGATAGAATATATAGTTTAGTATAAGTATTTAGTTAGCATGTAGTGTTATGTAGCGCATCCAAAGTTTAGAATTTAGTTTAGTGCGTTGAGAGAATCGCTAAATGAAAGAATGATCATATTCAAAGATTGAAATGATCAAACAAACATTCGTTATTAACAACATTCATATTACAAATGTACATATACATATGTTTGTATTGCATTTATGTAATTCATTTATGTACATATGTTTATAACAGCTACAAAAACTACAAAACTTCCTTACTACCAGTCTTACTTTCGGTACGAACACCAAACACAAAGTGGCTGTCGTACAAAAAATTATGAAAAACGAGAGTAAGACAAAAACTAAATCCTTTCGATCCGATAGAACCAGAGATATAGCTGCGCCGGCGATGCAGGTGATGAACACATTGTAAACTGAGAAACCAATATGCTTGGAATCATTTAGAGCTGGTATGGAGACATGTCGGGTTTCCCAGGCCAAGAAGGCGCCAAAAACCTGCAAAAAAGCATAATAAATTATTGTATTACAAAAGTTACTAAATGCATAGAAGGTTCTACGTACCAGTAACAAGCCTTTATACGCATAGATAATGCTAACAAATATTGTCATGTGCTCCGATTGGCAGTATTCATTTTCGGGTATCACAAGCACATCATCAATGTTCTCATGGTGCTGCCAAAACGCAATTAACATAAAGTCATATTTATAAATAAGATGAACTGATCCTTACCTTTGGCTCTAGCTTCTTGGTCTCGCGATAGAAAGGATCAGCTATCTGCCAGGTAGTTATAATAGCTATATCTATGGCCAACAGTACGCCCACAACCATAAACAATTGATAGTCCTTGATCACCTTCTTGTTGAGCTTTAGATCGGTAAAGATAGAATGCACCCGCCACGTCTTGGAGAACATGGCACCAAAGGCCAAGCTGAAGCCGGCCATAAGGATTAAGGCTCGTGCCGTGCAGATGTAAGGGAAGGCAGCAACACTGCTTAGGGTGGTATCGAGACCGAGGAATATAATACTCAGGTAGGTCAACATGCAGCCAACAATGATCAGATTGTTTAAATGCGGACTGGACATTTTGATGTAGCTGCAAAAGAGATAATAGGCTTTAATGGGATATCCAAGAAGATCGACTCCTCTTACCGTTGATTGCGATATTTGATATTGAAGGCTAGGAAAACGGTGGCAATAATTACGCCAATGACAGAGGCGCTGGCTGACACAATGTATATGGTGGGATTAACCTGGCTGTGCTCTATGTATATCACCGTGCGATCCTTGGGTGGAGTCTTGCCTACCCAACGCACTGGCCTGCCCAACGTCATGTCCAAATGTGCCTGCTGGGAATGATATTCACCAATCTTTTCCATTTGCCCCATTTGAAACTGAGTAATCAGAATGTTGGCCTTGCGCTCGTTGTTATAGAACCGGACGGGACCCTTGAAGAATAAATTCTTATGAACATATTGATCAATAATATATGTATTTAAAATAAAGCATACCGTTACGCCCTCAAAGGAAGTGTTACGTAATGCCTCCAAGAAAATGTTCTCCCAATCCTTGACACGATAATCAAATCGCGTCAGCAGATCTTCACGCTTCTCTGCCACGTATTGAATGGCCAAGGCGGCTGCCCAGATGCCATCATATGTATAGCCATGGAAACGCGAGTATTCTGAGCCGCGTAATCTATCATACTCCACCAGATACTCATCCGCCGTCTGCAATGATAAATAAAGTTATGAATACGATCAGATTAGAATTCACAATAAGCTCACAATGCCGGCCACTGTAATGTCTCCACTCGTTGATAACGGTAATAAATCCACCAAGATGGCACCCTCCAGGGCCGTGGCAATCTCCTCCACACTACATTCACTGTCCAGTGTGATATTCCACCAATCCGTTGTATAAGTGGCCATAATCAACCATTGATAAGCTCTTCCATACATCTCTAATCTGAAAGATAAAGCATTTAGCATATAAGCATCCCCTAAACCTGTCGAGTCTTAAGAAAAACCCACTTATAAGCTTCGCAAAATACTTTTCGGGCGAAATGTTCATTGAAGTTGCCCAGAATTATGCGTACGTCCTTTTCGCGTAGCTTTTTCAGAGACTCGGCGACATCGTTAACAAAGCTTTGGGTCTCAACCACCTCCAGCTCCATGGAGTCCAGATCAGCCACCATATGATTGTGTGGCAGGGAATAACGTGGTTCATTTTGGTAAACGGTGCCCACTCGTGTCCAGTTGAACTCCCTGAGCAATGCCAAGCGAGGAGCATTGAAAGCATTCTCCGAGGGCACAACACGAAAGAAATTGGGAAATGCGTCCTTGGTGAACATGGGATGTGTGTCCGCATAGCTTAGCTGTGTAAGGTGCCAATGCTTGCTGGCCTTCGCTATGGGATCTGTGACATGGGTGCAGGCTGCACCAAAGAGCATCACCTTGTTGGGCCCCGAGTGCATCATGTCGAAAAAGGATTTAACGCCCACAGCAGCATTGCACTAGGAATGGATGTAGGTAATAGAAATAATGGTTCTCTTGCTTAAAAAGGGGAAGCAGCACCAACCTGCGTGTCATTCCACCACATGTGTAATCTGTAGTTTGTCAGTATCTGCGGATGCTCATTTACGTGGCCCAGTGCCAATTTAACGCTGGGCATTACTCCGCGTCCAGTATACGAATTCTCCACGCCATCGCCATATGGAAAAAAAGCCCGCTATATAGACATCCGAGCGCTTGGCAGTTCTCGCCTGAATCAGAACTGAGCAAATGCCAAGACACAGCAATAATGACAGTAACAGTTGTGGGTGGAACATATTTGATGCGCGGGCTGTCAATCGATAACGATAATTTGAGTCTCGTATAAATACATCGGCAAATGTGGAATGTATGTACATACATCTATGCGAAGGAAGTGTGGAATGTGACTATGTGTGTACACTTATACATACATACATATGCTTAATTGACTCTATAAATATTAAAATTTTTAAATGAGTTTAAGTTTTACTCGGATGGGGATATAAGAAAAACTTAAACGTACATAGATTTGTTTATTAATGTTTAAGCTTAAGCAACACAATTTAATTTTTTATTATTCACCTTTAATATTTCAATTATCCAATAAAAACCAAAATAGTTATCAATTCAATGCCACACTTAAACTCATTTGAAATTATTACCATGTAGAGCGACTATATGAATGTATGTATATATACTATAATAGCCTTCAGAGACTAATTTATTCTGCAAAGTCAAGCCCACTAATTATATCAATTGGGAATTGGTTCAAGGTGCTGCTGCGGCAGCTTGGCATGCGTGTCCATGCATGTCACTAAATAAATTCCACATATACACACCCACATGCATGAAATATAGTCCTTGCACAAAATTATTCCATATTTCATTAACTAAATTGCAGAGAAAATATGACAATATGATATCCACACTATTATAAATATCCTATTATTCATGAATTTAAACCGTTTTTATGTTTATTAAATTGATGTATGCTAACTTTTATACACTCAACACATTGCTGTTGTTTATTAATATGTATGTACATATTAACCTACCGCGATCTTTATTTACAAGCACAGCTTATTTAAAGTCCAAATACATATTTGTTAGGATTTATTTAAAATTTTTTGTAGCTATGCGTTGGAAGTTGCGAAGGTCCGAAAAATTGTGTATCCTGACAATTTGACAGTTGACTTGACAGTCACCAAAGGACATGGATGTGCGCATGTCTCTCGATTTGACAGCCTTCGTTTTGCGCCCCGATTTCGCATTATCAAAAACATGGTAAACAAAACTGAATAGAAAACAAAAACACGCAACAGGTGGACAGGGGGTATGGACATATGTTTTGCTAACTGCGTACGTTGTTATGACCGTTGTCATGGACTACGAACGGAATGGAAAAACTCTCAACAGTGTTTCACGCAAATTATTAAATTATTATTGCAGAAACACAACATGGAGGACTATGCGCCGAGTCGTTATAAAATGCTGGACAAAATTGGCGAAGGAGTGCATGGTTGCGTGTTCAAGGCCATCGATTTGCAGCGCAACGTGGAGGTGGCCATCAAAAAGGTGGCCCTAAAGAATAAATTTGGTAACATTTCATTGAATACGCTGCGTGAGATTAAAACTCTACAACTGTGCAACTCGGAATATGTAAGCCGTAATGTATTCTCCCTTAACTGTTGCTTTATAAATGGTACCATTGCAGATACTGAACATTATTGAGATATATCCCGATCTCACCGGTCTTTCGTTGGTTTTAGAGTACATGCCTGACACTTTGTACGGTCGTCTCAAGAACGAGGTGAATCCGTTGAGTCGCCAGCAGGTGCGAAAATATTCTCTGATGATGTTTAAGGGCATGTCATATCTCCACGAGGCGGGTATTATGCATAGGGACATCAAACCGGCGAATTTGTTAATCAGTCACACTGATGTCCTTAAAATTGCTGACTTTGGTTTGGCACGTCTTCATTTTCCCGACGAGGAGGCGCGTCTGTATTCGCCACAGGTTTCCACGCGTTGGTATCGTGCTCCTGAAATACTATGGGGCAGTCAGAAATACGGACCTGCCGTTGACTTGTGGGCATGCGGCAACGTACTGGCGGAAATGCTACGCGGTGTTCCCCTTTTTGCCGGCACAACAGACATTGAACAACTGGCCATTATAATACGCACTCTGGGAAGTCCTCGCCTGAACGAATGGCCAGAACTTACAGCTTTGCCGGACTACAGTAAAATAAGGTAAAAGCTTCGCTAATTCGTATAAACACTTGCTTGTTATTTAATGTAGTCCATCTATTAGATTTCCCAATTCGGTTGGCATACACTGGAATAATTTGTTTCCCAGCTGCACACATGCTGTTGAAATCGATCTCGTCTCGAATTTAGTAGTATATAATCCTAAGAATCGTCTAAACGCCACAGAGGTAAGCATCCTTCCTGTGATACGCTAATAATTTTCATAAATCTCGGTTTACATCTATATTTTCAGGCCGTCAGTCATAGTTATTTTCATTAATTTTAAGTCTATGTATTTACACTTTTAGTTAACTAACAACTAAGGATATACATATATTTAAGAATTCTCCGATTCCTTGAATCTGTGAAATAAAAAGAACACAGTTAAGCATGGATATGATTGATAATATTCTTAAGTCTTTACGTACTTGCACTTCAGACAGGTAAAGAACACAGTCTGTCCTTCATCCGCCGATCGAAGTTGTAAGGTGGCATACGACATTTTATCGTTGCCGCACTTGGGACACTTTCTCTCCACAACGGGACCATCAGGCTCAGATTCGGTTTCGCGCTTTCCTTTTCTTAACAGTTTACTGGGATCGTATGTATTAAATTGTATAATATACTCCGATTTCTCGCCGCTGTAAACTGAAAAAAAAAAAAAAAAGTTTCGAAATAATGCAATTGATAATAGCTGATTTTTAAGTATAGGTTACCCTCTGGAAGGAACTCTTGTTTGCAGTTATAGCAAAATACATTGCCTTTCACTTGCAAAGGTGGCAAAATTGATCCGCAAGTTGGACAGAAACCGGGGCGATTATTAAAGATATCCATTCCAAATCTAAACAACTTTATACTGCACGTGCAACAAACTAGTGTTGTGAAATGTTCATCATTTCATAGCAGTCATCTTTTTGTATGTGCTCAAAACCAACCATGGTTGCCATTTGAAAAAATTAATTTGTACCGAAAGCTAAACAATTTTATATTTAATGTATCGCTGTTCTTATACATATGTACAGATTATCCGAATAGCAGACTTCATAAGTACAAACATTTCGTTCATTTCTAAAGCCCCAATACATTTATCTACTTAGTACATGATTAATTATTACATGATTTTCAAGGACTATTTATCATCTTTTTTATCAATTGCTTTGGCAGCTTCTTCAGCATCACTGCCGCTTGATTCTTCCTCCTCATCCTCGTCATCGCTCTCACTATCATCGTCATCGTCATCATCACCATCACCATCGCTTTCGTCATTGTCGTACGTGTAACCAGTGCTACCGCTGGCCCCATAGCTATAGTAGCCCCCGTAGCCCTCCTCATCATCGCTGCCATATCCTTGTTGTTGACGGCCAAATTTATGGGATCGCGTAGACATGCTCAAGTCCTTTGTTACCGATGTTTCATAATTGCACTTAGGGCACGGTATGGCCTTATTTTTGTCATACTTGAAGCCCTTACGACGCACATGATCTTCGCAGTAACAAGTTTTGCAGCGCAAGCATGAATATTGGCCAAGACGATTGCAAGATTGACACTTGTAATTCTCAGATTCCAGCACCTGACATGAGGCCTGGTGCTCAAACTGGTCGTCCTCGCATAAGAAGCCATTGCAAAAGGAACACTTAAAGATTCGGCCACCATGTTCCCAAACCCCGCGTTCACACTCCAAACAAATGGCGTTCTGCAGCGGACAGGTGCATGCATGCGTTGTTAGACATTTCCGTCCATGACAAACCCATGCCTCGCAGAAGTCGCAAATTGCACCAACCATTCCAGGAAAGCCAGTGGTATACACTCCTGGATGCTTGATTACACAGTCACCAGTCTTGAGCATGCATTTAATCTTGCCACATTGCGCACAAATTGGAAGCCGTTGAACACTCTGGCAGAAATAGCAAAATGCACGCGACTTCTGCTTCTTTTCACACTTATCGCAGTCCATCGACGCATTGCTAGGAAGATCGGCCAGAGGAACCTCACGTCCTCTTATCTCCTTTAGCCGTAACTTTTGTTTCTCAGCTTTCTTTCGCTGGCCGGTCTTCTTTTTCGGCATCCTGAACTTTGTGTAATAAAAGTGAGACTATCGGTTATTTGTGATATACGAGTTGATAGCTATCGATTCGAACTTTTTGAACTTTCGATAGATCATCACATCTTTTACAATACACAGAACAAATCTGACAACGAAATATTTTTTTAATCAACGGAATAAATCACGTAATTATTAAAATTGTTATATTCAATACTATTTTTAGTTATAAATAAATCAAGTTTATATATTTGAGAAATTGATCGAATATCTGAAAAATCCTGAACAGCATACTGGTCTATAAGAAAAGAAGAAAGTATTTTTAAATTTCGATATTTGGTCACACACTCGAGCATTACTTTTCACTTTTAACTTTTCAACGCTAGCGAGTGTATCATTTGTGAGCAGCATTGTGCTAAAAGCTGAAGTACTAATTAAATAATTGAAAAAACTAATATACAATATAAAATGGGTGGTCACAACGATCAAAATGGAAACTCCAATGGCCAGCACGATGATGTAAGTATACAAGTAGGAAGTGTACAGTTTTTATGGGTACCACTCGTGAGAGTGTGTGTATGTATTTGTAGACACGCGTGCCTCGCTGACCGCCATTTTGAAATTCTTCATGTGCGTCGTGGGTAGAGGTTAGGTTAGATTAGTGAAAAAATAAAATCGATATGAAACTTTTGAATTTTCCAATTTAGGATTCCATCACCGAGCCAGAGCATATGCGTAAATTGTTTATCGGTGGTCTTGATTACCGCACAACCGATGACAATTTAAAAGCGCACTTTGAAAAATGGGGCCAAATTGTCGATGTGGTCGTCATGAAGGATCCGCGCACGAAGCGCTCTCGCGGATTCGGCTTCATCACTTACTCTCATTCAAGCATGGTGGACGAAGCTCAAAAGGCACGTCCTCACAAAATCGACGGTCGTGTAGTCGAGCCTAAACGCGCTGTGCCACGCCAAGATATTGATTCGCCCAATGCGGGCGCAACTGTTAAGAAACTGTTTGTGGGCGCATTAAAGGACGATCACGATGAAGAGAGTCTGCGTGATTACTTCCAGCACTTTGGAAGTATTGTAGATATCAATATTGTAATGGACAAAGAGACTGGCAAAAAACGTGGTTTCGCCTTTGTTGAGTTCGACGACTATGATCCCGTGGACAAAGTTGTATGTAAGTATCTGGCAATGAACTTGTTTCGTATATTTTTGACAGTCCCAGCTCCGCATAGCAATGTTTGATGTGTTTGTGCGGCGTTTCATGGCTGTTAGATGAACGTTGCTCGTATTATATCTTTGTTGGCTAGGCTCATTTAGAATGCTTAATTGATGAAAACGTATGTGCCACATTTGGATACTTTACACAGTACTGACAACTTGACAGGCTTGATCCACACCTGAAGCTGGTTTCCTTTTGAATACTGTGAGATGAATAAAAGCGTCGGCTTACGCTATGTTATGCGAATGTATAAATTAATCCTATTCAGCGTAACACGCAGCCTCGTTACAAACTTATTTAGTTGGTTACTTCTTACACACAGTCCCAGCTCCGCATAGCAATGTTTGATGTGTTTGTGCGGCGTTTCATGACTGTAATATTAAAGTTGATCATATTATATCTTTGTTGACTGGGCTATTTCTTATGCCTAATTGATGAAAACATATGCGCCACATTCACTCAACTCCATCTATAAACTACACACAGTACTGACAACTTGACAGGCTTGATCCACACCTGAATCTGGTTTCCTTTTGAATACTGTGAGATAAATAAAAGCGTCGGCTTACGCTATGTTATGCGAATGTATAAATTAATCCTATTCAGCGTAACACGCAGCCTCGTTACAAACTTATTTAGTTGGTTACTTCTTACACACAGTCCCAGCTCCGCATAGCAATGTTTGATGTGTCTGTGCGGCGTTTCATGACTGTAAGATTAACCCCCAGCCGATATTATATTTTAGTTATTGATGCAACATTGCATCGATGATCAAAAAGTATTGGTACACTTATATTCTGTCAACATAGATATTCTTAAATTACTTGGTTTTGTATTGTTTATTAACATTGTTTGTATGCACTTCTTTTTATTGCAGTGCAAAAGCAACATCAGCTTAATGGAAAAATGGTGGATGTGAAAAAAGCACTGCCAAAACAGAATGAGATGGGTGGTGGTGGCGGCGGTGGTCGTGGTCAGGGTGGACGTGGTGGTGGTGGTAATCGGGGCAATATGGGAGGAAATATGGGAGGTGGTGGCAATTTTGGCAACCAGAATGGAAACTGGGGCAATCGCGGTGGTAACAGTGATAATTGGGGAAATAATAACTTTGGAGGCGGCTACGGTGGCGGCAACAATTGCTGGGGCAATAACGGACCCTGGGATAACAATTGGGGCAACAATGGTGGTAACTTCGGGGGTGGTGGCGGCGGCGGCGGTGGCGGCAATGGCAACTGGGGCAATAATGCCGGCAATGACTTTGGCAACTACCAGCAGAGTTACAGCGGTGGACCACAACGCGGAGGCAACTTTGGCAACAACCGCATGCAGCCCTACCAAGGCGGCAACTTTGGTAACAAAGCAGGTAAGCAATTTTAAACCCAGTAGAAATTCACAGTACCCTGACACCTAACTGTTGGAACGTCAAAAGAGTTTAGCAGTTAGTTTTACCAAAAATGCTGTGAGATTAATGTTTAGGACGTCGGCGTAAGCTATGTTATACTTTTTTCAAATCAATCCGTTTTGTTTAGCTGTTATTTTAAAAGATTGGGATTAGAGTTGAGCAGATTTTCTTATAAAGTAAATGTGGGTTCTCTTTATTTTAAGGCGGTGGAAACCAAGGCAATTATGGTGGAAACAATCAGGGCTTCAATAACGGTGGCGGAAACAATCGCAGATATTGAGGCGCCCAGAAGAGGTGAGCATAGATATAAATTTAGTTAAGGTCCTAACCAAAAACGTTTGCCTAATTAATCAAGTGACCAACCTACCAACCTGTCCATATTGTTTGGTTTTTCTTATTTACATACATTTTGTGTAGGCTTCTTGCGTTTTTATATAATATAAATACTATATTATATCTATATTTGCATAAATATATGGAGCTCATATTATCTTATCGGTATTTACCTGGTAGCTTCTAACAGCATTCTTACAGCCGCATATTGAATATTGAAATATTTTCTTTTGGAACCTTTTTCGAAACTAATAATGTTTAAGTTTTTTTATTATTTATAGTTTTCTTTCTTTTTTTGTGTAAATCGTATTTAGCGAAAACAATTTAAGTACTGTTGGAATGCATTACAAATGATTTAAATAACGTTTCTCATTTATCGACATTTTATAGGTGGTAAATTAGCAGTGGCTCAGTTTATGCCCAAAAGTCAAAGTCAAGTAAACGATACGCAATTCAATGATATGAGCAACAACTCATATACCTAAGAAGTTTTCCGAGAACAACCAATACCAAAATCATGACAGAAGATAAATATCAGGAACAGTGCAGTGCAGTCGTGAGATTGGTTCAGTCGAAAGTCAGTACAAGTACAGAGCAGAGCAGTGTGTATGTGTGTGAGTGTGATGCAGTGCATCGATCGTTATGATCGATCAGAGATAAAAAATAAAATAAAAAGCAGCAGCAACATCACATCAGCAGCACAGCAGAGTTACAGAACTTGAAATCAATACAGTGAAGTGACAAGAAGTAAGCAGCAGCGAACCTCACACATACGCATCTCAATCAGCAGTACACGTACACAGCAGCTGGCCAGGATTCAATGAGAGTAATTTGCACAGTTACCATAATACTTATGATTAAAAATTACTTACCTACGTACACGTCAAACCAATTCAATATTCAATTAGCATAATATTTATATATTCAACATTTTATAGCAAACCCAAAATAAGCAAAGTAACATTGTAAAATAGATTGATTGTCAAATTGTGAAGTTGTTTAGCTAATTAAGATGAAACAACCAATCATCATACAAACAAAATCAACAAATTAAATTTTGTATTCTTTTAGTCACATTTCATAACAAATTCTTTAGAAAACATTAATTTTAGTACTATTTATATACATTAAACAAAAACAAAAAAACTTCATGGCGGCAGCCCCACCCCCCAGTGGTTTGATCGGTTGCCGCGCATAATTTCTGATAATCAGTGCAAAATTTACACAAAAATCTATATTAATATGTATTACTACTTTTTCACTAGGCTTAAGATTTCATAATTTTTAAACGAGTAGAGCGCTTGTTCGTTTCTCAAGAGCCGTGCGCTATATTAGCATTAAATATATATATACACTAATATCATAGCGGGTTCCGTGCGAACCAAATCCGAGTATAAGAAAGGATGAGGAGCTTCTAACGCTCACTTTTTGTAAGCGACTATGACGACATTGAACATTATTATCTCCCCAATGTTTAGTTGTAACCAAATGAACAAAAATTAATTGTAATCGATACCTTATAGCAGTCTATATGCAGTTGTGAGAGTTGAGAGCCATTAAGGATTTTAATATGTTAAACGAAATTTACATTTAAATGATGTAGCAAAGAAAGATATAAAATACAGCTATGAATTTATGTAAAATTGACAAAATGAAAAAAAAAAAACATAAAAAGAAAGAAAAACAAATCCAAAAACGTTGTTTAGTTCAAGCGTAGTCTTGTATTTTATTCGTACTTAGTTTAAGTCTTGTATTTGTTTAGAACACGAAAACAGACGCAGCAGCAAGCACAGTGCAGATGCCAGAGTACATTCATTCTCTCATGTGTGTAAGTTGGAAAGGCAAGTAAAGTAAATAGAATCAGAAAGCCAATTGTTCCATACGGTAGCGGTTGTTGTGGGCGGGCACTTCATAATTTTAATTTTGTTACTATTTTCATTTGAATGGTTTCTCATTATGGAATGCACACACCGTATTACTAATGTATATCATTTAAAATGTATGTTATTGTCATTTCCGTTCCAAGTTGGCTAAAAAGTAATGCAAAGCGCTGAAAAGACGGCCGCCAAGCTAATCAATCAGCCACAAAACGGGCAATCTACACTCGCAAGTGGGTCAGCGTGGCTGACCACAGAATCGGACAGTTGGTCATTATGGGTAAGTCGCAGCTGTATAAACGAACGGCAGTGTTGTAATTTTCAGGTGGGCTCCTATATCTGGATTGACTGATGCCAGCACTATTGGTGGATGTATTTTAATTGCACATTTTTAATTTAATTAATATATGAATTTAATAAATGGTTTAAATAAAAGTAACGTGTATTATTTGAATTTGGTTAACGGCCTTTGATCGCCAGTGTGTACACACTTGAAGTATATATATGTGTCTGAAATGCAGAGATATTTGATAAGGGATCCAAAAATAGTTCCTTAACGCATTTCAATTAAATAATTAACTAAGAATAGTCAGACTAAAATTAAACTAGTTTTTGAATTCAGGAGCACCACTGGTATAACAGCGTGGAATTCTGTTAAGTGGCGCGGCAGCAATGAATCTTTAGTTCCCCTCAGAATTCACTGAACAAGTGTTCACGTTCATTTGAATCTTTTCTTAAATTAAATTTGAAAAATAAGGTCCGTCTGCATGATCGCGTCGATCTCAGCAACTAGAAGAGCTAGGGACACCAAATTTGGAATGAAGGTTCCTGAATACCCTCTCCAGATCGAGAGTATGTTAAATTTTCGATACCCCTGCCCAGCAAATCGCACATAAAATGAAAACTTATAACGCCCACGCCACCCAACGTAGACACTTCTAACTCGGCAGGTATATGGCGAACCCTATTTAGAAACTGTTCTGCAAGTTTCACCAAAATCGGTCCGTAAATAAGAAAGAAACCGGAAAAAGAAAAATGAAAAAAACTTCCGTTACTCGTTTTTTTTCCCGCCTTTTTTTCAAAAGTTGCTGCTTTTTTAGTGCTTTTTGTTCAGTTTGAAGAGGCGATTTGAATGGCAAACAAAAAATATTCTAGACGGCGGCTGGTTTTTTCATAAAACGGCAAATAAAAAAAAAAAATAACAATTTAAAAAAGAGCGGGCAGTATCAATGTGACCGTTTTTCTTTTAAAATTGTCGAGGAAACCAGGACGGTTGGGGTTCTCACTTATGCCGCGACTGTTCACACTGGTGAAGAATAAAAAGAGTACCAAACGAAGAAGTAGGTACCAATTTTCGGTACTAAATAAAGTACCAAGTGTGGCCATTTGTTGATAGCAGTGAAATTATTGTTTTTAATATATTTATAATCCACTTATATTGGAAGGGGCCACGCCTGAGGCAGCCTGCAATGGAGACAAATCGCACAGTCACTTTTGTGTACGCCTATAAAGATTACGCCGGCAAGGATTGCGAAGCCAAACTGGATATTAAGTTTCCCTTTGAGGATGATAGCATTGAGGAGTTGGTTACTCAGCTTTTGTCGCAAATGGATCCCATGATGCGGTACTTAGACGAAGACGTTAGTAAGTGCAGCGTACATTATGTTTTTCCGTTGTGTGTTTTGAGAAATTTACGCCCCCAATAGATTTGGAGAAAGAGCTGCAATCGTTTATTGACCTGGAGCATCAAAAGTTTTTGGATGACTATGCAGAGAAGCTAATCAATCAGGCAGCCAACGATGAACTGGATTTGGAGGCAATCGTACGAAACACGGAACGTCTGTATAAAGATGAGCTGTTGCAATTTGCAGACCGCGTTGGGCCAAGTGATGAAGACATATTTGCGCAAAGTTTCCACCGACTTGTACACTCTACGTCATTAGAAGATATACTTAAAAGGGAACGCAACTATGCCAAGGTTATATCTGACATGACTGATCTAATGGAAAACGAAGTGGAAACGTTGAACAACACTCAGCAGCAGGAAATGGACAGCCAGATTAATCAGCTGGACATAACGACGACTTCTGAGGATATTAACAATCTGTTGGCACAACAATATACAACACAGAATTATGTGCGAAAACGCTATGAATCTGAGTTGGAGGCCATGATGGGTCATCAAAAGAATGAGTATCGTAATTGGATCACGAGTCAAGTCAGTCAAATGTTTCAAGTGTCACCGGTATCAACTCCGTTAGGCAATCGGTCCTCTATGTTCGTTTCACAACAGCCATCGATGGAGGAGAGCTTTACCATTCATTTGGGATCCCAACTAAAGCACATGCACAACATACGCATACTGAGCGCCAACGTGACGGATTTGTGCAGTCCACTGCATGCGGATGAGAGCTTGAACGGCCTAAACATGGCATTGGGACTCTACTCAAGTTCCCTTTGCGGTGTTGTGGTGCTAACTCCATCCATACAGGCCCAGGCCAATAAGAACATAATCAAGAATGCCAATAGATCAACAGAGTATCATTTTGATCAGATGGATGTACAGCTGGAGAAGATTGAGAAGCAGATACGTGCTCTAAACACCAGTGACACAAGCAGCACTCCGAGCAGTGGCAGTGGCAGTGGGAACAGCGCAGATGGCAGCACGACACCTTCGCCAACTAAACATCATGTGTCTAAGCTGAAAACCGGGGACTTCTTTATAACCAAACATTCGAATCTATCGCAATCTCATGTAATATTTCATTTGATCTCGGATGAGCCCATCAACAGTCCTAGCGAAATAAACTCCCGGCATCCGGTGATTTTAGGCTTGCGAAATATTTTAAAGACCGCGAGTCGTCATGATATTACTACGTTAACCATTCCAGCTCTATTGCGACACGAAATGAGCGAAGACATGACAGTTCAATGGTGCATAAGACGGGCAGAGCTTGTCTTCAAATGCGCCAAGGGTTTTATGATTGAATCAGCTTCGTGGGGTGGCGCAGAATTAAGGTGAGTCTATATGCTATTTATCAATCTAAAGGATTAAATATTTCTCTTTAATTTAGCACGTTACAATTGCTACTTCCTCATGATATATCCGAGGAACTGTTCACTACGCTCGCTGGAATGGTGCCCAACGTATTCCGTGTGGCAAACCCAAAGATACTCGTAGATAATAATAAATAGATGCGATCCTTCGTATAAATTAAAGACTTGTCATTTATTTATATGAATATACATTTTATTCAGATTCATAGTTATATTTATGTTTGTATGTATATGCTTCGATTTGTTTTTGTCGTTTTTGCGCAAAATGTAAATTAAACACACTCAGAATTTCTGTAAATGTTCCTGTATCCAATTTCGTCAATAATAATCCATAGCTATTAATTAAACTTCAATGCAATCGTTTTGCAATCTACAACACTACTTTTGTATAAATACATTCATATATTTTTTTATTTATAGGTAATCTTGTGTATATGCGTATGTATACTATTTCCAAATTTAAATGTTTATCTTTGGTTTCATTCGACCTTCTCATGCAATTCGTGTAATTCAGTTTTGTGTTTGTTCTTTTGTTTTTTTTTTCTCGGTTATCTATAATGTTTAATATGTATCTTTGAATAACTCTGATTTGTTTGTTAACTTGTAAATATGCGTTTTGTTTTGAAATAAATATATATATATATTTTATGTATATTTAACAATTAATTACGTTATAATGTTTCATTTTTAATCAACATTTCGCTGTTTTAGTTTTTTTTTTTTTTTGGATTTAGCCAAGTACGTTGTATGGTTGTCTTGTGCCTGCGTCTGTTTATGTTTATGAGTGTGTTTTGCTGCTTTGCAGTGAGAGTAGAGTTTCAGAAAATATTCCATCTGAGACTATCAGTTGTTGGGTCAGCAGGTCTTTTGGGATTCAGTTAATAATAAATAGGATTAATGAAAATTAGTGACATGTAGGTACAGGAACGGGTGATGATGCAACACAATAAAAACGTGCCTCAAGGCATTGAAAACTTTGATGGTAAATAACGAAGCTGCATTTCAAAATTGACATAATCCGCATTATACTCGTAATCGTTATACATACGTACTCATAGTTCAGTTGTCTATGTTGAAACTACCATGCTAGATATTAAATAAATACTATTACTCAGCCATTTGTAGAATTAGTGCTTAATGCTTGTTTAGTATGGCGCTTAAAATGTCTCCAACTGAAACGTTTCATTAAAGTAAGTTTTAGATTTGTTGTTCGGCCTAAGATAATTCTATTAATAAATTAAAAACAAACTCGCACCAGTCTCAAGGGAGTCTGACATGTGGGTGTGGGTTTGTGTGTGTATGTATGTATTAAGTTTATGTGTTCGTTATCGTCCTTGTTTTTTCTTGCTTTTATATCATTTCAAATTTCGTTGCTACTTGTAATGAGTTCTCTACGATTGCATGCCAAAAATGTACTGAAATATCGTCCTATAATTTGTTAATACTTTGCGAGTGCCTTAAACTACAGTTTTGCAATAGGTCTAGATATATTTTTAGTTAATGAAATAAGAATACATAATAAAAGTGTTTGTATACTAAAATTGAAACTATCACAAAAAAACCAATACTTTTCATAAAGTACAAAGTATATGAACTCAATTAAGTCAAATACAAGCTACTACTATAATTGAGTTTGCAAGTGTATGTGAGTCTATGCGTGTGTGTTGGGTGTTGTGTGTGTCTTTGTTTACATTTGACTCTCCTTGCGCCACTGGAAGGTGCCTGACTTGACGCCAATGCTGGAGGAGCCCTGATTGCTGCTTGACGAGAGCATGTTGTTGGTGCGCCTGATGAGCTGAGCCGCCGAATCAAAGCGACTGCGAATGAGCCTCATTGCCGGATTGCTGGAGACGCCACTGCGCTTGCTTTTGCTAAATACGAAATATATATTAGTCTTGTATATAGTATATATTAAGCTGTCAAATGCTCACCTTGATGAACTGGGCTGATTCTCCTTTAGGTTGCCCAAAATGATACGCATATGTGTATCTCGTGCAAAATGGTTATCGGGCAAGGCGGGCTTTGAACCGCCACCACTGGGACCAGCTCTGTCATCATCTACAAACGCATTCAATGCAGGCAACTGGCCAGGTGAACTCAATTCGCTGCTCGGTGAATGTGGTGGTGTTGCATACAACGGCGACATGCATTCCATGTCATAGAGATCCGCCTCGTTAGTCATATTGCTTGCTACAAGAATATATTGACATTATAAAATGTTGTATTAACTCTAAAAACAGAGTCCACTTACCCAGCTGATGCTCGCTCAGATCGGGCAGCACTTGTGAGTGACGCTGACCGTTGCTGTTGGATTTGTGTGAGGCTGCAGCTGAGCCTGAGGCATGCTTCGAGTTCACCATCAGATTGTTGCGTGAGCTCAGTTTGCTTTGACGCTGCAATTGCTGTGTGAACGTAAGAGGCACCTGCTGCGGAGTAAGATGTTAGATGTCACTATGTACTACGTTATTATAAATTTATTCTCACATCATTGCTGCTGCCCGTGGATTGACTAGAGATGACGCTCTTGCGCTTGTGCAAGCTGCTCGTATCCGACTGCATTGTGTTCTGATAAAAATTGTTTGAGCTGTGCGTGGAACTGGAGGCATTGAGAACCTGCAGATTGCTGCCATTGTGTACCGTAGCTGTGGTGGCCGCCGAGCAGACGGAGGATGCGGAGGCATGTGCCGGATACGGGGCAAGGTTTTGGTGCAGGGGTAGCGCCGGCGGCTGATCCGGAGATCGCAGCATGCTGGCATGGAATTTTGCTTCATTGGGATTGCTAGCTTCATCTAAAATGGGAAAAGGATTTAGTAACAAAGCAACAGGCTACGGCGCCTACAACTGTTCTTACTTTTGGTATAGCTCTCAAAGATCTTCAATATGCTGCTGCGACTCGATTTAGCCGCCAGCTTGATGGGGGTGCGTCCACAGTGATCCGACTTGTAAGGATTGGCGCCAAATTGCAGCAGAGCAATGACACATTTCTCGTGACCCTCTTGGGCTGAGATGCCCAAAGCGGTGGCGCCTTGTTTGCAGGCATGATCCGCCAAGGCGCCATAGTAAAGCAATATATTCATGACATCATGATTGCCCTGCCAGGCGCAGGAGTGGAGTGGTGTCCGTGCTTCTAGATCCATTGAGTTGACATCGGCGCTAGCTTCAATCAGTGTCTTAACCATGTCGGCGTGTCCTTGCCAGGCGGCCACATGCAACGCCGTGCGTCCCTCACTGTCGGGAATATTGACATCCACATTGGTCATGTCCAGCAGGTACTTGACAATGTCTAGCTTGTTCTCCAGTGCCAAAATGTAAAGTGTAGTGCGCGAATCCGCATCCTTGGAGTTAACATCGCAGCAGAATTTCAACAAGAACTCCACTGTATCCATGTGACCCTCGAGGCAGGCCAATCTAAACGCAGTCTTGCCATCATGAGCTTTCTGATCCACAAAACTTGAGTGGATGTCGAGTAGAGTTTGCACACAGCGCAAGCGACCCTCCTGAGCTGCCAAATGCAACGCCGTCTTTCCTTCATTGTCGCATTCATCGATCTTGGCGCCCGACTCGAGTAGCTGTAGGCAAACCTCGTGGAAACCCTCAAAGGCGGCATAGTGTAAAGGCGTCCAACCCGCATTGTCCCGATGCGTCTCATCCAGACCTCGATCGAGCAGTTGACGCACTGTCTCCACATTACCCTGGGCAGCTCCAATGCTCAGCACGGTACGCCCCTCGGAGTCCATGCAATCGATGCCACAACCCCAGAAGAGCAACAACCTCACCACCGTGGCATGCCCCGCCGTGCAGGCAGCCCACAATGGAGTTCGACCCATGAAATCAGCCAGATCGGGATCCGCAGCATTCTCCAGCAACAGCTCACAGACTTCAGCGTTGCCCTCAAAGGAGCTGACCAGTAGTGGGGACATGCCATCATTGTCCAGCTGATCCGTGTTGGCGCCATGATCCAACAGCGTGGAGATGACCTTGCTGTAGCCGGAGGAACCGCACAACGCAGCCACACAAAGAGCACTGCGTCCATCCAGATCTAGATGATTCACATTTGCACCATTCTCCAGCAGAATCTCCACAATGTCATAGTGTCCCATGTAGGAGGCGGCAATCAATGAAGTGCGCCCTTGACGATCCACAGAGTTGACATCGGCACCAGATTCAATTAACAGCTTTAGAATGTCTTCATGTCCGCTCCAGGCGGCAGCTCGCAATGCCGTGCGTCCCTCTTTATCAGCCAGATCGATCTTGCAGGCGGGTTGGGCGATCAACAGCCGGACAACTTCACTGTGTCCACCCCAGGATGCAGATCGTAATGGCGTCCAGCCATCGCGATCTGCATGATTGACATCCACTCGCTTCATGCGTCCAGTGCCATCGTTACAGGGTTGCGAGAAGCTCAACAGCAACTTGACAACTTCTAGGTGACCATTCCTGGCCGCAATATTCAACGCCGTCTGGCCATTGTAATCCTCAATTTCCAGATCGATGGGGCTCTTACAGGCGTTGAGGGCCCGTTCCAGCAGCTGATGATTGCCATCATTCGCAAGGATGTGAATCAAAGCCTTGCCCTTGTGCAGCTCAATGTGATGCGAGTCGGAGAGTTGATGTAATGTGCTGGATGCATTCTCATCCTGGCTCTCATGCGGAGGTTCACTTTGCTCCGAAGGGCTAACCGTACGTTGTGTCTCCAGGAGACAACTCTTCTCGCTGGACAACAATAAATCCGCCAGCTCAAAGTCAATGTTCTGCGACTTATCCGACAATTCCGGCGACATCAACGATGATTCACATGAGTTTTGTGCCTCGGCATTGTTGATGCCCGTCTCAATGAGCAGCTTGAGGATCTTTGCATCCGTCGGCAGACTTGGCTTAAAGAAGTCGCAGAGGAATTGGGCAAAGGGTTCACTCAGCTCATTGGCGAGGAAACGCTCCAACATCGAGCGGGTTTTGGGCAAAAAGTTAACATCCGTTTTGAAGTCATGCTCACACTGTACACAACAATTCAGGTGATTCGTGTAGAAGCAATCACTGAGGTTCAACCGTGACTCGAGGAGCATGAGAATCAGATCAAGATCAACATGTCGATTGGTTAGATACTCCCCAGACTTGATAAGATGATAGGCGAATCTCCTCACTGTATTGGCACACAAAGTGTCCGCCACAAGCAAATAGTACATGGAGATCATGACGTGACCCTCGTTCACATCACAGATGAACTTCTTGGTGGCAAACTTGACATCCACCAACCAATCGGCAAAGGAGTTGTGAAAGATCTTCAAGCGTTGCGCATTCGCATCGTAAGCCAAAATATTGCGCATCAATTGCAGACGCTTCTCGAATTCCTGGCAATCAATGGTATAATTATGAGTCCTTAGGCAGTTGAAGAGAAAGAGTTTATCCACATAGCCGGAGGAGGCCAACAACACATTGAGCAGCGGACGAATCTTCATATATTGCTTCTTGTTGAAGGACTTCTGGCAGATGTAAAGATACAATCCATTTAGGGTGCAGGGTATCAGCTTGATCTCCCTGAAGCTGAAGAAATTATCCTTGATGCCATGCAACACCTTCTCCAGGTACAGAATGCAACCATTCGACTTGATGTACAGCTGATGCAGTGACTCGATTATCTCCTTGGTCAACATGATGCTATCCTTAAAGTCAGAGTTCAATCGATTGATGATATACTCCTGCACATCCTTCACCACATGCGACTTCCGAAGATCATCCAATGTTATTTTCTTGAATCCTGTAAACATCTTTGTTATTTGCTTTGTTTGCTTCTTTGTGGTGCAGACGAGGAACAACCACTTTGGGAACAGATGAATGTGATTCGATAGCAACTCGGCAACATTGCGACTCTTATGATTGGTGACGGTGCCCCGTCCTCCTTTCAGTGTGGAGATCAAATTCCCATCATTGATGTAGTTCTCATCAATCGAATCGATGAGTAGGAGGAGCGCCGTCTTTGGTGGCGTCAACTCGAGCAGCGGGAAGAGCAGCGCTTTCTTGAAACACTCATCGGGATTCTTCTCAATGCTGTCCACGCTGAGGCACTCCAAGATCTCAGGATTGGACATCAGCAGCTCGTAATAACCATCAGCAATGATCGTGCGACAACTCTTTGTCTTGGGCAATGGCGGTGGTAAGGTGTTGGTGTAACTTATGATTCTAGGTTTATCGCCGGGCACAGGCGGTGCCTTTGCTGTTGGAGTCACTTCCTTTCTCTCCTCCAGCTCCAGCTGATCCTCAAAATCTATAAGTGGCTCCGCCTCCGATTTCTCCGGCTCCTCATTCGTTGTTTCCATTTGCTCTGATGTATCCTTGTCCGCCTCTGGCTTGTCTTCGTCGTTGTGCTTGACATCTTTGATGGCCGCCTCGATTTCATGTTTCAACTGTTCGCTGACCAAATCAGCAATGTCCTCGCCTCCTCCCTGCTGTATGGCCTGGCCATTGCTCATGGCAGCCGTGGATGTCAAGACTTTAGCTGGCGAGGAGACACCACTGCCAGTGCGTCCACGTTTGACGGGAATCTTGGACTTGGTCTTGACAGGACTGCTTTTCGGCGCATCTTTCTCCTTCTCTTTGTCTTTATCTTTTTCTTTCTCCTTCTCTTTCTGTTCAAGCATTAGTTTCTGTTCCTTTTCACTACCTGTATCCTTGTCCTGCTCACCGCGTTCCTGCAAAGCTGTGGTACCTCCACGCTTGGGAGGATGTGTGCCATAGCTGTTGCTACCGGATTTCTCTGCAAGATCTGCCAGCTCAGGAGAGTGCAAACTCTGTGCTGGCGCTGGCTCCGATTGCTGTCGAGTGAGACTCGATTTCCCTGGCTTTTGAGCAGTTGAAGTGCGGCGTTTTTGAAAGTTATCCAGCTCCTTGGTGTCGCATTCGCTGGCCCCACGTTTCAGCTCCTCAATGAGCAGTTCCTCGGCATTCTCACTGAGTGTAATATTATGCATGGCCTCATCCAGCTTGGACTCCTGTTGTTGCGCCTCCTCGCGTAGAAAAGAAAAACCCTCATCGATGATCCTTTGACTATCCTCGCGGCTAATCAGGGAGGCATGACTGAGCAACTGCAGCACAATCTTACGCATGAACAAGGAGAGACTATGGCACTCTGGATTCTGTGATTCAATCAAATAGCACGCCAAGAGTTTGCGATTGAGGATACCTTTGGTGCCGGAGTTGCCCTTCATGATGGCCTGACAGATGGAGGTCTTCCCAGAGCCATTTGAGCCCAGCACCAGACAACCATTATAGCTGGAACTGGAGATGGCTGCCGCCTTGGCACGAGCTGACACATATCCAGCGCTGGCAGCTCCCAACGCAGCTGGCATGGGCTTCTTGCCCGCCGTGCGCTGTTCCAGACACAGGGCAATCTTCTTGAGCACCCACTCACGATGTATGTAGACGGTGCTCACAATCCGTGCATTACTCGGCTCCAAGGCAGGCGCTAGGCCATTGACCTCCTTGTCGGGTGAATGCTTGCGTTGCATCAAGGATTCCAGATTATCGGCAGTTTCCTGAGCCGGCTGCTTGTCCAACTCTAGGCCATCCTCCTCGGGTGCTGAACCGCCATTGGTTTGAGTTAATTCCAGTGCAAAATTTTGCTGCACAAGATTGGCAAAGTGCTCCTCCCTTGCCAAGTTGGAGAAACTTGCATTGGGACAATCGCGTCCAGTTATCTCCAGTTTCTTTTGCACCTGAGTCGTATCCTTTAGAAAGTTGAGTATGCGTCGATCCTCAAGCTGTTTATTGGCTGAACCTGCAGCGGCCAATGACATTACCTGATTGTTGGTCTTGGTGCCACCAACCAAAGCACTTGTCGATGCATTAATATCCTCCTCCTGCTCCACCAACTCATCCTCATCATTCGCATCCAGATCTGTGACTTGCACTGGATTTCCATTTCGCGCGCTGGCCAAACGATTCGAGTCCCGCAAATTGGATAACTTTGTGTCGTGAGCCGTTGACTGGGCCGCGCCCCCCTCCACACTTGCCACATGACGACTGCGTTCGCTGCTCTTGTAACGATCCGATTTACGCAACGGCGTCGCATACAACATCTCCTTGGGCATGTGATGTTGCTTGTTGTTGCCTGGCACCGAATTGCAGTTGCCTATGGAGTTCGAATTGGAGTTGGAATTGGAGTTGGTGTTGGCATTGGAATTGATGTTCGAGTTGCCAAGGCTGATATGCTGTGAGGATTTCTGATGAAGCTGTTGCTGCTGCTGTTGTTGTTGCTGCTGCTGCTGCTGCATTTTGCGAACAGACTCATTGTACATGGCCTGACAGGGCAGATTCTCGTAGATGTCATTGCGCAGATTATCGTTGTCAGTGTGCTTGGACATGGTTCCTGACTTTGTGTATTATCCTTTCCAATCCTTTCGTTGACTGCAAAGAAAAGCAAAAAGAAATTAAAATTACTCTCAATTTCCAACTCAACCACTTTTATTTTGAAGTATTCATTAAGTTCTTCGTAATTCACTTGTTACGATTATTAAATTACACCATTTAGATACCCTGGAAATTGGCTATCATCTAACTTGCATCTAATGCCGGCTTTTATGTGCTTCAGTTTCTGTTCCATTGACTCGATAAGCACTTTGAGCTGCTTTTACTACACGGCTTGTTGCCGTTTTTTATGCTGAGTTTCAACATTTTTTTTTATAGTAACTCCAGCCAGCGACTGACCTGATTTTCTACCCACTCTTAACCCTTTGGCAGAGCGCACTCTCCTCATACAGGCATGCAGACAGTTAAACATTCAAATAACATAGCGTATATAAAGAGAGGGACGCGAGGGCGGTCTGATTAGTATGCAAAGATAGCAAGAACAGAAGGAGATCTATAAGATTTGTATCTTTTAAGAATTGTATATATAGTAGTATATATATGTTGTAGTATATACAATTGAAACTTTCAAAGTATATATTTCATATCTAACGAAGTTATGGCGTATTCCATATGTTCAGGGAGTTAACATAACTTATATCAGAACAAAGATTTAGTATAATCTTTATATTTAAAGTTATTTTTAGGAATTTGCAAGATCAATTGCAGCTCTGAAGGCTTCCTAATGCAAATATTGTCAACATTTTTAGAAATGTAAGTTATTTCCTATTTTGAATTCTATCGATAGAATTTCTCTTAGTTGGAACTTAAGGAATATTAGAACGAACGGAATTCTTAGAGGGGTACACAAACAGAACTTAAAATAGTTCGTTTAACTCTTTCGCTGGCAATTCAGCGAACTGCTTAAGCTACCCTCTCATGCACACGCTTGTCATTATATTTGCTTTAGAGCTTGTCTCTGGCCAGAGTCTTTTGTTCTCGGGTTTTATCTAAGCCGTTTATATGCAATACCAATGTGGTTTGGGGTGGTGGCAACTTTGGGTACGAGTACTCGTATCTCCGTGTTGAATGCGACACAAATAACACGCTTTATGCTGCAAACTTTTATTTTAAACTTCAATTTAGTCGTTGCGTTTGGAGCACAAACTCGACAACGGTTCGCGTGGGACTCGACGGGTTAAGGGGGCGTGTTGGGGGGCAAATGTAACTAATGATGCGCCAGGCGCTTGTTGTGCAAGTCTCAAGCAGAAATGGAACAAATTCAGCACGTTCTCAGCTCAACAAAAATGGCTACACTAACACAAAGACTACAAAACACCCACAAGAACAACGGAGCCAAGAGTCGCCCCATAAGCAGAAAGAACCATATTATTTCAGCCATAAAAATCGATGCAAACACAAAATGATTTACTGCACAACGTTGTGAGGAAAATAATAGTTGCCACAAAATGCGGCATGCACAACAACATCGACAACATTGATAAATTACTATAAAGAAAGTAAGTCAGACGTTAAATCTTTTGATTAACCAAGCGATGTCCTGTCGACCAGGCATCAAATCGAAAAGGAAACTCGGTTAGCTGTAAATCTGATTGCTGTCCAGCATCCACTTTCATTCATTTGTATTCACACACATATTCATGAGTTGTGAGTGCTGTCCCAGCAGTGACCGTTTAGTCTCAGTAATTATTTATGTGTGCGGTTTGTTCAGTTCAGTTTCAGATTAAATTTATATATCATTCGGCGAATACTTAAATAAATCGAGAGTATATAATTTATTAATTGTAAATAATTGATCAATATATTTTTTGTTTAATACAATAGAATTTGGTAGATAAAAAAATTGCTTGATCGTTTCCATCTAAAAGTTGACAAACAAATATTGAAATGTATTGGTATTATGTAAAATCTATCGATTAATCATTTTGTCAAACGGGATGATTATCAACAATTGGCATTTATATTATTTCCTAAATTAAATTTTATTTTTATCATGTTGATTACAACTTAACGAATATTAAAGGCTTTTTTAGCATAAGAAATTTAACTTCTCATTATATTGAATTTGGAGCAGATTGCATATTTTTGAGATATTGCAACTTGACAGCAAAATAAATATTAATCTGTTAAGCAAACATAATGCGTCCAAATAAAACTACTTAATTTGCTTTGAGTAGAAGTATGGAATGAGTCACTTGAGTTTAGGGCCCTTTACATGCTCAGCCGTCCCTGTGCTTGTCCCAACATAGATGCAATGACACCCACATCCCAACATCCCTCATCTTTCTCTTCTTTGCGAACTCAGGTTTGATTCTTGTGGTTTCCCTTTTACACAACGTATGCACTTTGCATTTGCATTTCCGTCTTCCCCTCTCCCATGACTTGATTTGCAAATTGTATTCATAATTTGATAAGGGAATACATTGGAAACATGCCCTGTGTAGTTGTTCCATTTGTAAAAGGAACTGGTCTCCTCATAACGAAAAACAGGCTAAAGCAGTTGTAGAAAATGTAAGATTTATGTTTCATCATTCAATAATGTAATTAAATAATACAATATGCAAATGCTAAAATGCGAAATAAACTTTCTGTGTTAGAAATTAGAGGGAATTATAAATAAAAGCAAAGCGAGAGAGAAAGACAGAGAGGATGAGCAGGAGAGCATGTCGGTGGCCAAGTTAGGCTAATTAGAATTTCAGAAGCGTAGAATAAGTCAACTTGAGCAAGTTTTGAATGAGTTGCTCATGCCTTTTAAAAGTTTAATTGGATTGCCCGTGCAATTATGTTAATTAAACATAAGACACGCGCTTAAAATACGCGCACTGCATTTATTTAAACTAGCTAATAGAGTTTAATCATATGAAAAGTTTTACCTTTCAATTATTTGCAGAGATTTTTCAAGCATTTTGACGAATTTATGCTGCAAGGCAATGCAAATAAAAGTTAGGGGAACATATATAAAATACTCCAACTTATTTGCATATACTCGAAGCATATTTAAAACATTGTTCCTCAAACAACAGCACAAATGCCACACATATTACAAACGCACAGCTAAGGAAACATACTATTTAAATATATATTCTTGTTGATTTTAAGTGCAAACAATAAAAAATATTTTACGAAAATGTGCTCACATTGTAAAAATATCATCGACAAGCTGCCAAAATGAAATGTAAACAACAGAAGTGCCTTAACAAATGCCAACAAGTTTAATTAATTGCGTCAAATAAATAAAAAGGAAAAACGTATGAATACAAATATGAGAGGAATGTATGCATGCACACACACACACACACACACAAATACCCGCGTGTATGTGTGTGCGTAAATAATAAATAAATAATTACGCGCTCGGCAACAAAACGGGCAAGCGGCCACATGGCGCAACAAACGTAAATGTATCTGTGTATCTCTGCATCTCTATTTGTATCTGACTTGGTATCTGCATCTGAGCTTGCAACTGTGAGCACCTCGTATCTGCAACTGGCAGCTGCCTGAACTTGAGCCATGGCAGCGTGGGAACTTCACAAATTTGCAGCATTTTAAATGCTCCTGGCTGCGTGGCATGAAAAAAATATAAAGCGAATTTAAATGTTACTTTTTTTGACGCTGGCATGGCTAAGGTTGAACGTGCAAAATCCCCATAGCGTTGGGGCATAATTGAAATGTTGCAACTACGGCTATAAGTATAACGGCTGTAGGCAAACAGCGTTAAGTCACTTTTAAAGGATGCCTGACTCTCGCTGTCTGTCTGTCTGTTTTTTATTTTTAGTCTGGCAGGAAGTGCGCCATTATTATTTTGTTGTTTTGTTTTTTAATTTATATTTGCATCATTGATTATAATGCTCCGCTCTTTTTTGTAGCTTTTAATTTGTTGTTGATGCTCATGTTTAAATAATAATTTCTTTCTGCTGCCTTCAAGTTATTAAAATATGCAAAGCAAAATATATTCCATGCATTACAAATGCGACAACACCAGCTGTGTGTGTACATGTATCTGTGTATCTACATGCACAAGTATTGTATCTATAGATGTTTATATTGAATGTATCTCTGTATGCAGTTGGAGCAGCATCCTTGCTACAATCAGCGCGACAATTGGGAGAGCAAACAGCAAATCAAATATTGCAACAATTTGTTTGACAGCAACAACAACGTGAAGGTAACAGAGAAATTCGAAATTGTAATGTACAGTACTCTGACCGACTTTGAAATACTCTTACTAATGAAAAAAGAGTTGAAAGATCAGAACATTCCGGTAAACTGAAGATTGTAAGACTGAAAGGTACTTTGTAATAAATCATTCATGGATATATGAATGCTCTTGTATTATAGATACAAAGATTGAATATGTGACTACTACAAGAGAATAGTATTTTCAACTTGTAAGTTGATATAACTAAATTCTATCTTATAAATATATATAAATATATTATCAATGAATAGCTAATCTGTATGCAGTTGTATCTATAGCTAGTTATATTTAATTGTAGAACAAATTATTCATATTATTATTTAGGTTCTCAATTCTAAAGTATTTAGTTGAGCAACTACTCTCCAAACAGTTCTTCCCTCGTTGCAGCGACTACAAATATTTATATTGTTTTTCAGTTCTTTCCGCGATTCAAAATATTTTCTACCTTTAGTGAATGTGACTCTAAAACTAAAGCTGATTAAGGGCTTAGCTCGTCTCACTACAATTGCGCAAATATAATATTCCCTTTGCAACCTTGCGAGTTGCAGGTATACAACATTTGCTAAACGTGCAGAAACATGTTGAAAAAGTGGGCCTGGAGCAACGTCAGCAGTAGCAGTAGCAGTAGGAGGAGCATCAGCAAAAAGCAAAGTTCTATATCGATTTTGTAGTTGCCGTTGCTGTTGCCTCAGGCATCTGCGAGAGTTGTAAAAATATCCAGAGACGTAATCAGAACAAATGTTGCTTGGGTTTTAAATGCGCTTAATTTTTCGCAATGTATGGTAGAGCGGGTGTGTGTGTGTTGCCACCGGATGCTGCTCTAAAGTACTTATGGCATTTTTCCTGGACCTTCCCAGGTCTTAGTAATCTGTGTCCTCGTTTGTTGTCCTTGGTGGCTTTGCTGGGGGTTTTGGTTACGTGTCCACAACTGGCATTGTGTTTAGCGTATGGTTTAATTTTTGTTTTTGGCTTGGGCATATAACAGGATGTGAATTCAATGCGGGACAATGAGATGTGCACAAGCTGCAATGCTGTAAAACAGGATGTCAGGTCCTGACAGGATGTGATAGCCGTTGCATACAGATATCCCCCTGCAGGCCATTGAGGAAAGCTTAATTAAACCTTAATTTTTCATGAATGTCTGATTTGCATGCATGTGGGTGTGTGTTTATGTGTGTGTTGAAAACATTGTCACACTCGTGTGTGTCCTTAAAAGCTCATCAACATAGTTATTTTCCATGCAGTTATATCCCTCACTCTGCATTTTATTTTATTTATATTTGTATTTTGTAGAGTCGAGTGCTAAAAGATAAACTGTAAACGCCCCATTGTTATCAGAGCAGCGAATGCACTGAAATGAGTTCAACTGCAGTATTTATACCCTGTTGCGCAATGGCATCCAAAGGGGTTTATTAATTGATGCTCTGCAATAGATAGTTATTCAGTATTGTCCTTTGCACATAAGCGATATCTTTTACATCGATAATAATTCAGTTTTAGTTGAAATTCAAAGTTTCTGTTCTTTCTATATTCTCTTCAATGTATGTTAACTGTCAGTCTTCTATTCTAAAAGAAATCACTGCTGTAAGTGGAGCTCTCTTTCAGATGATATTGTTGTATACATAAAGTTTTAAAATATCCTTTGTATTAAATAGTATCTCTTAGGCGTGCATACTTCCATTCCATTTATTACTTGCTTGTTATGCAGTTGCATTGTCTTTGCCGTCTTCGCTTGTTGCCCTCATCTCGACCTGTTCTTTATCTATGTCAAAATGGTGGCTCACGCACTATATTGTCTCTTGTTTTTTGTAACCCTCTTGTGGCACACTCTCCCTCTCGCTCACTCTGTCTTGATCTCTCTTTCTCTCTACTTCTCTCTCACTGTATGGTCCCTTGTTTATTGTCGGCTTTGGTGTTGCTGTATGCATATTGACATCGTTTTGACAAACGACATACCCCACTTCTCCTTCTCCTCCTACACCCTTTTTCTTTTCGCCTTCCACTGCTTCTTTTGCTTCGTGAGGCCCCGCGTGTCCTCTGCTCGTTGTGACATGTGTGCAGACACACGCACTTCATGGACCTATTGGCATTTCCGTTTCCTCTCTGCAAAGCACATTTTTTTGCTTGCTTTCTTGTTTGTCTTTCAATAACTGCGAGTATTTCGTGTCAGTCGCATAAGCGAGGTGAACTCCAAATCTTGCTTACTAAAGAATAAACATAAACAAAATGGAAGTCTTGACATTCGCAGTTTTAGTTTACAAGCAGAACAAATTGAATTCATTTAACTTGGCATAGTTCTTGAGCCACCCTCGTTGTGTAAGTCATAAGGTATGTGTAAATGATGTTTTATGTGTGTTACTTTGTCTGTTACTCTGTTTGTGCAGTTACTTTTAATCATATTAACATAAAGGTTGCTCGACAGTAGCCTGACATTTAAAATACTTCGTCCTTAACTTTGTTTATTGATGAACAAACGTGGGGCTGAACATGAATAACAAATTTAATTCATGGCCCGTCATCTGAAAGCAATTCAATCAATGGACTGTCTACATTCTGCCGTTCTTTTTGGCATGCTCGTCCTCCAATTGAAATGAAAACTTTTCGAAAGACCTGCCCTGAAAGAGATGTTTGCCTCAGAGTCTGAGCTAATATGAAGTGAGGTTGCTCCTCTTGACTTGAGTTCTGTGTTCGAGGAAATGCAAGAACACGTTGTCATGGCTCATGACCATGTCCTGGTTGTCTGGCTTAATTAATGCTAGAGCTGATTACACTCACACACACAAAGAGGCAGCTACATATCCTTCTTGTATGCAGTTAGAAATGTTGCGCATTTTGTCATTGATTTTGGTACGCTTAAACCTCATGCTCATCCTCAGCTCTGACACGTGTCGTGGCAAGCGCTAAAGCAAAATGGCCAATGGCAAATTGCAAACCAAATGGGAGTCATGGGGCGTGCGTTAGCTTCGAGTCAGCTTATTGTCGTTTAATTGCAACATTTCTCACTCGTCTAACGGTCCACGGTTCGACGGCATTTGCCTTGGTCAAGTGCAATAGCCACAACGCAATCTCGAGTCTGACATTAAGTGGATTGTGCGGGCGCCAGGAATGCTCAAGTCCAAGGATTACAATATGTAGAGCTAGATTTTGTGGGGGAGTATAAAACGACAACATAGTTGTTATATGTAGGTGGAATGCAGCGAATATAAAACTGGAATTCGCTTGTTGGGGGAAAGCACAGTTAAACAAATAATAATAAAGAAATTTATTATTTAATTGTAATAACAAAGTTAAAGTTATCACATACAAATTGAAAGCAGCTTATATTTAAAAGTGGATGAAATGCCATTTATTGTCTATTTCAATTCGACTTTTCTCTTTTCCTCTTCAAATTTGTTTTATAAAATCTCGTTATCTCTCTTAATTTATGTAATTGGTTTAAATATCTTTTAATCTCAGCATTCGCAATTGCAACTAATGTGTTTAAACAGTTTATCGAATTTAGAGTTAAATGCTAAGAATTCATTTTATTTGCATTTCATTTGAATTTTCTATATAAATCGAAATTCTATAGAAACATTTCGATTGGCCAATATGCGTCTAGTATGGTTTGCTCATTTGTCAATTTGGCATTTCGTCAATTGCATAAGTGAAATACACACAAAAAGGGCGTTGAAATATTTCCAATACTGATTGCAGTAATTTGCTAGATATTTTGAATTAAAACCAATAAAATGACCAAATTGTTGAGTAGTTAATTACATTTAACTTATGCACTCTATTACGTTAAATTTTGGTATGCGAGTTCAATAATGAAATTCTAATTGAAATTGTCTGCACTTACGAACTATTTTATATATTTATGGCCGCTACTTTCAGACGTTCTGACTTGGCTAATTGCATTGTTAATTGAACAGGAAAATGGCATTTCAATTAGCAGTAACAATGTAACAATGCAAATGTATTTACATTATGTCAGAGGACATAACCCAAATTTTTACTTCATTCTGTAAAGTGGCATAAAAATGGTTTGTCTTTTTTTCCGTCAATTTGACCCACTTAGCTTGATGAAAATTATATGGTTGATCATCATCATCATCGTCATCATCATCTGCGAAGGTGTTTTCCCAATTTATCGCAGCGTTGCGCTAATCAAAACCAAGCAGATGTCGTGATGGATGACGCTAATGTCAGAGCATCAGTTTCATCAGGTGTGTAAGTACATTGGTTGTGTGGGTTTGTGTGTGTGTGTGAGTGCTAATGAAAATTAACAACACTTAAACGAGCAACGCTGCTAAAGAGCAACACACGCCACGGGTAATAATCATTAACTTTAACAACAACAAGGTGAACACTAATATTGCTAATTGTCGCATTATTGTTACCCTGCAAGTGAGAGTAAATTAACAATTTTTAAGTCTATTTATAAATATTTAAAATATAAATAATAATAATAATAAATAGTGACTTAGTCAGCGAAGTTGAATAAATGTTGTTAGCCGTAAGTTGTTGGGCTGCTCAAAAGTATGCTATACTGCATTGAAGAAAGAGAACCTAAAATACATATTAGTCTGAATAAAGTGTGACACAAAATAAGTTCAACTTTAAGCACTTTTTAAAGGCCCAGTTGGAAGCTAAATTCTTAACACCTTCTGTTATTTATTATCGCTTGACTGATGCTGAATATTCTCAATTTGCCTGGGAATTTCAATTTTGTCAAGCACAAATTGAATGAGTGTATTAAGGCAGGAAGGAAGGAAGGCAAACCGCTCAGCTGCTTTGGAGCTTTTGACATTGATTGGATTAACCCAAGAAGCTGGCTGGAGAGTGCAGATTATTGGCCTAGACTCGAAGAGCTTTCTAATCAATGAACAGTCACTTGAACTAATTGCCAGCAGGATGCAAATGAAGAGAGCGTGGGGGCTACAGATATGTTTATTGTACATAGAGTTCTATGAAATGAAAACAAAGAAAACAATTTGTGGCGATAATAAAGCATCGGCATCGTTGAGCAAATTGAGCGATAAGCTCAATGAAACGACGCCACAAATGCTCAAGTGTTTGGAGAGCAGTTGAAAGGCAACAGCCGCAATGAAGTGTCGTCAACAATATCATATGCTGCTGACACTGCTTGGCATATCATTTACTTGGACATTGGCCAGGCCAGACTTGCAGTTTAACGCAAACTTTATTGAGCAGGTGCTGAGGAATGTGAATGACAGCGTTGAGCCATGTGAGGATTTCTACAGCTATGCCTGTGGTAATTGGAGCGAGAACTACAAGGATACACACAACTACTTGGATATGCCTGGCTACATGGATTACAAATTCAATACACAGTTGTTGAGAGTATTAGAGATGAACCATCAACAAGGTGGCATCTATAATAAGCTTTGGGCATACTACGTCTCCTGTCGTGATTTGACCGAGCCAGCTCTCAATGAGTTTTTGTTCTTGCTGGAACCGACACTGCAACTGGAGTGGCCAATCTTTAAGAACAATCATAGTGCGATTTGGCGCAATGAAACTCAGTTTGATTGGCTTGCAACGTTGGCCAAGTTGCGTTCGTTTGGATTTAATGCGGCTTTTATCAGACAGGATGTGAATGTGAGACGCGAAAATGGTTCGCATTATGTGATTCTCTTGAAGCCACAAGCCGTGGATGCCACGCTGTTCATTGAAGAGAATATACTTGATTTGTATTTGGCTTTCGGAGTGGATGCTCTCGTGGCCAAGAATCTCACTGACAAGCTTATGCAACTAGAGTGGCAACTGGGTAACTTGACGTCCCAAATGGAGCTGAATGTAATGGGTAACCTTTCAGAATGGACGCTGCAAGAGCTGCAACAGCGATTACCCCAAGTCGACTGGAGTCACTATCTGGCTAATGTGTTGGAACAGCCGCCAGATGCGTTGCAGTTGTTCCAAGTATCATTGCTGAACGAAAACTATCTGCAGCAACTGCAAGTGGTACTCAACCAGAGCTCTAATGAGACAATCTGTTATTATCTCATGTTCAAGTTGCTTTATGTTCTTAATGAGGAGCTACCAGTGGGCGCCGTGGAGGCGCGTTCTATGGCCTGCCTGGTGCAATTAAGAGGCCACATGCCACTGGCGATGCACTACCTCTACGAGGCACATTATTATGGTAAGCAACGTGAAGAGAAAGATGCGGCCTTGCAGCGCTTGCAACGAAAACTTATCGGTGAATTTGAGCGCTTGTTGCAACAAAATCATTTGCAGTTGAATGCAGAGGAACAGGCCTATGTTCTCGACGAGTTGCATGGACTGCGCCTGAAGATAGGCAACATGCCATTGCGTTTAACAATGCAACAACTGTTGCTTTACTACAAGGATCTGCAGCTGCAGGATAACGATTTCTATGGCAACAAGTTGCAATTGCTGCAATTCCACCAGCGCCGTGAGCATCAACTGTTGGACAATAAGCCAACTTGGGATTACTATCATCAGGATGCGGTTGTGGCAAGCAGCTCCTCGCCGGTGAAAATCTTTCAGAATGCAGTGTTGCTGCCACACGGCTACCTGCAACTGCCACTGTACGATACACGATTCTCTGAGCTGCTACAACATGCCCAATTGGGTTTTATTCTGGCCCATGAGCTGCAACATGCCTTTGACCTGTTTCACATTGTCTACGATGCAAGGGGCAACTACAATACCACAGGCCTGGCAGTCTTGCAACATTTTGCCAACTTCACCAACTGCTACACGAGTGTCCACAATGTTGAAGAGCAGCTGCTCTCGGAGAGCATGTCGGACATTGTTGGACTGCGCCTCGCCTTTGCCTCATACTTTGATAATGTTCAGAACGACGACCGTCCGCGTCATGACAAACACACGCAACAGCAGCTCTTTTTTATCAACTCGGTGCAGTTCCTGTGCGCAAATATGCAACAGATAAGGGCCGTTAGCATCACGGAGGATGTGGAGCATGGAATGCACAATGAACGCGTTAATCGCAATTGGCCACATCACGAACACTTTGCCAAGGCTTTCAACTGCACAGTGGGTCAGGCCATGTACCAGCCGCAGACTTGTCGATTGTGGTAAAACGTAGGGGCAGTGATAAGGGGGGAAACTCTATTAGATAAATGTTGTGTGTGTCCAATAAAGCGAATATTGATTTATTACGAACGCTGTTTGCTGTGCGGAAGCTATAGGGGCATGATGACTATCTAGGATGGTTGGTAACAGTTCGAGCTGAATATCAAATACCGGTGTATTATACTTGTACTTCTACTATCAAGATCTACTTATTATTCTTTAGACTATACTATTGATAACTACAAATATAGATATATTTTGTATGAATGAATATTTGTTTGTATACTATATCTATATCACACTATATTCAGTTTCTCTTTAACCTACTATATGTTATCGAAAGCTGACACTTTCATAGTAGTTACAAACTTGCTAACGAGTTCAGGGTATCTTGTGTATCGATCAATTGTAACACATTTCCAGCTCATCCACTGGGATATATAAAAGCGAGCCCACGCTTCGACCTTGAGCAGGCATATAACAATAACAACAACAACAAGAGACCACAATAACAATAATAATAACAACAATGTGCATAAATTACAGCACGGCCTCCATTAAAATGTAAATGTGGCCACGCCCATTAATTCATGCATTCATTCTGCCATTCATCCATCCATCCAACCGGCCATCTATGATGTCAGCGCCACATCGTCAAAGGCTCAACGTGGCGTGCAAATTGTCTGCAGCATGCAGGGACCGCAAAGGGAGCAACAATGGCACTCATATATTATACTATACTATACTTAGCATACTCGTATTGTATTTTATTTAATTTATTATTGCACATATATATTTTGACGGCAATTTATGTGGCCCACGCACGTGTTGCATACGGATATACTCGTAGATCAAATAAAAAGCGCATTAAAGTGTTGCAAATTTAAATTGTGTCAGTGGTGGCGTCGCGACGCTGGAAATGACATGGCTTGGGCTGCGGGCGAGGGGCATGGCCATGGCATCATGTCCGACACTTGATACGCATTTCACACCAAGCGCACAAAAGTCAAAAGCGACAAATAGCAGTTGCTGCACAGTGGGGCAAGCTCATCAATTGATCAGTAAAATGGAAAGCAAAAGAGTATTTGTGCAAAAGAGTTAAGATCAGAGTAAGTCTTATTGCTTTATATCTAAGCGTATTTAAAGTTGGGAAACACGTATATTCTTAGTAAGTATCAGTAGTTTATTGTTGTTTAGTTATTTATTCTAATAATCTATTTACAAATTGTCGTTGCTTATACTAAATATAACTTAAAAGTTGTTTGTACCATTTTATGTCTCTTCATATTAAGTTCTTCATTTCAACTTATATTTTGTACACTTGCCTTCAAGATCATACCCATTGTTTGGTGTTGTAGGGTTTCACATGCCCACAAGGAATGCCATCCATATATTTCAAAACAAATGACAGCCGCGGGAGCCATGCAAATGCCACGCATTTGGCCACCACCAATGCCTACATCTCACCAATTGGTCACTTGATACACATTAGAGCAACCATTGTTCAACTTGGAAGTACATCTGTAGTATTGTTTTTATGTACTTTTAGTGGCTATCGTGGGTCTGAGCACTCCCCAGGTCAACTTGCAATGCTTGTCCATGACTTTAACTAATTAATTCGAGTGTACAACAAATTAAAATGCAATTTAAGCGGCTCCAGCTGGCAGCTGCCACGTCTGCCTGCCGCATTTTCTCATGTGCAGTTAGTTGGCCACAATGTTGAGCCTACACACGAGCCAGAGTTAAAGCCAAAGTCGGCGTCTAAAGCCAAAGCCAAATCCAGAGCTCTTTGCATAATGGCAAACAAAGTTTTTTTGTTTTTGTTTTTTTTTTTTGTTGCCATTGCACCAAATGTGGGTTAAATGCATTTTGTGGCTTGCAACCACATAGCGCCAAACAGTCGCTGTCGGTGTTGCGAGTTGGGATTCGAGTTTACGGCGTTTTAGTTGTTGCTTGCTCTGCTCTCTCTGGATATTTTAAACTTTTTATGCTTTACCTTTTTGTGCGTCAAATGCAAATTTCCAATCTGGCCAACAAACGTAAAAGTTTTCCATTTCATTTAATTGAAACATTTAACAAAAAAAAAAAAACTCATTTTTTACCACACAATTCCAATAGGAGTGGAAAAAAAATATTAAGTCAATTAGCCGACAATTAAATTTGACTTTTTGAAGAGTGCATTCAATTGAGTATGTTTATTTCCACTAATTGTAATTGGTTGTGCTTTTTATGGGTTGTTCATAATAAACTTATACACAATTTCACATCTGTCTATTAATATTTAATGATTTATTTTATTGAGGTGGTGAGTATGCGACAAGTTAACTTGAATCATTGCTAGAGTTCTGGAATTGTAGTATGTTCGCTGTTATTTTATTTGTTCAGTAGCCCCATGAACTCATTGCAAGTGAGTCTCTTATCAAAAACAAGTCATTATCTTAGTTGTGTGAAATAATAGAAATTACGCATACACAACGTTCTCTTTCATATTATATTTTGATTCATTGCGGAGTCTTAGCAACGGTTCGTACTTGTCTAATCAGGCCTCTGTTTCATTGCCACTAATTGTTGAGCAGTGGGCGATAAACAGCAGCTATCAATTTGGTTAGACATAACCAGTTTAGACATGCAGCAACTGTGTGCAGGCGACTGCAACTGCGGCATCAGCATTGTAAATAAACTTGTTTATGCTAAAAATATTAGCAATAATTACAATCAAATTTCCGGCTGGCAGGCAATGTGGACTGTTAACTATGTCAACTCGATAAGATTTGCATGCAACACAAAGTACGGCCCATTTGTGTGTGTCTCTGAAATATTGCTTGTCTTGATTGACAGACGGCAGTCCGACTCTCAACTCTCGAGTCTCGACACTCGTCAGCCGGCACTTTGGTCAGTCAATTATTTATGCTGACACTTAGTGCGCTTGAGACTGCAAGATAATTGGCAAACTGCACACACACATGCACACACACATACACACACACACACACACACATGGTTGCATATACAGATACAAAGCCACGCATAAAACGAGCGTCACACGTGTCGTATGCGTAACGCAAACGTCGATTGAGGCTCATGTTAATGCGTTGGCAAACAACATTACCACAACCAGCGACATACATACACACACACACACACGTACACACAACCATAATTGAGGTTTATACACATGTTGTGCACATCGGTGCCAGGTAGACATGACCATAGATACCATAAAAACCATTTTATACAGTCTGTCAAATTTAATGGCTTCGATTGGCGTTGCAAATTTGACTGTCGAACCAAAATCGGCACTCGCTGCATTTAATTGCCACATTTTGTGGCAAGAGGGGGGATTAGGCGCATGTGGCTAAAATCATTAGCAATTAACTGAAATTCTGCAAAAGCTATCTTAATTAAAATCCATTGCCAAGTTTGTGAAGAACGGAAGCAAAGAAACGATATAGAAAAATTGAAAAGCGTTAAGCGAAAAGCAAGAAATGAAGGAAACTTAATCACTTAGGTGACTGACGGAAATCGAATAATGAAGAGTGTTAAAGCAAAATAAACAGAAAGATGTTGGGAGGAGGAAATAAACCTGACAGAATGAATGAGTTGACTCACACATTCCATGATTATTCATTTGTTTTCACAGCAAAGTATTGTCATAAGAACAATATGAATATCATTGGCATTTTCGCAGCTCGTTTGTTTTCTCATAATTGGAATTACTTTTTTGACGCTTTGTTTCCCCCCTGGGTTACGACACTAGATGTCCAGTTAAATAGGCTGTCTAATATGCAGCTTATCGGTTTTGCCGGACAAGACTTTGGCCAAGTGTTGTTGCTACAACCAATTAGCCAAAGTGTCGTCGACTCATATGCTTAGAGACAACAAAAACAAAATAGAAAAAAAACAACGAGTTGAACACAATACAACAATAACACACTACGAATTATCCGGCAGCTGTGCATATGGAAAAGCTCATAAAAAGCCGGCAAAGAGTTGAGTGGCGCCGTCGGTTACGTCGGAATGGGGCGTGGCCCCTCATAATACACACAAGCTCGCACACACATACACACACAGAGCATTTCATTCATTCAAACTTTTTGGTATGCTTGCTGCCTACTTTGACGTTGTTGTTGTTGAGGTTGTTGATGTTGTTGTTGTGCTGTTGCTTTTGTTTACGCTTCATTTGGCTTTTTTACTTGGATTCGTTTGGTTTGTTGTTGGCCATATTTGGAAGCTTGAGACGCACGCCTTGGCGCTAATTAATGGTTGGACTCAGATTTCATACATATTAAAGTACATTTATTGCCATAATACCCTGTGCAGATTGAGCTAAGGGGCAACTCAGCTGCAGTTATTCTACGTGAAATCACTTTCACATTATTCGTTAAAGGATTTGTTAATGACTTAAACATATGTAGTTGAAAGCAACAGTTTGAATCTATGATAGATCTTCTGTTGTCGAAATTCAATCAATTTACTCAACCAATGAGGTATAAAGAATTGCATTTATCAACTTGAGGCACCTTTATATGGTGTATAAATACCTAGACATATAAGTCTAGGCATAAGTATTTGCCGAATACTATATGGCATAAGTAAGCTAAAGCAAATAAGCAGAAATAAACAAATTTAATTTGTGTTTATTTTGGAATTTGCATATCGCAAAATGTGGCTCATGTTTGCTGGCATTTCTATTTACGCTAATCAAAGTGAGGGGCCAGCCAACACTTAAGGCGTTTTTGTTTATCAAATACAATTCATAAATTCAATTCGGACTCTTAATTTTTTTTATTATAATTTATAAATGTAAATATTTGCAACTGATTTTGATATATTTATATCAATCAATATAATTTCAAACAAAAGCGTTATTATTTTCTAATAAGCTTTAACATGTGGCAGGAACAGCAGTAGAATTTGAGTCTAGTTTTTAATGGAATTAACCAATTTTCCATGAGCATTGCAAATTGTTAAAGCAAATAAAACAAAGCAATTAAAATAGCTGCCAGAAGATGGAGTTTAAACTGGACCACAACGAAATGGCAGACGTATTTGGGTCACAGGCTACTGCTAAAAGTTGCCGGCATTTGTCCGGGCAGTACAGTGAGACTACATTACAATGCCAATCGACAAAATGCTGACAGGCATTCCCAACCCCTTGGTTCGAGCGGAAGGAAAGATGTTGGCAACACTCAAAAACTTTGGGCAAGCAAACAATGGAAATTGTGCGGAAACTGCCTCGCAAAGCGCACTTGACAGGGCAGGACAAGGAAGAGTTGCAACCATGGCTAATTTACAGAGCAGTCAAGTTTTTAATACGCGTCTGCCAGCGGCAAGTGCTAGTGTTCCATTTTGGCAGCCATGACTCAGCCAAGTTGCAAGTTTATAGTCAACAATTTGATGCTGTTGCATAACAACAGCAACAGCAACAACACCAATGGCAACTGCAACTGCAACTGCATCTGTAACTACAGCATTCATTAATCATCATGCCCACGTCCAAGACGACCCCAAAGTCAGCCGTAGAAATTGAGAGCAAACTCAATAAAACTCACCCAACCCAGCGACAGAAATGAAAATGCCAACAGATAGCAGAGCAACCAGGCAACCACTCGGGTGGCTGAAAAGGCATTCAATCAGCTGGTGGGTCAAACAGTTTGGGGAGCCACCCACATAAATACTTTCCATTGCGTAAATTGTGTGGGTGCTGCCATCGATGATTAATGTCTGCCGGTTGAGATTGCAACGGGAAATTAATGGTTCTTCTCTGCAGTCTCCGACTGGTTTGAGTGCCACAAAAGATTGCAATTGCGTTAAATGAATGAAATGTGCACAAACAGGTGGAGTTTAAGCAGGGGAAAGATTTTAATGAGCATCATTGTGCACAGGGAAAATATACATCGAAAGCTTATAGTGTCCTCAGCAACTATCGATATTTGTTGAGCATTCAACTTGCAAATAAGGTTCATTTGATAGTTAATGTTAATGATTGATCTTAGCGATGATTAGCATCGATTAGTTTTTGTTTTAACTCAATCAATTGAATTGGAATTGAATTGAATTTAATTCCTCTGTACTTTTTAACATGTTCAATTTGAAAATTGAAATAGAAAAGAGTTTTAAGAGTTTTGATATTAATGCGTTTGCAGCATTAGAATATAATTTACATTGCGCAGCTAACAAATATAAATGGTTAAGAGACTAAAAGATGTTAGAAGGCATAGAAAGTTGGCTGAAAGACTTTAATTCCATGCTGAGCATACTAAATGCATATCCATTCAGTTTCCGTGAAAATAAAGCTTAACAACCTGCTCAAAGGCAGGCAGCTGTCATTCATGTGGAAAATAAAATGTAAAAGAAATCCATTACAATATTTTCGCTTTCACCGTTCGCTGCTTGCTGCTAAGACAAAATCCCTGACCTTTGTGGTTGCCAGCTCTCTTTCACTCTCTCTCTCTCTTTCTCCCATTCTCTATCTATTTGAGTTAATTACACATGGGGCTGCACGATCCCTCACCAAAATAACGCGGGAAGCTGTAATGCAGCCTACAGTGCCTTCAAATTTGGGTCAGCCACTAAGCGTAAGTGAGTGTTATGTAAATTGCAGTGCCGCTGCTCGAAAAGGACCTGCATGGTGCCTCCACTCCTCTGCTGCCACTCCAGCTCTTGTTCTTGTTGGGAACTGGAAAAGCTGATGGAAAAACTGTTGACGCGCCCGTTTTGAAAGTGCTGCTAGTTAAACTGTGCGCTGGCATTTCATTCCTCGTGGTGCGTTTTTAATTTAGCTGCAGTTGGCAGCTGCAAAGTGCTTATAATCTATGTTGATGCGTATGTGTGCGTTGTGGGATGGGGAACAACAGCAAACACATGCAGATGCAGCCAGAAGGAAAGAAGAAGAAGAAGCAGCAGCAGCGACAAAGCTGATGAAATGCTCATATGTAAGTCGATGTCGTCGGGCAACCGCAGATTATATCATAACCCCAGCCACACAGTCGTCATCATCATCATCATCATCATTGTTCCACTCTCTCCCTCTCTGTCTCTCTTTCTGACTGTTATAATGCCCCATGCGTCGGCCATTGACCATGACGAAGAGCAGCGCCAAAGCAGAATGTAAATAAAGCACAATAACAAGACAAGATGTGCGACAACAAGTACGAGTAATCCAAAGTGCAGTCGACAGTGTACGACTAAGAAGATACCCTAGGCAATTCCGTTGTAAAGCTCTTGGAATGTTAATCCAAGATATTTAGATAGTATAAATCTTTGCCTCGTTATCAATTAAAGCTTCTACAAATCAATCGAATTTGTGAGGCCTAGTATGCTCCATAGATAACAAGCTTTGGTAAACGCATCGCATCCATTACAAGGTGTAGATACCTTAGCTTAATTTGTAAACAGGGTATAAGAAGACACACTGAAGACGCGGAAAAGTACTTTATATATAGCAGCAGAGCAGACCAAGCACCGACAACGGCAACAACGTCGACATCGACACCGGCTGTGGCTATGGCTGTGGCACTTCCCCATTTAAAAGTCAACAATCTCATAATCAGTTAAATTACAAACAAAAACAATGGACAGAGAGGGTGGCAACGGTTGTGGGGAAAGAGCAAGAGATGATCTCGTTGAAGTTGCAAGTAAATTGGACCTTAATAAGCTGACCAAGTTGTTTAGTGGGAGTGTCCCAAGACAGGCCACTGTCTCAATTGACCAAATATGATATGAAAATGTTGGCAATGTTATTGGTTTTGTTGGCCGCGAGCAACAACAAATCGATAAGTTTTCAGCTCAAGCTGCAGCAATTTGCACGCCAATAAAACACAATACCAACTTGTCGGAGTTTGCCACAAAAGGCCAAGGGGCACGTTGTATATGCATTGTACGTACAAGTGTGTAGGTATGTATGTGAGCTTGTGTGGGTGTGGCCAATGGTATCATCAGGGTTATCGATAACCACGTTATGGATGTATCTATGAGTGCTTGCATCGAATATGCGCTTAACAAAAGGCAGGAAGACAGTTCGTCTGACGGGTCACTCACAATTGCTGACCCATTTCGGGGCGGTTGACCAGCTGACCAAATTGTTTGTTTATTGCATTGAATTAATTATTACGTATGCTTTATAGGCACGTCCGACATGTGGAGCAGCTCTTTTGGGCGCGTCCAGATGAGACAGCGAGAGAAAGAGAGAGAGAGAGGGAGAGCTGTGCTAAAAATAACAAACACTCTACAGTGAAAAACGATGAAAAACATTGAAAAACTCCAACCGATCCGAGCCGAACCGAAAACGGGCCTTTTGAACTGTTTGTCATAGTCGCTGGCTGCAACAGCCACAAAAATAGCCGCACAAATCTCATTGAGAGTCGCAGCCGTGTGCTCTATTTGCCGCAAAACAACAAAAGCGACAGAAGCAGCAAAGCAATAATATTTTTCCTATATCCAAGACACATTTAAATACACTGCGAATCAATATCAGATCTAATTTTCGAATGGAGGTTCTCAAGATAATCTCTAGATCTAGACAGAGGCATGGAAGGCATTATATTGTAAATCTTGTTTATCTCTAAAAACCATATTATGGTTCTAGAAATAACCGAACTTTTAATTCAATACGAAAAAGAACTTTCGAAACTAGGTATTGATGATAAAATAAAGATATATGCTAATTGTAGATTATCTCACATAATGTGTTAATTAAATTTCAAATTTTCTTTCTAATTGTCGGAATATCTTGATCAACTACAACCTATTAATTCACATATTGTAATAACCCCATGGAAAGGGTATTCTCATATGAATTGAAATTGTAAATCTCTTAGGCATGGCTAGTGGTGGTCACCGTCATCGAGACTCGGTTTCATCATCTCTTTGGCTGCCTGGAAATGTTCCAAAACGTATGAAAAATAAAAAAGAAAAAGAAAGAAAAATTTAATGCGGTCACTGGCTTTTTTGACACGCCGCGCACTATTTTCGAATATGAATCTATTCAGACTGAGTATTCATTTCGTTTTGGTCAGCGTTGAAGTTGTTTTTGTTATTTTTAGCGCCGTCTGAAGATGGAGATGGAGAGAAGTACATACACCATGAACCGGCTGCATAGTTCACATCGTAATACTTGGAGCATCCTTCAATATTTCAAGCAGCTGATGTTATGTAAATGTGTTTGTACTTTTTTCTATTGCTTTCTCCAAATGTGGATGATGATGATGATGTTGAAGATGATAATGATGTTGAGTTGAAGTATAGCTGCAAGCTCCTTCGAAAACTAATAAAACGTCATAGCAATTTTGACAACTTGCAAGTAACAGGAAAAAAACTTTACAAATGGAAAGTTTACTTTTATACTACAAAGAAAATGTAATATAAGTAGTAAGAATACCCTGTATTTTATCAGTCGCAATCAAATAGGGTATTATAAAGTAGTGCAATTCAATGTAACAGGAAATGCAACTTCTCTTTGATTTATTTATCTACCTAAGTGCATAATAAACAGTGGAAATGTTCAGGAAAAAGTATCTCTTAGTCCACGTAAATAATATAGAGTATCTCAAAGTCAATGTGTACTCATACTTGTATTTTTGATCTACAAATATGTACATTCAGTTGAGTGCTACTCATATGCTTGTGGCTGTAATTGTTCGAGAATAATTCTTCAAGTACCTCTAAGACATAAATCAGGAAAGCTGCGATTGAGATATGTATCTACAGGCTTAGTTACTGATCTTTTACTAGACATATTTGTGCAGACAATGCTTAAGCAATGACTTGACAAATAATCCGTTGGGTTACAAACTTCAGGTCAAAACAATTATACCCTATAGCGGGGTCATCGCTAAAAAAAAAGTATACAAAGTCTAAGACCAGCTTGGCAACGCTTTGTGCAATTTTTAACAAGCGAAAAGTTTGTCTGCCAGTTATTTTCCAGCCAATGGGAGGGCCAATGCTTTCATTTCTGCCATTCTAAGTTTGCTGGAGAGGCGTTATTTATGTACCCAGCAAGACGAGAATTTTTTGGGAGGGGGGCCTGAGGGGGGGTGTCTGTCAGAGCAGCTTTAAGTTATCAGATATGAAACTGCGGTATTAAAGCCGTGTGAAAATTGCGGCTTAAGTGTTAAATTGCCGTCACTGAATGTCAAGGTGTGTGAGTGTGTGTGTGTGTAGGTGAAGAATGTCAAGAGTGATAAGCGCTCTGTTTATAGAGTTGTCAAGTGCTCATAAAATATGTAGACTCACTTGCAATGCTACCTGCGCATTTGATACGCACACTTTGAGCGGTTTTTTGGTTTTTGGACTAACATGGGTTAAGTGCGGCGCAAGTACCGCTCATTAGCACACACACACACACACACACACACACACACACACACACACACACACACACACAAACAGACACAGGCAACGCACAAACAGAGAGAATTCGAATGAAGTTGTAAATGCTGAGAGGCCACTCGTTGTAAAGTGTTTTTCAGGCACCCAGGAAAAGTCAGCGGGTTGCCTACAAAACAGCTCTTGACCCTGGGCCAATAGACAAGAGCAACAACAACAACAACAGCAATAAAACAACAGCAAGCCATTTGGCTTTATGACTTGTGTCATTTACACTCCTCATCTCATTTGAATGACTCAGGCGGTATCCTTGTTCGCGTGCATTTGAGGCATTAAAGGACTCAAAGCCAACCCCAATCCTAACTTCAGCCATCCCCAAACCCAAACAACAAGCTAATAATATTATAAATGTTTCTACTGTGACCAATAACAAATTTCCCGTCAGCATTTTTTATTATCCTTTTCACTGGTCGTTGCCAAATGTGTCTCAATTCAATTAATTTGGAGCCGTGTCCTTAAGTGCCTTTGGCCAGGATTCACTCTGTGGTTAAATTTTAATGTTGCGGTTCATGTGCGGCACAACTTGAGCCTTAGCAGCAGCAGCAGCAGCAGCAGAAGAAGCCAATGAAAATTTAATTGCCTGAGGTTTGCATAAATTGCCAGCTAGCGCCGGAATATTAATTCAAAAATATTTGGTAAATTTTCCGGTGAATTTTGATCAGATTTGTGCAAAGCTTTTAAATTTACGCAAGCTCATTAAATATTTGGAGTAGAAAAATGTTGTTAGGCGGCAGCTTTGGCCAAATGCTTGACGAAGGCGCAAAGTACCATGAAAAAAAAGGGAGCGCGTTGCAAATTATGAAAAGTACTCGCAAAGCGAAATAGAAAAGTGGAAAATGCACCATTGACGCGATGGCGTCGACAACGGCGACCGCAAAATGCAAATGGAAATGCAAAAATGTAAATTCATGAAAAGGCCGAGAAGAAAACAGGTCTGGGTCTGAGCGTCAGCTGTCGACGCTGCTCTTGAGCTTGAATGGCAGGGAGACAACAAGAGTTAGAGTTACAAACAGACATCCCTACACACACACACACACACACACACATACACACACAGATATGCTAGTACGATGCATACACACAGTGAATACATGTGTAGTGTGTCTGGGCCGGGTCTGTCTCTGGGTCTCTGGCAATTACGTCAATTGCGCAAACGTCCAAATGTAACAAACAAAACCGTTAAACAGAATTCCAGTGCAATTTATGACAGAGTCATCGCTGCGACTGGCAACTAGTCACAGCTCATTCTATACCCTGCAATAAAATTGTAATATCCATCAAATGGCGAAAATAAAATTGTTTAACTGTTGGCCAATTGCAAATGAAGAAATTCAGTCAATTTAAGCGAGTTAAATTACCAACATTATAGTGTAGCTATATGAGAATCAATAAAATGCTAAACGATTAGGGCTTATGGTCTTTCTATACCCTACAACCATGAGATGTATCATATAGCTGTTCAACTGAAGAGAATCAAATCAAAACGACTAAATCAGATAATTATACTGTATTATCAGCCCTTAACTCTTGTGCTTAGCACAGGGTATCTTCCAAGTCGGATACGCTCGAGCAGAGCATACCTACTTCGTTTTTCTTAGTGTCTGATTCATTGCCAGTTCTAGTGAAGCTTCTGCATAGTGTTGCGTCCTGTTGTTGCTGCTGTTATTGTTGTTAATATCAGCCAGAATTGTTGCAGACGTCGCGTCGCTGTCGGCGCTTTGTCTGCGCAGATTAACTCATGCCATATGATCCATTCAAGCTGAGACTAAAGCTTTGGGGCGTGGCACACCATATACTCGTATTATTATGCTTTCATTTCAAAAAAGTTGTCGGCAAAGGCAAAAAAAGTAAAAATAAAAAAAATACCGCAAACTGAGAACTTTGTGTGCAGTTATATAAAATATTTAAAGTGCTCGCCAAGTTGGCTCCTACACACACACATACACCAAACAACCACAGTTGTATTTGTAGTAGTTATTGCGTAGTTGTGTGCGCTGAAGTGCAGCCGCAGCCGCAGCCGGCGCGCCGGTTATATTTTCATATTTCTTTTCTTTTTTTTGCGTTGCAACTTTTGTTGGATGTGAGACGTTGAGAGCGTTGGCAAACGTGTTTTTATTTATTTTTTTTTTGGCTAAATCAACGTCAATTTGGTATTCATTTCCTACGCGGCCTAAAGACCGAGGTCAACCGACGGTTTCAGTAGTGTTGCTTGCGGGGGCGTTTGATTGACTTACCTTTAGCTAAACATGACACGATCAAGCTAAACGGAGCGGCGACCTCTCTGTCAGTTATCAATGGCTGATGATAACAAACAAGCGGATGGGGAGCCGGTGGCGTTGGTGGTTGCTGCAACAACAGCTCTTCTTCCGTCCCCTTTGACAAACTGCACACTCACACCACACAACACAACACACACAAAAGTCACCCGCTTTGGGCTTTGTGTTGTTGCAAAAATGAAAGAAATTAAACGATAATTTGTTGTGAGCAACACACAGCGACGCGACGCAGTCGGCGGACAGAGTGGTTACTCTCGCGCTCTCGCTTGCTCGCGTTGAGTTACGTTTGTTTGGTTTTGTTTGTTCTCTCTGCTTTTCTGCTTTGCTCTTTACTTCTTTACAGCGCGATGTTGCATGGTGCACATTTCACTTATTTCAATCACATAAATGCATTTCTTTCTTTGATTTGTTTCAATTTTGTATTTCACTGTTGTGACTGCCTTTCTCAATTGCTTCTGCTTCGAATTATTCTCGCGTCTGCTTTGTACGCCTATCCTGCGTGGGCAAGCAAGGATATTTCTTTCTTTTTTTTAATTTTTCCTTGCTTGGTGGTCGTGGATGCAGAAAGTTACACACCAAAAAACCCGCAATTAAAGCAACATTTTTACGGCAAATTCAACGCGCCGGCCGTACATGCTGTAATATGTATGTACGTTGTTTATTTTCGATAATTTTACTACATATTTATTAAATTTAAATATTTTTCACGCACCGCAAACACGCGCAGCCACGCTCAAATTTTCTCAAATATCAACTAACACGGTTCCGTACTTGGAACTTTTGGTGCCAAAACTGGTTCCTTTCTTATTCGTTTGTTCTTCGGCTGGTCATACTGTTGCCAACCGTACTGGTATATTCCACAATTTTAAGAGAAAATCGGTCACATTCAATTCGCTGTCCCCCTTTTTTTAAATTATTTATTTATTTTTTTTTTTAAACCAGCCGCTGTTTACAATATTTTTTATGGACCTATTTTGATGAAACTTGCAGCATAGCTTCTAAATAGTGTTCTCCATACAACTGCCGAGTTAGAAGTGTCCACATTGGGTGGTTTTAGGTTCAAAAATCTAACGTACACTTGATTTGGAGAGGGTGTTCAGGAACCTTCATTCTAAATTTAGTGTCCCTAGACCTTCTTGTTGCTGAGAGCGACGCGTTCAAACAAACGGACTTTTTGCAAAATTGTTCAATTTTTCCGAAAATACTAGTGTGACCGCTTTCCGATGACACAAAAATACAACTTCAGTCCCCAAATTGAGAAATATATTGCATATTAAACGTGATAGATGGCGTTTAAGCGGTCAGCACCATCTATGAGTCGTAGGTACTATAAAATTCGGAATGTTCCAAGCCATGTGGCATCGTTATGCAGTTTTGAGTTTGGTTGTGAAATTGGATAAATAGCAGTGTTTCCCGAACTGTGCTAATTGTGAATGGATTGCTAAATTAGAAATAAAAATTCAAAATTAATGTAAATTATTTTTTTAATATTAGAAAAGCCTTAAAAGTTAAAACACAAAATCTAAAATAAGTGAATCCACCATTGGTTTACTTAGTTTTTTGCGAGTCATAAAGTCAATGCAAATAACAATTGACAATTAAATATTGATAACTGCTTTAACTTTGTCTATTCTAAAGTAGAAAACGTGAATATTTGTAGAGACAGTGATTCTTAAAGAGGTATAGAAATAAGTTAAGTAATGTTTAGTACAATAGTATGAAGATTTATAGAATGTAATAACTAACCACCTGCACAGTTGATATCAATTGTAAAAATAAAAGTATTTGTAAATTTAAATTGGGCAAAAGTTCAACGAAACGAATGCAATGAGGTTCATCAAACTAGACGTGCGAAACGTGACATCAAGCATCAACTAATTGGCAATTGCAAATATGAAGATATATATTTACACTTGAAACGTTTTCTGCAATAGTGAGCAAGCCTCTTTACACATCATTTTCATTGCCAACGCGTTGCTGATAATGGCCCAGTTATCAATGCAATGCCTATGGTACTACATTGGGACTAGGGACTCCTCAGTCTGGTGTGGTACGCAGTCATTTAAGCAACATGTATTTGATCTCTGCTCTAGCTCGTTCGCCATACAAATGGCTTGTTATCTGTTCTCTCGTAATGTTCATTATAGTTTACATACCATACAAAAATGACAGTTTAAATCCCAAGCATAGCATATACAAAGTTAACACGTTAAAAAAAAGTAATTTTACGCATTCCGGCGATTACGAGCATCAAGTATCTTCCGGCAGCAGCATATTGAATGAACCCACTGTCGAAGTTGTAAATAATGTTGATGATGATGATGTGGAACTGAAGGATACTGCAACACCGCCCTTATACTATGTGGAAAATCCCAAGTGTAAAATACCCTACATAGATCCCTTCTCTGCGGAAGTTATGGATCATTATAAACCTGAGAAATTTGAAACATGCACCAATGAATCGGATCTTGTGAGGCCCGTTTTTGATATGAACAGAAAGCGTTATGTGCTCCATATAAATGAAAGTGTTGCCACGCGAATACTTAACTCCAGCGATGTCGAATATAATTGTTATTATCAGGAAATTACTCGGAATGTTAATCACGACAGCTACAACGAGTAAGATTAGATGAAACTTTCAAATAACTTGTTAGATCTCAGTTTTATCACAATCTTACACTAGTCTTTGAAAAATTACAAACATGTTGTGATAGATTGATATATCAATTTAATTACGAATACACTACAATAATTAATTTTAGCAGTGAACTTTTTTTTGTGTTGAAGATACTTTTAATACAACAATAATACATTTATATATACCATTATTTATGTTTATAAATTTATTTAATTTCTTTAGTCTTCTGCCACAAATATACTTCACCCAAGGATATGTAGTGCCTCTGCATGTCCAGGGCATGATCTTGGGCTGCCATGAGGCAGCAAACACCTCCAATGTGCTTCAACGCGATGGCTACGCCTTGGTTCAATACAAACCTCTTCCAGCTCTAGATTCAAATCAGACGACACCGCGTAAACCCAGCGTCATTATGTTCGGCATTGATAGTATGTCGAGGATTAATTTAAGACGTACTATGCCCAAGGTTTACAAATTCCTAACACGTCGTGGTTGGTATGAGATGCAAGGATATAATAAGGTGACTTTTCGCTTAACTTACGGGACATACAAGGCACATTTGTGTAGAACCCTTTCTCTCCTCTCTAGGTGGGAGATAATACATTCCCCAATTTGATGGCCATTCTCAGTGGATATTTGCCGGATTCGGCAAAGGAGAAAGTCTGTGATACGGATAAGAAAGGCTGCTTCGACCGTCTGCCATTCATTTGGAAGTATTTAAAGGCTGCTGGATATTTGACCGCCTATGCGGAGGACAAGTGTAACTTAAACACTTTCAACTATGTTAAACCGGGCTTTGTAGAAGCGCCCACTGATTATTATTATAGGCCATTTCTGCGAGCCTTTGAAAAAGAAATGGACACGTGGAAATGCGATGACTGTACAATGGATTATTGTATAGGAAGGCGGGTGCATAGCAGTTATGTTTATGATTATGCCAAGGACTTTGCAAAACGATATGTCGATGAACGACCTATTTGGGGCCTCTTTTGGTCAAGTAGTTTCAGCCATGACAGCTATTCGATGCCGTCAAAAATGGAGAACTTCATTTTGCAATATCTGCTGGACTTTAAACAGGATGGTGTACTCGATCAGAGCATTGTCATCTTCTTTTCCGATCACGGAGCACGTTTTGGCACTTTATCGTATTACAGCAGCGGTTTTCTGGAGGAACGTCTGCCCATGTTGTTCATATATTTGCCACCCTGGTTCCGTGCCAAGTATCCGGAATATGCCAAGGCATTGGAGCAGAATCGTAATCGTCTAACATCGAATTACGATCTGCACAACACTCTGAAGCACATTGTGGAAATTGGCGAATTGCCGAATTCTCCGAAATTACCGAAAGCCGACGATTGTCCAAAGTGTCAATCGTTGTTCTATCCGGTGAAGGAGGTAAGGACTTGTACAGATGCGGGCATCTCGGAGCACTATTGCACCTGTCAGCCCTATAAAAGGATATCAAATGATTGGGCTAAACGTATAGCTTATGGTGTTATCGATCGGATGAATGATTACCTTTGGGGTAGAAATTTCAGCACTCTCTGCGCAAATCTCACTTTAAGATACATCCACAAGACGGAAATTAAACTTGGCCTCGACCTCAACTATCACGATGAACTGCCAACAATCGATGTGGGCTATTATCGCACCAAATTCAAAGTGAAACAGAATAGCGCCGATTTCTTTGCCACAGTTCTCTACAATAATGCAACGAATAGTGTGGATGTCGATGTGGAGACCATAAGTAGAACCAACTCCTATGAGGAAGACTCCACATGTATTGCTGATAAGATCGCAAAATTATATTGCATTTGTCATTCTCTGCTGAAGCCTTAATATTTATTTTAAGCACTCCTCACAAATAGTCACATAGTAACTAATAACTTAAAAGCAAATGGAAATGAATAATATAATTACTTAAAAATAATAGCACAAAACAATATGAATTGTTAACTTTTTTTTGTGCAATTTTTAATTATTACTACACAACTTGATACAATTACTTCTATCTCTTCGACACGAGTAATTTCCTGTCGCTTGCATTCGATAATGTTGTAAAATTCAATTGCATTTGTCGCTGTCATCTGAAGTCTTCATACAATTTCTATGGCAATTAATATACAATTATGTTGCTTCAATTTAAATAATATTTACTTAGGCGAATATGCTTTCAAACAGGCCTTCGCACCACCGCCTCCGAAGGCCACACCCACACGATCTCGCTGCTAGAGTAGCTTGTATATATTGTAATTGAAGATTCGTTTCCATTTTCATTCATTCATTTTCATATATATCTAAATATGTAAAGTTTTATTAAGATCATTATTTAAGAAAAGGAACAACAAAAAACAAAGCTACTTGAAGCGTAGCTAAGCAACTGAGCTGAACATTGTTCCAATACTGTCAGAGTAAAGCAAAAACAGAATATCAATCTCAGAGAGACTCTCTCTCTCTCTCTCTCTCTCTCTCTCTCTCGCTGTCTGCCTCTTTCTGCCTTGTAGCTTTGCAAATTCTGTCCGAAGGTTGTGTCTCTTGCTCTATTTATCTATTGTTATCGTACTTGCGAATGCAATAGTAATTTAGTTTTCATTTATGTAACGTATCGAAGAAGAAGACGAAGAATAGCTTGATGAGAATATAGAAAGTTTATTTTATATTTATTTATATTATACTAATAATCGAATAATAACGAGGCAACACTTAATGTTAGATGTAGTATCACATAGATCAGATCCTGCATATAATAAACTTTAATATGTTTTACATAGATTTAAGGGTATTCACTCGTCGGTGGGCTGATCCCAGCTTCTCTGTTCAATGTTAATAACAATCGGAAGACAATTAGACAACAACATCTTAAAGCTGTCTCCTAAAGTTTGATAATTTCTAGCATAAGATAAACTTATATATGCCATTGAACACAATGAGGGTATGCAAAGATCGTCAAGTTGAAATAACCTTGTGTTTTGTAACGATTCTTTATCTAATACCACTTTCTGTTCTATTGGCCGAACTCAGAGTTCGCGTGTCTTGGCAATCATAAATTGCCATTTCTATGTGTCGTCGACACTTCACATCGCGGGTCATCGCTGATAAGTTGCATACGTGAGATTGGGTCTCAAGAGAGCCACCAGAGAACCAGCAAAGAACCACAACGGTGGCAAATGCCAGGTTATTCATAGAAAATGCCAAGCCCCTTGCCGCAAACTCGTATCTGTGTTTATTATCAGGCCTCGCCGAGTGGAAATGTCGGCTCTGCTGTTTGTTTGGTAACACACACACACACACATGCAGTTATGAGTATGTGAGTATAATAACAAAAGGGGGTAGTCGTGTATACAAGCTCGTACTTCTTTAGCATTATAGCTCAGTGAGCTTTATGTGCATTCCGTTTTGTCATCAGCTTATCTAAAATTGAATCTGAGGTGTAGCATAAAAAAATAAAATGCGCACTTGAAACCATTCGACGGGTCATTCATTAGCCAGCACAGTCCACCGTATCGTAGTTTCCTGTATATCAACAAGTTACTGGGTTGGCAGACTAAACCGAATCTTTAATCGTTGCTTAACTTGCTATTGATAATATATTTTTTAAATTAATAGAAATGTACTTTGAATATTTATAGATTTTTAAAAATAATTGCAAATATTATAGAGTATATTCGCATAATAGAGAAGTAGCAATCTAGGGTATTTGATAGTTGAGCAAATCAACACGCAACTAAACTCAACGAGTTTAAGTAGTGCTCGCTTTTGGCTGCTTGCATGAAATAACAATAAAGTGCTGAAAATTCTTAGTCAAGATAGTTTTAGCAAGCCAGAAATATTTGTATCTACGAGTGGAATATATTTTATTATTTTAATTCTGTGCGTGTTGGATGACAGCTGGAAAAAAATATTTAATGCCGGATGCGCCTCAGTAATTTCTACTTTCCGACTGCATACATACATATACATATATTTGCAACATATTCTAGCAAAACTCTGGCTCATGCTTAAAACTGGGTCAGCATGTTCAAGAGCTCCTTTTGCGTTGATGGCAATTTAATGAATTTTTATTGCAAAATATTTAACCAAAATTATTTCGCTATATTTTATGTCAAATAAATGTTTTCGGCTTGGCATTTAAATGACTGCATTCACACACACACACACACACACACATACACAGATACAAGCATTCCAACATTTGGTTGGTTTGGCAGAAGCATTTTGCAACATTTTTTCAGGGAGCATACAAGAGAATGCACTTTACGTGCTTTTATCTTAAATAATCTTAAATGATTCTATCTCCGTGTTCAGTCTTAAAGTTCGCCACGCATAATATACAAATATATTAATATTCATCGCTGGCTTATGGACATAATAAATTTGAAATATTCATTGTAGAAATCGATTAATTAGGTAAATTAAATGCCGTAATGAGTAAAATAGATAATAATAATTGTACATTTAAATAGAGCGATTTAGAGACGGATTTATATTGAAATTTTTAATGAACATTATTTAACATCAATATACATTTTTATATATTGTATTTGCAATTTTTATAAAATGTCAAATTAATTATTACTGGTCTTTTATTATAATTCACTGTCGAACTGACGAAAAATGCTTTCCCACCAGATCAGAGGCGTATTGTAAATTGTATATTTAATATATTATTTTCTTTTCTCTTCTCTTTTAATATAATGTTCAGTGAACATGTATGTAATGCAATTGATATAAAAACTATAAAGTATTGTATATTTACTTAATATTAATTTAATTTAATTTGGAATTCAATAATAACAAAAATAATACAATTATATTTTAACATTTATGCAGCATTCGTAGAATATATATTATATATATATATTAAATATTAGTATATATCTACACACATAGATGTGTATATGTGGCGTTTGTTTTGCAATGCGCTGCAAAGTATGCAACACTTTTGTTTATTGTCAAATAGACGTGAAATTCCAAAGGAAACGTAACACAATTTTCAAGCAATTTGAAGCTATTTGGGCGCCGGTTAATGTGTGGGCACAGAAGCGCGCCAAATTATGCCATATAAAATCATGTTGTGAGTGAGTTGATGTTGTGCGTGCGCTCGTTTGGGTGTGTGTGTATGTGTGTGTGTGTATGCGAATGTGTGATTGTGTGAGTGAGCAATCGTAATGGTCAATAAAAATAAAAGGGAAGCAAGAGCACAACAAAATCAACAAGCCGACCACAAACCGACACATAAATTAAATTGTGCCGCAGTGCAGTGCATGAAGTCGATCAGACTGCGAGACTCTCCAGCGGGTGGGCGTGGCAAGAGGCGGGCACATTTACAATGCCATTGAGTTGCGTGTTTACAGCACAATTACAACTGTTAGGTTTTATGCGTGCCCAATAGATGAGAGCGCTTACAGAACTTGCAAATTTATGCTGCAGTTTTATGAGCAACCAGAGCCAAAGTCTCCACCGTCCACGCCCATGCTTATCCACACACACACACCCACACACACACACACGCACACACACGTGCACATAATAATCTCACAGTGGAGCGAATTTAAAGGCAACACAAGCATGTCCTGCTGAATAATTTATTCAATGTCTGCTTTTAGGCGCAGCACAGAGCCACAACAAAAGCAACAAATGCGGTTTTATTGCACTCCTACACCCACACACCCACACACACACACACACACACACACACATGCACACATAGACACATTGAAAGGCCGTCTGGTTCTCACAAAGGCAGCTGTAGCTGGAACATTTTAAATGGCTGCCACAATTTATGAGCAGCCACCGAATGACCATTAAAAGTCAAAGGCAGGCCTAAATTCTGAGGCGTGCAGTTGCTCTTGTTGTTCTTGTTGTTACTTTTGTTGCTGTTGTTGTAGCATGCCTCTAAATAGCCAGCTCAGCTTTACGATTTATGAAAATTGATTCGCTGCAAGAAGGCATTCAAAATATATTTGTTTTTTAATGTTTCTTTAATTGGATTAACGTGCGCTTTGCACGTTGATGTTTTTCCCGCTGGTTTATATACCAACGTGAAAGATGAAAAACAACATTTAAAAGCAGATAAAATGTATATTAATGAATGCCAAATAAATTGTGTATACTTTAGATTTCCTCTCACACTCTGTGTACACTTTAGTCGTAGAAAGTTTGGCAAATCAAATAATATTTGTTAAACATTTGATTTACACTTTTATGATGATTGCAAATATTTGAAATTTACTTGCTTGCCACAAAATTATTATCAAATATTTCTTTTGTGAGTTTAATGTGCTGTGATTTAAGCATTTTTCTGCTTTGACTTGGTTGTAGATTATTTTGATTCAAATTGTTAATTAAAGCTTAAAGACAAAGCTAACTGCACTGCAAACAAAAATAAAATACTTTCAGAGACAGAGACAGAGACAGAGAGAGAGGGAGGGACAGAGAAAAACAAGAAAACAATGGACATGCAAAGTATTTTGTACGATGGTCATGAGTTCAGGTTCGGGTTCGGGCACAAGGCTAATTGGAATGCATTCTTAGATGCAACATAGCTATGCGGCTTAAACTAATCATCAAACAATACGCAAGCATATGTGAATAAAAGAATAAAAAGCAAAAGAGGAAATGAAAGAGAAGATTTTGAAAAGCCCTTTCATTATTTGTTAGCTCAAAACTTGTTTCACATTTCCACAGAACATTCTCAGAAAGTCATCCTAAGCTGCTGTCATAGGGATCGTTTGTACAGCTTACAAAGCATTGTTCAGTGCACATTCTCTCTGGCATTAATGACATCCAGTTCGATTTGCCCACCTCCCCATCTCTCTGCATCTCAACATAATTGACTTTTGTACAAATCAAATTATTCATTTGGGCGCCCAAAACCAAACCCAATTGCTCTTCTGCCTGCAGACATGTTGTCATTTGGGTTGTTTTGATACACAAACAAATTTACTTAGTTTTGCATTGATTCTGGTCATGTCTACAAGCAAGAACAACAATGGCAGTGGGAAAAATAGCAGGAGGAAACAGATTTGTTTGCTTCATTGTATTAAATTGTCATAATGGAAACGTGGTTTCAATAAAATGCCGCACAAAGGTATGCAACATATTTTTGCATACGTATACGTAATGCGTGCTTACAAACCCATTCATCGATACACAAACGTTTGTGTGCGTGTGCTTGTGGGTAAGTGGATATATGGGTGTGGTTGTGGGTGTGTATATTCAATAATATAAATTTATATATTGCCTGGCAAATCCCTTAACTGCTGTAAGGCTTTTCCAACGCATACGAAATGGCAGCAAAACTAATACATGCGCATATATCACATTGCTGAAGCTCAAAGCGTTACGTGATAACTTCGTACGTTGGCAAAGCCAATCGAAACCTTTTGTGTATTTGTATTTGCCGAAGAAACTGAAGAGTCAGGCAATGTGCCGCAGCAGCAGAGTCGTTCTCGTATGGTAGTTGTGCAACCGCTTCATTGCCACTAAAATGTGTGGTAAGTAGCGCTTAAAAGCAGACCTAACCTGCTCTGACTTGGCCTGCCCTGGCCTGGCCTGTCTTTAACGGCCTTTCAACTTGCACGCATATTCAAAACACTCAACTTATAAATATATATATATATATATATTTATTTATAAATATTTATAACAACCCACTTGGCACACTCTAAATCATTAAGCGAACGCGTCGCATCGCTTTGGGACCAATAAAATCCTTAAGTTCCAGAGATTCAAGTGGATACATATCGTCGTCTTGTTTTTGGAACTGTCGCCATCGTTTTAAACAATTTCGCACGCCTCACGCATGACTTGCCCCACAAAGTGGCAGAGCTCAGACCCAAGCAATTGAAAACATACAGACGGCCAAGTTATGCCCATGACTCTTCAAAACATATTTATACTCTACCATCTTCATTTGAGGTCTGCATTGGCCGTACTTAAATAGAGCATCTCACTGTCGACTGTCATCGTCTCGCTTAGTTTTGCCCCATTATATTTAACGATTAATCAGTCCAGTTAATGTCGCGCGAAATAACCAGCAAAATGAGAAAAGTTTTAGCGCAACTTTTGTGCCTAGTTTTGGCCATGGCTTACATATAAGATTTATAAATGACCTCGATGCTTTTTAAACAAACAACACGCGATGGCAAGTTAAATAAGCTATCTGACAACGGGCATTAATCAAATCAACTTTCTCGCTGGGACAACTTTAGACAATGTGTCGTATACTTAATATTGCTCATACGTCGCATTTCATTGATACAATTTCTGCCTTTGTTCTGGTGCGCCTCTGATTGTTTGCCTTTCCTTATTGTTATTATTGATTTCGTATGCATGTGAGGCTCTTCTGTATATGTGTGTTGGCTTCTTGCGGGCACAGCGATGAAAATGCGATTGTTGTTGAGGTGGTGGCAGTACGCTGTCAGCATCAGCAGGTGGCACAGCAGCCCATATTACCTGCCACAAGGCCGCAAAAGACGCTGAATGGGCTTCCCTCGGTTTGACATTTATTAAATTTTATTTTAAGCTCACATTTCAGAATGTCAGTGTGCATTTTGTGTGTGTGGCTACCTGGTTTACCTTTAATGTGCTATTTGTAGTTTACAGGTGTATGCAATTCATTCTTGCAAATATCATCATTAAAGCCAATCATGCGATGGCGCTCAAAGGGAAACTGCTCCATTATATTGCTGTTTGCATAGCCTCAATTTTCTGGGCAATTATTTTAGCTTGTAGCTTTGCTGGTAGTAAGAGCCGCTGTAGACTGTTTGATAGACAAAGCAGGCAGCTTGCCATGTCCCGTGTGTGCATGTGTGTCTGTGTGTGTGTGTGTGTGTGTGTGTGTGTGTCTGCAGTTTGCCAAATATCCTTCCGTAAAAGTATTACGATGATTTGCATAATTTTAGCGCACCTTCAGTTGGCAATGGGGTTCTTCGCTTGCCGTTTTTGGGAAGCCCAAAACCACAAAATGATTTTGCCGCTTCGTATTTTCTCCACCAAATTCTCTCTTTTTTTGGCTTGCTTCTTCTGGTTCGTCTTCATCTGGTTTGCTTTTATGCTGTCTCCTGCGTTTTTCTTTATTTTTTCTGTATTCTTTTGAGAGGGGTTGAGGGTTCAACAGTAGCCTACATTTTTGTAACTGATGTGCTGCGTTGGCTCTCGGCTTGAATTCAGTTTTTTATCTCCTTTGCCTGATCGAAATTGCTTTTGTGGTTGCTGCTTTTACTGTTGCTGTTGTTGTTGTTGTTGTTGTTGTGTTTGTTGTTGTTATTTTAATTTTAGTCATGTGTGCAGTTGGCCCAGCAACCCAGTAGACCAACAGCAATTCCTTTTTTTTCCCTTGTAATTCCTTTTTAGGCCATTTTACAATACTTTGCCTCGTTTGGCTTAGATATTCATATCAGCTCTATTATAGCTATTTTCCGCTAAAACTGTTACTGATTGCCGCTTTGTGGATGCCAAAACCAGCAGCAACATGCCCATACCCTCTGTCAGTCAGTCAAAAGGGTATTTTAGGCTGTTTGCCGTTGCAAATCAAGTACACTTATATGTCTTACTACGTTTTGTCTAAGAATGAGCATACCCTTTGTTACATATTTAGTTCTCTATCTTACAGGGTATCTTTGCGTTAAACTTCATAGTGTTTCTACTTTCTGGCCTGCCATTTATTCTACTTCAATTTCATTTGGGCAGCAATTGAGATGCAAATTGCCGCTGACTAGAATGATTTGAATATAATTTTCCAAATAAGCAATTTCTTCTTCGTTTTTTCTCAGAACGATTCTATGATTAGTTTAACCTTTGTGCTGCATTTTCTATTAGGAATAAATGTTGGTACAGCTGTAATTAACATGTGCTTTTGGGAATTTCAATTTCAATTTCAATTTGAATTTCTAGCTTTAATAACTTCAATACTTCGATATTTGTTTAGCATAGTTGAACTCCATATATGTGTTTGTATATGTAAAATGTCGCTTGCATTTCCTGTTCGTTTTCAATTGCAAATATTTATTTGTACATTTCCTTGTGCGCTATTTACCCACATCCGATGTATACGCAACGCAGACGGGCAACATTTCTAAGGGTTTTCGTTTTCGTTTTCATTTTCACTTGCCAACCACTTTGGAGATGCACACACATAACCACAGATACACACACACACACATAGAGAGAGAGCAACTGCTGACCCAGACTCACTAGTGAATGCAATTGCGAGTGCGACGTTTTAGTTTCGGGTTTTGGCTTCACTTTAGCTTGGCTTGGCTTGTGCAAATATTTTCCAGCAATTTACTACAACTTTTATCATCTCCACTTCCAACCCAATCCCCATTCAATTCCGTAACGAGAAATGCCACGAATAAATGCTAAATGTCAACTGTAGTTTGCCATATTTACATCGCGACATTAGCCTTTCAATTTGACATGACACGATGCAAATGTAATTAGTTTCAATGTTGGACACATTTAAGTTAAGCTGAGAGTAAACCAATGGATTAATAGTTTATGCTTTTAGCTAGAATGTAGGCTTGATAAACATATTAATGGTATTCACATCACTCCAGCTGTCAATTAATTATTGGTCTCTCTCAATCTCACTCTGTCCCTCTGTCTCGTTGGCTTCTGTGCGTCATTAAACTGCACTTAAAGCTCGCGAACTGAAGAACATTTTAATTTTTTGTCATTCCATTAAGTCTGCGGGGAAATCAAAACTCTCAGCCGTTTTCAGATATCCTGTTGGCAAAAGCAAACTACAGTCGCACATCGAATTGGCGACGCTGTCATGCACATCATAAATTCTTAATGACCCCGCACGCATTTTAACTGCAACAAGGGCAACGGCAACTGCAACTGCAACTGCAACTGCAACAGCAACAAGGACAACTGCAGCGGCATCTGCAGTCACTGAAGTTACATTTAAAATGCAGCTACAGCTGTGAAAATTTCACATTTTTCTGCAATCAGAACGCATTTCAATGAAATCTCAGCATGAACATGGACATGTCCGTTTCATGACTCTTAAATTAATAATTATTTGCCAGCCAATTTCCCTCTCTCTCTCTCTTTCTCTCGCTCTCTCGTTGTCTGTCTCTTTTTTATACTCGATTTCTTATGCTGGTCATTAACACTTGCCCCACTACATTCTTGCATTGCCACACACCTGTCCGCAGCTGGACCAAATTAATTGCCACAGAGTTGAGTATACCTTGTGTTGGCTTCTCAGACTGCTGATGCTTTTGTTTAACGTACAGCATTGGCCAAAAATGTTGTCTGACATTGATGTTGTAATTAATAAATTGCCAGCATATTTATGCAACAAATTAATTAAACAAATTCCAATTGGCATGTTTATTTTCTATAGCATACTTTTGTGGGCAAACAGTAAACAGCAACAAACAACAGACTCGTATATGCGCTTTGAAGTGCTTTGAATGCCATGCAATATTATAATAAATTATATAGTGTAAAAGACTTATTCAGCTGGCAACTTGCCTAATTGCTCTCTGCTTTTGAGTCTTATATGTGTGTGTCTGTTTCTTTCGCCTCTGTCGCTTTTGTCTAGCGTCTTTTGTACTAGAATAGGGACACACCTGATGCCAGCTGCTTGGTCTTGGTTGCCCTGGCTTATCCTAGCTTGTTTCTGGCTTTTGTCTCGACACGCCTCTGACTCGTCTGTCATCATTAGGATAATTTATCATACACAAATCTTGCATGTCCAAGTGGACGTTGCTTTTGTGTGGCCCCATTCTTAATTCACTGTTTGCAATTTCTTAATAAACATTTTAATTAATTGAAACTAAGGCTCAAGGCTCTCATTTAATTGTAATATCTTATATATCTTATAAAAATAGTTCTTACACAAAGCTCTGTTAGCTGTTATTACGTCTGGTTTCAATTACAAAATTAAACAAGTAAAATGCCATATATATATACCTTTTATTATATTATTGCGAACCATTAATTAAATACAAATGCTGTGCGATTATTGCGTGTCATGAACGCGACCTGCCACGCCCCTTGGCTGCAAAATAACTCAACTCTGTCTGCGACAAAAGTAATATGAATGCAGACAATTAATTGTTGCGTTGTGTATTCATTTTGGCGCTTTCAACGTTTCATCTGCAGTTGTCAGTTGCCACCGTTACCCCAGCGCTTATCCCTTCAGCTCCTCTCCCCGCCTTACTGTTCCATCTATATGATAAATGAGTTGTTTTATAATGCGGCTGCGTTGCTGCACAACCTGCCACCATACCTCGCTGTATGCCACAAATTTAATCTCTAGCGTATTAAGACTTTCAAAGCAACCATTCATCAGAGTCCACATGCTCTTCGCCGCTTTGCATTCGGTTAGCTGCCGCTTTGTGTTTGTACCCAAAAGCCACTTAGTTTTATAATGAGCTGCCTTTTAACTATTGCACTATGCAAACTCGTACTTTACCCAAGCATCTACGAGTACATGTTGTGCATATAAATATATATTTTTTTAAAGCACTCGCACCTTTTGCCGCGCAACTTTGCCCCAACTGCGGCCCTACAGAAGTTGCAACCAGCAAGGTGGCAAGCATTCGTAGATAAAGTTTTCCACTTTAGCTCGGACAGCGCATAACGCATCTCTGGTCATTATAAATAATATTGAAAATTCTGATTTTAAAATGCGCTTCAACCGTTATTCGACCAATTAATGTCAAGTGCATAGCTATGATGCTGATGCTTGTCCATCACTCAGTCAGTCAGTCAGCCATTCAGTCAATCAATCGGTCAGCCAGTTAGACAACTGATTGAAATAAAAAGAAAAAGAAACATGTGCGTGCGCATATTCGATTAGACAAATCCCAGCACATGAACGCTGCCCCAACTTTTGCAATTTATTATAACATTTATTTGTCAGCAAATCTAACAAATTCCCCCCCGGATCGAACAATCCGATCCACGTGACGTATTGCCGGCCGTGTCACGTATAAATTATTGCACGAAAATTAAAGCTCATGAGAAAAACAAAAGCTGATTTAATGCCTATTAAAATCATGATAAAGTGCGACAGATAAAACCAATTAAAATGTTATTGATATATTCAATGACCATGTGATACTCTACACGCAGTTGCGTTCAATTACCTGTAAGCTTAGTAATTTAATTCGTAATCAGTAATCAGATATCTAACTATCATTTTACTTTATTGAAAATATATCTCTTAAGTAAATCTAAATTTGATGATCCATCTAAATCAATTTAATCCAATGCGTCAAATAGAGTATACAAAATTAGTTTGCAAGTTTAATAAAGATGCTTTTAATAAAATTTGTATATTTTCAATGCTCCATTTAAAATATGGACGAACACATCAATCAACTGAGATTAAGCACAGGATTGAAGCACTTTGCAATGCTTATGTCAACTTAGCACAACGATGCTTAAAATAGTTGCTTATCTTTAGTATCTGATAATTATAGCTGTATGCAAATTAATAAAATAAGCAGATGAAAAGAACTAATATTTTTTATGGAATTATATTAAAACTCTAGTTGTTTTATGTCTCTTCAACTGTCTGCTATTGATTAGCTTGGGCCTGTTTGAATGATTGAATTAGTTAATATAGTATAATTAGAATTAATATTAATATTTATGCACGTATATAATTGTAAAAGTATGCAATGGGCATAAGTTAACTTGCAGAAGCTATTCCAGAAGTACAATATGAAAAAGCGGATCAGTCTCGCGCGCGCGACTGTATAATACCCTGTGTAGTTTTCTAAATTAAGTATTTTCATTATAATAGATGTAAGAATATACTAACGACACTTTATATAGTCTTGTGACGCAGTCGTTCGCTGTCTCGCTCGCACACATGTGCTGCGTGCAATGCAAACATTTCTCTTCTGATTAGCTCTTTTATTTACAGACCGATGTTAATGAAACTTTCAGGACTGCTTCAATATCATAATATTTAAGCACGTGCTAAGTAAGAATAGTCTACTCTGAGAAATGCGGGTAAAATGAGTTTTTTTTCAATTTGCGGGAGAAGGGAGAAAATTATTGAAAATCTAACATAAACTCAATCTGAAGAGGGTATACAGGAACCTTCATTTGCTGTCTCTAGCTCTAATGGTTGCGTTCATACAGGCGGACGGACGGACGGACGGACGGACGGACGGACAGACGGACGGACGGATAGACGGACAGACAGACGGACAGGGCTCAATCGACTCGGCCATTGATGCTGATTAGGGTCGGAGATGCCTCCTTCTGCCTGTTACATACATTTCCACAAAATTATTATACCCTTTTTGTCCATTTTTGATGGGCACAGGGTATAAAAAGTGAAAGAAGCCCTGTCGTCTTCTGGTGTCTATAGCTAGCAATGTGATGCTCAATAGAACTAAGCACAGGGTATCCTATAGTTGAGCACCGTTGACTTAAGCAAACTTATAATAAAACAAGTTTTTATTTCCAACAATTCACAAATAATTTTGATATGGTAACAAAATTGCGATTCCTCAGACCAAATGGTTAAGCAAAGCCAAGTTTATGTCCAATGATTGAACTCTTGAAGTCTCTTGATTCCCATAGCCAGTGAGGCATATTGACTGTCTTCAGTCGAGCGCAGTTATGTGTGCTTTTAACCATATTTGTTTGCCAGCTCTACGATTCGAGCCTACCAGGGGAGGCAATAGTTTAATAGATGAATATTTCTGTCGCTCGGAGCGTGTCCAATGCACAACAACGCCAAGCCATACAACAGGCTTATTCTGTTGCGTCTTCTGCTGCAACTGTTTGCCATCATTAATGTCCCGTTTCGGTTGTTTTACTAACTTCTTTGGTCCATGGCTGGAGTCGCGTGGAAAATTGGTTTGTTTACCGTAATTGGCCGTAACTTTGCTTTTAATCTTTTCTAAACTTTTGCGTTTTACTTCTAAAGCGCTTCTCATATATTTCTTAAACTGGCGACGGTGCATTTTGCGAAAAACACAAATTTTATATTTTGAATCGAATAACTTTTAACTCAATTACAAATGTATCAATTTGACTTGAAATACTTTGGGAATTTGGAATGTCGGAGGCAGGGAATGAGGTCAGGGAAACAGCTACTTTATCAAGCAATTCGTATTGTGTCAACGGTCCTCGTCAGCATTGCCATCATCCGGAATCTAAAGAGATTTGTTAGACATCCATCAAAGTAAGCATTCTTATTATTCAAAGTACTTACACTTGGGCATCACTATAGGAGCAATGTCCTCGCAAAAGTCCTGGCACTGTGCGTGAGCTTATGCTGTTATCCTGGTATCCTCGACTAAAGAGCAACAGTGCAGAGCAAAACGGAAATGTCGACGGGCAGATAAAAAAAGCAAAAGCACAAGCACCACAAATGCCACACTCTCACATACAAAATCCATTAACTAAAGTGTCAATTTAGTGACAGAGATAAAATGTCATACGCAACAAACACACAAACAAACACACACAAACACACACAAACACACACATGCCAACACAAACACGCGAGCAACTTTTTTGCTGCTTTCTGGCATTTTTCTGTTGTCCGTCTGGCAATGCGTAAAATAAAAGAAACCCAGTCTTACTAAGCATACACCGACTAAAGACTTCTCTATACTCTCAAATGCATAGAATTGATTTCAGAATTAAAGCAGGATATTAAGTGAAATGTGAAGCGAGCTGTGAGAGAAGCCAGACATGCCATAAAGTGAACTTAGAAGCGAGCAGCAAATTGAGAAGCAAATCATAGCAAGAAGCGAGAAGCGAGCATCAAAAACGATAAGCAAAACAAGACTTCAAGCGAGCATAAAAATGAGATGCAAAGCAAAACAAGAAGCAAACAGCAAAGCGAGAGTCACAGTTAAAGTTGATCTCAGTGCAAAAATGAAAACACAAGAATATAGTTTACTAAACTATTTTAAGGTAAATTAATTTCATAAAAAAGTAATAAACAAGTAAAGCGAGAAAAGAAGCAAGCAGCGAAACAAGATGCAATGCGCCAGTCGAAGAAAAAGCAAAGAAACGCAGCTAAAGTTAAACTGAATGCAAAACGTAGGCTAAGTTATTTAAGGGCAATTAGTTTTATGAATAAATATAAAAATAATAAATGTTGGAATATGTTAGAGATATTTAATAGACCCTTTAATAGAGCATACAAACGAGAGAATGAGAATGAGAATGAAAGGAGAAAAGCTGCTAGTCGAATAGCAGAGCACAATGAATGACAGTACTTTGTATTGTGATTTTTTCTGTGATACGTGTTTTCTTTGGTTTGGTTTGTTTTCTTTTGCGTTTCTTATTCTTGTTGTTGTTGTTGTTGTTGTTGTTTTCTCGATGTTTTTGTGGGTCTTGTCAAACGATCTTGGGATAAAGTCATCGTTATCGCTGTCGTTTGGTTTGTTTGCCTCAATAACCTGTTACATGTCACGATTCGGTGTCATTTCTGCGTATTTTACCCACATTACGTATACGCCCGTTAGGTCTACAGCGTTTTCTTTTCTTTTTTGTTTTCAAATGATTTTTAAAAACCTGTACTGCGACGGCATTGCACCTGACAGTGGAGGGTATGAACAAACGCCGCAATCACATTTCATGATAGTCGGCAAAGTGGCCACAAGTCGTGCGTGCAACGGAAAGGTGGCAAAGTGGAAATGCACACAAAAGACGCAAATGAAAACTGTTTTCCCCAGGTTTTGGATTCTCTTGCCTTTTGGCTGAAACTGGCGCGCTTAACGTATTGTCTTGCGAGCATTTCGTATGCGAAGCAAAGCGCCACAAAGTGCAAGTCAATATAACCAAGACGAAGCCTGAAGTTTCCACCACTCTAAGACACCATCAACCCGCCAATGTCCCCCCCCTTCAAAGTGTGTGACTTCGTGTTGCAGTTGCAATGCTCCAGTAGAATTTCTGTTGCAAAGCAAACATAAGCACAAGTATGTATAGCTCTAAAGTTTTGCAGTTGTGAAAGTTTAAGACAAGCATTTGGTTTTATGCAAAGTTCGCTAAATTGTGTAAATTTCTGTCGAACTTGAGGCTGGGCTACGAATGGATGTGCCGTACATGTTTAAATTGCCACACGCTCGTAATGGCAATCAAATGCTGCACAACCACACAAATGTATAGCTTTGGCTTACCTGCAAATGGAATTTACTTGCATAATCAAATATATAAAAACATATCTGACTGGCTTAAATGAATAATTGCCCAAATATTAAATATAAATAACTGCAATCATTGGAATATCTAAAAATGCAAAAAGCTCAAAAGACTTTTGTTGTCATGACACAGTTCCATGGAGTTTCATTAAGCTCTTGGCATGTGCATTCCCAACTAAGACAAGCAATTTTTTCGAACTTTAGACAATCCATACACGCACACAGAAAGGCAACTCTCAATTATTCAAAGCATGGAGGATGGAGGATGTGTTGGGAGAGGTACAATGGATGCTATTCATGGATATGGGAAATGCCTAGACACGGGTATCCAGTTAGACGACATTGACTAATGTTGATATGTCGTCGTTCCCTTTCTTTTTTTTCTTTACCGCCGCTTGATGGTTTATTGTACTCTATGCTCAAAGTACGGCGAAGTAGTATGATTTAGGGGCAATCTATGTAACATGGGGTATTTTGAGATATATAAATAAAAATAAAATTAACTGAAGTAGCAAAACGATTGAAGTGTAATTTAAATTAAAATTCCAATATATTATATTAAAATGAATATATATTTATTAGTTCTTAAAACATCTATTTAATTTCTATGGCGCTGAGTATCTCTCAATCGAGAGCAGTTGACTCTGCTGTTCATTGCATTGGATATATTTGCGAGTGTGTGTGTGTTTGCTTTCGAGGACATCCAAGTGTCGACTCGATATCTCTCTTTTGTGGCAATTGCTGTTGCCTATGCTGACTGCTGACTGCTGCCTGCTGCCAATTTGACGCTGCCTAACAGTAAAGCGTGGGCTTGTGTTACGTCTATTCAGCTCGTATCTTTCATGGAGATGGACGTGTTACATACGAGCGAAAGTAAGTAAAGGATTTGCTTTGATGATGATATCCCTAATGGTGCATGCTACGCTTCTTTCTCTCTATTGACTAATGATGCCCTGTTGCGCGATTCGTATTATATTGTGCCAAAGACAATAAGCTTTAAAATTCAGTTAATTCCATTAGACATTAACAAGGAAAAGACCACACTCTATCCATTTTAATTAGCTGCTTGTGCCACAGAGGCTAACAGTATTTGCAAAAAGCTCCACTGTGCTTAATTTGGCTGACCTTAGACAGACAATTAAATAGCTTGTTTCCTTATTTTTGTGGTGCACTAGAGTGTCATATTTGCTCGTGTTAATTGCCTTCAGTTGTGAGAAGAACCAACGTATAGACTCAGCAACAAACTAATTTGCATAGCAATAACAATAAAGTATATTTTTTTTTAGAGAAAAAGTTCTCAGAGTAGAAAACGGAGCAAAGGCATAAGTTTAAAATACATTTTAATTGCTTGGAAATTCTTATTTATGAAAGAAATAGTTAAGCTTCGGTTAAGCTGTTCAGGTTAGCTTAAATTATTTAGTTAATATTATGCTAATCACATAAAATTGTATTTAAGTAATTACTTTATAAACATGACATAAATATTTTCTAATTATTATATCAGTTTAGTTAAATCATATAGAAATCTCTCGAATTACTTAACTCAATCAAAAGATCCAAAGCATATTTTAATTGCTTTCTAAATGCCTATTTGCCCAAGAAGTTGCTAGTCCTCGATTGAGTTGCTCTGGTTAACTCGATTGTTTTAGATAATTTCCTGTTGACCACATTAAATTACAATTAAAATTCAAACACAAATTAAAATTATTAGCTACTTGAGTGAGCCACATGCAAGAGCATGAATTCCCACCTGCAATATGGCACAAATTTAATATCCTGTCTAGGCTTGTTGCATATTATTGTGTGGCCAGGAATTGCATTGAAATACTCATTAGGAGATTTGCATTTTGTAGCAGCAACAACAATTTGAGTAGACACAAACATTGCCTGCTGGAACAATGGACAACAACATGGAGCAATGGTCTTCTATTCATGCATAGAAAGCACATTCCTTGTTGTGCTGGCAAGAGGATGGAGGCAACCACAAAAAGCTTTGAGAACCACACATTAATTAACCTAAATCATACCAAACTACTTATATATAAACAAACAGAAACACACACACCCACACACACACACACACACACACACACACAGAGATTGTATGCTGTCAAATGTGATAACTCCCAATATTAAGTATACAAAATGTAGCATATGCTTGTGTTGCCAGGCGTAAGTCATATTAAGGTGCACATGTATATCTTTTTAGATACATCACACTGCAAGACTGATTGACTCATTGAAGCTAATGCCAATTTAATTCATATGGGCAAATGCACACGCCCCTTTGCTGTTTGTTTATGCTTTGCTATTTAACGAAACACGTGATGCTAATTAAACGCACAAAAAGTTGTCTAGTCAATTAGCCCAAGCGTTGGTTAATGGCAGCCTCTCGGAGTTTGGCGTTCCTGAAAATTGCATGGCTTGTTGAACCACTTAGACAACGGTTGTTGCTGTTGTTGTTCTTGTTGCCTTTGTTGTTGTAATGAATTTACACTAAACAAGCAGGCCATACACACAGAACACCCACAGCACACACCCACAGCACACCCACACACACACACAAACACACACACACACTCAGCCATGCAAATATCAATTTCGGTTTTACATGCCCCAAGCAACATTTGGTGGATTGTCCTCTGGGGTTAGCAAAAATGAAAGGTATGAGGAATATCGTAAGCATAGAGCTTGCCTCTCTTAAGGGTTGCTCTTTGTTATTTTAGCACAGCTAAAAGCTCGCTCTCTTAGTTCTTCTCTCACTCTCTCTCTCTCTCTCTCTTTGATTACAGTCGTATTTCTGTGCTTCGGCATTTGAACCTAGGCCAACAACAGTTCAGTTGCCTTTTGCCCAAAAACCCTTTGACACATTCGTAGCTGGCAGTGCATGTACCCGCACTTAGGTTATACAATATTATGGCATCTGAAATTAGGCTAGACTTAATGCACTAACTATGTATGCTCAGTTGCTTAGCATTAGTCGTTCCCACTGGCTGTTGTTAGCTGAGTTCTAAGAGCTTTCTTTAGCCCACTGGTTACTGGTTACTACAATGTGCCACACATTCGGCAGCTTTGTTTATTTTTTACTGTGTTGATATGCGACTTTTAAATAATAAATACACGTTTCGTGCAGCATCACATCCTTCGCATCCAAGGAGATTGTGAGTTGCCTTCGGTGTTATTGGTGTCTTTGGTGTGCTTGGTGTGCTTGGTGTCTGGGTGAAAAGGTCACGTGCAAGGCAGCTGTTTCACACCAATTACTTGCAATTTGCATACAACAAACACAAACCGCATGCAAATGATAGAATGCAAAGTTGTTCACGTTGTTCACGTTGCATTTGCATTGCATATCAAATGTAATCAACGTTGAAGACCCCCAAAACTTTGACCCCGGTCAGAGCCCGAAGCAGTAGCTTAGCTAAGGCAAAGTTTTACGTTGAGTCTATTAAGCAATGAATTAAGATACGCAATGAGATCAATTGTTTGAAAATGTCACTGCGTTCGGTTAGACGGTTGGACAGTTCGGCAGCAAAAATCCATTCAACAAATTGGCAAAGTTTAAACTTTTCATTGGTTTTGCGTTTTACGTTTTACGTTTTACGTTGGGGTTTTCTGAAGAGTTCCAACCAATTGTTCCACTTATAAATTAATGATTTCAACAAAAACTTTTAACCACAGTCAGTGACAGGGACAGTGACGCTTACGCTGACGCTGACAGTGACAGTGACAGTGAGAGTGGCAATGGCAATGGCAGTGACAGCGACGACAGTGGCAGCAGTTGGCAAATGAACTTGGCTCTAATCAATGGGCCAATATGCATGGACTTTCAGCCAAAGTCCCAATGCTAATGAGGTTAAATTGTGTGGCAGTGAGTCAGCATCATTTCATTATGCTGCCTAAGTGATTTATCTAATCATCAACGGTGCCACAGACGAATTTACTTAGCAGCTTACAGGGCGTATGCGTAATGCATCATTAGCACTAAGCAGCTCTTCAGCTCATATAACTCCATGCTGTTGTCTAATTAATTTGCGGCTGCTGTGTATGGCGTTTCAATTTCATTTTGAATAATTTACAAAAAGATAGAAATTCATTTGTATGCACGCCATATGCAGGAATTAAAGGGATTTCGGTGTATTCCCTCTCTGCCCCAGCCCGAGCTCAACAAGTGCGCGTTGGCGGCATTTCCACAAATTGCAAATGAATTTTGCCGCTGACTTTCCTTTGCCGGTTTGTTTACAGAACAAACATGGAAAAATGTGGCCGTTGTAAACAAGCAGATAAGCCGCTTTATGCTTATACTCTTATGTATGTATGTATTTAGTACGCATGTAGAACGCCATCAGGTCCATGAGGATGAACAACAAGTGTGATCGCATTATCCGACTAGCGATATACCACTCAGCAATCAGTCTACCTTGCGATATATCAACTACTTTGCTCAATTAGCAATATGATCAATGTGCGTATACATAATATGCATTATTTACTTTCTGCGAAGTAACTGCGAAGTTACTCTACTTAAGGTATAAAAATAACTCTTGTAACTCTTCTAGTCATTCAGTCTGTTGTGCAGGGTATAAAAACCCTGGCAATGGGGTTGATTGTTTGTCGAACAAAGTCGAATGTAAAATTTAAAATTGACATTTAGTCTAATAAATTAAATGTCATGTATCCTGGTTGTTGTTGTTGTTATTGTTGTTGCTGTTGTTGTTGTTGTTGTTGCTAAGCATCTGGCTGAGTTGCAAATTATATTAAATATGCAAGACAATGCTTGCGTATAAATCCTCTAAATGAATTTCAAGCACGCAAACACACGCGTCAATAAGCAGCCCACATGGCCCCCAAACAAAGACACACTCTTAATCTCACACACACCCCTCACACACAAACACACACACACACACACGCTCACTTACGCAGTTATGTGACAACATTTATTGAGGAAAATTGTGAACAATTTTCCGCAGCATTTTAAGCGCTCATAGCTAACTTGTGCAATGTTTATAGGAAATTAGTTTAAGCATCCCTTAAGTGGTACGTTGGGTGGGTAATTCTCGCAACCACCGCACCACCGCCCCATCGCACCACTCGTTGCCTTGTCGCTTAGTGGCTTTACTTTTGTACAAACTCCCAGTGTGCTTAGCTCATAAATCTGTACAAACTGTTGGTGACTTTTAAGAAAAATTAAAACTCTGCTCACGTTTGACAGCGAACAAAAAGTTTGTCGCTTTCATTACACAGTTGAAATGCCGTTGACTGCGCCGTATGAAAGCGGTAAACAATTTTTTTTAGGCAATCAGATTGCAGAAAGTTATCAATGTGTTTGAGCAGATGACAGGTTTGGTTAAGTTGTTGGTCAAGCGTATTACGCTGCGTATACTTAACATTATGTCAGCAGCTACACGACCCTTAACCCTATCACAGCAATACAATCAACCCCAACAATTTTGCAGCTGCTTCACGGACTTGCAGTGTCACTTTGAATGCTTTACGCTCGATTGAGTATTTATTTGATTTCTCATTTGTATCGCCCAGTTTACTTGCTGTTTTTCAGCTTGCTCTGAACTCTGCCCTTCCTTCCCCCTCTCTCTCTCTCTCTCTCTCTCTATTTCCACTCCCACTCTCTTTGTCTCGGGGATGTGCTTTGCTGTGCTGTGCAAGTTTCTTTGGCCATTTAGGCAGCTACTTTGGTAAATGGAGCTCACTGTCTGCTCGTCTGCTTGTCTGCTCGCCTAACTGTTCGCCTGCCTGCCTGCCTGCTTGCAGCAGTTCTATTGTAATTCAAGTTCTGTGGCCAACAGTTAGCCACAGTTGATTGGTTAGCCAAGACTACTCGTGTTTGTCTTGCTCTTCTAGTTGTGTTTTTGTCTTTGTTTTTGTTTTTACTTTTCGATTTGCTTGTTTGCGTGAACTACAATGACTATTTTGGGTTCGCCCATCCTAATTTCTAAGTAATGAGCGAGCAAAAGTTAATGGAACTTCTGAACTGTCACTGCAGACATTTTTACATCAACGAAATGGGAATAGACTTCTAGACTTTTCCATGCACAACTTGTGTTTAAATTTGTCTTCTATTTCGTTTTGTTAAAGCCATTTGTTGCCGCCTGTGCACTGCAAATAATACGCTTGCAGCTAATAGAGTGAGCAATATTGCGCATACGCCGCGTGCACATAAAACACTCAATGCAGCGTGTTGCGCTTGAAAATGTTGAAAAGAAATGTTTTCTTTCATTTGTTTTAAATACAAAATTCATTGTATACTTGCGCCACGTGTATTCCATTACCAAGCAGCACAATAATTGTATTCAGTTCCCCCCCTCCCAAAATTAGCTCACTCTGAGTATTATTTGTTATTTTTCACTGCGCACCACCCCAAGGCAACAGTCAACAACATTTGAATCGTGTTGATGGGCCAAAGGGATTCGGTCTGATTTCAACTGACACAGATAACAATAATTGCCATAAAGTTTGATGATTAAAAGTTGATTTTACTGTCTGTTGTTGTTTGTTAAATAAATAGTTCTGAGTTTTCATTCATTTGCATGCTCAAAGGTTCCAATGAAACTGAGGAGTTACAAGCTCATACAAACATGTACATATATGAAATACTTAACTGGTTTTTAGATTGGCAAAAAATGCAAATGCAACTTTTTAATCCTCTTAATCGCAGAACAGCTAAAATTATGGGGAAAAAACTTCTGACTGGGCTATCAAAAATGGTTTAATAATTTGCATTTTTTATATATTTTGACTGCGCAAAAATATTCAACTTTTTATGCGACCAATTAAAATGTCAGCTTTTTAATTTGTAACAATTAAGAAATGGTTTGCGCAGTGAACTTTTTTGCCTATGAAAAGCAATTTGATTTTCTTTGAACTTCATATTATGAACTTTACGCTTAATTGAACTAAAAGGCAATCATTCAATTTTGCATGTCAAACGCAGCAGCAACATTAAAAAATTCTTCAATATTTCTATTTATAAATAATTCATTATGATATTGGGGTCTGTAACTTATAGTTGTTCTACAATACTCATTGGCTTCATTGAACGAGTAAAGTGTTTTGCAATTGTCAAATTCACAGACTGCAATTGAAAACTCTATCAATGTCATGTTATGTCGTTTGTTATAAAACTAATAATTGTGGCTAAATGCTGTGGGCCTTTGTTGTTGCCATCTCTGGTGCACACTTATTACTCGAAAACTGTCAGGACAGATACAGGCAGATACAGACAGATTGAGCCAGTATATTTGTTTGGCTTAATCACTTCAGTATGTGCTGCTGCTTTGCATCCCTATAAATGTCAAATATTTCTGACAAATTGCTAAAGCAACAGACAATGCTACTGTCTTAAATAATTTACATTTCACAAAACTTGCACAACTCCTTGCTGCAGCTACAATTTTCGTATTTATCTTTCAGTTTTCCTAATAACATAAGCACACATGTGTCAGTTACGTAATCAAAACTCTGAACAAGATAAAATGAAAACGCTCTGGGGATTATTTCCTTGCCAACAGAAATGTATTTGTATTTTTACTATACTTTAAAGCACTATTAACGTTTACAAAGAATATTATTTTAATATTAAATTTTATTTAAAATTATAATATTTGTATGCACCAGAAATGCCTTTTGTTAGCTCTTGTCTACATTTGCATACATTTAAAATACACTTTTGATACTTTTTTGTACAAACAATTTAAAAATAAGGGCAACAGAAAATGATCAAATAAATAATTTAGTATTATCTATACAAATTTGTTGAGAGCTTTCGTTTATTATATACAAATTTGACAAACTCAAATTAATGTTGAAATTGTACTCAAGTCCTCAACTTTTTCTGCGAAATTGGAAACTTTTTTATTGACGGACTTCCGTCATAAACCTTTTGCCTTTGCCTTTGCCTTTAAGCCTATTTGCCTTTTAGTCTGTAGAGTTCACATATACAGCACTTCCAGTTTAGACACACCTCTCTCTTTAGTTTTACTTATACTATACAATTTGGATGCAAATTTATGTGGCGTTTTGATAGAAACTAACAATTTGAAGTCATAATTCATTGATGAAATTATTAAGGAAATGCCAAACATTTTCAGTTTAATTGGCAGCCGACGAAAACTTTAGCCAGCAAAAGCCAAAAGTAGTTGGTCAATGGCTAACTTGAATGTGGTTTTTATATGAAATCGTAAGTTTCACTTATAAATAGCTTAGAGCTGTGATGTAGAACTTGCCCAAAGTAGGTCTTATCTAATGGCCAGGCTCTGTTAAACCAGTCAACATAATCTGGCAAATAGTTGCCAAAACTTTAAAGTATTCATCCTGAGGCTGTTGAAAGCCCACTCGTACTCGTACTCGTACTCGTTCTCATATTTCTGTGAATGGTTTGTTGACCTGAATATCTCAAACCTATTGTCAGCGCCAAGTCGCAATATAGTCACCATTGCATTCCTCACTCTTTGAGAGAATATTAACTGCATTTGTGAAGCTAGGAATAAGATCTTCATGCTTCTGAGTGGCGCTTTTGCAATTGTATTCTTTGAGCTATTAGTTGGCTAAAGACAATGCCAGCGACAAAGTAGTGCTCTTATACGTCGTATATATACATATGTATATATTTTCAGCTTTTTCATAAATTATTCGCAACAAATGGCACAACAACAAAGCACGTTCCAGCAGCTCTCATTTCTCGCGCTGGCAAAGCAAATGGAAAAAAAACTTGAGCACTTTTTTATTGCAAATGACTAAAAAACAACGCTGAATATTCAATTGTACATGGAATATCTCCGGAAGCTCTAACCAGAACTGCTTCTGTAGTCGTTAAGCAGGGAACACAACGATTGTTGTGTGTGGAGTGCCTTAATGAAAGTTCGAGTATTTTAATAGGCTCTTAAGTTTCTACTCTATAATTCATTATGCATTTTACTTAAGAACATATGCATGGAGCAACTCTTGAAAGCCTTAGCCCTTAAATATTTATTTTCCCTTTTTTTCATTATTTTCCTTTAATGTTTATTTGAAACTTCTATACTAAATATGTTAATGACTTAATGATTTGTATTATATAATTATTTATCAGAATATTTATTCACAAATCTTAATTACCAACAAAATAACCTATTGGCCAAACAACATTAAGCCTTAACTTATGTTCATTACAACAACTCCGCTCAAGTCGCTCTCTTTGAATAGGTTAGGTACATTATAAGTAATTTAAGAACCAATGCCTCAATTACTATTACTAACTCTACTTTCAAGCAACATAATATAATTGTAGTTATCGTTAGCTGATAGCTTGTAAGCGCAATATCAATTTGAGCCACATCAGACGTATTTTTCAAATACTTATTGGAAGTGCTTACACGCCATTATGTCGCCAGTCACTCGCACACCATAATGTTTACAACCAGGGTGTGTGGGTGTGTGTGTGTATGTGTGTGCTTTTATCCTGCATTCGCTATTTCAATGCCGTCCATTGGCTGTGACAATAAGGCGAAAGTTTCTCACAATTGTTATTGTTACCTTTTTGTGTGCAACGACAGAATTTTAAGTAGGTTAAGTGATTTTCAGCTCAATTAACATTGCAAAAGCAAAAGTAGAAGGCAGCTGGCAGTTGGTAGCTGGTAGCTGGTAGCTGGTAGCTTGTAGCAGCAGCAAGAGCAACACAGCAATAGCCAAGTGGTAGTTGAGCATCCGTGCAGCCAATGGGGCGTATACGCAACTGACCGCAGACGAACAAACAATGTGTTACCACATTAACAGTCTGTGACCCTAGACTGTCTGTCAGGCACCATGACAGCCCATCAGTCCCGAAAATGCAAAGGGGATATTCCACAATTGTTGTTGTTGTTATGCTCAACATACAAGAGTATTATAAGTTAGTGGTAGTGTATGTAACACACAGAAGGAGACATCTATAATATATCAGTATATTTGATTAACATATTCTCATTGAATTTCTTTTGATATATTTCATTGGTTTTCATTTATAGATATTTCATTTTCTTATTATTTATTTAGTTATCTCGATGTCTAGCATATAAATGCTAATTTTTAATCAGTTTATGTTGATTTCATTCTACAGCTACTGACCATCTCAGTGTCGAGCACAACCGACTGTTGCTTGCTTGCTTGTTATTGTTGCTGTTGTAAGGCCGTCCACTGTGAAACTTGAGAGTGAATTGCCACTAGATTGCAACATCCGAGTTAACTGCTTTAAGCTTACGTGACATAATTATGCATTTGACTAAAAGGACAACAACAACAACGAGTAGGACAACAACATAGCTGTAGAATGTAGACTAGAGCTGGCTGGCATATGGCCGAGGTTATCCGTTGCTTCCCCTGCTGCGTGTGCGATGTTTACACAGTTGCTATGAAATGCATGAGCCACGCAAAACGTGCAGACAGACAGACAGACAGACAGACAGACAGATAGACACACAGACAGGGAGGCAGCGAGGCAGAGTGGCAGAGAAGCAGACAGCCGGACAGAGAGACAAACGGAGAGGCGAACAAGCAAACAGTTTGTTGGACAAATGAACACGCATCACCAGCAACGGCAGCAGCAACAGCAGCAGCATTGAAGGAGGTGAAGACAGTGGAGACTAGTTGGGACCAAGCAACATTTACATACTCCTAAGTGTGTGCTTTATGTACTACTCAACAAACACAAACCCGCACACACACATACTGAGACACTCACACATGCAGTTGTTTGCCGGCGGAAGATGCTTAATGAGCACACAGCAAAATAGACACAGCAACAGCAACAGTAACAGTAACAGAAACGTGTCCGACATATCCACTTACAACTTGGCCTGATATGGCCAAGAGAGTGGGTCATAAAACTGATTTTTATTGTGCCATAATTAACTGAAACGCACTCTGCATAGATAAATGTTTTTTGAACTATGCTTAAATCTGTGGCAAGGTCGCCATTGAGGCTTACCCAAAAGGTAATTCCTCTGCATAACAGAGTATGACTTCATCACACACTCAGCACACACACACACATAGTAACACACACACACCCACACACATGTGCGACATGTGGGCCATATTGTGTTGACTGTTGGCATTTTGGGGTGTTGTGGCCTAGATCTCTGTGCTTGCAAACTGAAAAGCATTTTGATTAACGACATTGCGCTCTAATGTCAAAAGTCATTCAATCAGCACTCAGCACTCAGCACTGCTGTAAAACAACAACGCACGCATGTCTCTATATATTTAGAGTCTATATATATGTACATATATATATATGTATATTTATATGTCTGTGCATATGTATATACATTGAGTTTCAGCTATGTTTCATTCATGGTTTCGTTGGCATCAACAACGTATTCGCCACATTGACAGTATCGATTGATCATTGGCACGTGATTGAATTCAATTTGATGAAATACCCTGCCAATATGTCGCATTCAGTCATCGACAACCTTTGCCCTGACAACATTCGATAAAATCCAAAATAATATAAACATGAAAAGCAATCATTGTAAATTGCGCCTAATGCATGTCGCCTTCAGGCAGGGATACTAAAATACCTTCCATATGAGAGCAATCAATTAAATTGTATTTTATAATTTATAAACATCATCTAAAAATACTCGTATCTTGTTGATAATGGATTTAAGACCTTGACAGCGTTGTTCAGTGTTTGGTAACTGATTGCTTGACATGTTAATGCACTAATCGACTCATCGACTCATCGAGTTAGAGATGTCTTGTCAAATGTCATTCACAATTTGCAACAGTCAGCAGATTTCTAAATTTCAAATGATATGAACAGTTGTTGAGTAGATATGGGGCTTAAATGTTGGCGCATTCGCAAGGCATTCAACTAATACAAATTGCTGGGTCAACGGAAAAAACCATGCCACAACCACATTGCCACAGTGGCCATTGTTGCTGTTGTTGTTGCTGCTGTTGCTGCCTCAACATTTCGTGATGTGATTTTCTATCTCTCACTGTGTGTGTGTCAAATGCAAATCAATTAAAACTGTCATCGTTGGCGAGAGTAAACCAAAAGTTGACAGCAGCTAACGTAAATCCGCTTAAAGGTTTGCCATAGCTATTCTTGTTGTTGTTGTTGTTGTTATTGTTGTTGCTATTGTTAGTGTTGCAAACAACAAACAGACAAATGGATATTATCTTTTTATCTATTCATTTGCTATTGTTGTCATCAGTCGTTATTCTTGTACACATAGCGCAAAGCTTTTAGCTTATTTGCATTAAACAGTAGGCAGTTGGCAGGCAGGGGGAGCCAGGAGCCAGGAGACAGCAGAAGGCAGAAGGCAGAAGGCAGCACACAATTGGCTGGCATTAGCCAATTTCACAGCTGCTGATGGACAAACAAAAGCAGCTGCCAAATAATTTGCTTAAGTTGCACTCTAAGCCGAGACAACACGGCGTATGTGTAACATGCTTAAGCAATTGCAAATTGCATTTAATTTCATCACTATACTCAGTGTAATTGTATATTTTTAGCCAGTTTACATTGTGGTATTGTTGCGGCTGCTGTAAAAATATGCAATTCTTAATTGAAAATTGATTTTTCCGACTACGTCTGTAGTCCGTAGTCTGCTGCCTGCAGTCTGCAGTCCACAGTCTGAAGTGCAAATTGCTTCATTTGTATGCAATTTGTGGGTTCTTCACTATGTGGTGCAGTGTAAATGTAACGGTAAAGCTAACGCTTACGGTTACAGTTACGGTATTGCTTTATTTACACACAGCGCTTGTACATAATTCTACATTTGTTAAATTCAGAATAAATATACAATTTCAATTATGAAAACAAATTTTTATAATAGTGAAGAACAAATATATACAATTTATAGGGAATAGAGTGTATTGGCCCCATTACAGGCCAGGCATAGGTCATTCTATTATTCTGTTATTTGGTTAAACAAACAATTATGTCACCACAACCGCAACAATGTACATTGTACATTTATCATATGCTTAAATTATCTAAAATTATAATTACATGCATTATTGTTGTCAATTGCATGTTGCTGGCATAGTTTTATATTTTGGATGCAACGTCGCGACGTGTGGCATGTGCAACAATTGAGGCAACGCCAATGCTTACTTTTGTGAGACAGACACACAGAAGCACCGCAACAGATGCTAATTGAGAAGCGAAAGTTAATCGATTTGTGGTTGAGCGTGGTCAGTTGGCGACTTTACTGTGGCTACTTTAAATGTTGTGCAACTGAAGTCAACTGCGGTTGCCAGCCACCAGGTTGTGGCTTCACTTTATCCTTTGGGGGCATGTTGAAATCAATATTAAAACGAAATTACTGGCATTTAAAGCAAACACAGGCATTTAATTGCGCAGACAGATTTATTAAATGATTTGCAGAGTGAAGCAGCTACATATTAGCAGAGCGAAAGCTAATGGAAATTCGAAATGTTGAAGAACTTTTCAATGTCATGCTTATTCGAAAAGTTCATTAAGTTGATTTCGTTTCAATTAAAATTAAGTGATGCTATCAATTAAGTGGATTCTCATGCTGTTTGTGACTTATGAAATTTCAATGCGGCCATAATCTATTTCCCATCGGAGCTGAGTTCAAGCACAAATGGTACAAACTTTTAGCAAAACAGAGTTTGTTAACTTAGTTCTACGATACAAAAATGTCAGAATTCAAATTTCATTTCAAGCATTTATCTAGAGAAGCTCAATGGGGTTCTGGCCACATTTCTAAAGTTGTGCATAAACAAACAGTTGGGCAGAAACAGTTACAACTGTCAGCAAGAAATTAAAACATTTTGCTGTCGATTGCTTTAACCGGAAATACCGTAACTCAAAGATGGAGGGCTCAGCTCAGAGTCAGCTTAACTTTAACTTGCACTGTTTCCGTTTCCGCTGCACACCGTACACTGTCCGAGCACAATCCCACTGCCACCAGCCACCAGCCACCAGTTTCAATTGCTGACCCACTTGCTGTGCCACATTCTTTCCCACTTCTGGGGGCTTTCTTTCTTTGTTTTTTTTTTTTTTTCTTCTTTTTTTCTTCATTCTCCTTCATTCGTTTTTTTCCTCATTTCTTTATTCGTTCTCTTTTTTAATGTTTAATGCCTGATTGAGTTTTGCTTTTGATTTCTCGGCTTGCTTTTGTTTTGTGTTTCACTTGCTGGACATTTCTAAGAGCTTTTCGCTTTTGTGGCTTGTGTTTTGAGCATTTCAGTTATTAAACTTTTGGCAGGCTTCCCCTAACATCGTTCCCAGCCAGCTTTGTGCAACTGCCCATTGCTAAGTAATGAGATCGATTTTAATGGCGTTTCGTTTCGTTTTGTTTTGTTTTGCCTCTCTATTCCCATTTCCGTTCACTTCTGCCACTTGTGCCACATTTCAACACCATTGCCGTTGGCATTGCTATTGTTATAAATAAATGTATATATTTTTTTTCTGTTTCCTTTTTATTTATGCCGCCTTGCTAATTAAATAATAATTGCCTTTAAGCAATTATTCTGTTTACATGCACAGAAGTAGTTTTAGCCGCATTCCCTACACTCTGTTGCACATGTAGATGGATATTGAATAATAGGATAATAGAAATCACTTGCTATAAACTAAAACATTGACTATGTTATATTATGCACAATTTGCCCTTAAGTTACGCACTTAAGTTAAGCCTAATTATCATTTAAGCAATGACTTACAAGATTAAACCATCTGTCATTTGCAATGCATCGCTTTGTTTTGAGCCAATTTGCATGACCCGCTATGGGCCGAGTTCAATTCAATGCAATTCTATAGCCCGATGAATAAAGCAATTTGCAATTGAGTCACGTAAAATGTAATCTACAACTAGAAAATAAATTGATTTGTTGTTAATATTCTTGCAATACAAATACCTACAAATACATACAAATACTCGTACAAATTGCTAACTGTGTCAAACACAAGGCTGCTGTTACTCCCATGTAATAAGTTGTCCAATTTAACTGAAATGAAATGGCAACAATAGGCATTCAGTTAAGCTATACCAGTTAAAGCAAATTGTTAAGGCATCTAGATACAGTGTGCTGTGGACAACATATAATATTGCAATGAGAAATGCTCGACTATAGGGATACCATGCACATAAATTTAAAATAACTTCAAAAGCACACATATTAGTCTTATACTGCAAAGATAAGCAGTACTGCTTGTCTTATAATGGCTCACCTTATACAAGCCAAGGCAAGCAGTGCTCTCATGCAGCGTCAACGTCACGCCACTGCTTGTCGTCCATTGCACTTAAAGGCCAAATATGATTTATGATTTATATGAAATCCTTGGCAAACAACACAATTAAACTGAAGCACACATGTTTATTGCACCATAATTATCACTTAAATGAATTGTGGAATATATGTACGAGTGTGCACTGTAAATTACAATAGAAGATTGTAATATTGCAATTTATTGTTGCACATTGTGGCCATTGGGGCCAATAAACTTGTCATCAACGAAGGCCTCAAACCAAAAATGTGCATTCAATGATGCCAGAGATATTTATGCATATACCCAGATTCCATTGTAATTAATGTGATTTATGATTATTAATTTATTTTACGCTATTTAGAAGTACCTGATAAATATTTGCAAGCAGCTTGCAGTCAAAATAGAATTTATTTTATACCATTTGATTTTCATATAAAATTTGTTTGTTTTGTTGGCCGCATTGCCACAGCACACAGCAAGCACGCCGACATGGCCCAAAAGAGCAGACATTTTGGCGTTTATGGCGTTATGGCGTTATGGCGTTATGGCTGGCCTGAACTAAAGCTTAAACTGCAAGTGGAATCCGTAACTTTTGCATTTGTCTGAATTTAAAGTCTGCCTTAATGCAAGCTGTCTGTGGTTTTATCTCTGATTTACAAGCGTAAAATGGCAGCAACATTAAATATTTAACTCTTTACTATCGAGTCAATGTGTGTGTGAGTGTGTGTGTGTGTGTGTGTGTGTGCGTGTGTGTGTATGGGTTTGTGTTGTAAATAGTTTTGTATCTGCGGTTGCTCAATTTGTATACATGTATAACTGTGTATATATAGATGTGTGTGTGTGTGTGTTTGTGCGTGTGTGTGTTTGTAAAGTTCTTCATTTTTGTGGGTTTTTCGTATTTTCATTGCATACTTTTGTGCGCTCTTCAATCCGCATGCAACTGTAATGAGTTTGCCGCAACCAAATACATTTTTATTTAATTTTATTTAAGTTTTTTTATTTATTATTTATTTGATTGCATTATATACATTTTCCGATATTAATCAGACGCAAATGCGTTGCAATAAAAGCCTACACCACATAAATATTTACAATATACGAACAGCTCGCAATTGTCTCCCCATTTTGGGTTCAGTCTCGCAATGAAATGCGATATTCGCAAGCATTTTATTCAAATTTCATTAAAATTTATAGTTGGCGACTGAGAAATGACGCCAATAAATCAACAAATTAATATTAGGCTACAGACACACACACACACACAGGTATGCATTTATTCATACATTTATATAGGTGTATAGGTGCGCATTTATCATGAGAATGTGACAAAAATGTTGGGCAAAATGTGCTACATGCAGGGCATATTTAATTTCCAGCACACAGTAAAGAAATTTACCAGCATCCATTAGAGACTGCAACCAAGCTAGGCTACTGTTTGGGCCAACTAGCTGACCGGCTGACCATGTAACGTGCAAATATCGTTTAAATGGGCACCCAAAGCTAACATCAATCAGGTCATGTTTATGCGGGCATTTGGCATTCAGTCCCTCTGAATTCAAGTCTAATTTCAATTCGCATTGCCCAGACAGGCGCTTAACACTTAACATAGCTTAAAGTAATTGATGCAACTGAAAAACAAGGGGGTGGCGAGGGGGGTAAACTTTAAAACTACAAGTTCCCACATATGTACACACATGTATGTGGGTTACTTAACCACATCTGTTGCACATGCATTCGTAACAAGCTTTAAAACTTCAAATATTACGTATACGCTACGACTGCAGGGTATACGACTCAGAAGGTAAGACAGCCAGATAACTAACAACTAATGAGTTAAAGTGTTCTAAAGTGGAATTCATGTGGTTTTTGCAACAATTGCCTTGATTGAGCACATTCTTAAGGCAATTCAATTAAATTAATTAATTAGATTAAGTGTATTTAACTCCAATCAGAATAACTACATTGTTCAAGCTGAAAAATAAAGGGTGGGTGTCTTAGCTGATGTGTTTTTTATTTTCATTAACATTCTTTAAAAGAGGGAAATGTTAAGTAAACAGTTTTGCTGAATAACGAACAAACTGCTTTATGTTTGCACAGATGGCGCCAGCTGTGCAAATTTGTCAATAGATGGCCCAGCATGGCGTCAAATTGCAGTGTGCGAAAGAGTCAATACCTGCATGCAAATCAGAGACGGCAAGATGATATGCCTTCATGAATGAGACAACCATATTTACTTTTTGGCGCCAAATGGGAGCATTTAAACTCTTACTTTACGTAGTGTGCATTAAAATTAACATCACCAATATACAAAGAAATGTATTCATATTATACTGTTGATTTAGCGATAGTTAAAAATTGTGACTTGATAATTTTAACATTTACAGTTGAAAAGCGCTAAGCTAAGAATTTACGATTCAACAATTGAACTAGTTCAAGCTAACTGCACTTAAGTTCACATTTATAGCAAACTCAAATCAGCTGTTCGCTAGTTCTTTAACCTCAAATATAATTAGTCTTGTCGCACTTTTTTGACGCTGACGTTATTATTTATATTATGACGAACAATGATGCGCAGACTGCCGGCTCAAGCCGTACCAGCGGCGGCGGAAGTGGCGGCGCCTCTACCTCTTCTACGGCCAAAGTAGAAATCACGGAAAAGGTGCGCGTCCTTTGCCTACACGGCTACCGGCAAGATGGTAATATCAAGACTTTTAAGTTTAAGCGAAATATAAAAACATATTCTCGTCAATTTCAGCGGATTCATTTAAAAACAAACTAGGATCGTTTCGCAAATTCGCCGGTAAATATGCCGACTTTGTGTTTATCTCCGCACCTCACGTAGCTGCGCCGCTGGAGGCAACGGCGGAGCCGGTGGAGCAGCAGCGCAGTTGGTGGGCGAACAAAGATGATGGTACATTCAAAGGTACCAACAAGAGCGGACCTGCTTACGGTTTCCAAGACAGTTTGCATGCCGTTGAAGAGGCTTGGAAAACACAAGGACCATTCCAAGGACTCTTGGGTTTCTCACAAGGAGCCTGCTTTGTGGGCCTGATATGTGGTCTCGCCAAGAAGAAGTGTAAGTGAAACTTAGATAGTTTTCAAAAGCTTTCACATATTTGCTTTCTCCAACAGTGACTTCCATACGACCCGAATTCGCAGTACTCAGCTCTGGTTTTATATCCGGCAGTCTAGTACATATGAGCGCCTATGAGGAACGCATAACCATCCCAACTCTGCACGTTTACGGGTTGACAGATGAGATTATACCTAAAGAAATGAGCGAATCTCTGGCGGCTCACTTCAAGAACGCTGAAGTACTTGAGCATAACGGCGGTCATTATTTTCCGGCCACAGCCCAGCAGAAGCAAACGTACATTAACTTTTTCCAGGATCGTCTGCAAGAGTATTTAGAACACTTGGAGCTGCAACAGAGCAGCAATGCTTCATTCATCGATAGTGCCGAGGAGGATGATGGCACTGCGACTGATGCCAATGATGCTGAAGTAGCCGCTGTGACGGCAGCAGCAGGTTCAGGAATGGATGATAGTGATTAGCTATGTAGTTGTTCTTTTTCGTTTTTAATAATAATTAAATCTTATTATTACAATAATAATAATAATCATAATTTGATTATAAATTATAATAAATTTAAATCCCAATATTTTAAATATTCACCGTTTGCTCAATTATCATCAATTGCAATTATTATAAGCTATTTCAAATGTGACTTTCATTTCATAATTTTTTTTGTTTACTTAAATTTTTGTGAATTATTTTACTTTTTCTTCTTAAACAAATTCGTACAAATTTCATAAGAAACAACCAAATGGGTGATTAATTAAATAAGGTCGATAAATCCCATTCCAAATTACAATTTTGTATAATATTAATTAAATTGTTCCTTGCTATATAATCAACGAAAAAAATGCATACATATTTAGCTATTTTTGCTGTTCTTTTGTTTTTGTTGTTGTAGTTGAAGTTTTTGTTGTTATTTGACCAGGCAGAGTAGAAATTGTAGTACAATTCGAAACATTTAGCATTGCATCGACAGAGTTGACTTTGTATGGGGGACAAGCGAGCGATAGTAAAATTTGACTCTCAACCTTTAGTTTTGTCTCGCATGCAGCAGCAGCGATTCTCGTGGTTGACTGCTGCTGTTAATGTTTCTCTTGAACATTTTATGCGACTTGTTCTTGTCCATTTGAGGCCTCTTGATTCTTCATCACTTCTGGTAAGTCCGGCGGTGCTGAATACGGTGTGATATCAAGCGTCTCAAAATCACCCATTTCATTCCTGCAATCACAAAATGTTCATCAGTAAAATATCAACTCAATATCAACTTTATACACGTGCCGTCTGTCTGGCGATAGCAGATGTATACATATGTATTTATACACATATACTATGTATGTAGAACAGCTGTAACCGGCAGTAGCTGGTTATCAGCGTGACTCAAAGGGCGGCTTTCATAACGGCAAGTCGAATGGTAAAATTTGGAAGAATAAAATCGAAGCTAAATATCTCTCACCTGCACATCAAGCCCAATTGCGCTGGAGCTTGCGCCTTTGCCGTTGATACCGTAACGCCGTAGTCCTGCAACGTGTTATCGTCCTCCATGATGTCATTGTCCTGATTATATAATCGCTGATCGCCTGGTGGCACTTTCAAGATGCCTGGTGATGGTTATAAAATTACTTAATAATCAAAATGTTCTCTATAAATAGGTATAACACACATACACACATACTCTTGCACATAAAAACAGTCAGAGCATGAGAAACACAAATACAAATACAATTACAAACACACACGCACACACACATCTATATTCACCTTCGATCATGCGTTTCAGTTCAGCAACTGATGTGTTTTCCTTTGCATCCGTGAAGATGGTTGTCTTTTGCCTTCTGATCATTAGAAACACGTCCTGTGAAGGAATAGTCGAAATTAGTAATGTTATTGGAACAGATTCGGTCAAAGTTCATTGCATGAGTATCGACGATGACATTGCGCGGCTTTTGCATATTCACCGTGCACACGCTCCGTGTGTGTGCGAACGCTTGTGTGTGCAAAATGACATGCAATTTGTTAAGCATCAGCTATTCAGCGTCATCAAACTCGTCCTGAGCCGAGGCGGAGGCCGGCTTCATATTATATGTGGCTTACCATGTTTGCAAGTTTGTTTTGTTAGTTGCCTTTTGTTTACTATTGCCAAGGGCTTGAAGGTTGCTACAACGCCGATTTTGTTATTGTCGTTGCCTACTTTGGCTATTACTGCTGGCGTGGGCGGGCGGAGGGTGCTTCCTTTGGCGGTCGTAGAGTCGTTCGATCGTTTCTGCTTACACCACCAACCAGAACACGCTGCTGTGCAATCTCGGGTGTGCGGTAAGGGGACCGTGGCGAAGGCAACTATTGCGTGTGTTTCTGTGCACAATAGCCTCACTGATTGCTTGCACTTGTAAGTTTTCGTAGATTTTACAAATTTTTAATGTAAATTTTTTGGCGAAGCAAGACCGAATGCCAGCCCTGCCAACTTAACAGCAAATGCGAGTTGGCAGCACATACGCTTTTTGTGACGTCAGAAATTATGTTAGCTAGCATTCTTTAATGCTAGATAACATTTTGTAATATGTACTAAAAAATCCTCAATTCGCAAGTGTCACTTTACGCCTCGTCTGATATCTGCCACGAAATGGTTTTGCTAGATAATTCAAATGTAAATAAGTTAAATAAATGTAACAATTCTTAATAAACATGCTTCTAATTACAGTTCATACTGCGTCTGGAGAAGATTGCAAATGATGCTAAAAAGGATTCTTCCTTTACAATAACGTTTAAACGCTGTAAGTAGAGACATGGTCGTTCTACATGGGACTCCACTAAGAAAAAATGCGTTTTCATTCCCACAGACGATGGTCATGATCGGCCCGTACCGCGAGAAGGAAAGAAACCACTGCCAAAACCACAGACATACATGTGCTTGTTGCGTGCACAATCCAAGTCGAAGAAGGTAATTGGTCTCTTAATTAATGGTATTTATGCCCCGTACAATTTATTTAAATTGCAAATTTTCAGATTTCCACAGTTGTGCGCCAGGAAGATGTTCCCACAGTTATGGCAATGTACTCACAGTTTATGAAAAGCAAAATGGATGGTCTTAAGCGTGTAAAGAAAGTTAAAAGCAAGGCCAAGGCGACAAAGGCATAATTAATGTTAGTCTGAGACGTTAAAATTAGTTAAAGCTTTTAGTTACTTTCAAATACCCGATGGCGATTCCTTGTAAATTAAAATTTTTACCATATTACTGTGTTTATATGTTTTATGAATTGCGAGAATTGTTGTAAGTTATTGGAAACACACATGCATCTCTCTGAGCACGCAGATCTAGCAGACTACTTGGTAATTTATCTTTTCTTAATCCATACAAGTGTTTAGGTCTAATAAGCTGGATTAGAGCGTAAATGTTCTCCCTTTGTGACTCTGCCCAATCCTCGTCCGACAAGTAGCATAAATCGTCAATATAAACGACATCTATGCCATTGCTCAAAGCGCGATGAAAGGACACTCCAGCCTTCGGTATAAAGTCCAAATATCCACTCAAATTGTCAACTATTAAGGCTCTTATATAGTCATCTGGAAAAGAAATCCTCATGGATATTCAATTTTAAAGTTGTTATTGTGCAACTTACTATGCTGGTAGTATAAATGCGTGCCATGCCCAGCTGATATCAAAGTCAAAACGTTCTTGATTTTCTTGTATTCAACTTGGGTTGGTTCGTTTGGATTAAGTACATTATAATTAAATTTTTGAGTGGAGTCGGCTACTGTTCTCTGATATCGAGCCACATCGTCTGCAGAACCAATAATTTGTCCACACCAATTATTAGGACGTACGTGATCCTGAAATGCAGCTGATGTCAAGAGCATAGGTCCATCATGCTAATTGCACACACAAATACATTAATTTAATATTACTCAAATACATACTTGTACATAACTTACATTATCATATGGACCGTATGTTTTCTGACGATCTAATATTAAAGGCTGCCCAATATCATTTAAAAACATTTCTTAGCCACAACATAACTACAAAGTTTGGAATGCAATCTGTAAAAGCCGTCTGCACATTTGACAGAAACGCTATCAGCTAATAACCTTTTTTCTGCGTTAAAGTCTCATTTTGCGTTAGCAGTCTCTTTTCTGCGTTAACAGGCTTATTGCCGCTAATTGCGCACTTCAAAAATGTTGAACCATTCAATTTAATTTCAATCGAAAGAAATTTACTTATTTTCATCCATCAATAAAGAAAAGTTTGATAAAATGATTGTTGTAGACGCGATTGCTCCTGTATTTCGCACTTGAACTGTTAGAAATAAGATTGCAAAACAAGATTTGTATTTATATATATGTATACATATATATATATATATTTACTTGTATGTCATACTAATTAAGTTTTTGTATTATGTTCGGCACAAACCATATATAATTACAATAGTTTTCTTGTATCGAGCATGTTTCTTTTGTTGTTTTTAACATACAAATATACTGTTAGTTCTATCACAATGAATATTATATTTTTTTGTGTATGTGCTGTGTCTTTGTCTTGCAGTTTCGAGAGCTGGTATACCCTAATCATGTAATGCTTACACTTAATACAAACAATCTGGTAGCATGAGTCGATATTAATATTTCTCTTGTTCGCATTTGCTTGGTTTTTAGAACAAAGACAGTCTTTTACAACATTTGATGAGAATATCAGCTGCGTTCATATAGTTTCTCCATTTGCTAATGATTATTGCATGTCATTTGGCAATTGGTGAGCAAGTGTGCGTTAATGTAGACGAATACGAATACGATTTGTGAAGAAAGGATAACAAGTTAACACATAAAGATGGTAAGAGCACACTACCAAAATCCATAGAACAATGCAAATGACTAAATAGTACGAAACGCACCTAACCAAAAAAAACTCAAATTGATAACTTAAAAAACTATAAACTAAATTAAATTATTTCGGTTAAATGATATAAGTATAACAATAATATAATATAAACAATATCGTTCCATTTCAATTGAACGTATTGTAGCGCAAGCTGCTGTCCACTTCGCCTGCGTTGCCGCTAGACACCCCAGAATTGGATGGCTGATCAGCAATGAGATCTGTGCTAGACTGCGAATAGCGACGCCACCTGGGCCATGGCCACGCATCGCGTATGCTGTCAATTAATCGCTGATGGAATGTCTTGCATTCCATGTCCACCGATTGCGTATCACCAAAGTTGAAATCAGCCACCTCCACCGTAAATCTAAAATCACAATTTAAATAAGTTTTTTCCTAAGACGAATAAAGATTCAATTCTTACCGATTACGACTTTGCACATAGTAGGCCACTCCAAAGATAACTAGACAAACGGCTACCAGCGTGCAGGTGATGGGCACAACGACAACTGACAGCTGCGATTGTCGTTTGGCTGAATAAATAAATTAAAACAATGTAAATAATGAATAATAGGTATTAATAAATATCAACTAAAGCACTAACCTTCATAGATATTAATGGTAACCTGATTTTTACTCTCGGAAACTTCGTTGCGTATGAAAAATAGAATTGTCTTACTGTCATAGAAGTATCGCTCGTACTTAATGTCACATTTATCGTATTTTACAAATTGATCGCAAGTCTCGTTGCCTGTTGCATTGTACGGAGCTGCAATATTGAGATAATAAAGTAAATAAGCCATGATATCGATCAACTTGAATGCTTTTACAACTTACCATTGTATACTCTAGCGCAGACTTCAAATGGCCCCGAGCCCTTGCAATTGACTTGTAGATTAGTCAGTTCCCAATGCTGAACCCAGATCTTGCCGCTGGTGCCAAAACTGGAGATGGGTGCTGCAAATAAATTTGTTTATTAGTCGTATTATGTGCTTGTCCAAAAGTTTATTTCTCACTTTTGGTTACGATGCGCCTTTGGAAGAAGCCGTATGTGTTGTTGGAATCCTTGGCTATTATGTTGCCATCTACACAATTGTAGGGGGTGCCGGGGCAGGCAACAACTTTAACTTACGCACACCCAAGGGATTTACCAAAGCGACAGACGTGTTTATATTGTTGTTATTAATCACAGCCTGTTTTTGTAGAGCGGCTGATAAATTCAAACCAAGCAGCGCTGCATTTGCATGCATTGTTTGATTCAAGTCACGTTTAGAACGCAACTGCTTAGGTTTAATTGTTGTTGTAGTTGTTGATGTTGCTGGAGTTGTTTTTGTAGTTGTGGCTGGTGTTGACGTTGTTGTTGGGGCTGGTGTTGATGTTGTTGTCGTTGTTGTTGTTGTGGCTGGTGTAGTGGTAGTGCTTGTTGTTGTAGTCGTTGTGGTTGTAGTCGTTGTTGTTGTAGTTGTTGTTGTTGATGTTGTTGGCTCTGGAGGCGCATTTGGCGATGCCACCACCAGAACTCCAATATTATAATATTGATCAGCCTCCGGATATATTGCTTGATAGTCATAGGCATGCGACATGCCCAGATATGTACAATTTTCAAACCAATAGGTATTAACATAATAATTATTCTCCTTCAAGTATTGATAATCAGCCGGCCACAGTTCTATGCTATGATTTACCATATCCTGTGTTGACACAAAGTCCTGTTTCCGCACCCTTTCATTTTGAACAAGCTCTAGGCTCCCTGTTAGTGAATCAACTAAGTCGAATTTCACTGCACTTTCTGCCACTGGAAACCACACAAAAAGTGTCTTCTCCGAAACGCTTACATCCAAACGATGAGTTCCCAATCGAGTTGCATGCTTTGGATACTTTATGGTCCAATTACTGATCGGTTCATTTGTTTCAATTTCCTGAATTTTAGAGGAAAGCAATTAACAAACATACATAAGTAATTATTTAGAGACTGCGCCCATTTGCATGTGACGCAATTTAATTAACATAAACGTTATTGCGTCTCAATATTTGGTTGTCCACACGTGAATGAGATGAACAATAAACAATAAATGTATTCCCCTACATACAAATCTATACATTATACCTTTGGGAAAAGGGCATCAAAACGTACCAGGCACGGGTAACAAGTGACGTTAAATAATTTACAAATTTGCATTGTAAATTTGATATCGAGTTAATAGATGTCAATTGAAGCGTTAGCTAAAAATAGCTCTGAAAATTAGAATTATTATCAACTGAGCACATGCATCTGGGATTTTGATGCCGTTAAAAGGCAATACGCGAGATGCAGTTAGAGATAATGGTATATAATATATTGATTTATTGTGCATGTCATCGAATAAAAGCAAATAATGCACTGGCCTCAAGTTCAGAAGATACGCTTTTTTATCACAACTTCCCATTTACAACGCGCGTAGGGCATGAGCTGTTCGTTGCGAAACAAATCGTACGCAGTCCCGTTATGCATATGTGTAGGTACAATTAGTCATAACAATTAGATTGGTGTTGCCGCAAAGTGCAATGATTTTCTCTATATGTCTTGGCGCTTTCTTTTGCTTTAAACGTATTTACATTCACAGTTTGTAGCTGTGGGTGATTTACCTTTGTCCGGCCATCACTTGCCTTCCAGCCGAATGAGTAGGTACCTTTGTCAGCCACTTTATTGCCATTGTACAGTGTGGCGGTAACATTCACTGTGGATCCGATTAGGATATGTTCAGGTGCCGTTATAACAAGGTGTTTGCAATTAACTGAAATATGAATTAAATTGTTTAATTATTGGTTTTGCACGGCCGAATATTGATTAGGATATAGATTCTTTATTACCTGCATGAAAAAGAATGTAAAGTACCAAAGTTATTGCCAGTGTAGTGTTGCTCATGCCATGCATTTTTGCAAAGCCACAATAGGGGTCTGGAATTTCCGAATACGTTTATAATGAAAATTCACTTCTGTAATACACTTGCCCCCCGCCCCTTAAGCAAATAACAAAAAAATAAACACAAAATTCTAGTGAGTTTTAGTAGTATTTCACAGCCACTTTTTAAACTATACAATAAGCTGTAACTTCCAAGTTGGATTGCAGTTGGTATTTCTTTAAATTTATTGGCCTTACAACAAATTGCAATGCCAATTATTGCGTTTTCAATTATTTTGAAGAACTGCAAGTGAATCGCAATAGCAAGTACTAGAGTTGTATCGAATCGTTTGGAATAATGTTCGTTCAGGCGACTCAATGAACTAGCTAAACGTCGTTCATTTCGTTCGTTTGATATGCACATCATTGTGACTTGGAACCAGTATTGTAAAGTAACGAATTACATCACTGGCAGCCCATTGGGAACTTACTAAAAACTAGGTGGCAACGCTGATGAAAAGAGTGCAAATATTTTAAAATACTAAGTTCGTTTATTCGTTAGTTGTAAATAATCATACGTATATGTATGTATGCATATATATGTATGTTGGTGTGTATATGTTAATATTTGAAGTAAACTTAATAGCATAAATGAAATACAACGAGATGAAAAAGCAATAATTACTTTGGGATAAGCAAAACGCACAAAATACTCGAAAGACATTGCTCATAGCCAATGCGTTGTCTACTTCTTCTTGCTTTTGCCCAGCGTCAGTGTATGATGTGCTGTGGCCAGCTGTTGCTTACGCCTTTGGAAGTCTAAATAGTCCTCTTCAAGCGCTTTCCGAGATTCTTCAAGTTTACGCTTCTCCTCCGCATGATCTCGCTTTAACTTTTCAAACTTAAGATGCAAGTCTTTCTCACTCTCCTTGAGCTCGGCCTCCTTCTCCTTAACGCGCTGCACAAACATCTGGCGCACTTCCTCTTCTTTGGATTGCAGCTCAGCAAGATGATTAGAGCGCTTTGCCTCGAATGTTTGCTGGAATGAAATTGGCTTGTTATCGCTGTCCACATCGCTGAAGCCCATCTGCTCCAGCCGCTTCTGTCGATACAGCTCGTAATGTCGGGTATGTGTCTTCTCACGCATATCTTCCATATTTGTACGAATGAGCATCTCACGCAGCTTAACAAAATCGCAGTGCGTCTCATTCTCTACTTGGACCGTACCCCAGGGATATTGTCGGGCACGAATCAGCTTGTTTCCCACCTTAATAAATTCGGTGCTACCAACAACAGCGAAAGGAATATGCGCATTCATAAGACTGTTTGTGTCTGCAACAGTCTCATCATCAGTGGGAAACTGATAAATGTGTACGCCATTTGTGTTCAGCTCCTGTATGATCTTTGCCTTGAAACGTTGTAGCTCCGCCTTGGAGATGGTATCTGCTTTGGCAATGACCGGTATAATGTTTACCTTGCTATCCAGTTTCTTCATGCAGACCAAGTCCAAAGACTTTAGGCCATGTCCCGTGGGACAGATGAAATACAGACAAATGTGTATGCGACTGTCGTGGCACGTAACAAGCGAGCGCTTAATTTTTAACTCCTCTTGTAGATAATTTTCAAACTGAGCATCAATATAGTCGACGACAGCTTTGAATGAATCGTCCTTGTTGATTTGGTCCCCATAGCCGACGGTGTCGCAAATCGTCAGCTTAAGTCGAACATTGCTCTCCTGTAGCTCGTAAGTGTGGGCCTTCAATTTAACGCTGGGCAACGTATGGGGACTCGGCGTGGACTCGAAACTGGTGTTGAACAGTGTGTCCATCAATGTGGATTTGCCCAGACCGGTCTCGCCTAAAGAAGGGAAACGGTAAAGAAAACCATATTACACATTTTGCAAGTAATATTTAGATCTTAAGTGTATTCAATTGGGCACTACATAATTATTTGTGTCAGGGTGAAATTGTAGAAAGCAATTGATGAAAATCGATTGCTAGACACTTTGCATATTAATCTACTCCGGCTTTGCTCGCGCCGAATTCAATGTTTACACGCATACATAAGTATCTATGCACACATACACATGCCCATCTATATGTATGTTTGTAGTGAGTCATGAAGTGTTACTGTGCCTTGAAATGTGTGCAATGCACTTACATACTTCGGCTCACAGAAACTCTTTATATTTTTCATCGTTGATTCATATGCTACACACAACCGCACACATAGACAACGCCGCATACACACACTCAATCGTCACCCACACAAATGCAATATAATCTCCATTTGTATATACATACACACCTATACACATGACGTTGAAAACGAATCCGTTTTGAACGCTTTTATTGACCAATTGATCTGGCAAACTGTCAAATCCCACATGCCCCGACTGCTTTAGGGTGCGCAAATGCACTTCCTTTTTGTTTACAAAATCAACTTCAGCCGACATCTTATAACAATTTCACAAAAAACACGGAGACAAGAAGCTCGCAAAGGCGTCGCCAGCGAGTAAGATTGTTGATATAAAATCGTTATCGACACAGAGTTTCCACAAAATCGATTTATCGCAAGACCGTTTTCCATAGAGCTGGTCACATTGATATATCTGACGTACCAGCAAGTGGCAACACTTGCTTCTTATGTTGCTGATGTGTCCAGCTGTCAAAGTTGCAAACGAGGCGAAAGTTCATTGTCTGATAAATTTTTGCTAGTTAATTATTATAATTATTATGTCGAAAGACACAAATCCAAAGGAGGCGCTCATTAAAGCGGCCTATGCTGATGTACACAAGTTTGGCAGCAATCAAGAGTTCGACAAGGCGGTAAAAGCCGTTAACCGCAGTAAGTTTTAAGTCATGCGTCAAAATTGTCTAATCTCTTTTCCACGATTTTGTCTCAGTACTCGGGGTTGCACCAGAGGATCAAACGGCGCTGCACTGCAAAGTGGTCTGTCTTATGCAGTTGTCAAAGTTTGATGAAGCACACAAATTTATTGAGAAGAACCGTCTCAATACTGTGTTGATCTTCGAGAAGTCCTACTGTGAGTACCGCCTTAACAAGCAGCAGCAGGCACTGAAGACCATTGACGATGCTGGACTGCAACCACTGCCGCCCAAGCTCAAGGAACTGCGCACCCAAATTTTGTACCGTCTGGAGCGCTACGAGGACTGTCTGGATTCATATAAGGACATCATTAAGAATACCAGCGACGAGTACGAGGACGAGCGTCGCACAAATCTCAGCGCAGTGGCTGCCAACTTAGCCCTGGACAAAGGAAAGGATGTGCCGGATGTGCCAGAGGATACATACGAACAGTACTTTAACAGTGCCTGCATTCAGTCCAATCGTCAAAAATTTGTGGAGGCCGAACGCAAGCTGCGCACCAGTGAGAAAATGTGCCGCGAGTTCCTCGAAGAAGAAGGCGCCAGCGAAGAGGAAATACTCGAAGAATTGGACGTTATTCGCGTTCAGCTCGCATACTGCCTGCAACAGCAAGGGAAGATAAAGGAGGCCAGCGTTATTTATGCTGAATGCTTGCGCCACAAACCTAAGGATGCTGCTCTGGTCGCAGTCGCCAGCAACAATGCCGTTGTCATCAACAAGGATCAGAATGTCTTCGATTCAAAGAAGAAAATACGCGCTGCCATGGCAGAAGCCTGCGAGCCAAAGCTAACATCGAGGCAAAAGCAGATTATTGCGCTAAACAACTGCCTGCTGGCGCTTTATACAAATGCTAGTGATCAGGTGCAGCAATTGACACTGAAACTGGTCCAAGCCTATCCACAGGTGGAATTTGAGGCTCTACTCATTCGCTGCAGCCAGCTGGCCAAGGACAAGAAGCACAAGGATGCCATCGAACAGTTGCAGAAGTTTGCAGTCACTCACAAGACGCACGAGTTTGTTAGCAAGTTTGCCATCATTCAACTACAATTGCTGCAGGTAAATGAAATGAATTCAATCAATAAGCCACTGTTTAAACCTTTTTATTGCTGCAGGGCAATCGTAAGGACGCAATAGAGACGCTGCTTTCGCTTGGTGAAGCCAAGTACAAGCCTGGAGTTGTCTCGGCTTTAGTCTCTCTTTACTTGGGCACAGACAATAAGCCGGCTGCTTCTGCAGTCCTTAAGTCTGCCGTTGAGTGGTACAAGCAAAATAATGTAAGCAGCGGCGATTTGTCGGACATGTGGCGTCAGGCTGCCGAGTTCCATCTACGTGGAGGTGCATCTGAGACCGCGGCCAGTTCTCTAGAGGAACTGCTCAAGTTAAAGCCCAACGATATGAAGGTGCTGGCCCAACTAGTAATTGCCTATGCGCAGTTTAATCCTAAACGCGCGCTTGAGATAAGCCGTAGGCTGCCTAAGCTTGAAACTCTGACCACTGCATCCGAAATCGATGCCCTTGAGGCTGCCAACTGGGTGATGTCCACAAAGGCCGTCAAAAAATCGGCTAATGCCAAGGTCGAGCCCTCGCCAAGCACACCCGCAGCAGAGAAGAAGAGCACAAATCGCAAGCGGAAAGGTAAACTTCCCAAGAACTACAATGCCGAAGTGGCACCCGATCCTGAGCGCTGGTTGCCCAAGTACGAGCGTACTGGCTTCCGCAAGAAGCGTGGCGGTGCACGTGGCAAGGACATTATCAAGGGCTCGCAGGGCATGGCCTCTGGAGCAGCAGACCAATAGTAAGAAACTAAAACCTTTTTATAAGTTATCTTATGCTGATTTCCGTATATTTTTTTGTTTCTTATCAGCGACATGTCCAATCGTGCCAACTTGAGTAAGAATTCACCTGCCACGCCCGTTTACCAGGAGCCCACACCTGGACCAAGGCAGCAGCATCGCAAGGGCGGTCACAAAAAGAAGAAGGGTGGACGTTTCTAAATTGTTGCAATCACATGCTTTTATTTTACACTGTATCAATCATACAATATTACAACTGGTCTTGAATTGAAAACTTATACATAGTTAATTAACTAGTTATGCTATTCCTCTCCATCATCATTATCGCTGCTATTCTTCTTCTGGTTTCCGCTAGCTTCAGTTGATGGCTCATCCCGCCTTGTGTCGTAAGAATGAAAATGCAAAGTGCTTAACCAATCAAGCAGATTACGGTCCTCGGCCTCGGTTTTGTAGATATTCTCGTAAATGTGCTTTTCTATGAACTCTCGCACCTGCTTGTCCTGTGCCTCCCATGTTAATGGCGCGTGTATGCCATCCTTGCCATAGCGATCATTGTAGCGCTCGTAGTGCACAGTATCTAACACAAGTCCCAGTCCTGGTGCCATGGGCAAATCTAGACGCTCCTCTGTCAGAGCACGTTCCAGCGTCGTTGTCGTTGTGTTTCCTCTTACTATAGCAATGGTTAAACCAACCATTTTACGTATTTGATGCAGCATAAAACTCTGACCCTTCACCTTTAACGTAACGAACTCAATACCCTGTGGACTCTGGAATGGTTCACTGCATGTGAATGACATGATGAAACGCTTGGCGGATGGATCTAGAAAGTTTCTACAAGATACACAATTAGCATATGGTTTATGGCTTCATATAATAAATATTAGCCTACTTTTTGCTTGTAAAGTTATGAAAGTTTTTCGTTCCCTCGTAGAGCTTCAGAGTGGTGTTGACGTTCTCCAACTGATCAGGTGAAATACGATATGTACCCTGTTCGTGCTGTTCCTCAAATGCGGCAAATGCAATGGTGGGCAGTGTGTAGGTGTAGGTGCGTGCATTGCACTGATCCTTTGCGTTGAAGCCTTTGGTAACACGTTCCACACCAAACAATCGAATCTCATCGGGCAAATCTTGATTGAATGCTTGCAGATCCAGATCCTCGGCTGCAAATGTCAAATTCTTCATTTAAGATATCGATGATAGTATTTGTATAACTTACGCAGCTTTACGGAGCACACTTGACGCGCCGCTGAGACTCCTTTATCAGTCCGTGCGGCACGTTGAAAGCAGGCAATTTGCACCTGTTCAAAAGAATCCTCCGTTATCCATTTATGTTTTAACATTACCTTAAATAGTTCCTCCTCAATGGTCTGCATGCCCGGATTGCGTTGCATACCATAGTATTTGGCACCACAGTAGCTCAGTAGAATGGCGCTTTTCTTGCGTTTAATGCGATCTGCAGGATCAAATGGGGCACGCTTTATTCCATTTGCTGCATCCTCTTGGTCTTGCGCTTTCCAGTCCACCCATTTCTTTCGTTTTAAATTCCGCTTGACTTGGTTCGTTTCCTTTACAGACTGATTCTCCACTTCTTTGGCAGTTTTTCTTGCCAAATTATCCTTCTCTAGTTTGTCGAGTGCCTCGCTCATTGCTACAGCAAACGATTTGTAACGCGCACACAACCGGCTAATATCTGTTCTCAGCAGCTTTTTCAGGCAATCTGTTAAATAAACAAATTGGTTAATTGCTGATTATTGAGAAAATGAATTTGGAATTCACCTGCCTTTCTGTAGCTGCTTAGTATGTGGCTCAACAGCATTAATTCAATTCAAAAACGTTCAACACAAAGTGATACTCTTTACACGTGCGTTCTTTCTCTATTGCAATACAAATCAGCTGTTGCATGACGTTTTGAATACCTTCATACACAGTTCTGGGTTGGTGCTACAACCCTGTTACACTGTACACTGTAGAAATATGCTTTCAAATGAAAATTAACAAATATATTATTTAAAGACATTAAATATTTTAAATTTTATTAAATTTATGTTTTTATTTAAATTATTTCATTGAAGCATTAAGCAATTAATTCATTTGTGGAATGAACGTGTAGGACTGTCCACGTCTCCAAAAAGTCTGGCAACGCCTTTGAATCCAAAATGGCTACGCGAGTAGAAAATTTTTGTACAGAAGAAGCGTCCAAGGAGAGTAAACGCCGTGACCGTGTGTTTTCCTAGCAATTTATTGCCAATAAAATACAAATATTCATTTGAATAACAAATAAACAATTGTTAGCCGCACGCCAAACGTAAATAAACTAATACAGTGCAGTGCAATGTGATAGTAAACTAAAATCAGAGCATAATGCGAACATTTAAATGAAAGTTTTCGCCTCCGTGAGAATTTGTGCAAAAAGAGTAGAGAGAAAAAATTGTAGTGCTCGAAGTTGAAGGTGAAAATGAAAATGCCAATGCAATCAAATGATAGTCATATAAATATGCTCATTTTAGCCAAATAAACAATTAGCAAAATAATAAACCTTAAATTTTCATACGAAAGCGAAACTATCTTGTGCACAAAGTAACTTGTTTGCAAGTGTGCGTGTGTCTGTGTGTGAGTGTGTGTGCAGCCAGCCAATTTGGCGTTGTTTTTGTGTTTCTACCTCTTTCCACCGTCGGGAATGAATAAATAATGAAATGGAATAGAAATCCTGAAAAAACAAAATATGTTCACCAAGGGCAGCAGCTGCTGGTGAAGACTACAAAGTAATTCACGCGCTAAAATTAACTTACGCCCACGTTCAAATCCATATCCAAGTTGACACAGCGCCTACACAACGTTTGACATACTCAAAATGGATTTGGAATTGGAAAATCTGAAGAATGACTTTCTGCCACTGATCACCGGCATTAAGCAGGAGCAATTAGATTCAGTTGCAACAGATGTGCTGCCACAAAATCATTTACCCAGCACGGCAGCTACAACATCCACATCTTCCTCATCATCATCATCTGTTGGCAATCCCTGCGATAGTGCAGAGAAGCGAGTAAGTTAGCAATATGCTATCACTATATCTTACTTTCAAAGTACCTTTCTGTTGAGGTTAATAACTCCCATGCAGGTTACACGTGCTCATGTGGTTGCTGCATTGCTCTGCGATAAGAAAGAGTCTAAGTCTAGCTGCACTTAAATCTATTGAATTACCAGAATTTTGGTTAGGTCAGCTTATCAGTTGCCTATGCAGGCTTATCACAAAATCAAAAGCGACCATTGTCTCGTGCAATTTCGTATGTTATCTTTTCCCATGCTATAACAACAAACAGCAGTAATAACAAACAAATGCTAAGGCACCCACATGCACGCATACACCCTTACATGCAAAAGCACACACAGACACAATCAGACGTTTGCTAAAATTGTGTTTCACTTTCGTGTTGAAGTCTCGTGCTGTTTGTTATTCGGTTTCTGGTTTTGCCGTTTGGTGTGAAAGGCAAGGCAAATATGTATGTAACTACAAAGCAGAGACAACAACATCAGCAACAACAACACTCACACGCTCATTTACTCTCTCGCACTCACACTCAGATGTTGGTAAAACACTCTTTTTCCACTGAGGGCTCTCCATCAAGATCAGCTGCAGCTGCTGCGAATGACTCGTCTCTTTTGCGTATATGTTTGTAAATGTGTGTGCTTTGTGTACTATTTGTGCTGTCGTCTCGTCGCGCTTGAACGCCACGAACGTGAGCTCTTCTAAATATTCAGACTCAAAAATAAAAGTACCGAGCGCTTGCCTTTGAGTGCCGTTGGAGTAGCACATGGAATCATCTAAATTGACATGCACTCATTCAGTCCATCTGTCTGTCATGCAAGAGTTCCCGCCGGACTCTTCCTATGAATATGTATGTTTGTTTGTAGGGCCCCGTGCATGCTCTCGATCTTTCGGCCTCCATTGGCCGTCGCCTTTTTAGCTTTTATTAACCTTCGCTTTTCTCCGCTTTTTGCTGCGTGACTCACTTGAATGCTCATTTCTGATGATATAGAAGAAGTTTCAAAAGCTCAGCATGAAACTTTCAAAATGGCTGCCAACAACAAAATGGAGAAGTGGGGTATATTTATGTTGGATGGACAATATGGAACCATATGTTTTGATTGTCTGATCATGGTGTAATCAAATCATTATCTAAGCGTTAATTATAATATCACAGCTGCTTGCATTACCATGCGTTATCTTTACACTTGATCATTAATGTTACTTTCGACTTTAGTGTGTGCGCATGCATGTGTGTGTGTGTGGTGCAGGTTGTAATTATTCATTGAGTCTGTCACCATAATGAATGGGGCAGCTGAATTACGTTGCTGGACGGCCATTTTGTTTATTGCCTTTTCGTTGTTGCTTTTGCTTTTCGACGAAACACAAAATTAATTCCAAGAATTTGCTTTTAATGATGTGCAATTAACTCTAATTTCACTAGAATATGCAAGCAAAGCAAAGTGCCGATGACCGAAGTGAGGGACATAATGGATAGGCAAACGAGGGGAGGAAGAATCAAGTAAACGAATGTTACCCAAAAGTTTCTAATTAACTTTATTGCTAGATAATCTTAACGAAGAGATCTTGGAAAAGCTGCTTTTCATTTTCACAGTATACCTGCCTCTCGCACCTGTCGCATCGCATTGTCTTTGTCCGTGTCTGTTCGTATATGACTGTTTTTGTATGTATCTAGCAGATACACATTTTAATTGCTTTTATGGGCAACGATTTGGGCGTGGCTGGAGACTTAATCCAACCACAGAGCGTGCGTAATTAAAGTTGACTACACAAACGGATCAGTTGAACTATGAAGAGGGTGGCCTCCATTCCGATAGGCTACACATATTGCCAGTCGACTTGCTGGAGGGGATTAGGCGCAGCACAGGACATAATCCGATCACATAAAGCGGCTTATAACGCACAATAAAAAAAAGGTGGTCCGCTGCCGCACCTTTAAATTGAAGCGACTGTCATGCTGACTTGGGATATAGGAGAGTATTTGTGTATCTGGGCAAAGTTTGATAAGCTGTGTGTATAAATCCTGAATGAGACAGCAGAACCGTAAGAGCCCGTAGACATAAGCAGATTTAGCAAGCTCACGTCGTTTCGCTGCATTCGACAGCTGCGCCACGCCCCCAATCTTAATGTACTCCCCGCCCCCCCTGACATAAGCCGAGTTTACATTTTGTTGCATCTGCATCACGTTTTAGACCCCTGCGGCTTTACTGTTTTGTATCTACATCAGAGCAAATACGACGCCATTTTGGAAAATATACCAGAGAATGTATTAGCGTGTGTAGTTCTGTCTATTTGTATGTATGAGGAGATTTGTCGTTTATGTCATGGCCCAGGAGCACGAACAGTTGCATCAGGCACAGAAAGAACCGCAAACCGCAGCAGCAGCACCAACGGCGACAGCAGCAGGAGCAGCAGCGTCGGCGGTTTTGGTAAGCTCCAGAGACCAGTGGCCAGCTCTCTGAACCATCAAACCCACAATGTCCAATTCGTCGTCGTCATTTTCTGAAGCAGGCACAAACCGCACGCAATATCCCCAGTCATAGGCCCTGAACTCAGACCGTATTCGGCTGCTTCATTAGTTTGCGGTTTTAGCTTATTTCGTGCAAGCTAACAACTTTACTTTTCTGAAAATTTTCCAATCAAGGCTTGTTCCAAATTCCAATTTCGTTTAAAATATGTAAAAATAGAGTTGGTTGAAATGAATTTTGAGCAGTTAACAATTATATTTTATTTATATTAGTTCAGAACGTGTCTGCTCCGAAAGAAATTGCCACAATTAACAGAAGTTTGTGTAAAATCCAACAGCAATTATAATTGTAATTAAGGCCCGATAACAATATAGAATAAATGATTAGATAATTTGTTTATGCTTTATGGGGTAGTATCACACATTTATTGACAATAACAGAATCTTTCAATATTATTCACTTTTATAAAGATTTTGCTATTGAAGTTTCCTTGATAATTTGTTTTGTATGGTATTGATTGGCATTCGCAGTCGTCAACTATTCTTCTACTGATTGTTGTTGCTAAGCAAAAGTAGAGTCTATTTTCTTTAATGGGATATACTTATTGTACAATTTGGTCGATAAGTATGTATCTTAATAAACCGCAAAAAAAAAACATTCAAAGCAATCAACTTCAATGTTTTGGCATGGAATAACTCAGTATGTTGCTGATTGACTGACTGACGGGTTGACTACTTGACTGTTTGATTCGTTGTCATTGTCGTTATGAATCACATTTTGAGGTCATCGCTGACGGCTAAAACTTATCGTGTTCCTTGCCAAATGTTAAACAAAAAGGAATGTCAAATTGAAGGCATTTATTGTAGAAATGAAAAATATGTATGCCAGAATTTCATTTTGATATTTGGAGAGTAAGTTTCTTGGTTACCTTAATGGCACCCATCGATTTTCTGTATTCCCCCCATCCTGAATAAAACACATAAAAACTTTTTCTTGATTCTTTTGCGTGCCATTTACGATTTCCATACAATTAAATCTTTACGACTGCGACGATGGGAAATGATGCGAACGGAGCGAGCAGCAGCACTTGTTCAAAAAAAAAAAAAACAACCGAATGATATATTTCTATACACTGTGTGTTACACATCGCTGATGGCGAAAAGGGCAGAGTATTCCAATTGAGCTTTACCCGTTCGCTGGGAATCCTCCTATGTTAATCCGCAATCAAATACATACTCGTACATTTTTATGGCATCATTTTTGTAGCAATTCGTTTTTTTTTCTGGGTAACTTAAATTGCGTTATGAAATGTAATGTTAGGTCATTAGGGTTTGTCCATTAGGGCGGCCTCCCGTTCTATCTATTCCTGCGCCGCAGCGGATATTGCAGCGTTGCTGCCGGATATGTTGGCGATTTAAGCAAATGGCCCAACGCCACACTTCATTCCATATCATAGATCTATGTAATGTAAGAGGTATGGGTCCTATTTAAAATGCCAGCGATTATTCACTTTTTGATTTGGTTTTCTGTCTGCTTCTTTTTCGACTTTAACATGATAATTTGAAAAGGACCACAATATTCTTTGTTATAGTGTAAATGCAGCACATTAGACAACCCCATAAACAAAGCTTTACGGAATTCCATTAACTTAGTAAAATGAAAAGCTTTAATTTAAAGACTTTGTTATATTATTGATTGAATTGTATTTTAAAGGGAATATCAAAAGATTAACATCTTCTGTTATGCTTAAAATACCCCAATATAGATCGGTCTCAATACTATCGATAATTGCATCGATAGTTTTACAACACTGGCAAATTGTAATTATAAATATCGAGAAATACAAATATATTAGTTGGTAAAGGGTTTTATCTCTTATATTTGTTATCTTCATGAGTTTCAGTTAAAGCTTTATCGTTACTGCTGACCATTAAAAAATTGTTTTAGCCAGCAACTGATGATTCGCGGCCAAGTTGTGGTCCTGGTCAATGCTATCACATAAACCGCATCACCTTTAACGGTCTGGTGTACATTTTATATTCCTTTTTCGTTTGTTTTTTTTTTTCGTGTTTACTTCATTCGCAAGTTTCAGTCACAATCAAGTTTTTCGTTTTTATTATGGGGTGTATAAAATATTTTATTGTGCCATCTGCTCATCAGTAATATCTCTTATTCGCTCTTGCTCTTTACATTTCGAAATGGTTGTCCCTTTCACGTTCTATGACTCCCTCTCTCTTACACTTGATGCAATTTATGTGCGGCATTTCAAGCGTTATATCTTTGCAATTTTAGTTTATTGCTCAATCTCATAAATATTTCAAAAGCTGAGTTTTCTTTTATTCATTATACCCACTGCACATTTTGAAAAGAATTCTTGGCTTTGATATTGTGATTTGACACCTGCGTTCAAAATTACAGGTTATATTTGATTCAGGAACTCTAAATTGAGATGCCAACTAAGAAGAGATTTCCAATTATTATATAAAATGAAATGAATATTAATATAATCAGTTGAGAACATTCCAGACGATTCTGTTTGTTGGGGCTATAGTATCAGTCGTTAAAGGGGACTTAAAAATGTGCCATTACTTATCTTCAGAGTAACTTAGTAATTAATCACAACTATTACTAATCACGCTTGTTGCTCGATTGAACAAGAGCTATTTTATTTTATCTAAAACTTGAATTTCGGTTCGAAATGCTTCTCTGGTCCGTAATTTGATTCTTTCCAAGCTCCATGACGATGCATGGCAAATGGATACGAGTTGCGTATCGAATTAATTTTCATTGAAGTGCATATTAAAACTAATTTAATTAATTTATTTGGACAAAGACAAAAGGCAAAGGCAGACATATGAAAAGGTCATGAATTGGATTATGTTTCATAACAAGGATACTTTTGGAATGGTTTATGATGCGAATTGAATGAAATGTCTGGGGCGGCAGACCAGAAAATCGATATAGGCAAACCTCAAGTTGATACGTGTCCCAAGCAGATACTCAAAATGCAATTAATTACCCGTTGTTTGATGCTGCATGCATTTGCAAAGTTCAAAGGACATTGGCTTTTGTGTTACCTGCCATTTAATGGACTTTGCACTTACTTTAAATTGGTAAAATAATGAAATTACAAATATTGTTGTGCGACATGAAAGCTGAAGCTGCAACTCAAAGACTGCAATCACGGGCAAGCGTCGCAGTCTTTAGTGTAAGGGATTTTCACAAAATGGCTACTGAAACCCAAACAGGCTCGACCAGCAGGACATGCAGCAACTCAGCAACGGCAACAGGACATGATGCATGCAACATACAGCGTTTGGGACTTCAACAAAATGGCCGTTATATGCCACCCGCTGTCCGTCAGGATTCATGACGCACACAGATGATGCATGCTCTCTCATATTGCACTGATTTATGCGCCACCCAGCCTGGAAAATTGTCTGTCCGACTGTTGGGCTGTCCTCGAAAGCCAAACAAATGCAACACAACAACAAAGTGGTCTGACATTTATCATGCTCGTCGCTATTAAATTTGTTGCTTTCACTGTGAAATACCAAATACTTTTCGCTTTAATTTTATTTGTAATTATAGTTTATAATTAATTAAAGTCCACTCGCTTCAACTGCATATCTATCATTGATATAAATAAAACAGACATCCATGGAACTATTTCCAACCAATTTCGCAATAAACTGGCCAACTGAAGGATATGTGCATTCTAATTTCTGAGAATTGCATTTGATTGTAATCTTTTCAAATATGCATACAATCAGTTTGAAGTAATTACGGAAATTTGTGACAGAACTATAATCGTCCTATATCATTATAGTGGCACACAGTCTGTTACACGTGCCTCTAATTGGGCAATACAACCCACCTAATAAGTCAATTATTGAAGAGCTTACAATGTTGCGAAATAAGTGCTTTATGGTAAATAGAGGAATAGCAACTCGGTCACAAGATAAATGAGTGATTAAAGTTGAATTATCTATTGAAAATTAAATGTATTCTTTAATCTTGCTACAACAAAAACATAACTTTGATATTTCATTAAGATGTACGCTTGATTAATAAATAATTGTCCCAATTACGAGATTATACAATTGTCTTCCATTGAAAACGTTGAACATTGATAATTTATTAAGATTAATATGAGTTTTCTTTACGTAATAAAATCAATAGGAATGTTATTTTTTTTATAGAGCCTTTCATACCTTAAGTCCTGCTCTCTTGTCTCTTTTATGTTATCAGTGAATATAAAAAGCGACGGCTTAACTGAAAGTCCAATTTGATGTGAGGACGCAAATTAATGGATTTATGGCTGCCAGGAAAAAAAAATTAATTTGGCATGTGAGATGTGTCTGAAAATTGTTGGAAAAATGCGACTTTTCACTGATTCTGCCCTTGTTGTCATCTTTAAAGGGGAAGGCGTTGAGCTGTGGCATGAGGAATGAAATATAGTTGTAGAACTTCTTTCATTTCCACACCAAAGTTTTCTGTATTACTAACAAGAAACAAAGTTTTTTCTTCTTCTTTGCAAACTGAAAAACTTATTGCAAATATATTCCCAATGAAATGTGAAACGGCTTTAAAAGGCTTCGGAATGCCGGATGGAAATGTGATTACTTTCATCAAAATTACATCAATCATAAATGCACTCATTCAACGGCAGACGTCATGCAACCATTCCATCATGTCAGCACATTTCTAGTGCTTCGTGCCGTTGGGGCCATTGTTGTTGCCTTTGTGCTGTTGTTGTTGTTGTTGTTGCTGCTGCTGTTGTTGTGGCATCCTTTTAGCATTTTCTAATTGAAATTGATTTAGAATTATTTATACATTCGTTGGCTGGACCCCACTGCCTTCCAGAATGGGTTGTTAATAGCCAATACATAGGCAAAGGATACGGTTTTTTGCTCTGTTTGTGTTTCCCTTTGTTGCGCACCGTATATTGACGTAAGAGCATAGAGACTAGAACAGGCAGATAATTACTGATTGTAATTGTATTATAATATTGTCGATAAAAGTACAATGCATTAGTGGTCCGAGTGATCATATAAAGTATATGTATATATTTGTAATCAAGACGCTGAGTTGAGTTGATATATCCCTCAGTCCAACTGTTACTAAGCAAACTAATCTCTCTTAATAACTCTTGATACATATTCGTCCATTGAAAGTTCTTATCTGTATTAACCGGAAATTGCGGCAAGGAATCGTTATTTAAAGAAAGATGATAATTAATAATGGTTATTCGTTAATTCAGCTTATCATCGGATAAGAAAGAAATATTTAATATATGAATGGAAAGTCAAGTAAAGAATAAAGAATCAAAACCCCAACACACTTATTCCGAAAAACATGAACCCATGATGTTCAGACTCTTATTCCTTCCGCCATATCCGTTTAAATATCAACCCCCCTATTTTTGGGTACGATAAATTTGCGCTCCGGAAGTGATTGAAAAGTCGATGAAATTTTTGGGGCACCTTAGAGCTTGATTGAAAACCCAATTAATTAGAATTACTTGCATAAAAGAATCTATGTGAGATGTTGGCCAAATTGAGCTGCTATCGGGCTGCGGGATGCGGGCCAAAAACAAGTTTGCTACCCGTTTCCAGTTTATGGCAAGTCATTTTCAATGCGATTGAAAACATGGGGGTAGCAGCTGGTTATATATATTTACAAATATATATATATATATATAAATGTATATATATTTTGCAATTTTTTTTTTTTGTCTGTTAATGGTATGTCAGTCGCAATGGGCTTGAGCAACTTTAAGTGGGCTGCGTCGACCGAGCGATGAAACGAAGCAAGAAACAGAGCCGAGCAGTTGTACGAGCCAAGAGCCGACCAGTTTTCGAGGCCCACAATTGGGCGAACAAGCGCCGCGAGCGAGGAGAATGTGAACAACATGGCCATGGAATATACATTATGATGAATGGCTTTCAAGTGGAACGTCGCCCCCTAATGCCCTAACTTCGAATCCGAATCTATGTGGTTTGCAGCACGCTGCGCGTGGGCATGTGGCAAGCTTCCCATATATGTCTCAGCATATATAGATATACTATATACTATAAGTATAAAATGGCTGTTGCCAGATGATTTATGAGTGCCGAGGCGTTTTTGAAAGTTGAGAGAGATTCGTTTGGTGAAAATCGAGGAAGACTTTCTCTCTCTCTTGCCTGACGTCAGCAGCAAGGCCTAAGATGGATCGTTGGATCGTCGTTGCATAGGAGTTGGAACTGGATCCCATTTTGAGCTGCAATGCCGAGACACAAATTTGCACAACAGTTTCAGCTGCCAGTCTTTGTTTCGGACTGTGGAGCATTCATCAATGTCCATGGCGCTTCCGTTGGTACACACACGCACACACACAAACAGAGGCTGGCTGATTGCATGTAAAAAGCTCGCATACCAATGCAGTAATCTTTATCGAGCAAAAGCATAATCAATCAATTGGATTTATGTGCTCCAACTCAAGATAAAACTAATCAATCTTGCCCTGCGACAGTCGGAGACGATGGAACGAAGCAACCAACAGCAGCCGCCCTTTCCTTTCCCCCTTTTGTCCACTCTCCATTCCAATTCATTCCTTTCTATCCCCCAATTCCATTATGGAGCGCTATTTGTTCGTTTGCTGAGCTCTGAGCTCTTCTTTTATCTGTGTGCATTGAAAAATTTATGCTCTCTTGTCTGGTCTGAAAGTTAGTGCGATTAATTATAAAGGAGAAATTGGCGTTGGGATCATTGTTCCCACTGCTCATTAATATCCTTCGCCTCATAATATTGTTAACCAAATTCCATAGCAACAATTCGACTCGAGGTTATAGTCAGTAATCAATTTGAACTAAAATTAAATAACTTAATCCTTATGAAATATGGAATTAATTATGAATTAAAATATATATAGTTATAAATATATAGAGTTAGATTTATAATATTGACACGTGTAAAACATGAATAAGATCTGTTGCAGTTAAGTTCGCTCTAATGGGGCCTATCCTGTTCGCTGGCTTTAATGAAAGTTGAGAAATTTAAGCAGATAAAGAGAGAATTTCACACCGTTGACAACAGCCTGGAGTGAAAGTTCGACCCTTTAACAGGCTGCGATTTATCAAAATTACTAAAAACGAAAAGATTAGATAAGATAATATTAGATTAGATTACCGGCAGGTAGTTATAGTCCATCCATTATATTTATTCGATGGGAAAAGTGTCAAACTTATGAATAAGAGTCACTTGAATAGGCAATACATTGATATAAAAATGAACGAGGCACTCGTCAAATATATTATCCTGATTGCCTTATCCAAACATATTGCCTCTTGTGTGTCCCACTTAAAGATAACTCAATGCGTACCACTTGTGTATTTTATGATTCAATTTTGCTGCTGATAAGCACAGTCAATTCATTGCTCAAAAGCTGTGGGATAAACTCGTCCTCATTATTATCTATTCACTTGGTAACAAAATGTTTTCTTTTCTTGTTTTGCAGTCGGAATCGAATTCATCGGCATCCGCTAAGTTTACGCTCTTTAAGTGCGTCTACTGTGCCCAATTGTTGGGCATAAATGATCGTCCCAAGTTGCTGGAATGCCTGCACGTAGCATGTGGTCAATGTGTAAACACAAAGTTTTCGGAATTGGATCGTTCGTTGCCGCCGTTAATACACTGTCCAGTGTGTGATAATGCCTCACAGAACGAGTACATTATTGAGAATCAGTTCCTGATCGAGCAGTGTGCTGCTGGGGACAGCGGCGATGGCAATGGCTCCAGCGATGGCCTTAAAAGTTCAGTAACGGCCAATATACAATGTAGCAGCTGCTCGGATGGAGCTGTGGCCACATCTTGGTGTGTGGATTGCTCGGAATATATATGCGATAATTGTGTGCAGGCACATCAGAGACTCAAAATAACCAAGGATCATACGATCAAGCCAAAGGATGAAGCCAACAATGAGCAACTGGTGGGCACTGGCGGCGTCGATAAGCTTCACATGTGCCAACTGCATACACAGGAGAAGTTGTCGCTGTTCTGCGAGACCTGCGACAAGTTAACCTGCCGCGATTGCCAATTGAGTGATCATCGGGATCATAAGTATAAATTTGCCCACGAGATTGCAACAGAATCGCGGCAAGCACTGTCGACGCTTGTCTCGGAGATTAACTATAAACGCTTCCTACTCTCGTCTGCCACAAAGGTCATTGATGACCGCCAGCAGCTGATACATGATAAAAAGAAGGATCTGATCAAGGAGATAACAGCCATGGTGGTCAAGATTACCAACACAGTCAACATGCGCGGCAAGCAGCTGGTCATGCGCCTCAATGAGGTGTGCGACAGCAAGCTCAAGGTGCTCGTCGAGAAGAAGGAGACACTGCAGCTGCTGTCCGATAACACGGATCATTGCATCGAATTTATGCAGAATGCCCTTGAAAAGGGAAGTGACTTTGCCATACTGTCGAGCAAAAAATCTCTTGTACGTCATCTGCAGAAACTTAAATGCCAGCGAGCGGACATACCAAATCCAGAGATTCCTGTACGGATTCAGGTGCAATTGAATCAAGTCGCCGAGCTGCAAAAGGTCATCTCACAGTTGGGAATTGTTATTGTCGATGGCAAGCCATACCCACCAGCTCCATCGCCTTCACAAAACGGACCGGCGCCACCGCCACCGCGACAGCAACCCAGTCCAAATATGGCGCCTCCATTGCGTCCCGGACTGCCGCCGGGCATGACAGCGGGCCTCTCACCCAACGGTCCACCAGGCGGCTTTGGCCCACAGAACGGACCGCCCTTGTACAGTAATGCGGCCGCCCAACAGCAATTCAACAATCTCTCCATGAGCCGCTCCTTTCCGGGCGATGGGCAAGGTAAGGGTAGGCAACAAGATACAAATTATTTATGTACCCGTAACTTGTAAGAAGAGGAGTGAGAGACGCTATAAAGTGCATATATTCTTGCTCAGCATACTAATTTTAATGTTCTAGAACTGTCATTATAAGATATATTAACTCTATAGTAATCGTTGATTATCCCACTCGAAATTAGACTTTAGTTTCTTCCGCTTCCTGAGATCAAACTCGACCCTAACTTAAATTATAATATCTAATAATTTAGTAAAGGAAATTTTATAGTCGGGAAAACTAGATGAATTAAACATCAAAATCCATTCAATCAATCTTTCATATTTATAACTTTTACTTGTCACTTACCAAGTTCTATTCATTTATCTGTGCTTGCAGTCCGATTTGGTGGCATGCCGCCTGTGGGTATGCAACGTCAGGGTCAGCCACACGTCAGCTCCTCCACACATCCGCAGAACATGGGTAAGTGAGAGTGAAGAAAATTTCTCTTACACCGAATCGACTTGAATTGTAATTAATCTTTTTTATTCCTTAGATATCAGTCTGCGAGGTCTGTTGAACAATCAGGCGGCACAGAGTCCAACCGCACATCTGGGCTTTAATGGGCCACCTAGTTATCCAGGTGGACCGCAGGGTAATCCCTCGCCGGCACATCAACAGCTGGGGCCACAGATGCGTCCACATTTTATGCCTGGTCAGCAAAATTTTGGCCAGGGTGGTGGCCCGGGCGGAGGGCCGAGAGACAACAACAGTTTTATGAACAGTAATGCACGCTTCCAGTCGCAATATCAGCGCATGGCCAACCATGTACAGCAGCAGGCGGCTGCGGCTGCCATGGCTGGAGCAGGCGGTGGTGGGGGTGGACAGATACCCTCGCCTGGTTCCCTTCAGCGACCACCAATGATGCCCAACCCAATGCAGAATGTAAGAGCGTGCGAATTTCTGATCAATAATTAATTACTTGAAATTATTAATCGTTCTTGGTGGCTAATTACAGGCGTTGGGGTTTCATGGGAGCCAGGCTGGCTTTAATGCAGGCCCGCCACAAACTTCGCCGCAACTGAGTAGCGCGATGCACAGTCTTGCCAAGTGGCATATACCACAATCCGCGCAGCAATCCAGCAGTAAGTGTCATCGCCAAATTAACAACCTCCGCATTTCAACTAACAGTTGCACTATTTTATCACTTTTCAGTTTGCCAACAGCAGGGACCTCTCCTGCCATTTGCAAATGGTCGACAGACATCAGAAAATTTTAAAATCTCACTAAAATCTCCAAATACTCTTAAGAACAGCACACCGCCCAGTCTAAGTATAGGTGGTCCAGCACTGCCAGGTCTAGGCAATGGGTCGTCCAATGCCAACAGCATAGCACAGCTGAATGCTGCTGCTTTGGGCCTTGGTCCCGCTGTTTCAATACTCTCCAATGTCACATCAACAAATCCAAAGACACCTAGCCCCAGCACGCATGAGGTAGGATCCCTTAGCATATGTATCTTTTGAACTATTTGCTTTAATAATTGGTAATACTTGCCACAGAATACCAAGGACTTTACTGAACCCATTGACAAGGTGCGTGATGATTCAATCAACGATCTGATTGCTACGATTGCCAAATTAGATTCGAATGGCGTGCAGGTGTTGCCTGAAGGACGCACTAAGACCACTTCGCCACAGGTGCACAGTTCAACGGATCTGTCCAACACTCAGGAAGGTGAGTACCATTTATTAGCTCTCAACTCAATATCATATACTTTTCCTTGGCTCTGGCTATTTTAATGGGTGCGGGGGTGTGTGAGTGCGTATTTGCGTTGTATTTGCTGTATCTCAAAGGTTTACAAATATATGATCTATTATTTTAACATCTTTTTGATAATACAACCTCAACAAGCTTTTAGAATGAGCTGTCAATCAAAATTAGTTTTAGTAGCTTTTTGAAATATAATTAATTTTGGTATAATGTGTATACGGCTTTATTAATTGCGTCTGTGATTAATTACTGAAATACGTAAATGTTATTTTAAGGACCTTGTGTGAGAGCAATACAACCCATGGTGTTTAATCATTTTTCTTTAGCTAAACATTACTTTGCTGTTGGTTTATATCGATATTCAATTCTCATATAACTTTGCTTTGTTTATTTCTACTTTCAAAACTGCCAAACTCGTTTTCGAAAACCAAAAATAATAAATACAAAACCAATCTAAACGCGCAACAAATCGTACGAATCAATTACTAACCAATGAAATATCTATTGAACAACAAACCAAACCAAACTAAATTCAATCAAATCAAATCAAATCAATTAAAAACAAATAAAAACGAAACACACAACATAACATTTACACACTCTTACACACACTCCCACTCAAAAAAAAACACGAATGCAAAACCAAAAACTAATCATATCAGTTAATAATAAAAACGAACAAAAAGATGACCCCAATGAGGATTGGTGTGCTGTTTGCCTCGATGGCGGTGAATTGATGTGCTGTGACAAATGCCCAAAGGTATTCCATCAGAATTGTCACATACCCGCGATTAGTTCTTTGCCGGACGAGAGCGAGAGCTGGCAATGTCTGCTGTGTGTCAATCTCAAGGAGTTGACCAAAACCGAGGGTACCGAGAAAGCGCAACCAGGTGAACTGAGTAGCCTGGAGCTGAGAATACTGCAGCGCATATGCCTGGAGCTATACTGTCAGTACGAACAGAGTCTTAACTTCCGCGAACCGGAATCACCAGCCAATTCGCAATACTATGAGATTATTTGCAAGTAAGTAACAATTCTTAACATTTGGAAACTCGCGTGGTAATAAACTGTTTATCAATGCAGCCCCATGTCTTTGGATGTTATTCGCACGCGCCTGGATCCTTCCAGTCCCAATCATTACAAAGACATTGCCGGTTTTGTATCCGACGTACGTTTGATCTTCAAGAATACATATCTTTTCTATCAGGTGAGTGAATCATGCATTCGATTCACGTGTTTCAGTTTTATACATATGTATGCACTTGCTTTTATACAGGAGGACTCGAAAACGTATAGCAATGCCAAGTATTTGGAAAACTTTTTCGAAGAGCAGCTCACCAAATGGTTGCCCAACTTTGGTGGCAAGGCCGGCAGTGGTGCGTCCACTTCGTCGAATTCACCGAACTTATTGGCAGCAGCTACTGGTTCTCCTGCGCCACTTGAGAATGGACGTAAGAGTTGCGGTTCCGCTTCGTTAGCAGACGGTGAAGATGCTTGCTTGCCGGCGAAACGTCCGCGTCGAATGGTGCATGAATAGAACGAGCTTTTGCCCGACGACAAGGGCACTGAAGAGCAGCCGCAGCCGAACAAAGATAAAGTGCCGCAGCAGCCAAATAAGGAAAAGGAGGAGCAGCTAGAGCTTGGTGAACAGGCAATGCCAGAAGATGAGGCACAGCAAAAACAAGAACTGGATTTGCCAAATTTAGATCTGGAATTGCCACAACGGCCACGTAGCCTGGGCAGCAATACAATACAGGAGAGCGCTGACTACGTGCTCCAGCTACTGCATGCATATGCCGCCGCTTTCGGACTCTAAGACGTTCGATAAGGTGACTTACGAAAGAACATATCTGTACACACTCGAAGTTACCAAGTTATAAGTACCACATTGTTGTAAATTATGAATGGCGCTAAACAAAAAAAATAGTTATATAATTATATATGCAAAACTACATTTAAGCATTTAGAAGAAAAGGAAACAACAAGTGGCTGGTGTACATTTAGTTTTTAATTTAAACTGTAAATAGTTAAAGTCATTTGATATGATTTATTGAATAATGCAAGCATCAACTCGATCGTCGCTAGTTAAGTGAACTGGAAATACGATTTAGCTACAGACTTAAGTGTTGAATATACATATGTAAACAGATATACCAAGTAGAGATTAAATCTTAGTTGAAGTTTTGTGAAACCATCCTGAGTTTCACATTAACTTTAGAGTACTCCCAATTCTTCTCTAACCCCATAACTGTTAGAGTTGTATTTACTTTTGTGATAGCGATCAACAATAAAAATTAAATATGAACAAATTATGTCCTAATATAGTATACAATATTATTGCATACAAACAACTCATTTCAGTTTATCTTGTTTATTTTTCTTTGCCTTTTTTACATCTCCTATGCTATGTACGATATTTATTGCCCATACTTCGGATCAAAATTATCTATCTATTAATGTACTCCGAGGCATATCATTTTATATTTCCTTGGTCTTTCGCACACGCTTTCATTCATTAAACAGCAAACATTCGTATACCATATAAGAAGACACTTGTAATAAGTTGCAGTTAGAGTAATAAGTTGGAAAGAATTAAGCACATAATATTCAAACATATTTATATAAGCATATAGATCTTTTAATGTTGTATGTTTGTCGTTTTAGTATAAAGAGCCGGTCAGGCCAGCAGCCAATCAGTCTACTAGAAAACCCCTCATTACAACCATAACCTTGAACTACTACATAATGAAATATATATATATATATATAAATATGTAAATCTAATTATAATTATTTCCAATACATCCAACCAGTTAAATGCTCTGCTTCTTACCTTATTTTTATCTCGCATGTATGATATCAAATTATAAAATCAAAAAGAAACAAAAAAAAAAAACAGAAAAACCAAAATTTAAAAAAAAAATGCGAATATTTTTATAAATATTTTAATGACTTATAAACAATACAATATCTCCTAACTGATCTACACAAATATTAAAAGAAAAAAGTAGAAAGGGCTGATTATCCTATTCATGTCATACTTGAAACAAATGAAATAAGCAAAAACAATAAAATTAAATATGAACTTCAAATTATATAGATGTACTATCGACTATGTATTAATAGAGGAACATGAATGTGTGCTATCCTATCAAAATTACAGCAAGCAAACAAATGAATTAAATAACTGAATAAAATAAAAGCATACTTAATAACTAAGTGTGTTTATAAATGTTGAATGCGAAACCATAGAAATTATTTTATCTGTTTTAGGCCATAAGTTTTATGATAAATACTTAAATATTAACTCATAAATGTACTACTTACTATCAAGTGGATTTTTAAATAAAAGAAAAATGCAACATTTTATGTTCAAATCAGATTGTTAAACATTCATATGTCAAAGATTCCATCCTCACGCATATATTGTTCCTCAGAATGAATGCGAGGCTAAAGCAGAAAACGCTCATCAATCAATGTCTTGCGGGAGACATTCCGTTTCACCCAAAGTCGAAAGACGTGACGTAATATCTACAAAGATGGATAGCTATTATACGTTTTAAAGACAACAAAGGGAGAGAGCTTTTACCATATTCAAGGCAAAGCCTATGCCAACGGCAAAGAGCAGACTTGAGGTAAGCAAATACATGGAGAGTAGCACAAGTATTTCCAGTACAAAGATGTTCACATGATTGCCCAGCAACAGAACCCGGCTAAAGCTCAAAGAATCATCTATATAGAATGTACCCTTATCTGTAAGCAAATTAAGGAAAAAGTGAATAATTGACTGAATTAATAGTTAATTTAAGTTGCACGCACTTTCCGTCAGATAATTTTCTATTTCACAATTAAAAAGCTTTTCCACCAACGTTTTTTCCTTAATTATATAGTCCATATCCTTAATGGCCTGCAAAGAGTTTGAAATTAATATATAATTAATGTTTTTGCATATATTCTTACATGATCAATGAAGGCACAGAAAAAACGATTGACACTGGCATAGGCGATGGAAGTGCGTTCCACCTGACCATCGATGCTGGATACCTGGAGATCTTTCTGGTATAGTAAGGTCTGGGATAGACTGCCATTTCTGCTGCGTTGAAAGGGCAACAACAAGCGCTCCAAGTAGATGCTGCCAAGGATGAATATTCTCCATTATGTACAAACGTTAATGGTAAATTGGAAAATATTTTAAAACTAAATATATCAAATTAAAAAAAATAATAACTCAAATAAATTAGATGATTATAACCATATCCAACCGTAGATTTCGAGGAGGCAAAATAATATAGGCCTGCTTGTCGGAATCCATGAGGAGACCACGCCGGCCACACATATTCTGGGCCTCGCGCTGCAGCTGTAGGATCATCGAAGACATGTCCGTGTCAGCAAAGCCATGAGGTGAGCGTCCATGGATATAGTAACCATAGCCTGGTTCCAAAAGGGAAAACAGCGAGATGTTGGCCAAGCTACACAGGTCAATGAACTTCTGCAGAGGATTAGCTAGGAGTAGTCGACCAACCATTAATTGAAGGAGGTACGTGACCAGATAAACGATGGAGATTAGGCAACAGCTGTAACCAAAATCAGTTGGGAAGTGTGTAAAACGTTGCACCAAACGATGGACAGTGATAACAACTACAGCTTGAACCAGGCTGGAGTATCTTTGTGCCGCACTGAGCCGTAGCCAAGCATTGGCGGTGAAGAGCACGCGCCATGCGGAGACGCTGCTTTCGGCCACATAGGTGCGCACGCTGGAACATAACGAAGTGCTGTCCATATTTAATCGCTGACCCTCACAGCTACTCCGTGGACGCTCCCAGTCGATGAGGAACAACTCTAGCTGGCTGACACGCCTCAGATGCACACCCAGGTAAACCAATTGCAGGAGACACGCTGGATAAATAAGGGCAGCGAGCTGGCGAGGATTGAAAGCCTGTAGGGCCAACAGCAACAATGAAGTTGCTAACAAAGCTAGCGCCACATTTCCTGCCAATTGTAGTAGAAACTCTAAGAGATTGCTGGTCTGACACAGCTCTGCTTGGCGACGACGACGCAGATTCTGCAGGCGCATCAATGCCGCAATGGCAGCAAGTAGGAGGAGCAACGGCAACGCTAGCTCCAGGAGCAACTGAGCTGCTACGCCCTGTTGCAAGCGCTCAAATTTCACACACAAACGGAACGGATAGAGTTGAGTTAAAGACGCATTGCCAGTGAGCTCAATTTGACGATAGCGAATCCTCAACAGCGGCAACCCAATAAGATTCCCTGCTTGAATACTATATTCCAATTGAACTTCCTCCGCGTAGCGTATAGATCGGTAGAGTTGCAATTTGTGAGCATCCTCATAGCGAGGAAAACTCTGAGAATGACGATTATCTCTGGGATGTGCTGAAATAAGCTGGAAGCGCTTAACCAATTGCCACTCCTCCTCTTGTGAACGCTGTAAATATTAGAATTAGAAAGTAAGAGACAATTAAGAGAATTCATTCTTAAGAGAATCTCTGTAATAAGTTTAAGGTCTGTACCATATTCTCCGGCGTGAAATTCTCGATGAGCACGGGTAACTGATGCAGCAGGAATTGCCAATTACTGCTAAAGTTTAGATAAAGGCTTAGAAAGTTATCGTTGGTCTCCTGGCTGGCCACGTCTATGAGTTGCTCCAGACTCAGCTGACATTTGGTCTCCTCCTGTCGCTGTCCCAACTGTAGTTGAGGCGCCTTTTGACCTGGGCACAGATTCAATTGCTCCAGCTGAAAACGTCCCCAACGCTTCAGACGTCCCGTGAGTTCATAATTTGTGCTAAAGATTTGTAATTCAGACTGATTGGCTGGATGAAGAGTTGTTGTTAGCAATTCTCTGGTCGATTTCCCCTTTTTGTAGAATAGAAAAGGTTCCATAGCTCGAGACTGTTCGCCGGAGTGAGCATATTTCATGACCACATCAGACATTTGGGTGAGCAAAAAGGCGCTGCATGGTGAATGCTTTTCCATGGAATAGTGTGAGAGCACGCAGAGGTTCGCCAACTGCTGGCAAGCACTGTCATTCCTCAGCGCCAGACAAAAGAATGCCACAAACTTAAGGTCCCCAAAGTGCAGCCTATAATTGGAGTTGGGCTTGGGACTCGTTGTTGCCTGCCAAAAGGCATTATAATGCAAATACGGACGCATCAGGGAGTTGGCTATGCAATAATCCTGATAACGGAAGTTGTAAGCCATATTACAACTCTGGCAATCGCTGCTGTTGCTGGCGAGATTCGTTTTTGTTAACACAATTCCCATCCCTTGTTGAGATACTGCTGTAACGTTGAGATAGTGGTAACTACACTGCAAGACTGTAAATTGCGTTGGCCAAGTCGATGTACAGTTCTCAGATGACTTTGTCGAAATGGCACACATCTCTTCGCAAATTGGCCAACGCTTGATCTTCTCGTAAATCGAAACATGCCCAACTGGACACTGGCATGAGAACTCTGAATGGAAAGATGTAAAAATGGTCTTTTAATTTGATTATCTAAATGCAAATAAAACTGAATTCTATATAAAAACGAGAGATTTACACGTAATCTCTGTGAAAATAAGCTTATCACAAGAAAATTGAGAAGAGGTAAATAAAATAAGTTGCATTATAGATAATCCGAATCCCATAGAAAATACTGCATTGGAATAAGTACATTCCAATCTAAAGCAACCATTTGTATCAAGGGCAAATTATTGCACGGTACTTTAATAATTAAAAGAGTACGATTGTATAATGAATAAAATTATCTCTTTGATCAATAAATAATCTTGATCAAGATCAATAATATTCGGCCTCAAAAAATGTAATTCGATGATAATAAGGAGATATAAAGCCAATTACCAGGCTTTCTGGAGATACCTAAGTGTATAATATCTATATTATACGAATTGCAACGCATTGTGGTTTCTCCACCGCTCTCTGAGCTCTACAGAAATTTGTTTAATCAATAGATTCACTTACTGTCCAAAGTGGGCTGCAACTCGTTGATACCACCGTCTCCAGCCTCGTTGCATGGCGAGCAATCGAAGTAGTTCAAGTTATAGAACTCGTTTCTGAGGCACTGTTGTGGATTTTGAAAGCGAAATGTATGAGGCGTTGGCGACTGTTTCGACTCAAGAACTGTACAGTTCCCGAACTTAATGAAAACTGTTGTCCACATCAATGGGAATAACCAATTAGCCAACAGGAAGCACATAATATTTATAATTATATATCAATCATATGATAGTTTTTTCCTTATTACGATGCAAACTCATCGAATCTCAAATCGAAACTGAGCCTAGACCACAAAATGGCGTTGCTAGCTGCAATTGCAGGTACAAGGTAGGCAAGTAAACAAGTTCGTAGCGTGGACAGAGTGGGCGCTTATCCCTTATTGTTTGCCAAAAGTTGCTATAGCTACTCAACCCCCGAGTAACCATATCCGGTAGCACCGACGTCTGCGAACGCATGCAAAATGTTGATTACAGCTGGGTATGGGGAATGGTATGTGCTGGTCAGGTGTGTTGAGGCTTGAGTTGTGGTCAGGTGTGTTGAGGCTTGAGTTGTGGTCAGGCGTAGATTAATGAGAGAGTCACTTGTTACGCCTTTGGCTTTGGATATCGCGTGCCAAGTAAGTTTTCTTACAATTTGCGTGCTGTTAATTATGATTAGCTCATTTATTTTATTATTTTTTAGCAAAACACATTTTGCTAATAATAACCAAAGCAATGTAAATTAAATCAAATTGTTGAGGACCTAAAATTAGGTAGTTTGTTGCTCGATCCTAGAAGTATTTTTCGATCTTTGATAAAATTTTCAAGTTAATATCTTACTTGTAATCTTCATTCATTATTTCGATATAATTTAAAATAAACCAAAACCAGCAAAGTCCTCCGTTTAATTTTGAATTGCCGACCTCGTTGCCAGCATTTATCGATATCGTTAAACATTTTATCATTCGCAGTTGTCGATAACAGTCAATGATTTTCAATTTTTATAATTCTACTATTACTACAATCTTAAATTAAAATAAAAGAAACAGAAACAGCTCACTAAGTGAAGATTATAATTATTTGAAGTATAATTTATGTAATATTATCGACAATGATTTTTGTTTTATATTTCCCAATTGATGTGAATAAATAATTCAATCATATGAATAGTTTGTAATAAAATATATAAAAATAATAAATTCATTCATCAATTTTACATAATTAATAGTTGTGAAACAATCGATATTTTGGAAATTTATCGCATGCTAAGTATCGTTGAGATTCGATGAATCGATAACTAAATATCAACAATCCCCACTTCCTTGCCGAAGGACAACAGAAATAGTCGGCAGACACATACAATTTTCATTTTAATTTCAATCTTATTGGTTATAGCCGTTTTCACAGCATTTGATAATCTAGCCAGAACCGTTAGTGTTTCAAAGATGCATTGGGGGGCGCCAGTCCAAATAGACGCAGATGCCGCTGCACCAGCAAATGCCCATAGCCGAAAAATGAACAATTTGGTGAGTCTGCTTTTGTATGTGCATTGGTGGGTGGTGGGTGTGTATAGGTGTTGCCGTGCATGTATACGAATCTGGCAGTCTGTGTAAGATGGTGTTAAAATTAAAATGAAAGTGTGTGTGTGTGTCTGTGATTAAATATGATTGCAGGAGCACGTAAAGCATTTTTACCCAGACAACTACAAATTGGATCTCTCCGAGACAATGAAGGCGGCACTTTCAAAGGGGCCCGTGGGTGGGGGCGTGGTCAATGCTGTTAGCAGCAACAACAGCAGCAACAACATCTCCAGTTCGATGGGAGTTCCGCCACATAGCGATATGTTGCAACAGCAGCCCAACGCCGGCGTTGGCTATGTGACCGAGAAGCTGTACATGCTCCTGCAGCTGTATCTGCAGAATAAGGGCTGGAACCCAAGTGCCGAACTTTTGCAATGCTTCAGCGATCTAAAGGACAATGCCATGCTCCCCAGCGCAGCATACCTACAGTGAGTAAACATAGTACATAATTGAAAGCTTATTCCAATTGAAATCTTATATTTATGCAGGGTTCTGGCCAATCGTCTGACACTGGACTCCCAGGGACGTCTAATTCTGCGTGATAACGGCAAGATTGTATTGCCGTTTGAACATTTTGCCAATGCGGTCATGTTAAAGCACATGTCGGGTCCCCATGGACTACATTTGAGTGTCGACGCTACAGTGCGTGCTGTAATTGAGTCTTATACCATTGGACGTGATCAGTTTGGCATGGAGAAGGAGTTCATCATTGAAGTGGTGCAATCGTGCCCTAGTCCGGCGTGTCGTTACTACAAAAATCACATGGGCATCTCCCCGATGCCATTTATGGAGCAGCAATATCCGGGAGTGAATACGCCTGACTTTTTGCAGCGTCTTTCACATTTACCACCAAGTGCAGCAGCTGTTAGTGCTACAGTTGGGTCAGCTGCTGGCAATACCGGAAGTGGTGTCTCAAGCTCCAGTAACAGTGTGGCTGCTGTTGAAATTGATTTATCCAAATCAAGCAGCTCCAAGGTGCCACCACAATTGCAACACTTGAGTAAGCAGCAACAAAGCAGCATTCAATCGCAGCTTTCGCAAATAAGTGCTGCCGCTGCAGCGGCACATCATCAACAACAACAACAGCAGCAGCAGCAACAACAACAACAACAACAACAACAACAGCAGCAACAACAACAACAGGCGCAGGCCCAGGCAAAGCATCAGCAACAGTTGACAGCGGCATTGATACAACAGCAAAATCGCGTACTCGCCCAACAGAGTCTAGAGAAGCTTAACAATCTGAGTGCTTTGGAAAAGCAGCGAGTATTTGCACAACTCGATCCCAAGCACTTTGATCCAATGGCCGTTGCGGCAGCAGCTGCCAATTTGCAAATACAAGGCATGATGCAGTCACAAGCGGTCGCTGCAGCTGTTGCCGCCAATCAACAGCAGCCAACTCCGCTAACAACTAACACCACATCGACTGCAGTTAGCTCCAATGTTAGCTCACAGGTACATCATGGACATCATTCATTGCCGCCGCCTTCGCAGTCGCCGCACTCATCGTCGTCGTCATCCTCGCACTCTTCGATGGATCAGCTAACCCATAAGAACATTTCGGAATCCTTGCGGTGAGCTTTTTTTTAACAATATGTCGGCAATCTATTGGTTCTAATGTCTGCTAATAGTTCCAATCTGGACTCGATTGAATCGAACAAGGATCTTTTGGCTCTGCATAATGGTGCCTGGGCTAGCCAGGATGCCAATCGTCTGGATCCCATGGGTATGGGGCAAGACAAGATTGTGCGCATTTTCTCGGAGCTGATGCGTAACATGTCGCGCATGAAGACCTATATACGACCCTCTATGTGCAAACCCTACGGCAAGCAGAGTGAAAGTCTGCAGAAGAGTAAGTGAATCTTGAATTCAGTAGCACCTCAGATAACATTCTTGAATTGTTCAGCTCTCATGGACACCATACAAATTGTGCAGACGCTGCGTAATTGTTTGCCAGCACCGCATATTCCCGTGTCATCCTGGAAAAGCGAGAGCGAGGGTAGCGTCGGTGTTGGCGTCGGCGTTGGCGTTGGTGTTGCTCCTGGCATGGCATTGAATGCGCTTGGCTTGCAGACCAGTCGAGTAGACAACTTGCACTAATTAAACCCTGCAGAAGAGCTCAAGTATGAATCGTATGAAAATTACATTAGGTAATATCTTCAAAAAACATATTCCCGATAAAGGTCCTGCGATTCAGAACATCAATACAGTATTTATATAGAATATAGTTATCATCTTCATAGGCTTGGCTCATGGTTTTTCATTACCTATTATGTGCCATGTTCAACACAAGACTTGATTTCATTTCAATATTTGACTGATTTTTATACATCAATGACACCAGCTTAAAGTCGTATCTGAGCACTAGATTAATCAAGAGGACAGAAAATACATTTCAATATTTCGAATCTTCAACTACATAATTCGATTTTTATAGATAATTCTACTCGTATTTAGTTGGATAAAGTAATCTTTAAGTGCGTCTTAAAGCTAGTGTCATTGAGCGAATAGATTTATGCGCTTAAACCCGGCTAGAGTTTAAGATTAAGCTACAGTCCTATCCCAATTCCAAGCACTAATATTTGATATATTGTGCAGCGCAATATATTAAAGTACTAATACCGTAATTAGAAGAAGTTTCCCTTAATTAATTTATTAACTTTGATATTCTTTGATTTGGCATATACAAAATTAACAAAGCATATTAATTCAATTGGCAAAAAGTCTGTGATATTTAAATTATGTTTAAAGCAGCGCATTAACAAATTAAATCTAAATTAAATTAATTTATACTTGTGTGCCCTATGTTGTGTAAACTGTAATTTACTTTGTGCAATATTGCAAAGTGTCTAACTATGTATTCTTAACCACTTTTGTGCAATTGAAAAACTTCTCACTCATATCAAAAGCGCATAGCATTAAATGGACTCAATAATATAAAGGCAACCTGCCTACTATACGCGTATTACATAGAAATATGTATTATGTATTACATATTAAGCATATTCGCATTAACATACACTTAATTAAGATATTATGCTACATTATGTCATGGGTTGTCACGGATCGTCATTTCATATTATTGACGAACAATGCAGAGTGGAGTTGTATTAATTATTAAGCAGCAGATGGGTTGTATTTCGACTACATACATTCGTACGCATAAGCTTATATTATATTTTATTCAATGATCATACATTGCAATAACCAATTCTTAGAAAGCATACAGTATTAACCAGGATAAACACTTACGTAGCTAAAATGTATAATTTTAACAAAGATTACCATATTGCATAATATCGCTTAATGTTTACCTGTCCAATCCAATAAAATAAACATTTTATTCTATTCTGCCTATACAGCTTATTTTTTGAAACTCCGCGCAAAATTACATCGGATAGTTGGCAACACTGCTGGAAACACTGTTGATATTGTAGAACCCACCGATATTTAATGTATCGTAATTATAGAAAGTATCGCAAAAATATTGAAGTGTCGATATATGCAATCGATATCAACTTCCCTACCGTCTGTGCTTGAGCACTGCGTTTTTCGTTGATAATTTTTTTAAAATTAAGTTTCAACGTATTTATTTAGTAATTTATTGGTTTAAAATAAGTGCAAAGTGCCGAACAAAGATACCGCAACGTTTTGCTTTTTATTTTACGTACTTTCGTGCGCGCGCTTTGTGTGAAAATGTGAAAAACATTGCCGATGGTAATGGTAATTGGAGAACGTTTTTTCTATTATTTTATCTCCTCTTCCGCTTCGTTTTGTGTGATGCTACACTCTTTGTGCTTCTGCTCCCTCCGTCCAAATGCTCGACAATTGTTAATATGTGTGAAAATTAAAAAAAAAAAAAAAAAGTCGAGTTGTACATAAAGTGCATACCATATTACATTTGTGCGACGTCTTTATAAAATAAATTGTTGAGTTTCCACAACATAAAAATGATAGCAGACGCTCCCCCAATACGGTGCCGAGCTGGCATATTTTTTTACGCGACGCCGTCAATTCGTGTGGCAATCAGCGGCCGCGCACTGCTCGGAGTGTGCAAGGAATTTACAACAACAAAAACAATAAGTTGTTTTGTTGCGCTAACAGAGAAATAATAAAATGTGCATTAATAGTTACATATTAGTATTACATAGAAGTGAACTCTGTTAGTAGCTAAAAAATATAGTTGTGAGTTACGCAGCATCTCAAAACATATGGCAATACATATGTATATGTATGTATGTATATGTCCGAAGTCCAATGGGACGTGTTGATAACCATATTTGTGATTATGCGTAGATTTTTGACAAATAATCGTGCCCAAATTACGCCGGCTGCGTCTGTTTTGTACTTGTTTCCCCAAACTGCAATTATCAATGCATCTGTTAAACGTAATTTTAAGATTTCGCCAGTTCATAACCTAGGACACATTTTACAGTGAGCTTGTTGTTTAACATAAAGCAACGATGCATGATAAATTCAACCGAACGCTAAAATTAAAAATTAAACAAAATGGCAGTTGGTGGAGCACGCAACAACGTTCTTGGGTGTGAGCGCCGGACACTCGCTCAGAGAACGAGAGAGAGAAAGAGAGAAGTGAACGAGTGAAGTAGCGAGTGCTGCTCGTGCCTTGAGTTAACGTGGAAAGTGTTTGTCTGTGTACGAAAGTATATTTGTGTGTGTGTCTGTGTATGTAACAGAGTGTGGAGTAAAAAAGATGGAGCACAAAATACAAAAACAAAATGCAAGCGCATAAAAACAAGATCAAGAAAAAAAGCAAATGTTAGAAATAAATTCAATTATTTTCTCCATTTAATTTAGTGTTTCCTAACAGCAGTGAAAATAACTGTTGTGTGCAGCAACAGCTACGACAAATGTGTGATAGTGTGAGTGCTTGCATGTATGTTGAAAGAAAAACAACACAAATAGAAAAATAAAACGAAAAGAGAAATAGAAATAATACAGAAATTGATGAAGTAAAGCGCCCATAAATCAGCATAACTAATGTACGGCGTAAAAATGTTGCAGCTACTGCTGGCACGGCTGCAAAAATGACCGATGAGCGCAACGGTAACGGAAATAAGAGCAACAGCAGCAGCAACAACAATAACAGCAACAGCAGTTCAACAAGCATTGCCAACTCCAGCCACAACAACAGCAGCGGCAGCAGCAACAACTCTTCGAGTAGCAGCAATATCAACAACAACGAACGCCTAATTGCTGAGGCGGCTGCAAAGATTTTACTTAAAAATGGTATAAACGGCGCAAATGCTGCAGCAGCGGCCGCAACATTACTAACAGCAGCTGCAGCTGCTGCCACATTTCAACTGCCCGCCGCACCAGAACTGAAGCCAACATCAACACCAACAATAACTTCAACTTCATCCTCATCATCAGTAACATCCAATGGCATCACGCCCACATTATCATCGACAAAAATTAGCAGCAGCAGCAGCTCAAGTCTCTCTATGGCGACAGCCTCTGCTACGATGCTCGCTGCTGCTGCCCCTAAACCGCTCGCCGATGTCATGGCAGGTGTATTGGACTACAGCTCACTGAATGGTCCAAGTGCTGCCGCTGTTGTTGCCGCATCAACAAAGAGCAACAAATTTGGCGGCAACGGAAACGGCAGCAGTAGCTTTGATATGGGCAGGCATCCGATATCAACGCACAGCAACAATAGCTTGCCTAGCTGTGGAGGTCGACTGCAGTTTTTCAAAGGTACGATAATCTCAAGAAGTTCAGCATTGAAACCATAAAAACAGTTATATCTGAGTATGTTTAAATCATAACTTAATTTTTTAACAAGATGGTAAATTCATATTGGAACTGGCACGCGCTAAGGAGGGAGATAAGGCCGGTTGGGTCTCAGTGCCTCGAAAGGCATTTCGCACGCCCTCGGCAGCCACGTCTGCTACGGTGACGCCTACGTCTGCGGTGACAACAACGTATCCAAAGAACGAGAATTCAACATCGTTAAGCTGTAAGTGGGCTACTAAATGATTTTTCTTCATGGAATGTCTTAAACGTTTATTTTTACAGTTTCAGATGACAATAGCTCTATTCAGTCTTCGCCTTGGCAACGTGACCAGCCCTGGAAGCAGACGAGGCCGCGTCGTGGCATCTCCAAAGAACTTTCGCTATACTATCAGCGTCCCAGATACAATGTGCTCAATCAGCATGCGCGAAAGGCTGCGATACGTAAGCGTCGTCGCCCTTATGAGCCTACCATTGGCATCGAGGACTCGCAGTCCATATTTGAACGTGCCCACATGCAAGAGAACGGCGATGAAACATTGAAGGCTATAGAAGTTGATGGAAAATCGTCGGAACAGTCGTCACATGAAAATCAGTCAGTTAACCCAGAATCAATCAAAGAGGAAATTACCGAAATCAAGACAGAGTCTGAGACAAAGGCGACAAGTCCCGATGACTGCAAGGACATGATTGATGCGGAAGTAAAAGCTGAGGCTGTTGTGGAAAAAATGAACACAAGTGAGGATGAAGATGGTATGTCCGCCACAGTGGATGATGCGACACCGGCAGCATCAGCATCTGCATCCAGCCGCTGCTTAGCGAACGGCAATGCGAATGAACTGAATGGAGATTCCAAGGCGCACACCAAGTGTGAGGCAGGTAGCGAAATGAATAAAAGGACAACAGCAACGACGACGACGACAGACATAAGACTTAAAAAGCAGAAACCCAGAGCAAAGCTCAATAGTATCATACAGAAACTTATTGATGGCGTGCCTGCGCGCCTAGAACAATTGTCAAAGACACCAGCGACGATGGCTACTGCACCAACAACGACAGTGGGATCAACATCAGTGGAGCGCAGCAGCAGCAGCGGTGGTGGAGCCATCGGTAGTCTTAGTCATTCCTTGGCGCACAAGGTATGCAAATAAGCTAATTGATTCACTTTTTATATTAAGAGACTGACTGAAGTTTCTTGCCACACTTTTGCAGGTCTCTCCGCCATCGTCGGCAGCGGCAGCCAGCCGTCTAGTCGAATACCATCATCAACATGTATCGCCGCGCAAGCGTATTCTGCGTGAATTCGAGAAGGTATCGTTGGAGGACAACAATGGCTGCGTTAATAATGGAAGTGGAGGAACAGGAGGAGGGTGCAGCAGCGGAGTTGGCGGTAAAAGGAGTCGTGCCAAAGGCGGCAGCAGCACAACGACCAACGCCGTTGTAAGCAAGTCAATGCCTATGAATCTGGCGCCTCCACAAGCTAAGGCGATAGCCACGCCCACAATAACGTCGGCATCAGCGTCAGCATCTGCAGCAACGCAGCCGACACGACTGAATAGCTCATACAGCATACACTCGCTGCTGGGCGGTAGCGGTAGCAGCAGCAGCTCGTCCACCAAGAAGACTCACGATCAGCCGGCGACAATAATCAGTAATGTGCATCATCCGCATCATCAAACGCTCTATGCCAATTCCGCAAACTATCCACGTGCCCTGCTTAACTCACCCAAGTCACCGGAAATGAGCGGCAGCAACGGTGGCAAGTCACCCTCGCATGCAGCAAGCAAAAAGCAGCGATCACCGCCATATGCAACTGGTGGTTCACCGCTGCCCATCGACTACGGACGACGCACGCCGCCAGACAGCTATAAGCTGGCTCAAGCGCATGCCCAGCAGCTTCAGCATCATTCCTTTTATGCGCCTTATGTGGGCACTGCCGTTTCACCGCACATTCCACAGACCGGCGGCGGTACACGTGATCTTTTATCGCCGCCGCGCTCATCGAGCGCCTCACCACGTGAACCAGCCAACGCTGGGAGCACACCACACCGCACAGTGCCCAAGAAGACTGCATCGATACGACGCGAGTTTGCCTCACCCACGGCCAGCAATAGCAATAGCAGCAGCACAGCTACAAGTTGTCCCTCGCCAGGCGAGCGCAGCACATCATCGCCGGAACGGCGGCATCTTCAACTGCAGCGTGGGTCGCCTAGCGCTGCTGCAGCTGCCGCTGCTGGTTCCCCGTTGCATTATTATATGTATCCGCCGGCTCAGCTGAATGGCAGCGGTGCAGCAAGTCCACATGGAGCAGTACCAAATGCTGCTGCGGCAGCGGCTGCTGCAGCCGCATACATTCCATCGGTAGTTTCGCCATCCCTCTTCCATCCCTATATAACCACGCTGGCCGCAATGCGGCACAATCCGTTGTGGGTTCATCATTATCAAGCTGGTGCAGCACCATTATTGCCGCCACCTCCGCCGCATCCGCAGTCGGGTAGCGCGGGAGGAGCGCGACTATCGCCGCAATCGTCGTATCATCCTTTTGGCTACAATGGTGTGAGCCCGGCCGCTGTGGCAGCTGCAGCGGTTGCTTCTGCCTACGGTCAACCGTCGTCGAATCCACATTTGGGACATCCGCATCCAACGGCGCTGTCACATCTAAACACGCCGCCTACACATTTGGCCGAGCACAGAACGCACACGCCAAAACTGACTGATACTTGTACTGACCAAATGTCTGCAGCGTCCAGTCATCGCACCACTGTCTCCAGTTCGCCAGCCAGCTCCAGTGCGTCCGTAACGTCTGCAGGTGCAGCGCACGGTGGCGGTGCCAGCAGTAGCGGCGGCTCCTCAGTACAATCCGCAATGTTTCAAAATAGTAGTCTAAGGAATGAACTAAGTTCAGGTATAACAATTCTTTTTCGACTATTCGTTCAATTAAAATTTATTATATAATCTTTATTTATTGCAGACTTACCACTGAATCTGTCAAAACACTGAGACACACGGGCATCCCCAGCATCCCAGCCCCTCCCCCCAGTTGCTTCAGTGTTTGGGCATCCCTCGAGTTAAGTACATTATTGCACTAGTAGCGCTTAAGACAACATTCAAACCACACTACACACATAATTAATTGATAAGTTAGTTGCTATTTTAGTTGTAACTCAATTGTTTTGCATTAAGCTACCTAGAGTTTATTTTAAGACCGACAATTCAAGCTGATTACTTCGACTTTATCCATACAAACTTCAGAATGTTGCTAAACCCGTTCCAAAATTATTTATGCAATCAGCAAAGAATATAAAAGCCCAACAATATTTTTGTCTAACATATTTAATAACCAAACTTATGAGTAAAACTATATATATATATATATATATATATAGTTATTTTTTTTATTCCCACAAGATGCACGTCTTTAAGAATCTCAAAAAATATTGAAAGACGGATTTTCAATGCTTGGTTAAGATAATAGATAGATTTTAACCGTTCATTGAGAAGTCGATACTAAGATTTTTTATCAAAACATTTCCTTGAAACAGACTGAACTTAAAATTTTTAGACAAAACATAAAATTTTAACAAAAAATAAAGATAAATATAGACCACTGCATCTTACTTTTTATATGTATGTGTGTGTATGTAACAAAACATTTTGAAAAAAAAAATCAAAAGAAAAAGAAAAAAATACAAATCAGATTTTTATAGAATGCGTGTGCCTTTGACCATGAAAATAATACTTAGGGATTTAAAAAAGGAGAGAAATGTACTACGAAACTTCAACTACTTACAAATTCAGAAATAACTATGAGAAACTTGTAATTCTAAAAGGTATACTATTAAAGAAAGAGGTTCAAAAATACAGAATGCAAATTGAAAACGATTGACTATCGATTTTGTGTTAAGTCATAACCATACGTTAATAACTTTTTACGACTTCCTAATAATCTCTATATTAGCAATATTAAATGAGAGCATTGCAAAATATATTGTATATTATTTTACATTGTTTTCATTTGATTTTCTAAAATATATAAAATATAATTGATGAAATAGTAAATAGAAAATATCGCAAAATATATATGTTATGTATTTTTCAATATTTTCCTTTCAAACGATACTTAATTGAAGTTTTTAAGCTTAATTCGGAATATGAAATGTACTCGTGAGTCGATCTTAAACTGTTCAATTGAATTTGGATATTTAGAATTTCTCAGTATGACTTTACTTAATACGAAATCGTCAATTTATCAAACATTAAACTAAAATTGCAAAAATGTACAAAACAAAAAATGCTACGTCTACATATATACATAGAAAAGAAATATTTACAAGAAACACAAACCTACATTTCGTACAACTGAAACTAATTAATACAAATAAAGAAAACAAAAATATATATTCCTAAAAGTAAAAAAGACAAAATATTTCTCATATTTTCTAAATTATTTATATAATACAAATGACTATTTATATGTTATGCTTTAAGTAAAAATAGTTGTAATTTTTGTAAATACAGTGTTTTTACACCGACAACAATGTAACAACAGCAGCAAGAAATGAGTAAAAAAGAGAAGAAATAACCCATATACATATATTTAATGTAAACTATTTTTTTAAAAGATATTAACTCGATATACTAATAGTATTCACAATAATAAAATCTAAATGATTCCATAACCGAAATATTTAGTAATTTTGCAAAATGTAAAAATTGAAAATGGGAACAGCAAAACGAAGTCAAATATTTTCCATAATTTTAAAATACAATTCGATACTGTTTTATGAAATTAAAGTGTTTTTTTAATTACACCATCCATTTGTTTACAATATGTACAACGCTGGCAACGTATTTTTTTACAAGTGTACTGTGTGCATTTATGACGCTGTTTTGCTGAAAGGTTTCAAGCACTAGAACCGCGAACCTAACTGAAAAGCGCGCGATAGTGTAATATAGTATTTAATCATATACATATATATTTATACATATATATATTAAATACCGCGTCGTCTATGGACAAAAGACGAGATGAGTGTAAAGTAAAACGGAAATAAAACTAGATTTAAACAAATAATATATTTTATATACATACATAAAATCGAAACTGAATTATTGATGTCAAATAAAAATTTATACTAAATGAAATACCCATAGTTTTGATATAATTTTCCACCTGAAGACTCTTAAGATCTGGTAAGTAAATACAGACTTTCCCTATAGTTTGTATCTAAAAATAAACAAAGCACTCCATAAATTAAAAACAATTATAAGATTCCATCATAGAAGCACTTTTTGTTTATTTCTTGTATGTTTCGATTACATTACACTTCAGTCAAGTCGTATGTAGTTACTTTTCTTGTATCAACATTTCATATATGAGATACTTTATAAGATTAACATAATATTACAAAAACCATTAAACACAAAATATGCAAGTTTCGATTGCAGTATACTACTGTTATATATGTCGAAGGTATGATGCATATATTTATAATTTATTATTATATTATATGTAGTTTCTTTGAATTGCTTATGTATGTATGTATCATCCAGTCATATATTTGATACAATTTAAGATTATCATAATATTACAAAAACCACTAAACACAAAAATGTTTTTTTTGATGTTTGCTATTTGCAAGAGAACTACATAATCGGAGTTTCGGATTAATCGTACAAATAACACTATGTCACATGTAAAGTTACCTCAATCAGTTGAAAATTGTTTCATACGTATGGTGTAAATAGAACATTTATATCTTGTGTAATTAAGAAGACTATGTACCTATGTATAACTAAGCCGATTTATTAAAAAGCCAACTATTATGCCAATTAACAAAGTTACTCAGGAAACGTTGCAACTTTCAATATTAATATTACATATGAAACAACAATCAACTGAGGGAGAGGATGAAAAATTGAAATTTTTTGTAACATAGTGTAATAGGCAATGAACTTATAATATACTACCAAAAGGATACAAACTTAAATTAAATATATATAATAATAGGATACATTCATTACAATTACAATTTGTATAGGTGAGTGTGTGCAATTGGGTGTTTGTTAGTTTTTAGTTTTGTATATTTAAGCAACAAAAGAACAAATAAAAATAATTTGAAACAATAAACATTTTTACAAGTTGTCTATAAAATGAACATTACGAAAAACAAATGAACAAAGACAACAGAAAAATAATATTGGAGCACTTATTGTGGTGGGGGACAGTGACGTTTCGGCTGGTTAATTATATTAATGTATATTTTGTATAAGTGTGTGTATGCATGTGTGTGAGTGTGTATCTTGATCTAAAATAGTGAACACATAGTTTTGAACTTGGTTGTATGTATTATATAAAAAAATTGTACTACGCCTCGTCCGGAAACGGAAACACAGAAATGTAGACAGAAAGGTAACAGAACCTGCGGATTGTGTGGGAGTGTGTCTGTGTGTTTAAATGGATTTATCTCGCATTTAATGATTATTGTTGTTGTTGCTTTTGTTTAGTTCACTGTTTGTTGTTCTTAGAGAAGTTGTGCGAGGCCCAATTGAGTGAGGTTTTCCAGGAGTTGGCCAACGCTTCGCTGAATTTCGCCTGGAAATGTTTGCGCGCATTTTCCTCCGTATAATCCAGCACCTGCACAATTAATATTCATATTTTTTTATAAGAAATATAGTTGCTAGTTGAGGACTTACCAAAGTCTCACGTAAATAGTTTAAGTCCTTCTCGGAGGATAATTCCGGCAGTCCCGTTGAAATCATCATTGAGAACAACGATAAAATAAGGCAACCGTGTTTGCGTAAAATTAAAAATGCCTGTAACGATATGAAGAAGTTTTTTTTTTAATGCATTCAGAATAGATTTTAGAATGTCTACAACTTACGCGCTCGCACAATTCCTGAAAGTAGCAAAACTCCTTTGCTTCGCGATCGATGCAACCTTTGTTAATGACATAAACAAAATCGTGGGTCAACACGAACGGAACACGCTCTCGACGGACACCAAACTTCTCCTTAAAGTGTCCGAGAATGTGTCCAAAATCAATATGGAAAAGCTGTCAGGTAAAGAATGAATTGTAATTATGACATAAGCGCATATGATATTAGCTGATCGGCTTACCTGTCCATTACGTTTGACCATAATATTGTCCGAATGCCGATCGGCCACACCCAGCACATAGGTGGCAACACAGTAGCCAGCACAGCTGAGTGTAAACTCCTTAATGGCCTTGTTAAGTTTCTCGGGCGCCTTGTTATGCTCCTTGAGCCAGCTGTAGAGCGAGCCCTTTTTAAACGGCGACGTTGCAGAGAACATACCCTTCTCCTTTTGTATATTGGCAATTGTCTCCGCATGACGAACTACCTCAATCATGCCCAGTCTCTGCTCCATGCTTATGCAGTTGTAGATGTTCATGCGCAAATCCATTCTGTGATCGTTAAAAGAAATATTTTAACACTGAACCGATAATAATTATTTAATATAATGATAACGCACCCTTCGCGCTTCCATAACTGATCCATTACGCGCAGCATTTGTAGAGTTAACATATCCTGACGCAGATCATCTCCATTTTTGAATATGACATAGATATCGCTGGCGGTTTGATCCACGTTTTCGAAGACCACCCAAAGCGGTCTCATTTTGCTGTCCATCACCTTGCACTTTTCTGGTGTCACGCGGCTGCATCTGAAGCTCGGATTTAATGGATTTTTAATATTCTGGAAGACACCGTTGTTGTGCTCGTTCTGCAAGAACTTCTGCAACTGATTTCGCACTTTCTCCTTACTGCCCTTCTTAGCTATCACGGAGCCTTGCTTGAGCTTCTCCAGTACTTCAAGCTGTTTCCGCAGTGGCTTAACGTGCTGCTTGCAACCTTTAAGATAAGCTTCCAAAAGTAAACCGAAGCGTGTCTGCATGCAGGGAGTTTGCATTTCCGATCGTAAATGCCAAAAGAAGTAATGTCCAATTCGTTGATTGCGTAGCGCACGTTCCAGCAGGAATATAACCAGATCATTCTCCAAATACGACTCGTGTTTGATTGCCTGCACTAGCTGTAGCAGATAAAGCAACAATTCCTCGTCCCTAAAAAGAGTTTGTATTGAGTATTGACACGTCAATATAATAAATATGCGTCTTACTTTAGAAAATGCAGACACTTGATGGCAAAACGACGCACGGCTGGATCTGGATAGGCATAGTCAAGCAGCTCGAGTGATCTTTCTATGGAAATGAGAGGCCACTGCTTGAGCAGATACCAAATATCTGCCACATCGTCACGTTCTTTCCAGTAGACGCAGTGTAAAAGCACGGACAGCTCCTCTGGAAACTCGCGCAGTATATCGTTCCTGTGGATCGATTATAATTATCAATATAATTATGTGCTTGGTATGTTTAAGATGGAAATCTACCTGCGCTCCCACATGGCATTGCGATCCTGATCGACCATTTCGTATATTTTGTCCCTTCCAGTATAATTAGCAAGTATGTCGCCGAGATCTCGTATTGGTTTCTCTGGCTCCATCAGCAGCTGTTGCTTCTCTCGATGGGCATGAGCTCGTTCTGCTGCAAATTGCAGCACCTGTTCCTCACTGGGATAGCAAACATTTTCGATTTCGCTGCCATTTTCACCGGGATGGAATGTCAGATGCACCATGGCGCATCCGTCCTTGCGGGGATTTGATTCCACGGTGCCCAGCGGATGCAATACCTCATCGGACTGTATATCATCTGCATAGGTCCATGTGTAAAGTGTATGTCGTCCATGGTGTAATTGATGTTTGTAATCAAAGAGTGTAGTGTTGACCCAAGCTAAGGGATTATTATTATAGGATATATCCTTGAGTGTGCTGCTATTATTGGATGATTTCTTTGAGCGTGACATCTTCGTAACCTCAAAGACAACAATGCACAGACGTGTCATGCGGGGAAGCATCCGCATTTGTATATCAAATTCAAGAACTTGCTCAAAGAAAAAGTCCGAGGTATTGCCGGAGCTGGATGCGTCGACGCTGCGATGTGCACACAACTTATGCTCGCCGTGATAAAGTCCAACATGGACGCCCACTTTAAAGGCGCGAGCATGATCAAAGTTGACATTGGTAATGCCGTGCAGAGTTAATGAAAAATTCTGCTTTTGCAGATCCCAAAGAATCGTAGTCGGCGTTTTCTGCAGGGCCGCAGTCGATTGACGCTCCGCTTTCGGTGCCTGCTTTAGGCTCAGACTTTGCTCGTTGTAATGATTGATGTAGGATTCGAGCCGCATCACCGACTGGAGAACCACGTTGGGTACCGCGGCATCAGAGAGAGTCTCTTGTATGTACAGGAACTGTATCAGTGGATGATCGCCAAACAGATACTCATCGCGACCGCTCACCTTGAGTATGTAATCATTGGCGCGATCATTCATCTTCATCTGTGAGCGATTCATTTTTTTGCAGAGTATTCTCGATCAATGTTAACGGCGTGTCATGCTCCAACACGGACAGCGTAAACGTGCTCTGATCATTTTCATTTTTCACGACAATGAGAAATGCCGCCGTTGGATGTCTTTGTCGGATCAACTCCGGCATTGACGTGGAATTGCCCAATCGCAGAGGATGTTCGTAAAGTAAACGTTGTTGCCACGAATACTTTGAACGCTCCATTTTAATGGTATCGCAGATTATTGTCACTTTTCGACGAAAGTGATCCACTTCTGGTGTGCCCTGTGTGCTCTGATGGTCGAAGGACTTGCCAATTATATCGCTGACCATTTTGGTCAACTCGTAGTCGCTGGAAAAGCTGCTCGTATCCGTACGCTCGCCAAGGCTTAGTAGGCCAAAATGGGGTTGAACTTCGATCAGACGCTTCGTCTCGTCCGTGTATGGCTCGATGTTATAGTGTGAGATGCCATACACTAAATAATCACATGGATCCTTGATCACATAGCCCAAGGGTTGACTCTTTGCTTGGGCAACCATATCGGCTTTCACTTCACGGATTGTGGCCAATGATTTGCAGGGCATTTGGAGCATCAGTCCGTTAGGCATTAGACATGTTAGGACAACAGTATCTGGTGGATCATTCTTCCACAGATAAATCGAAAACATTGTGTGGCCATAAGCATTCGGTTTCAGCCGCTGGGCGAATTGTAAGTCGGCCATGGTTTAAATAACTAAAATTATTTTTACTATATTTTAAATATATATGTGTATTTCTTTAAAGAAGCGTTCTTCTTTGTCTCCCTTTTCCTTTTCTCTATCTCTTTCTGTCTATCTCTGTGTCTCTTTCTTGATCTTCCGCTTGTCTTTTAATCGTTGCATGCAGTTTCGGTTTTGCGTTTCGTCGTTATCAGCAGACTCTCTTTTAGTTGTTGTTGTCGGTACATATTGTTGTTGTTTTGCAGTTTTCCATTTAAATCAGCGACGCAATGTTAGTCATGGTGATCTCTGTGCATAAAATAAAACGAAAGGTGGCGCCGGGTTATTTCCTAAGCAAATAAATGATGTTTGGATGGAAATTAACAGTCCACTTTTATAAGATTTCGTCGTTTTTTTTTCGAAACGTATATTTGTATAAATATATGTATTTATATATTATATAAATATATATACATATACATATATAGTTTTTAAAAGGTCATTGAATTTGGAATGTTCTCAAACATTTGAAAGAACTGTTTCAATCGGTTTAATCATATATTAGATACACAAATACAGTTGCATGTATATTTATTGGGATTAGCAATGAAAACAAAAGCAAAAGTTAAGATTAATAAACCAAAATAATCATTTACAGTTAATTGCAGGAACATGAAAAGAATTCATTGACAAAACTCGTAAATTTTGAAATTATAGCCCGCCGTATGGATTAAACCTCCAAAAAACATTGACTTTATATTTAGTATGAATCACACATTATGGCTGCTAACATAGAGCATCGCAGGCGGTGTATCATGAAGGGGCAGAGAAGTCAAAAAATAAAAACAAGAATGAGAAATACTGACACTACATAGCGAAGTTGGCATACTCTATACCGTGGCGTCACCTGCGCACATTGAATAAATTAACTCTTCATAAGAACTATAATAAACATTACTAAATGAGAATTGACATAAAAGTAAATATACAATGGTTGGAATAGCTATGTGCATAAAATTTGCGCACTTTTGGGACCGACGCACACAACGGAAGCACAAAACCGTTCTACTGCTCACGGAAAGGGTAAGTAGACATTAAGTTACGCGGCACGGCCTTTGCCACTGATGTCTCATCTCTAAGTCACAATGCATTAATATTGCACAGGGAAAAAACAAAAGTGTTTTTAAGTATGCAACTTATTCATTGATTACTAATTGTTAAACGCCATTCTAATATAACTTTTGCATTTGTTGTTATTGTTGTTTTTATTACCGAGTCTGTCTCCATACATCTACATATATATATAATTTTTTTGGGCGTGAGCTGCGCAGGCTTGATTTCAGTGGGCCCTTTAACCACTTCCCACACTTGGGCAACCTAAAATAGCACTTTCGCACAAACAACACAATAAGAATGTTTACTAATTATTTAAACTGTTTATTATATTTTTTATTTTATTTTGGTAGCCAAATTTCTGCCTTGTTTACTTGTTGAAAGAAATTCAGTGCTGTATAAGTGCTATTTTTCTCAAGGTTGTAGGGCAGCACAAGAAATAATCGATAACGATAGCTGAACGAAATTGGTATGAAATCGACAGCCCTGGTGCAAAGGTAAACAAACAAAGTGAAAATTTCGCAACAAATCAGCGAAATATTTCAATTAAACAGCTTTAAAAATGTGAAAACATGCACAAATTTTTATTTAAGAAACGTGTTAGGTGCTGAGGAACGAAATTCTGTTGAATGCAAAGTCAAAAGCGCTTTACAGGAAAAAGAAATGAACGTAAACGACGACTCGGATGAGGGTAAGTAAAAGTCAATAAAGTTGTATGTACACAGGGTGACTATGGTGCCGAGATTTAGAAAAAAGCGGGCAAAATTAAATTTTTAAAATAGTATAATCAATTTGAAATGCAGTAAGTTTAGCTACATTTTTAAGTTGCAATTGTTATGTTTGTAGATCATTCACATATGTAGTGCTGTAACTGGATATCTGCTAAACGTAAAAAAATTAATTCTAATCGACAGTGGAAATTTCGAAAAATCCATTATAAAATTTATACAATATCTACATGTAAATGTTATATCGACAGTGCTGTTTCTTCTTACTCAGTCTGAATAGCTGTGTATTATCCGATCCTGTTCAAACTTGCGGTGTACTTATAAATTATCAACTACACACATCCGTCCATGACCTATATCAAATGTGCAACAGTTGTTTTTATTTTTGATTTTGGATTTGTGTGCCTTGCGCAGTGTATGCAATGTGATTCAATGAATGGACTGTTTACCGAACCGGATCTCAGAATCGATTTTCCAAGGCTACTGCAAAAGTTGAACATAAACTCAGTTACATTCGAAGCAGCGCCTCGCGTGGTTGAATAACTTCAGCAGCTTTTTGACTTGTGATGACATAAATTTGCATAGAATATTTGTGGCTTGTTTTAGGAAGGGAGGGCTTATATAAGAATGTCTTGGAAGTTTGTAGGGCAGCCAAAGTCTGGCACTGAGACCGCATTAGATGCCTGTGACTATTTCGTCGATGAGGTCATTGAAGCCTCACGTGGTTTGGGTGCGATTTTCTAAATCTACATTGAAACATATGTTATGTTTATCCTTTGTTTCCATTAATTTGTCAGATGCTCGCGAAGAGGTGCGTCAGATAAAGCATGGAGAGCTGCGTGCGGCAGTCAGTGCTGGAGATGAACGCACTGTGCGCGTGCTGCTGGAGGCACTGGGAAGGGAGAGGCAGATCATTGTCAATATGGCACCATCCGGCGCCAATACGTTGCTCTTCCTGTAAGTTTAAGATTTTCCATATGAATACATCTGTAGTGTAATCTTATTTCTCTAAAGCGCCAGTCAGTCAGGTTTTGAGAGCATCACACAGCGTCTCTTGGATGCTGGTGCAGATGGACGCTCTCATGCGGTCACTAAGTACTCACCACTTTATGCTGCCGTTCACAATGGACACTATGGGATTGCTAAACTGATGTTGGAACGCTTTCCCGAACTGATACAACAGGCGACAGTTGAGCGTTGGCTGCCGCTTCACGCAGCCTGCATTAATGGTCATATCAAGCTATTGGAACTGATAATCGGCTATCCATATCCCGACTACCTCAATCAGACATATCGTGATGAGGAGGGCCAATGGGAGTGGCGACTGCCCTTCGATGCGAATGCCCAGGATGTGACGGGTCAAACGAGTCTTTACATTGCCAGTTTGCTCGGGAACAAGCAACTACTTGGAGTACTTCTTAAGTGGCAACTGCGTTGTCGTCGCACATTAAGCGAGGACGCAGGCAGCTCCACAGCGGGCCAATCCACACCAATTACTCCAACACGAAAGCGCATTTCTTTCGGCATACAAGCGATTATGTCCAAGCTGCACATATCCGGCGATGGTGAGACTCTGGAAGCGCAGGCTACTGAGGAACTGGAATCACAACGTTGTCCCATCCATATCAATTTGTTATGTGGTGCAGCTCGGGAGACGGCGTTATTGGCGGCGGTTCGTGGTGGGCATTTGGATGTGGCCCAAGCGCTACTTCAACATGGTGCCAATCCCAATATTGTGGCTAAACCGGTGGAGGATCACAACGATCCCAAGTGTAGCGAAGAAATCTATGGCTTGAGCAATGTGCCCATTGCCGAGGCCTGCAAACAACGGTCACTGGTCATGTTGGATCTGCTGCTTAAGTTTGGTGCAAGGGATGACAATGGTACGGCAATAAGCGTGGCCATTGCTAGCGGGGACGAGGCTCTACTCAGTCGCCTGCTGGCCCGTCGCGTGCATCCCGACTCGGATTATAAAATAAACAAGAAGGGATTACCCACGCCATTGGAGGTGAAAGTATTCCTGCCATCTACAAGCAATATTTCGTACAGCGCAATGTTTCCTAATGTGCCGACTATTATTGATTGGCACAGTCTCAGCATGAATGTGCAGTTGCCCTTTGTACGTTGTTCCTGGCTGGTGAACGGAGTGCTCCAACTGAACCCCAAGTTGACAACACATCCCAGGCTTAGCGAGGTGGCACTCACGGCCATAACACGCATCGATTTCTCCCACAATGTGTTGAGCTGCATTCCACAGGAGCTCTTCAATCTTGTAAGCCTCAAGTGAGTATCTCAACTAATTCCGAAGGAAATTCCAATCAATTTTATTGTCATTCCTGCAATAGATATCTTAACATTGCTCAGAACAAGATCACGGAGCTGCCTTCGCCGCTGGGAAAGACCTACAATTGTCCAGTTCTAGACGAGCTCTTTCTGCAGGACAATCAGTTGACTTCTCTGCCAGCGGCAATCTTTCAGTTGCCCGCCTTGACCATCTTGGACATTTCCAACAATAAGTTGCAACAGCTGCCTTTTGATATGTGGCGTGCCCCGAAGTTGCGTGAACTGAATGTGGCTTTCAATTTGCTGCGTGAGCTTCCTGTGCCACCCATGCAAACAAGTGGTTCACTGCTCAGTCTTGACAAGCTGCAGTTACTTCAATCCTGCGATGAGCCGTCCTCAACTAAACCACATACACTCTGTCAACAGACATTGACGCATCGCAATCTTTGGTCAACGACACTGGACATTACGGACAATGATATGAAATGGCAGCAGGATCAGGAACAGGAGCAGGAACAAGCTGTTGCTGAAGGAAAGGCGCCATATGGCGCTTCACAGCTGAGTAGTCTTAATATAGCCAACAACTTGTTCACCAGCATCCCAGCAGCTTTACCCTGCCTCGCGGTTAACTTGACTCGCTTAAACATGTCCTACAATAGTCTAAGATCCATGGGCCATGTGACCAGTTATCCGGCCACGTTGAAGCAACTGGATTTGAGCCATAATGAGATCTCTTGTTGGCCCAGCTTGCCACGGATTACGGACTCTGATCCGAATTTGTTGTGCTACAGTTATGTTCAGCTGCCGGAGGGCATTGATGAGCCTATTTATAAATCCTCCAAGGGCAGCAGCTGTTCCTTCCGTGCCTCGGTGCTCAAGAGCGTCTGCCGGCACAGGCGCCATTTGCGTCTGGAGGCGCTGCGCACTCTCATCCTGGCTGACAATCTCCTGACACGTATCCAGTTGTCCACAGATGATGCGACGACGCTCTTCAACGAGAGCGAGGATGCCGATTGGAGTGTTGTGGGGGTTAACAAATCCAAAGTTATATTTCCCAATCTCTCTATGCTGGATATAACCAATAATTGCCTAAAAGAAATACCAGCATCACTCCATGAGCTTAGCAGTCTTTCGGTTTTAAATATCAGCGGAAATGTGCAGATTACGGATTTGCCTCCACATCTGGGATTACTCTCGCGACTGTGGAATCTCAACACACGTGGTTGTCTTCTGCAGGAGCCGTTGCGATCCATGATTGAGAGCAAGAAGCATAAGACAATGGACATTGTGGGCTATCTGAAGTCCATCTATGAGGATGCTCAGCCTTATGCGAGGATGAAGCTGATGGTGGTCGGATCGTGTGGCATTGGGAAAACAACACTCTTAGATCTGCTGCGTCAGGGTGTCGGCAGCGGTTCAAGTGGCTCCAGTTCGCATCGTTCGCGGGCTAATGAGAATCATTGGGCCAAACGCATGGGACACTCCCGAAGCACATCGCGGTCTCAACGTCCGGCCAACATTTCAACGGTTGGCGTCGATATCGGCACCTGGATTTGTGAGAAGCGTAAACGGGCCACAGGCTGCCAGGCGATCGTCTTTCGTACTTGGGATTTTGGTGGCCAAAAGGAATACTATGCCACGCATCAATACTTTCTGTCCAAGCGGAGTCTTTATCTGGTGCTTTGGCGGATCAGCGATGGTCACAAAGGCCTGGCCGAGCTGCTGCAGTGGCTGGGCAACATACAAGCGAGGGCTCCTAACTCGCCGGTCTTAATTGTGGGCACACACTTCGATACTGTTGGCGAATCAATCTCAGCACAGCAGGCGGAGCAGCTGCAGCAGCTCATACGTGAGAAGTTCATTGCAATACCGGATGCAGAGAAGATTGGACTGCCGCGCGTGATTGACTCCATTGAGATCAGTTGTCGGTGAGTCTTTCATTTGTTTCCTTTTAAAAGTTAGTTTTATTATAATTCCTGCTTATTAGCACGCTGCATAACATCCACTTGCTAGCCAACATCATCTACGACACGGCCATGCAGCTCCGTTCACCGGGATCGAAGGAACCGTTGCTGCTGCAGAAGATCCCCGCCAGTTACATTGCGCTTGAGGACATTGTAAATGTGATTGCCTGCAATTTAAGGGCTGCAGGTCGTGATCCCGTGCTGGATGCCGAGCAATATCGTTGTACGGTCACAGAGCAAATGCGTTTACATAATTACAAGAGTTTCCGCGACACAGCCGAGTTGCAACAAGCGACAACGTGGTGTCACGATAATGGCATACTATTGCATTATGACGATGCCACACTTAGAGATTACTATTTCCTTGATCCACAATGGCTGTGCGATATGTTGGCACATGTGGTGACCGTACGTGAGATAAATCCCTTTGCACCAACCGGCGTCATGAAGCTGGACGATCTACAGCTGCTCTTTCGAAGTGTGCACGCCCAGGGCAATGGGAATCGCAGGTAATGAAGAGAAGACATTAAAGTATGGGCAAAGTAATAAGAACATGTGCTTACCCTGTACTTTTCTGAAAAATCCTTACTCTTATAACTTTTTGTTTGATCTCGGAATTAATTTTTACATTGCAGTTTTACATTTTCGATTAATTCAAACTCTCATATCTTTATCAAAACTTAATCGATTGTTGAATATCAATTTGTTCATTGTCTGATCTCTAAAATTTTGCTAAACATTATTTCGATCAATTTCGGCTTTATGCATACTTAACTCCTTGATATATTTTCGATTTATTCGAACTCTCATAAATTAATCAACATATTATCGATTTCAAAGAACAACGCCAGTGTTTTAAATTTTTGTGAAAATGGAAAATATATTTATATTTGAAAATTCTTGATAGTTTAATAAATATTTTAGTTATTCTGATGTGTGTATATAAGCTAATCGATTTATAATCATTTCTCCCTCAGCTACATTGTGAGTTTGTTGAACAAATTCGAAGTGGCCTTGACTTGGGATTCGCGCACACTTTTGATACCATCATTGTTACCTCTACAAGAGGCTGCTTCATATAATGAAGGCACTACGGTTAAGTTATTGCAGCGCGTCCGAGGACGTAACCACAATTTGGGTTGCTCTGTGTCGCAGGACTTGAATCTGAATAAACTGATCTATGAGCAGCATTTGCCACGTACGCCAACATCATCGGCAGCGTCGGCGAGTCAGGGATTGCGTCGGATGTTGTTGATGACATACTTTCCGTCTGGTTTCTGGTCGAGACTTATCACACGTGTGTTGGCTGATGAGCAAATCATTGAGGCTATTCGCGGTGTTTACGTGGCCGGACAAGATGTGAGTGAAGATATATTTAACTTTATGTTTCGATATGCAAATTTCGTTATTTTCTTTTAGAAATATTTAGATTTTGATTTGCGCAGTTCGTTAGAGCAGGATACTCAGTGGAATCTCTGGCAAACGGGCGTGGCACTTTATTATGGTCCAATTTTGATATTTCGCATCTGGGAGGTGCCTTTTCAAAGCACAGAACGCACACAGCCCTTTCGCACAGCCAGCAATCGTTTTAAGCTTAAGTTGGACGGCATTTGGAGCGATGTGAATCTGTGCTCCTCCAGTATTTTGGATGTTTACTTTCCATTGTTTCACGTGAGCATATCCCAAGAGTTGGACGCAGGTGAGCGACAGTTGCTGGCCGAGTTGCAGCCGCAGATGTCTCAGGTGGCCAAATTGTTGGCTCTGGTCGTGGATCACATCGATCTACTGCTGGAAGATTGGTATCCAGCGTTGGGCACTCGTTTTGTACACACATCGGAGGGTAGATTTTTGATTACTCGCCTGGTACTCTGTCCGCGTTGTCTGAGGAAACTGCAGCTACAAAATGCCACAGATCCCGTCGAGCGGGAACCCAACTTTAATGGAAATCGTCCCAGTCGCAGCAGCAAACGTGGTCCCTTCTATTTACATGGTGCCGGTGATCCTGGCGACGATGGTGCTTTAAATGTCTTTTCTGCTTATCTAAATGCAACTGCAAGTCGGGAAAGACGCTCGGCAGACTCTCTGGGAGCTGGATCAGATGCAGATTCAGGTGTTGGACCTGATTCTGCGTTCTCTTCGCGCAACACTTCCGTGGACGGACATCCTGCATATGCATCACATCATCTGCCAGACAACTCGAATGTCTGCTATACCTGGATGGTCGAGGAGTGCATTCTGTCGGTGTACAATCAAAGCAAACTCAGCTGTCCCGTGCATTTGGAGCAATCGATGGCTCAGTTGGCACCAGATGTGATCTTTGCAGATATTCCCGACAAGCATACAATTGCCACGGATTGCATCATAAAGGGTTCACTACTGGGACGTGGAGCGTTTGGATTTGTCTTTAAAGCCAGCTGCAAATTGCGCGGTGCTCGAGCCTTTCGTTCGGTGGCCATGAAAATGCTGCAGCCGGTGCCACCAGGTGCTCGAGCTAAGGAGGTGAGTTCCAAACTTATCACGGTCTTTAACAACTTCTCATTTGTCTAACTTTCTCTTTTTTAAGAGCGCTTTGATGGCCTATAAGGTAGCATTGGGCAAGTGGGATCGCGATCCATTGCAGCATTCCTGCAAGGCTTATTGCACCGCTAGACAGGAGCTTGCCGTGCTTTTAACTCTGAAGCATCCCAACATTGTGCCTTTGGTGGGCATTTGTATTAAACCTTTAGCTTTGGTTCTGGAACTGGCACCACTGGGCGGTCTCGATGCTCTCCTACGGCAATATAGACGAAGTGGCGCCCACATGGGTCCACATACGTTTCAAATGCTGGTGGTGCAGGCAGCTCGTGCTATAGAGTATTTACATCGTCGCCGTATCATCTATCGAGACTTGAAATCGGAAAATGTGCTTGTTTGGGAGCTGCCACAGCCACACAGTGAAGATAGTCCACGAAATCAGGTGCACATTAAAATCGCTGATTACGGCATCAGTCGACAGACGGCGGCAGGTTTGAGTGCCAAGGGCTTTGGTGGCACCGAGGGCTTCATGGCACCAGAGATTATACGATTCAACGGCGAAGAGGAATACACAGAGAAGGTAGCTATTGACATATATAATGATAACCCAACATATGTCTATCTTAATCACTGCTCGTTTCATTTAGGTGGATTGCTTTTCCTTTGGCATGTTTATCTATGAAAATATTAGTCTGCGTCAGCCTTTCGAAGGCCACGAATCCATTAAGGAGTGCATTCTCGAAGGCAGTCGTCCGGCATTAACGCAACGCGAGACACAGTTTCCAACCTGTTGCCTGGATCTTATGGTGCTCTGTTGGCATGAACAGCCACGTAGGCGACCATCCGCTAGTCAGATCGTGTCTATACTCAGGTAGGAAGCAAATTAAATTATGAGTGCATCTGCTTTATTGCATTTTTATTTGTAGTGCTCCTGAATGTATTCATCTGCTGGATGTGGTGGCTTTGCCTCACAGCGACAAAATTGTGTGTGGCGCCTTTCAACTGCTGGTGGGCGGTCTGGAGGAGGATCGATCCGGGCTGGAGTTGTGGTTGCCTGCCTTTGGCTCTCGCATTGATATATTGGACGTTTCGCCAGCTGGCAGCCTGCTCCAGTGCAGCAGCATAAGTTGTGCACCCCAGCCACAAATGGTGGCACCAAAAACACCCGAGAATACAGCATCGACACGTGCTCGCTCGGCTCAGCGTATTCCCAAAGTGAATATGCTCTGTTGTTGTCTGGTGGGTGAGGCTATTTGGATGGGCGATGTGTCGGGCAATCTGCATGCTTACAGCACATCAAGCTATGCCCATTTCTTTTCCTACATGCTTGATCCCGCCATCAAATCGGCTGTGATAAGTCTCGTTTATATGGAGGGAATTGTTCGCGTTGCCGTGGGATTGCACAATGGTCGAGTGTTTCTGGTTGATGCCAGTCGGATGCCCAGTAATTGCGCTTTTGCCGAGGGTACCTTTGTGCTCACCGAGATTTGTTCTGGTTTTGTGCTGCACGCTGCCTGCTCAGTGCTCATTGATGGGTGAGATTAACATTTCCATTAACAATAGCCAAGTTTCTAATTGAGTTTATTTTTCCCAGTGCCTATGAGCTTTGGTGCGGTGAGATAGCTGGTAAAATTAACGTATTCCCTGTAAACGAGTCGGGAGTGTGTGGTCATCAGGCATTGTGTCACAGCGAGGAGCCCAATCTCATTGAAGATGTTAAAGTGGCACGCCTTTGCAGCAATGATAGTAATGTCTTTAGCTGCCTTTATCCCGGTTGCATGGTCTACCAATGGGGGGCGACATCGAAACGCATTGAAAACAAATTGGACTGTTCCAAGCTATTGCCCTGTTCCGAATCGTTGCAGAGCATTGCCATTGACGAGCATGTCAATCTAATTAAATGCCAAATTTCGGCATTGGCGGCCCACAACACGGAGCTCTACATAGGCACCACTTGGGGTTGCCTTATTGTTGCAGAGCTGCAAACTTTGCGTCCAATTAGCGTATTTCGTCCCTATGAAAATGAGGTAAATACTTGAGAAGATTGTAATTTAAACTTGATCATTTATAAATCGAAATTGATTTCACTGCAGATCAAAGCCATCATTACTATGCCCAGTGCTAGCGTTCCTTTAATTGCTACACTTGGCCGACGCTATCGCTCGCTAATCACACGTTATGTGGACACCGCCGAGAACCCAACAAATTCATCTGGTTCTGTTGTGAGCACACCTACGCATGGTGCTGCCAAATCTGTGCCACCAGCTGACGTGGACAACCACATACATTGCCTGCTGTGGCGTGCCAAGCACTGGACCTAAAACGGATATCAATTAAATCGAAATACTCTGCAATATTGTTACAAATATTTATTCATACTCACTCTCTCAGATATTCTAAAAGGCGATAAGAAATAATTGATCATTTGTAGTTCTACCTCTGCTGGATTAGTCATAATATTCCTTTCGGTGCTTTTCGAAGACGAGCACTCAAAACTATTACATAATTTGCAGTAATACTTCAAATATTTCAAAAGTATTCTAATTAATTGTTAAGTGTTTTAAGCAAAAGACAAGCATTCCATTTCGAATAACAAACTTTTAATAAAAATGACAATTTTCAATTTAACTCGTGCCTGATTGAACCAACAGACATGGAAGATTGCCGACTGCGAGAATAAATTGAAGCTGAGCTCTTGAGAACTCGAATATAATTGTTGAAGTCGATAAGAAATTGAAACTCCTCCTTCAGAGCCTCCTTCACCGGCACCTGAAATTAGGCAACAGAAATAAATTTCAGTTGAATATATATGAAGAATTTAATTGCAGACAACATACGCGATAGTGTCTGGCCTTTTTGATGATGAACAGCACCCAGCTAATGGCACCATAAAGCAGAGCACAGCAGCTGCCCACAAGGAGGACAAAGAAGACACCAGCTAAATTGTCCATGGCAAGGGGTGTGGCATCAGGTGCTTCATCCTTGGTGGCACATATGCCAGTGCCCACCTCGTTCCACCATTTGTTCTTCATCTTCTCCAACACAGCCTGCTCCTGAAGCTCCAACAATGCATTGTTAAACTTATCGCGATGTGGCCAATCTGCCGTACAATGCAATGAATATAATATTTATCAACTACATATATAAACTTGGGTCTAGTTAAATTTACTTACTTTTCCGCATAGCAATTCCATAGGTTTTCTCATCAAGAGCATCGCCAATTTTCTTAAGATTGCATTCACGCTTTGTGTTGTACTCAATGGATGTGGACTCCATGAGAAAAGCATAGTGGGTGCTTGTTTTAACTCTCTCAACGCCCTCCTCATTTGATTCCGTCAAATACTGAGGATTGTCTGTCATGAATTTATTCATTTTCACATAACGTTCGTCCTCAGATGTCTGAAAAGCTATACACGGTAGAATTGTATAGTTACAAATTGACAGTTATAGATTGATGTTACCAAAAAGAAATTTCTTGTTGATCCCGAGCTTTTGGCTCCATAGACAACGCCGTCTTTGTTCTCGGCCAAATCATCGACGCTATTGATCAAACTTTGTGGTTTCTCAATGGTCAAAAAGGCAGCCAAATTAGCGGTGTACGAAGAGACGACAATTAACGTGAAGAACCACCAGAAGGTAGCCACTGTTCTTGTCGATAAGGCTCTAGATGGGAATGATAATTCGATGGTTCTTAATTTATTTAATATGATAATAAGGTAAACTAACTTGGGACCTATTTCTGAGCCTTGTTGCAGCAACGCACCAGTTGTAAACCATATGGAATTGCCTATAGTAAATTGATTCTCGAGTTCTTCAGGCTCTTCGATACAAGGATATGGATTGTCCCATTCGCTGGGCGACAGACGGCCGAGGATAAAGAAACTTAATGAAACACCCAGGAATGATAGACCCAGAAACCACCAGACCTCCTCTGAGAACGGATCCATGAATGTGAAAAGCTCTGGCGTTGCTTTCTGGGGTTTCAAATAGAGTATGGCAATGCCTGGAACGGAAATAGAGCATTGGCAATTGTCGGAGTAGTAACAATAGTTTTGTGCTTGCCTAGATTCATAAATGGTATGCTAAAGTCAACGGCCTCTTCACGTTCCGATGTGATAGTCAGATCGGTGATAGCTAAATCAGCATACTAGAAATATATACTAGATATATAGATAACTGATCCGATATTTCAACGATTTACTTACACCGTGCCTTATCTCGTGCAACATGCCCGTTGATTCATTGGTGGTCTTATTGAAGGTGCCATAAATATTGCCACCATTCTTGAAGGTATAGTTAAAGCCAAGTTTATCGGCCAGCTCCTTGATGAGATCCACGCCATATCCTTCATATTGACTGTTTCCCTCAAGCTGTTTGTAGCTCTCCACCAAACTGGCATACGGCTTGTTCTGCAGAATAAATATATGTTATGAAGTTACGTTATAACCATGTTATTATTGTTTCTTTACCGGAACCGAAAGCAAAACAATAAATGTTTTGTTCGCCAACGAATTGTCAATGGTATCAAACTGGGAATTTGTGGGTGCTAAACGCTCTTGAGTATAGTTTCGTTCTTCATCCCAAGTGCCCACTTTGACAATGCCTGAGGGTTGCAGCTTAATGACATCCAGATGATAACCCTTCCTCACGTTGCCTTCAAAATAGATGGGTCCTGTGAGCAGTCTCTCCTTGAGTCGCAGCTAAAACATCAGATATTATTACATATTGAAGTGCACATCCATAGCTTTAACTTACCGTTCTCATGTAATTCTTGAAAGATGATCCATCATCTCGCACACTTTCAGTGCGCTGTGAGCAATTCTGAGAAACGGGTTTAAAGGGCAGATTCTTGAGGGTTTCGGCAAACAATTGTACAGCATCGTATGTGAGCGCCATTTCCACGGTAACGGGACATGATCCTTTAAAGAGCGCAATGCATAAGCTGTGGAGATTTTACAGCACAATATCTTACCATTTCGATGTTCATCCTGTTCGATATTATAACCAATTTTTTGCATTAGTTCCTTGACCGCCATCTTATCGGGTGAGAACAGCCGTAGACTTGTTATGTTAGCCTCACTGTATTTGTACTCTTCTAGATCGAACGAATGGAAATCCAAATTGCCAACTATATAGCTATAGTCCTCATTAATAATGCCAACTTGTTGAGCCTGCAAGCAGTTCAAGGGCTCAAGTTTCATATGTCTTTCTGATTAAATAGAACTTACCTGATTTAGAAATTCCGGCATTGTCTCTGTGGAGCCGACAACCACAATGCGATTGTCTTGGGATTTGCGTACACGCCTCAGAACAGGTTTATAGTTGCCATTCAATTCCATATCATAACGTAGAACCGTCACAATGGGGCCATTCATGCCAAAGAGAGAGTTGAGCTCATTCAAAATACTCAGGTACTCCGCTGTGAATTCATATTGAATAATATTACTGATTCAATTTGAAATATGTTTGGAACTCACCCGATTCGTAGAGAAATATAAAGCGGGACCAGTCAAAGGATTTAATGAGGCTGTAAAGTGCTTTGGAGAGATCAGCCGGATGTGGATGGAGATTGAAACCATCGGCATATTCACTCATGTAGGAGTATATATGGGGTATATCCATGGCATCGCATATGGACATCAAATGAACCGCTGTATGACGTGAGGAGGGACCAAAAACGCCGGCTATACCCGTCTAGAATGTGAAGATGCAATATTATTAAATTAAATAAAATTAATAAAGAACAAACATAAAAATTCAATTATAGAAATAAATGTATTTAAAATATTACCTCCAACATTCTACAGAGATTGCGATAACTGTGAAAGGCATCGCCGTAGTTGACTTCCGCTTTGAGCGATGATAAGGATAAGCCAAGTTCCTGGTTGGCCACATCGATAGCATGATCAAAAACAATGTTCATTTGATCCGTATTCTGATCCGTCAACAAGCCTGTAAAGAGGTCGCCATAAATTCGTTTGCCGGTTTGTTTATAAACAAAAACTTGAACTTATCGCATACACTTGTGGTTTATCCTCTAGACAACTGCCTCGCGCAGTTGAAAACCCAAACAAACAAATACTTAAAAACATTTTTATGAGCTTTTGGCGATGATGGAACGAACAGCATGTTCTCTTTACGAGACATTAAAAATAAATCGGGCATTTTGAGATCTAGAAAAACTTACCAATTGGTACACTGCCCGAATTCTGCATTCCATCATAGTCTTCAAATTGATTTTGTTGTGCGTTGAGAATCGTTATTCTCATGTATATTATTGAAAAGTATATTAAAACATTGCACTTTCGCATTTTATTGCATAAAATAATTGAAATATTTTCTAAACATATATATAGACTTAGTTAATAATATAATATTATGTACGGAATTTGTGTTCCCTCCGCGTTGAGTAAAATATGACGACTGTGGACGTTTCCAAAATAAGCACTTGGAATACCCATTTGAGTGAAAGTTTGGAAAGCTTTTGAGTTTTTCAAAAGTTTATTCAAGAATTTGAGCGAGTAAATAGAGAAACCAAGTGCACAATATTTGTAGCATAATCTATAATATTTTTATTAACCTAATCATCCTCCGAAACATTGTTTTCCGAGTCTGTTTCGAGGGATTCTATAGATTGCGAAGAGTTGCGACTGTGAGAGTAGACAGACTGGGCGCTCTTCAAGGCCCGTTCATTTTCCGCAAAACTTATGACAATCTTAAACTCCTCAGAAAGTGCATCACAGAAGGGAACCTAGGGAATATTTAGTTATTAATTTTAAATTTTATTATTAATCCAAACATACCTCATAGAATTTGGCTTTTTTGTAGACAAATAAACACCAGTAGGCAAAGGAAAATACAAATGAAAAGCAAGAGCCAACGACAAGCACAGCATAAATGCCACTCAAATTTTCCATGCGAAGCTCCGACGGACCATCGTCATCGCCCTTAGCCTATATAAAACAATTTATAGCATATTATGTTCAATGGACTTGTCGTAACTTACACCACAAACTCCGGCTCCTATTTCATTCCACCATTTGTTCTTTAACCTGGCCAGAACGCCTTGCTCCTGCAGCTCCAGTAGAGCATTGTTAAACTTATCTCGATATGGCCAATCTAGATTTATCACATTATAATTTCATATCTATAATCTAACTAATAACAAGTGATGTATACTCACTTTTTGGCATGGCAATGCCGTAGCCCTTCTCATCGAGAGCTTCGCCAATTTTCTTTAGATTACACTCTCTCACCGTATTATACTCAATGGAGGTTGACTCCATTAAAAATGCATATTTGTCACTTAACTTTACCTTATCGACACCCAATTGATTCGTTTCTGGTAGCAATTGTGGATTCCTGACCATATATTCATTCATCTTCATATAAAGTGGATCCTCAGAAGTCTAAAATAATTACAATAAAATTTATTTATCAAGTTTAATTTTTATTATTTCAATTGAACTTACTAGGAAGAAATTCCTGGTAGATCCGGAGCGTTTGGCTCCATATTGGACGTCGTCTTTGTTTTCAGCTAAATCCTCTACGCTGTTTATGGAGCTTGATGGGTTCTCAATGGTCAGAAAAGCGGCCAAGTTGGCAGTATATGAGGAGACCATGATCAACGTAAAGAACCACCAAATAGCTGATATTGTTCGAGTACTGAGAGCTCTGTGAAATGAATGTATAATTAATTAATTAATTGATCATTAAATTGGATAAACTGTTACTGCAATACTTGGGTGCAATTTCAGAGCCTTGCTGAAGTAACGCTCCCGTAGCAAACCACAGTGAGTTATTTATGGTGAATTGATTCTCCAACTCTTCCGGTTCTTCAATACAAGGATACGGATTATCCCATTCGGAAGGTGAAAGGCGACCCAGCACAAAGAGACAGAGGGAGACACCTAGATAGGCAATGCCAAGATAAAACCACACTTCTTTCGAAAAGGGGTCCATGAAGGAGAAGAGAGCTGGCTCCGCCTTCTTGGGTGTTATATACAGAATAGCGATACCTTTAAAGAGCAGTAATAAGTAATAATAGTAAAATGTAATAATAACTGGACAGTGCTTTACCTAGATTCATAAATGGTATGGAAAAGTCAATGACTTCCTCACGTTCCGATGTGATAGTTAAGTCCGTAATGGCCAGATCGGCATGCTAGGAAAACAAAGGTATTTTACGAATTACTATGGAAGGATCAGCATAATTTAGTTTATACTTACACCTTCAACAATTTCCTTTAGCATTCCGGTTGTTAAATTCGTGGTCTTGTTGAAGAAACCATAATCATTGCCGCCATTGTGAAAGGTAAAATTGAAACCCAGTTTTTCAGCCAGCTCCTTGATAAGATCTATGCCATAGCCTTCATACTGGCTATTGCCAATTAAAGTGTCAATGCTTTCCACCAGACTAGCATATGGTTTGTTCTAAATTAAGGCAATAGACTTTATTTTGGAGATCAATTTGTTGAGGAGTTGAACTTACCGGTACAGAGATCAAAACCTTGAAGGTTTTATTTACCAGGGAGTTTTCTTCACTGTCAATTATCTGAGCTATTTTTGGCATTCGTTGAAATTCAAACTCCTTGCCCTCCTCCCAGGTGCCAACCTTGACCAAACCCACGGGTTGCAGCTCAATCACATCGAAGATAAACTCTTTACGTACATTGCCTTGAAAAAAAATGCGGCCAGTAATGGTTTTCTCCTGAATTTCCAACTACAGGGAAAAATAGTATAGGAAGAGTTAACTACAAACAGTTTTATCAATAAGAACAGTATGTGTACCGTTCGCATATAGTTCCGGAAAGTGGATCCATCTCTCTGGACATTGTCGTGTCGTTCGGAGCAGTTCAATTGCTGTGGTTGGTATGGCAAATTGTTTGTGGTTTCGGCAATCACACGCACCGCATCGTAGGTGAGAGCCATTTGCAAAGTAATAGGTGAGGAACCTGGAGAAAATAGGCAGATCTCGGGATAAGATGTTGGTCATACCGTAGAACATACTTACCAAAATCTAAGGGCCTACTTTCGCCTAGTTCGTGATTTAGGGTATCAATTAAATCACGCACTTCCTTCTTATCTGGATCAAACATGCGTATTCCAGTTATGTTAACCTCACTGTATTTGTACTCATCCAGCTCATAGGTATGCAGATCCAAGTTTCCCACAAGATATGTGTAATCTTCATTCATGATGCCCACTTGTTGTGCTTGACGTAGAAGTTCAGCGACTCCTTCTGTGGATCCCACAACCACAATACGACTGTCCTCCGATTTGCGGATGCGTCGAAGAACTGACTTATAGTTTCCATTCAGATTAAGATCGTAACGCATAACTTTAATAACAGGACTTTTGGTGCCGTAAAGTGTCACCAGATGATCCAATAAAGTCAGGTATTCAGCTGCAAGAGTGAAAGCATAAGATCTAGAACAAAAATTTAATGCTATCAGTCAATTTACAGGATTCGTAACAGAAAATAAAACGTGACCAATCAAACTTTCTGATAATGTCGTAGAGTGCATGGGCAATGTCCTCCGGATGCGGATGCAAGTTGAAGCCATCCGTTTGCGGACTCCACGAGAGATGAGGATAGATGAAGGGTATATCCTTAGCATCGCAAGCATTTAGCAAATGAGCTGCAGTATGTTTCGCAGCAGGTCCGAAAACAGCTCCAACACCATTCTAAGACATAATTATTTTCATTTTTGTATTATTAGTTAGTATTTAATAATTGAAATTCTCATATTTTCGGGACCTGCATAAGGTTGCACAATTGGGAAAAAGCCTGTACGGAATTTCCATAATCCACTTTCTCCGTTTCACCCACTAAAGGAATGCTGAGATCGCTGTTAACCACAGAGATGGCATGATCAAATGTTTGTCGTACTCTGTCCGTGGGATCATCTGTGATAAGACCTGTTCCGATATTTGAGTCAAAGAGTGATGAGTGAAAATTAAAAACTGAGTTGTTTTACCAATGCGTATGCTTTGCTCTCCATATGAATGAGCTCCATAGCTGCGGACCTCATTGGGCCACAGCAGAATAATGCAAATTAACCAGAAATGCATTTTAATTATTTCTATATTTCATAGATTTTTCTATTTTTCGTTTCTTTTTTTTCCAATTCTACATTTAATTTAGCCACTTTGGTATGTTTCGTTTCTATTTCTGATAGAATATTTTTGTTTTTCTATATATATTTTTGGATATCTCCCACACAGAGCAGCGATCTGTCCGCAGTTCCGTTCCCGTTGAGCACAAGGCTCCGACTGAAGGGGGACTTTACTCTGAGTTTCATTTGTTTCAGAAAATATGCTCAAAAAGTTTCCATGATATATTTGTTTTGAGCTTGAAAGCTGCAAAAGTTTTGGAATCACCACCAGTGTTGGAAAACCCCAGAAAAGAATTGATGATATGTTGATTCGGTTGTAAATGTTTTGATTTAATTAAAATTATGACAAAACATAACTAATTGCAACTCAATTAATTAAAATATAAATAGTTAATTATACTATGAAATATATAAAATTAGAGAGCATACAAATTATTTTTGGCACAGTTTGTTACATTGAAATATATAATATATATATATAAATGAGTATATCCTGTTTTGTGAGTGTCAATTATACTTTCAGGCTGCTAGTTAAATTTCCAACATTAAAAATGTAAACTGAAAGAGAAGATCAGATAAATATTATAAATAAATTATTGATAAGGAAATTATTATCTTCATTTAAAAATGTTAATTTAAATAGCAAGTTCAATTTGAGAGTGAACAAAATTAACATATCGTAACTTTGTCTTATTGAGAAACATTTTTATGCTCCACTTTTAAATATGATAAATTGGACAAAATATACTTTTCACGAATGTCCTTTGGCATCTGCCAAGTAACGCATAACAATTGAAACCCAATTGCAAAGACAATTGAAGAAGGCGACGGCAATGACAACAACTTGAGGAAGACAAACCAACTGGGGAGCATAAATCACCATCAATTAAGTAAGTGTGAATGCGAATGTGAATGTGAATATGAATGAGTCGCAAATGGGCCCAAGTGAAGTGTGACGTTGTTGTTGGCTCAACAAGCCATGTAAGGAGAAAGCTGAGAACTCTGCTAAATTGAAACAGGCTATAGGAATGCGAGTTGGAATGTGAACATGATTGAGATGGGCGTTTGCATATATACTCACAGTTAGTGTTAGTCTTTAACTTGTTTATGATCTGGTATTTAGGAATACTTTGTAATACTCTTAGGCTAAATGGGCAATCCATGCAGTGCGACGACTCTCTCTCTCTCTCTACCAGACACTGCATTTCTTCTGAGGATTCATGGGCGTGCCTGCCGCACAATTGAACTCGCGGGCAAAGTCATATGAGTTGGAGAGCGTTCCAATAACGCGATAACGACCCGGACTATGTATGGCCGTATTGAGCTTATTCCGTATCGCTTCCGGTCGCATAGCACCGCACCACACCTGTCCGAAATTCAAAAAGAATAGCTGTGGTCCGGTCATATTCATTCCCGGCAATATGTCCTCCTTCGCCTCGTGCGGATTGGAGTTCGCCCAGCGCATGTATGCGTGGAATGCCTGTCGCAAGCCACCATTGTCCGCAATGTTCTCACCTTAAAAAATGGATGGGAGAGAGTGGTAGAGATACTGAGAGAGGGAAATAATATAATGAGATACAGTGGAGTCTCAGTTCAGAAGATAGAAACTGAAAATTTGAATGCATTACATTTCTTAGATGAATGTTTAATCTTAAATTTAACATTTTGAAATATACATATTTTGAATTAATATAATTTCACTTTTTTTTTGTAATATTATACATACATTATTATTGAACATAACAGGTGTTTAAAGGATACCTTTTTGAAACTCTCATTTTTTTTGCATATGATTTCTTTGCATGCTAACTTTCACATATTTATACATATTCAATCAAAAGCTGAGTGTTACGACACTTAATTTACTTATGCTTATGGCGTGGTAGTTCGCTATCTCGCTCGCACAAATATGCACACATTCAATGGAAAAATAATTTTTATTGCTGATTATCTGTCTTATTTATATTCCGATCTTGATGAAACTTTCAGCATTGCTTCTATATGATATTCTTCAAGCACCTGTTAAGTTACAAGTGTCTACGTTGAACAATGTGGCTATTATAAGTTTTTTTCAAATTGCGGGGAGGAGGGGAGGTATCCAAAATTTAAAATAAACTTGATCTGCGTATGGTATACAGGAACCTTGATGCCAAATTTGGTGTCTCTAGCTCTTATAGTTGCTGAGATCGACGCGTTCAGACGGACGGACAGACAGACGGACGGACGGACGGACGGACGGACAGACAGACAGACAGACGGACGGACGGACAGACAGACAGATGGACATGGCTCAATCGACTCGGCTGTTGATGCTGATCAAGAATATATATACTTTATAGGGTCTGCCACGCCTCCTTCTGCCTGTTACATACTTTTGCACAAAGCTAATATATCCCTCTACAGGGTATAAAAATGAAATTGTTTCTCAAATTTGAATTATTGAAAATATCAAGTAGTTTTAATTTATGAGAGACTACTGTATCAGAGACAGGTGGCTTACCTTGCGTGCTCTCGCCGTTAAGTGATATGCCCACCTCATCGACTGTGTAATTACCATACTGTGAAATGATGCAGCGAGCGCGTTCATCAAAGCCATGAATGGAGGCGTCCGTCCACCATTTGTGTATGTTGCCATTGCTATCAAATAGCCGTCCTTTGTCGTCAAAGCCGTGAGTCAGCTCGTGGCCAATGACCACACCAATGCCACCAAAGTTTAATGACTTGGGAAAGTGTCGATGATAGAATGGGGGCTGAAGTATGCCAGCGGGAAACATGATCTGGTTCTTGTTTCGACTGTAGTAGGCATTAACAATGGCAGGTGCCGTTTGCCAGTTGGTTTTGTTCACACGTTCATGCAACTTGGCCTGCTCCATTTTGGCCGTGTGAAGTAACACATTTAAGGTATTCTCAAAATACTTATCCGGATGGATATCAATGCCAGCATACTTTTCATTCAATTCCTCCGCATTGAGTATGAAGTCTGGATAGCCAATTTTCAATGACATGGCATTAACCTTCTCCTCAGCCAATTGCTTGGTGCTCTGATCCAGCCAATCTGTTGTCTTTAGTATTTCCCGGAATGCCTGCTGCAGTTCATGGGTCATCCTCAATGTATCCCGCTTGCTGTTGTCATCGAAATAGCGACTTACGAACATGGAACCCACTGCCATGCCCATATTAGTATTCACCTGGGCAATGCACACTTTCCAGCGCTGTGGACTCTCTTCTCTTCCAAATAGCGAATGATAGAAATTCTGTTTGATGTCATCGAACCGATCGTCTAAATTGTTAATGCGATGCCTCACAAATCGCCACATCATGTAGTTGGCCACAGTGCGAGGCTCTGTGGCCGCCAATAGGGCAACCAGTTGCTTCATATAATCCACCGCATAGATGACCACTTGCTCTGTTTCATTCACATTGCGTCCCTGCAATGTGCTCAGATATGTTGTCCAGCCTATCTGCGGTACTATCGCCTTCAGCTGCTGTAGAGTCATTCTCTTATAGAGCTGAGATGTGCAGAAGGAGAAAACTAGTTAGACTACGGTTCAAGTAAGAGCAAGAGTAAAATTGAGATTGCTCAACAATATGTTACTCGTTGCTTTAATAGGTATTTGCAACCCGCGATCTTCTATAATTATACTAGCTCCAGGTCTAGGATGGACCGACAAATAAACGAGCAGACAGATATATCCATCCACTCGATCGATGATTTTGCTACTTTCTGGGATGTTTCCTTCTGTCTTTTACACACAATGTCTTTAAATTACAATACTGTTCTACTTTTTTGCTAGCGAGTATGCGAAGAAGAGCAGGAGTAACTCACCTTTGTCACATTGAGTCTTTGTTCCGCTGGAGCTGTAATCGCTGCCAGCCTCGTCTCGAAGGCAATCAGCTCCGTGGCGGTGCGCAATGCATCTGGTTTGCTAGCGCCCAGTTTCTGCATCACCTCGGACATGTAGCGCTGATAGGCATGAAGATACTTAGCATTATTCTGTTGCAGAAAATACTCTCGGGTGGGTAAACCAAGGCCCGTTTGATCAAATTGTATGATATTCTCCTCGGAGTTCTTGATATCCGCACCCACCCACTGTACAATGAGTATATCGTTGTTGTAGCGACGCAATGTGGCGGCCAGTTGTTGCCAGTTGAAGTGTGTGCTTCGCCAATCCGGATCAAGTACAGGCCAACCTCCTAGTTGATGGATAAGCGTCTGCAGTGGCTCGAGACCGCGACGTGCCAGCAGCTCGCTGTTCACACACGATTTATAGAGATGTTTGGCCTTCAATTGGGCATCGTACTTGGGTTTTAGGAACTCACTAGTGGAAACCTGTGGTAACTGCTCCTTCTCTTTAATCTTATCATTATCCTTTTCCTTTGTATTGGTGGCAATTATCGCAGCCTCCTCCTCCTGAGACTTCTCACGTGCAGGCTCAATGAGTCGCTTCCGTTTGGTGCCATTGGAGAAGCGTTTATAGCGAACGAGGACACGATTGAGTAGATGCCTACGACGAACAATATGACGACGCAGTTGCTCAGCTATCAATTCAGCTGCTTGATCCGTTTCCGGCTCCTGTTCATTCAGCTTGAAGAGTGTGTTATGCACACGTGTCTCTGCGCTGGGCATCTGCATGTTTTTCTCGAGAAGATTGCGAAGCACAAGATCAAGGCTCTCACGCAGCATTTCAAATGTATCAAACCCAGCCTTGTCCTTGGGTATGGGATGCAGTTTCTCCCAGTTGCCGCAGGCATACTTATAGAAATCGACACATGGATCCATCTGTGTGTTCATATAACGTTGCATGGTTTTGGCTTGAGCCAGACGTATGTCTTCACGTGTTCCTTGCTCATTCCAGAAAGAGGGCAATGCTGCCTCAACAATAGGAGCTGTTGGTTCTCCCAATCTTTCCTGCTTCTCAGCCTCGCGTCTCTCTCGAACTGGCCAATATTGCAGAGTCTCGGGATATCGTTTAGGTATTTGTGCCTTCTTTTGACTGGAATCGAATTCTGTTCTCACATTATCCTCAACAACCGTTTCGCTTTGTACATTTAAATCATTATTGAAGCACTCGCGTGGCATGGACACAACTCCAGTGCCATGGGGCAGAAATGATGTGCGTGCATCCTTCATTAATATGCTACGCTCCTCCAGATCCAATGTCTCGCCATTGCCATAACGATAGGGCAAACATCTTCTTGCTCTCGACTCAAATTGGCTTTGCTTTGTTTGTGGCAGCAGGAACTCATCGCTGATAAGCTCATTATAGCTTTCACTCTCAGGCAGCAGAGACTCGTAATCATTCATAAACTCGGACATGGAAGCTGTTGCTGAATGTTGATTGCGCACACGTTGCTCGTTGAGCTGCAGAGCTTGCAACATTCCATCCAGCCGCAGTAGCAGCAGCAGCACCAATGTCAATGGCAGCATTACCACTGGAAGCAGCAAAAGAAGTTTACAACACGTTAAACCGGGACACCACTGTAATCGTCCCGTTTGCTGATTGACCCCCAGTCCCAAAGTGACGCGACGTGCGGACGGGAGGGGGCGTGTGGGAGCGTGCACCTGGGGCAGCGCCAGCTTCAGCGGACTATGGCGGCTCATAACACTGTTATGAATATGAATGCGAGTATAACTAGCGAATTGCTCCAAATGTGCGCTGTGGCCTTTATTCTCTTTATACTTTAATTAAACGCAATTTTTTGCGCGACGCAATTGCGAAACAATGAAATGCCGAGAGAATCCGGAGAACTGAGAACCGAGAACCGAGTGGCAATTTAGCCGAGATCGTGCTGGCGCATCAGTCGATCGCGCAATGCCTACTGAATGTGCCAAGCTCCAGAGCTATGACAACTGGCCACTGCACCCGCTGTCCAAGCTGGACGGGACACAATCACGGCGCGCGACAAACAATTGAATGAAGACGTACTAGATCGACGACGACGACGCCGATGACGACGACTCGGCGGTATAATAAAACCCTCAAAGGCAGCAGAAATGGAGGAGCACATAAATATATAAAACACAGAATTATAGAGGCGAAGCTTGAGGTACCATGATTGTTTACCCTGCAGTCGATATACTCTGTTGCTATTCAGTTTGCCAAGCAGTGCGTAAACCTAAGTAAACATTAACGAGTTTATCGTATTGATACTGCCATGACCTTCTGTAAGTACTTCAAACTGTTCTCTACCTGTGCTAGCTCAGAGCTGTTTGACCTCTTAACCTCATTTAGATGCTCACAAAGCAGCAACTTCCGCTTGCATTAATGCGCTCTAATCAACACTCACCCTCTCTCTCTTACACACACACACACACACCCACAACTCTTGTTAATAATAGCATACATATACAGACATATATACATAGCATATACTGATCAAGACCAAACAACAAACATATCGTGCTGAAATTAGTGTCATTATCACTGGCACACAGCGCACCGCACAGTGGCACCTCCGCTTTTGACCTGCATCCCCGTGGGTTCAGCTACGAATTGAGTCTAAATTCAATCAATTTAATTTAATTTCACAAAACAATTGCACAGAATGGTCGGGCAATGTAGAGGCATTGGCAAAGCAGGTTAAATTCTGTGCTTATGTCTATGGATTGTTGCGCTACACTTCACTGAGGTGCGGCATATTAACATTCATTGATTTCGAATTCATTCATACGTTGTCACCTTAATGCAAGCGGTTCGCTTCAGTATTGCAGTCACGTATTGGTGTCCAAACACTGGGTCATTTGATATTCGTTGGATTACTTCTATGAAAATCGTACATTTCTTACAAAATGGTACTTTTATAATATGAATAAAGCAAGACTTGGTACACTCAATCAAAAATGGTATTTTTTTGTATGAAATAAAAGAAATGAAATCTACAGTTCGAAAAACTGTTAAGGACAGTCCGTTGAATGTTAAATAACATAAGCAGTCGCTGTTAAATCCAAGTTATACTTAATTACACACTTCAGAAGACAAGGAGATTAGAATTGAATGAAAAGACTAATATGGCTTTAAAAATTGATTTATATTTTCAAAAATGCAGAATATACCATTATATAGAGTAAATCGAGAATATAACAATTATTTAATACAAGGTCAAGCTTAGGTGTTAAGCATTGCGTATACGTAATTTTTGACACTTATAAAAATGTCAAATGCATATATTTACTGCGAATTTGCATAAGCACAGGCACACACACACACTACATACACCCTGATGAACTTCTAGTTAAATTAATTTAAGGTACTTGAAGGCGAAACTTTGAAGTACTAAATTGCCATTCGACACCGTTACATGCGGCGCTGCATTAGAGGTTTAGGTTAGTATTACAAGATTATGCGGATAATTGCTGGCATGCGATGCCATCTAATATGACGCCACGCACCTCATTCACATCACTTCCACGCCCGTTTCCCCCTGGGATCATATACGGAACAACCTATCAGCATTTCTCGTTTGGGGTCGCGGCTTTTGTCCAGTTCTCGCACTCGAACGGTCGTGAATTTCAGTTTCATGAACAGTAAACACGCAAATCACAGTATGTGTGTGCGTGTGTGTGAATGTGTGTGTTTTTGAGGGAGAGTGTTGTGCGTGTATATGGGCTGCATCTGTGGTTGTATTCAGCTTGAATTGCCATTGCCTGGTATGCTAATTTTAGCCTTAAACCTTTTAATTAGCAACTCTGACCGAGATTGGAGAACATGTCAATTTATCAGCATAAGCACACACACACACACATGAGGCACACACTAATACATGTTTGCATCTTGTGTATGCATAAATAGGTGGAATGCAATTGCTGTTGCTACTGTCAGAATTGCAGTCTCCGGCGTGAGTGTTATATAATTGTCATTGTTCATATTCACTTGATCTGTAGTTCAAGAGCATAGTGTAATCGAGTGTACTCAATATTTATACCCAGAAACACTAACAAATGCGTAATCAGTTTGCGCAAAGGTGAACGCACCAATAATTAATCAATGAGTGTGTATTAAAACGATTTAATAAGCTGAATAATTCTGTGAATGAATGACCAGTTGTAGATGAATCCTTGATACATGTACAAGTTCATTAAGTATATTAGTCACTTTATTATCAGTAATTGTTATTATTGATTGCCCGACTTAACAAGATGAACAGCTTCAGCAAACTTTACACTCATTATTTGTTCTCGCAATATAACGTATGTGTACGGTGTGTATAACATGGCCTTGCCCGGTCTACAAATGGGTAAAAATCCGCTTCCAATTCATATACCAATGACCCCAAGGAAAGTATAACTCCCTTCACAACTATTTTCCCTATTTTGCACGACATTTTTTAATTTGCAAATAATTTCTGTTTATAAATATTTGCTTCCTGCTCGCTGCAAAGCAAGAAGTCTGAAACCCGATTGAAGGCGCTTGCAACCGATACCGCTTGAGTCATTTGAGTTTCAATAAAAATTGAATTGATTGAACACTTACATACGAACCCTGTGCAATTCACAATTTGACGTTTTTTGGAGTTTTTCATTCCCAGCTTGGTTTTCAATGGAGCACTTGTGCCTTCGAGTGCCGCTGATGTTTTAAAACTGATTTGAGAATCGTGCTATGGAAATCGATTTTGTGTTCTTGCGAATTTGCTGCTGCTGCTGCTGCTGCTACATCTGCCTGTTATCACCTGGTGTGTGACGTAGTGATTGCTTTAGGGAGTTGACAACGTCTCTGGATGACTGTAAAATGTTGTTGATGATGTAGCCTGGATAATTGCACCCAGCACTTTGTCGTCACTAATTTTAATTGACGCGAGTTAACCGCTAATTGGTATGGGAAAAGCAGCGGTGCAACTGCTTTAAGCTTACACTGAGTATGAAAATCGAATGGGAACTCAGCTGTCAGCATATCAGTAGAGTTTCTTAACTCTAATCAGTTGACTTAATAGGCAAAGCTGTGCGGCTTCAAAGTAGCTATTTGTATTCTCTTTATCAATTGCAAAGAAATTTACTGGAATCGCTTAAAAAAATTAAATAAATGACGCCAACTGAAAAGCAGCTTTTAGATTTAACATTTTAATTACATTGGCTTAAAGAACCAAAGTGCTTTAAGCTGGCGACAATGTCAATCACATCTGCGGAAAGAGCAATATCCAAAATACGTGCAACCGCCTTTAATGACATTGGTTGATTGAAATAATTTTATGGCTGGACATTAACTAAAGTTGGTTAATATATTTTAATATACAATATTTTGTTTAACTTCTAATGAGGCTGGCTGAAATTAGTAATGAGTTTTAAGCAATAGCAGTAATGAATCTCTTTTAATTGTATACAAATATTGTTAATTATTCAGTTATGTGGAAACTCTCAAATTTCATGCACTTAATTAAATTCAGAATTGCAGAAAAAATCATGTGAGATGACAAGTTAAATGAAGCTACGATTTCATTTGATTCGAAATAAATAAAATAATTGTCATTACAGATTTCATGCAAACTCTTTGAATTCATGCACTTAATTAAATACAGAATTGAGAAAAATAAATCATATGAGCTGACAAATTGAATGTGCGTGCAAATAAAAATGAATTGACAGTTGAGTAGCATTAATTATCGCAAAACAGCACAAAGTGTCCATTAATCAATGGAACTGGTGTTGTCTACGCTTATGTTTTGTGATTATTCAATGATTTACCTGAATGTTATTTTGTACTCACACACTCTCGTACATGTTCTGCTCGTGTTTATTTGTTGTCATACTTTGACAAGAACATTTCAATCTGGGTAGAGTGGAGTGGACCACACCTGAATTGCCAGTAGAACTTTGATTTTTATTATTTTATTTATTCTTTCGTTTCAGTCAATACATTATTGTTTACACCTACGCTCGTAGGTCGTGTCTTAAACTCAACTCTCTCCCCTGCCTTTTTTTGCATGGTATAATTTGCTTATTACACTCATTTGTTTGCTTATTGTTGTTGAAGTTTTTTATTAGCTTATTCAATTATTTAACACCTGACGGTTTGAATATGTACAGTTATATAACGGCGCTTGCAGCATGATTTGATTGCTAATTAAATATGACAAGAGGAGTAGTTTTACATGTGTCCGGTTCAGCTTCAGGCATAAATATTCATGGGTATAATACGAAGAATGCAATTAATTGAAATTATAAACTATTCCCAACGCTATTTAAAATTCAGTAATGTAAATAAATTTTCAGCTTTAAAAGCTTGTAGGCACTCTACACTTAATTACATCCATTCAATTCATGTGCCAAAATTCCATTTCGAACATTTCACTAATGCACTCACGAGTCCATTCACAATTGTCGCCTCGTTTATTTTGCTGGCTAATTATTGTAAAAGCCAACCGACAGCACTGACAGTGGAAAACATTTTGAATCTTGTCTGGAGCAGAAAAATGTAATCGATAGCCAGCGAAATAAGCCGCGATTCGAGACTCGAGATTCGAGAGCACTCGAGTGCTGTCACAAACTGTGCACCGAAAGTGGATTTTGCTAGAGTTGGAGAATCAAGAGTTGCCCCGAAACAGGGAATTGTGGAGCGGCATTTTATTACCTAAAATTTGTGTCCATAAATTTTGTGCTATCGATCATTGTCAAGTGGCGAGATAATTTGCAATAAATCTGTGCGACATTAGAATCAGTTGTAGGTGGCAGGGCGGAACAGGCCGACGCGGCGTATGCGCAATATGCCCCACTATCGACAAAAAGTGCAGCAAAGCGAGCAGTACACAACATAAATTAGGATAATTACAATTGCACCCACAAGTGCCATTCGAGTCGTTGTGGTTGTTGCTATTCGCCCGGGGGCCAGCAAGAATTTTGATTGCATAAACACAATCAATACAGACACAGCAACAGCAACAACAACAACAACAACACCACAAACCACTCGGCGTGGCCCAATAACATTTGCCGCGAAAAGTTTATGGCAAGCGAGTGGAAATGGAAATTCATTGGGCCGCCACATTCGAAAATTAGCAACAAAAAAAAAAAAAAGAGAAATATAAAAAAAAAAAACTAAACAAACCATGGCAATTACAATAACACTAACAACGATCAAATCAAGCAATGAGGCGAGAGGGTGCCAAGTGTCTGCAATCCAAAATTAGGAGCAACCAAATTTGGCCGCGAATATTTGGCAACTCTTTTGCATACCCGGTATTGGATTAGGTTCCACTGTCTCATTGCCTCATGTTCAACTAAATTAGTTGCCCAAGCGCAGATTTTGTTTGGCAACAACGGCAACTCATCGGGTGGTGGCACTGGCGGTTCTGGCGGTGCTGCTCCTGCCTGCTTCGCAATTGACCAACAAGGCAAGGCACAACAAAATCAATTAAAACGGCTCGTTGAAGCAAAGTTCCACCAGCATCGCAACTGCAACTGCAAACTGTAAACTGCAAATGCAACTACAACTGTCGGGCCAACTGCCAACTGTCGGCTCATTCATCCGTGACTTTGCACTTTTATGACGCCGCCAACGGCAACGCCGCGGCGCTTAAGTTGCATTTTTTTGGTTTTAGGCCCGCATTAGTTGACCACCCGCCCGCATTAGTTGACCAGCACTGGGTATAACTGAGGTTGCGCATGCGAAAAAGGTGTTGCAGTCTGGCAATTGATATGGTTAATACTCGCATTGCCTGCACTGCCGTCACAGACTACAGAAATATTTTGTAGGTTGTTGTTTGACTAGTCGAAAATGAATACAAGATTGCAGCAAGACATACTTAGGAATTATACAAATTATAATTAAACGTCAGATATATAACCAAGCAATGGATAGACTTCAATTTGTTATTAAATGATATGAGAGTTAGCGTTAAATGGGAGTATTTTATTTTGTCTAAGAGTCCAAGGGAATGTTTTGTTATTCAAGTAAATTGAAGGTCTTTTAATCTTCTATTTAAGCTGCCCAGAGAAATGTTCATAATTAATAGTCTAATAGTTTAGCATTGTTGTGCTATCAAAACTTGTTGGATAATCAAACAAGTTTCGGAGGAAGTTCTCAAGAAATATTATCGCATTTAAGAGTCCAAGTAAACGTTTTGTTATTAGATGATAGGATTTGGGTATGATGCTTCTCTAAAGAAATTATATAGGTATAGTAAGTGTCAAAAATAAATTTTATAATCATATTTATTATTAATATTGTTTTTGATTAAAGAAGTCCGCAAGTTGTATTATTGCAATTAAGAATCAAGGGGTTTCTCAGCAGAATGAGTTCACACGCAGTTCAAATTGTTTTCCCCTCAAAAATCATTGAACTCGACATTCCACAGCATCGATTAGTCAGACCATTCATTTACGGTTTTACGCAAATCAACGTTGAACTTCAGACATGACATTGACTTACAATTGGCTGGCACACGCAAGTTCCCGCTAATCGACACGTTGCACAGTTGCAACTGGTTTATTTGTTATTTTTGTATTTTTTTTTTCGGCTGTACTTCCAAGGCCAACGACTCTAAGATTGCGTATACGCAACTTGCGCCGGTGGCATGCGTCAGCGTCACCTGGTAACAGTGTGTGTCTGTGTACTTGCCACACTTGTCGCTAATAGCGTTAACAAGTTGCGTTGCGAGTTTGCAATGCAATTTGCTTAATTTAATTTTTACACTTACAATTAATGGGAATGCATTTGAATTATCTTGCATAGACTTTCACACTCTGTGTGTGACTGTGTCGACAATTAAAATGCATGTTGTGATTGCAATTGACAATTGTATTATCGCATACCTCATGATGCCTGATTATGCAAATCGATTAAGGCAATTAGTTTGCAATAACATGGGATAAAGCAATAAATGATACGAAAAGAAAATTGCAGCAATTAAAAAAGGACTTGCTCAGCAGATCAGGAGGCGAGGGAAACTTCAGCTGACTTGGCGGCAATTAGCTGAAGCGATTGCAGATAATATGCGGACAGCAAGGGAGCTAAATGTTCTTCTAACTTGTCTAGTTGTACGCTTATATCTCACTTTTACGCTCTTCCCTTTAGCTCCATTTGCGCTGCTTAATTAGTTTTTAATCTTATTTAATTTCACGAACTTTGCAGCAGTTCAGGGCAAATCGCAGGACAGAGAGAGGCAGCACAGCATGTGGCAAAGCGAATCTTGATGCAACTTACAAATATCGAAAGTCAGATTATACATTATAAATTATACATTATAAACTAAAGACCAGTCCCCAAGACAAGTCTCAGAATTTCTGTTGGATAATTAACCTTGAAAGACTTTGCTGTCAACTGTCTGCTAGGGCAGCTAACCAGCCCGATCAATCAATTGAAAAGTTTCGCTTTTTTGACACAAATGTGACCTTTGTTATCTTTGTGGGCGGCACGTTTAGTTGCCACTGTGGACATTTTCCGTTCCTGTCATTGCGTAAAATTTGAAAGTGACGCTGTACATGTCAAGCCCATTGGACAGAGATGCATAGCTCAGATGGAAAGATATAGCGAAAGGGAGACTGAGCGAGAGAGAGAGAGGGTGAATGAGTAGGAGAGTTACAGTTGAAGAGGGGGCGACATAAACGTGCCAAACTTGAGCGACATTTGCTTTTTATACCCTGCGTTCTATGAATGAACGCAATGGGCATAAGGAGGCAGCTCCTATCACATTTATAGATATATATATATATATTTATATATATATGATCAGTTCTCATAGTCAAAAGAAACTACTAACTAGAATACTTTATGTTTGCAAATAAATGTTTAAATATCTAAAGATATACATATAGGCAAGGTATTTCGTAGTCGATTGTCGTTTAACTTGTTTGTTCTTATTTGTTTTTCATCTTGTCTTCTCAGGAATTGATATTGAGATACGGCCGTTAACTCGTATTTGGCTAATGGTGATTGGGCCAGGGCAAGCAAAGGTGTCAGCAATGTGACCTTCAAATGAAGCATGAATAATGGAATTGCCAGAAATATGAGCATAGCATAAATATGCGTGACGGAGATAAACCAACTTTCGGCTTGAATATGTGAGTGTGTGAAAATGAAGAAAATGGGAATAAGTGATGCAAAGACAGGAAACCCAGCACGTGTCATAGACATCTATCAAATTACAAATTAAGTTGTTATTCTAGTTAAAGTTATATTGTATTAAGCTGACAATTGCTTGTGATTCATCAATGATTTCAGTGTATGCTGTAAACAAGAGCAGTTTTCAAAGCACATGAAGTCTTTACGCATAATAATAGCTATTTATTTAATGATTTTAAATTACTCTTCTTGTTGATAAATTTAAAATAATCCCTCAATAAACGTCTAGAGTTTTCCCAGTCAACAATACCTTTAAATAGCTGTAAACAATTGAAACTTCCAAAGCTGCTAAAAGACTTCGTAATGCTGACTTCGTAATGTGCGCAATATAATGTAAACTGTAGTTGAATTGCGAGTAATTATAAGCTGAGTAATTGAGATCTATGTAGGGACTTCAAGTTATTTCCACTTAGTTTTATACAAATATAATCATTGCAACTTAATGCTTAATTATAAAAGCAAGAAAGCTTAATTTTTATGAGAGTCGCAGTGTGCAGCGTCCCAGCTATTTTGCGTACTTCAGATTCCCACTGAACCCTCGAGTCAAGTAGGGACAACTGTCAGGTATTTTATAACATTTTGTGATATTTAAATTTAATGCCACTTTACGTCTGAACATCCTTGAAATCAGCGGCATTTGAAGCAGCGCTCACCTGATTTTATACTCTATTATTTGTATTTTTTGTTTGTTTGTTTTTTTTTGGTTTTTCTTTTCTTTGTATGTTGACCAGCCTCAGAATCAATCCCAGTGATGATTTGCCACTGCGGTTGTTTGCTTAGTTTGCAACCAGGCAGCCAGCAGGCAAGTTTATTTGCAACGGCTGACGTCGCACGTAGCCTGGTTGCCCCATCAAGCGGCGGCGACGTGTTGGGTTTGAGTTCGTTCGTTGGGTGGTCAATTGTACGCCAAAGTTGCGCTTGGCTTTTCGCCGTATTTTTATGCATATTGTATTATTTTTTGTGTATTTTTTCCGCAATTTTAATATCAGAGGCCAAACGGGTAAACGGCGGCCGCGCCTCCAGGCAACGGGCAATGGTACCTCAACCAGTTGCCCGTCATTTCATGCGCTTGTGTGCACTTTATGGACATGAATTTGGACATAACTGTGGACTCTGTATGCGGTGCGGTTTATGTGTCATTTTTCGCATGCGACAACATTTCTGCCATGTATCGTTGTTTTAGTGGCCTTTTTTTTCGCTTATACGTTTATTGTCGCTTAGAATTTCCATGCCGAATTGGTTGGAGGTCAGCATTGCAATGACGTGCGGCTTCGTTCGTGATTCTGTTGTGGCACGTGCATATCCTTTGTTAGAATTGGTTTGGTTCTGTCCTGGTATCTACCTGGGCGTTGGAGTTTTTTTCCTCTGTTGCTTGGCATCATTAAAAGGGAGGTTTGGCTTGGTGGCACCTGTGGCGAATCGCCAACTGGCCATAAAAATGCTGCCGGCTTGAATGTTGCAAGCGAACCAGCCAAAATACAGGTTTGAAGCGTGTCAAATTGCTTAAAGTTCGATGGCAGCTGCTAAAGTTTCTTGCCAAGCAACCATACAACCAACAACTGGGCCATAAAAGTCAATATTAATATCAATACCAATATCAATATCAATATCGCGAGCGTTATCTTACTGCTCGAGCAGCAACCCACACGAACTGCACCCAATTCGCATCCCAGACAAATTGCCAACTAATGCGACAATCAATCATGTTTCCATTGATCGCAAGAAATTTGTTATTTGATTGAATGCAACTAAAGCCTAGAGTTGGCCCTAGCTTGTAGTCAATTAACGTGGCTTGCGTGCTGAGACCCGCCTTGTGACAGTTGCAGAGCACATGTAATGCCAAAGTCTCGCGTCTTTCGTCTCTTGTCCATCGTGGAGTAACACCCTAATGACATGTTTGCAAGTTTTTTTGTGCCATAATTTTTGTAATTTCATGTTAGGGTGGCCACCGTTGATTGAATTGAATTATCTGCCACTCAATTCGAAAATCCAATCCAAACTGAAACCAAATAGAAACTAAAATGGCCAACAAATGCGCCACGATCTTGGAGATCTTGGATATCTTGTAATTGTAACTACTTGTTAACTGTTGGCAGTTCAAGTTGTTCTCGGTTTGCAACGCTTTTTATCTGTGGCAATAATTGAAGGCAATTAAATTCATAAATTTTAATGATTTATTTTAGCTTAGTACATTGAATTAATTCTTGATCTGAATGTACATTATACAGGGTGCTTTGCTAGTTATTAAATTACTAATAAATCCAATAAATGGAATGATTTAGTGTGTTGTTCCATCTTATAAATGCTTGCAGATAAAGCGGCATATTGATATTATTTATTTTCTTAAAGACAGTTCATGTAATAAAAGTTAAAAGCTTTTGTGGTAGAAACAAGAATTAAAATCTTATATACACTTTCAAGTTAAACAACAAACTATTTTATTAATTTTAAAATATTTAAGTATATATGTAATAATATTAATTGATAAATTTAAACAGAGATAAAACAATAATTGATTTAGTATTAATTTAAATTAAATAAATGTTAATAATATAGCTAACAATTGTAGCAGAAGTTATTGATTTGTTATATCTATTGATATTTGTATTATTTTATTTATTATATTTTTTTTCGATCTACTTAATGGAGCAGCCTGTATTTGGACTTGCAGCGATTTCTAAGCAATTAGCTTTGATAATTAACCACAAATATTTGAAGCAACAGCATTTGTGTAAGAACAAACAACAGCAGGTAATGAAATTAGTGATACATCCATAGATATCGAATTATTCAGACATGGAAGTCATGACTGCATCCGCCTGTCCAAAAGTCAGCCGAAAGAGTGTTGGATGCGCCTCATTGCACCAGTGAGCAAAGCAGGGCAGGTGCTGTTTTAATGGTTACCTAAAACATGGCTAAAACTGCAACAGAGCTGAAATACGAGTCGCAGAGTGGATTGCAAGAGTTTCAATGCCAGCTGCGGTTCAGTGATGCGTGCCAGGTCTAAAGGGGTTTTCGCCGTGATTTCCCAGAGCGAAGTCGAACGAAGCGTTATAAATAAGCGAGTGCTTGATTACCACGTGGTTGTTGCATTTCTGTGGTACTGTACATGTAGTTCTTGATAACTGAATTTAAATATTAATTGGCTTTAATTGTAACAGTCCAAGTGTTGCCGAGCTCATTTGCCTAATGATCCAGCAGATCGACAATTGGTAGACTGGACAACTGACCAACTTGTAAAGTGCCTAACACCCGCGGCGACTTTGTTGTAGAATTTGCGATAATTATGTTGTTTAACAGCTGGCGCAATTAATTAAACATGATTTACTTATGAATATGGATTATGCACTGCAAGACAAACGGCTGCATATTACTCTCTAACTGGCTGGCAACTAAATCATACATTATATTCGAAAGAAATATTTACATGAGTACTCATAATAGCTACAAATCTACACAAGAATAATTAAATATTTCAATCGTTGAATTGTTGGCATCGAATTTACAATAAGATTTTGTTTTGTATTTTGAATTCTGTTGAATGCCTCAATTTGCATTTACAGAGTCGTAAACAGATTGATAAAAACCCTCAACTAGCCAGGCAGCCCACACCCACGCCACTGGATGGCAATATGAATGCAACTTTTCAGTCTGTTTTGATGGATGATAGTCAGTCTTGGGGATGGGAGATGAACGCGTGACACGATCTGGACCAACTCCATAGTTCTTTAATAAATAAAAACTACTTTATATATTTTTGACATGCTCAAAATTATTTACTTTACTTTATTTCTTATTAATGTATTACATAATAATTATTGTATCCGAAGTTCCATCGCTAACTACGTGCTTGATTTTGGTTCAAATGCAGCCATTGAAGGCCCTTGGAACACATGTGGAGAGACTACTTGAGTTTGCAGCTGCTGCTTAAGAAATTCCATGTACTTTATCTAATTGAAGAAAACAAGTCTAATAAATTTACTATAATAATATAGGTAATGTAGAGCGTATAGGTAATATGTTTTCTGAAAGGTATTGAAACTGAAACTGACATTTTATGGCGTTATAATTATATAGTTATTAATATCTAATAAAATTAACAGGTATGCTTGTTGAAAGTTGAAAAATATTATATACATATATTTAGATTGCACTTAATACAGTAATTTAGAATTTAGTTTATATTATTTTCTTATATTTACTTCCACTTTACTTAAAGCTGGTGTAACTAAAGTATGTAATACACTCCCTAAATATATAGAAAATAACTTAATAAATATGATTATTTAATTAGCACTTTTTATACCCTGTTTTGCTGTGGTTCTATATTTATGCAGACAAACACGTATGCCGCATTGCTTTTGCTGTAGCGCACCCATATGAAATGATAATTATAGTTCACAATGCAGTGCAGGATAGGTGGGCTTACCGTATATACAAATCTGTGGATTGCACTTGAGCTGTTCAGCCCACATGTCGGCATTCAGTGCATAAAACTAAAAACTAATACAAATAAAATGTTAACGAAAACGAAGGTGACAACGGGAATATAATTTATAATGTTGCGCATGTTGCAAAAATGTCAAAACACACACCCGCCACGCCCCCGAATGAATGCACACATACACACATGCAAACACACATCTGTACCTACATGAATATACTTTTGTTGGGGGAGTTCAAAAGCGCAACTTGAGTTTGGTTTATTTAAATTAAATTGGCTCTGGCGCTGCAGGCTGAGCTGAGCAAATTAAGTTGCCGATATGTGGCACACACACACACACACACATACACACCCATACGTAGATGGCGCCTATCGAATGCAAATCATCGAACTGTATGCGCTCTCGTTATTAAATGTGTTTCTTGTGTTGCGCCTGTTGTGTGGCAGGTAAAACAATAAAAACCAATAGCAACAACAATTGCAAAGTGTGGCAAATGCAACATCAAGATTGAGTCGAATGGACGCTAAAGAAATGCTGCAACATGTGGCAGCAACAACAACAATATGGTACAATATGGACAGACCATTTTTATGTCTTTTGTTTTGTGAGCTGCGCTTTTATTTTTAATTTGCAAACTTTTCGTTTCTGCCGTTTTTCGATGCAGTTCAATGATTAAAGAGGCAAAACGCCCAGAAATTACTTGTTGTTGTTGTTGCTGTTGCTGTTGTTGCTGCTGTTGTGTTTCGATTTTTCTGCTCACTTTTCGTGTTGAGGCCCGTGGCATGTTGCAAGTTGCGGCAACTGTGACTCCCTAAGCGTTCAGTATTCACAAAAAATTCATAAGAATTTTTTAATTTGGCTGCCCAAGCAACAACAACAACAACAACAACAGCAGCCACGAGACACACTTCGATTGTGGCCCAGGCCTCTTGTTAGCTGTTTATGAGAGCTATTTTGGGCGGGGTCGGTTTTTTGTGGGCAAACTTTTTGGAAAGGCACGAGGCGATAAGATCGAACATTAATCCCCCATACCAAATAATGAGTGCTAATTGTTCAATGCACGGAAGTTCAAATGCCCACACGGCAGTCAAAAAGCACAATCACAAGCAGCTAAAACTCATAAAAAAAAATCACACACACTGGCAGTTAGCAATTAAAATTCTTTTCCGTCGTGGCCATAACGTTTGAGGCAATCGAAAGCAAGGTCACGGCAGCACTTGCAGTGACAAACGCAAAATGCAGCACCAATATCTACAGCATCTACATCAGTCTCTATCTCTATCTTTGAGTATGCATGTGTGTGTTTTCATCTTCTGGCTATAAACCCGCTAAAAGTGTTAGCAATATAGCTAAATTGTCTGGCAACATGCTTTGGCAACATTCGTATCTCGTTTCGGCTTTAGCTTTGGCTTCGGCATCGGCATCGGCATCGGCTTTGGCTAAAACTCGCTTCGAGCCGCGATTAACGCTGTAATTCGATTACTCTTGTGGCACATTGTTCTGCTTGTGCTCTCATTGTAGTTATTGTTACCATTGTTGTTGCTATTGTTGCTCTTATTTTTTTGCTATTGCCGATGTTGTGGCATTATTTTTGCTTTTGCTTTTGCTTCTGCTCTTGCGTTTTCTTGTTTTTGCGCAGTCGCCGGCGTCTCAGCCGACGCCTGTCTCTGGCGGTATATATTACAGCCGTCCGCCGACAGTCAGCACAGTTCGTTAACAGTCCTAGTCGAGATTCTAGGAGGTTCAACCAGCGTCCAGCGTCTCATCGACCAGTGCCTCTGTGTGTCGAGTGTGTGTGTAGTTTGTTTTCTGTTTATCCCCCAGTTAGACCCACTTCCTTTGAACGGCCCGTTACCGTTAACGTTTTTTAACCAAACTCAACTTGTGATCAAACATTTTGTGAACAAAAATGAAGCCATTTGTAAGTAAACAATACAATAAGTGCATCAAATTAAAAAAAAAAAAAATAAAATTACAAAGGATAAATCAACGTTTTAAGATTTATATATTTGCTGGAGTTTCCTATAATCCTGAAAAACTTAGGCATCGATTGTGATCGGCTTAAAGATATAAACTCTCAGAATTACTTAGGTAGAATTTACACTTCTGCAATATTCTAGACATCGAATTTGATCAGTTGATTTGTAGAGTTTTTTCTGATTATAGTCATACATTAATCCAATCAGTAATTAAGACTTATATTTCTCCAATTTATGAAGACGGAAATGTCCAGCAATTTTGTCTAATGTAATTTCTATATAATCAATTGAATTTTCACTTGGAAATATTTATCGTCTGTATATTTTTGTTTGGTTATTCTTTTAAAATCCTTTGATAAATATTTACATTTTTTCTAATTGTTTCGACAGATTACGGTTTATTTAGTTAGTAGATTAGACAGGACATTGTAGTAAATATCAACTATACATACATCTCTATTTGGATATTAAATTGAATTCCTTTGATATTTTGCATCTTAAATCTTAAATCATCTTAAATCTGCTTTAGTTTAATCCTTGAATCATAATGTAAATCAGCATGTTCGCAACATTGAACCACCCAGAAATTAGTTACAGCTGCCATCAGTCAGTGTAAGATTCAGTTGATAAGCCGTTGACATGTTGCATGTCGGATAGTTTAGTCACCGCTTGCTCCAAATAATATTATAATGGACTCGTATGCGGTAATATATCATCGGCTTGGCTACGACTACTATCTTGAATCCAAATCAAATCAAATCAAATGTTTCGCATGACGGCGTTTCTATCGAACAGAGATATGTACAATGCTTGTTGGAGCAAAGGGGGTGTGTGGGGGATGGACAGAGCTTCAAAGTGGCAGGCGAAAGGAAAAGTAAGAGAAACGTTGGCGCAAGCGCAACACGAGAAATTGGGAAAAGTCTGTTTGATTGACCAACTGATTGACTGACTGACTGACTAACTGTCTGGCCGTCTGACAAGCGCAATTATTGCGCCGCCAGGTGGCGCCAGTGGTTACGTATCAGCCTAACTAAATTGTAATCCATGTCGCATTCATTGCAGTTGATTGCCGCCGCGCTGCTCATCTCAACGGTGTCCGCCTCTTGGCACGGAGCCGTATCCACACAATATCAGCATCTGGATCCACATAGCCACACCTATTCTTATGGCTATGCCGATCCCAACTCACAGAAGCACGAGACCCGTGGTCATGATGGAACCACACACGGCTCCTACTCCTATGTTGATGGACATGGACACACACAGTCGGTGTCCTATACGGCTGATCCTCATCATGGCTTCAATGCGGTAGGCACCAATCTGCCTCAGGCTCCAGCTGTGCCACATGTTGCACCTGTTTATGCTGCTGCCCATGCTCATGCTGCCTATGTGCCATACGCTCATCATGGCATCCACATTCCCGTTCTGACCCACGGCGGTGTTCCCGTCGACACACCTGAGGTGCAACACGCCAAGGCCGCCCATGCTGCTGCTCATGCCGCTGCCGCCCACAATGCTGGCGCCCATCATCTGTATAAGCGTTCAATCTACGGCGGTGCCTGGGCTTATGGTGGTGCTGCTCATGTGCCACTTACTCATGGTGGTGTGCCAGTTGATACTCCCGATGTGCAGGCCGCCAAGGCTGAGCATTATGCTGCCCATGCCAAGGCTTTGGGACATGTTGCCCATGGTCATGGTGCTCCCGTTGAGACTCCCGAGGTTCAGCATGCCAAGGCCGCTCACTTCGCTGCCCATGCTGCTGCCCGTTCCGGACATGCCATCGCTCCCATTGCCCACGGTGGCTACCATGTGCCTGTGATCCACAATGGTGTGCCCGTCGACACTCCCGAGGTACAGCACGCCAAGGCCGCCCACTTTGCCGCCCTTTCGCAGGCTTCCGCCCACGGCAGCTCGCACAACTCTTGGGATGATGGTCACTACGATGGTCGCTGGGATGCCAGCCATGACAGCCATGCCCACAGCTACGCTAGCGGTTATGCGCACAAGGGTCCCATCCACATCCCGGTCATCCACAACGGTGTGCCCGTTGAGCCCGCAGAGGTTCAACATGCTCGTGCCGCTCACTTGAATGCTGTGGCTGCGGCTAGTCATGGCGGTCATGGTTCCCATGGTGGTTACTATGGTGGTTCTGCGCACGAGGATGATGGCCAATACCATGCGCATTACAATCACTATTAAGTCCAGAACCTGCCAGAGTTTTGGTTGAAGCCATTGACACCGAAAACCAACAACGATAACGACAACGACAAAGACAACAACGAGCATCCCTACATAATCTGCCCGATATCTATTTGTTTCACTCTAACGACAACCGAAGCAAGCTAGCGTATATGTAACTGTCTCCCTCACACTATATTCTATCAGCAATTACTTTATCTCCATCTCTGTCTGACACACACTTGCAATCAACAATGGAAAACAACACTACACATGGGAGATTTGAGCTGCTGCCTCATTTGCCCGTTTCAACGACTTTTCCAACAAACTCTGACAATCTTCAGTAATTTTTCCGAACTATCCAACTCTTTTCAAAAACTATCTAAAACTATCCTTTGTCTCACTCTCACCCACTATCAATTCTCTAATTATGCTCTTCAACTTACTGTTCTTTCCATAACTTTCTTCAATCCCCTGACTTGAGCAATGCTGAACGAGTATGTTGTAAATAATTGTTGTAATTTTTAATATATCTTGAATCATGTACTGGATATGTATCTATATATTATATGAAACTGCAAACAGACAAATAAACTGCAAAAATGTATTTGATCACAAAATATGAGTGTTTTAGTTGGGCATATGATATTAACTTGTTAATTTAATATTATCATTTTTAAGAATATTGTTCATAGTGTGTAAAGGGCCTGAAAGGTAAGATAGATATTTTCTTTACCCTTTCTTAGTCATAAACTGTTTTCCCGATATACTTAATATGCACCGAGTTTATTATATGCACTTCCGTTTATCGACTTAACGTCAAAGAATTTGTGGAATTAATCTTTTAAATTGTATGACATTCTCTTTTTGCCCTTCCATTCAGTATATTGAACACTATAAAGTCAACTTTGCACAGGCTTTGTTCCATACCAATGGTTGAAGAGAATATACGTACATACCTGGGATATTTGCAGTGTAGTGATTGAAATATGCATATCCAGGATGCCATTGAGGAGGAATGCAAACGAGGGACTATATTGTGAGCCAAGGAATATGTAAACACATTCAAGTGCAAACAATCAATCAGTTCGCAAAAGCGACATTTTGTTGTTTTACAACAGTGAAAATTAACCTGTGTGTGAATTGAAATGCGAATGCGAATGGGAATGGGATTGTGTTTGCTTTGAGCTATTTGCGGTTATGTTGAACCAAAGTAAATATGCAACATGGGTGAGCTTTTAATTTGCAAAATACACGCATTTAGTGTTAGCCCCGAATTGGTATTCATTTGCAGCCCTCATGCCTGAAAGCCATAAATTGAAATGCAACCTTTGCACTAATCAATAACCTTGGCGGACCGCCGTCAATTACAGGGCACGCTGTCGGGCTTTCGGGCTCAACTAATTAAAAATTAACAATCTACGCCACACACGCAAAGGTCACGGTACAAGTGGTCGGCCCTGTTCGATTTTCAGCACATAAATAACAGTAGGTGAAGCCTCTGGGAGCTTCCCTCTGTGGCTATCGGGGGGGACGACTACCAAAAATGGTCAATGGAGCAGGCAGGAAAGTTAGCCGCTTAATTAGACATGTACGGCAATTGGCCATTAAATTTATGGCGTAAATTTCAATCTTGGACGACCTTCAGGTCAACAGGTGTACGAATAGTTAAGCACCGGGTCAGTTTGATTTGATCTGTTTATTGATTTGCTTCCAAATCTAATTATGGTGCAATTGAAATTATTTAAATTGCCAACAATCGTTTAAATGGTCAGTTGTGTGGTCAGAATGTGTGGCAGTCACAGCAGCAACGGTAGCTTAATCGACTGAACCGTTGCGCTTGCCACAAGACTTCGTGGGCGTGGCCAAAAGCCCACGTCAAAAGTGAATGTGCAACATTGTTGTTTTTGGCTCAAATCATTTTTGCCAACTTTATTATTGCAATTTTTTGGCGTTGAGTGGCGAGCAATTCGCTTCTTGCCACGACTTTGTTTTTATTTTATTTTTGTTGTAGTTGTTGATGTTGATTCTGTTTATTATTATTTTTTGTCAGTTCATTTTCTAACGAACTGAAGAATTTCGATTTAGCGTTTTGAGGCTCATTTGCATAGGCAGCAATTTGGCAACCAGTTGGCCAGAACCACTCTTAATTGGAGGGCCAGTTCCAGCCCAGTGCCCAATACTGCAACAACGACACCAGGCAAGAACCGTTAAGCAAACAAATGCCAGCCAACAAATTTGTATAAAATAACACAATTACGAAGCCATTTTCAACAGCAGACTTAGTTCTCTACCATCTCTTGCATGGCAACCAGCCTTATAGCCACTTTTTCGAGGTGGGCGTTTACTTGCTGCATTTTGCATATTTTTGTTAAAGTGGCTTTTATGTTTTGCCTCAATTTAATTTATGGTTTAGGCGTTAATTTATGGCCTAATTGATCCGATTTGAATACATATAAATCCATGTGTTGAAATCCACATTGTAACTCCAAATTATTATAATTGTTGTTATGTCAGATATCTATTGTTGCAAATTAACTAATGGCAGTTGCAATAAATTACCATGGCAAATATTAAATGTGTCTTATTATGTTTTATATAATTTATGGAAAATTTCATTTCATTTGTTTTGCTTTCCCTACATATAATATTTAGCCTTGAACCTTTGGGGAATATGTTTGCTATTGCAAGTTTTGATTTTATAAATTTAAATGATATGCAAATATGCAAATATGTTAGTTATTATTTAATGCTTATTTGTAGAGGTGCGCATGAATTGCTGACAATTACTAGAGAGTTACATCAACTCATCATTTTATCTCTAACAATGCGTAGTTCAACAGAGCACAACACACACAACCTAACGGAGATACAGGCAGTGAAAATGCAAGAGCAACAACAAACAACAAGCGCATCAACTATTACAGCAACAAATTGAAACAACATGCTGAGATAATGCAACACAATTTGCTGCTGCTGTTGCAGATGGTTTTGCTGTTGCCGTTGTTGCTGTTGCTGTTGCTGTTGCTGCTGTTGTTGATGCAGAAAATGCGTCGAACATTTCGCGCATTTGCACTGCAAAGTAAGCAACGAAAATGTGAAATGCGATTGTCGATTGTCGATGCTGATTGTTGGCTGGCAAAAACTGTTTTACATGGTTTTTCCTTTATACTATTTTTCTCTCCAAATTGCAACTTCAGTTGCAAAATTGATTTGTGTTCTTGTTCTCTGCATTTTCCACTTTGTTGCTGTCAGCAGCTGTCAACTATAAGTTTAACAATGATAACAAGAAAGAAAATGTATCTAGGGTCTTAGATTTCATAACTTTAGCAGGTAAATAAATATTTAAATAAAAATAAAAATGGCACACAATTGTCTAACCTGTTAAAAATATGTCCAAAAATATCGCTCATGATTCATCATTCATATGACAGTTATATAATATGATAGTGAACATATGTTAATCATATATTTAAAGTCACAAATTGTCACTATAGGAAATTTAATTTAATTGCAAGCGGTCAGATGTCAGCTATATGATATTCATGTCCGATTTTTAACAGATTTGTTTCGAATGTATAAATTATATTCAGTTTTCAATACTTCAGACACAGACAGAGAGACTAACCTCGTCGTCCTGATACTCGTCACTCTCCACACACAAAATTTATAATAATAGAAAATTGTCAATTTGTTGTGTGAGCTGAAAAACTAATAAATCGCATGCTCTTATATGTAGTTATGCCTCTCAACTCCCTCTCACTCACTCTCTTTTTCTCTCTCTCTCTCTCTCTCTGTGTGTCTGTCTCTCTGTCTATCTCCCACTCTCACTGTCTCGGTCTTTCTCTTTCTAGCATTCTGATTTGGCAATTAGGTTAATTGTCATGTAAATGAATCGACAATTTCTATTGCCTACTTTTAGGCATATGCATAAAATGTGGCATGCATAATATTTAAACGGCATACGAAATTCGCAAACTGCTGTCAAACGCTTTTCCAGATAATTATGGCATAAAATTATGCATAGCCATAAACAATGGCCATAACAACGATAACTGCTTGGACTTTCGTATAGTTTCACGACACACATGTACGACAAGCGTATTTAGTGTTATTTTGAGAAAAGTTTAAATTGCTCAAGCGATGTCGTTTGTCTGCCGGGAGAGAAGTTTCCGTAAAACGGGAGGAGACGAAAGGGGCAGAGAAGGAAATGAGAAGCTGTGCTGCAGCTGACGCATGGTTAGAACTTTGTCCAGCTGTTTGCCGCCAGTTGTGTTGGCCCAGTTTGCAAAGTACTCGTACAACGATTTATTGCTGCCACTGTAACGAATTTTAATTGCATTGCAGAGCTTGAATTTTCGAATTTTAATATTCGTTTGCTTGATTATGACACATTGACTAGACCTAAGGCTAACAGTTGGCTTAAAGCACTAACGGGAACCGGACTGCTGTTGGCACATTGCAAGGCGTCTAGAGCACGGCGCTGTAAAGACAGGATATGAGTAATGTTTCAATCACAGCTCATTTGCCTACTTACATCAAATTGTGTTCTGGTTCAGCCCAGACAGGTGCCGGAAGTAGCACAGCTGAAGGCGCTGGCTGTGGTGCAGCGCCACCGGCGCCACCACCACCACCGGCACCATTACGTGCTCCCTTGCCACCCTTGCCACCTTTGCCGCCTTTGGTGCCGTCAGGTCCATCGGGCCCGTCAGCACCATCGGCGCCATCTTCGCCGTCCGGTTGTGGGCCAGCAGGACTAGGAGCACCTGGTTGTCCACTCTGCCCACTCTCGCCGGATGTCAGTGTGCCACCGCCACCGCCGCCGCCACCTGCACCACCACCACCTGCGATGCCACCGCCTCCTGGACCACCACTGCCGCCAGCACCACCTAAAACGCCGCCAGCTTGTCCTGCTTGACCAGCGCCGCCAGCACCACCACCTCCATCACTTCCAGCGGCTGCCTCCTGAGCTGCAGCAGCTTCAGAGACGGCAGACGAGGAGCTGTCAACGGTTAGTGAGGCATCTGTCAAACTGGCATCCGCAGTCGACTCCTCGACATATTCGCCCTCTAATCCTGGCTGAGGTTTCCACAGTCCATCTGCCGGGGGAACTGGCGGTTTGTAGCTGCCATCGTCCTCGGCTGGTGGCGGTGGTGGTGGTGGTTGTGCTTGCACTAGATACAGAACTGGCGATGGCTGAGATAGCAAATAGGTACCAGCTATAGTCGCTGGCAACGCCACTGGCACCACATGACCCAAACCACCGTCGATGTGCTGCAAGCCCAGCAGGCATTGCAGCAACAGCAGCAGCAACTGTTTGTGAAATGTTCGCTATTCATTCGATTTTCCCATTCATCACACTCAATTGAATATTTACCGCTGTTGTTCGCATATCGTCGATTAAATTCAATGGAAATTTCTTTATCCCTTTTTTTGAGTCCGTGCTCGACTGAGACTTTTGTAGAACTGACTCCATTGGCGATGCCCTAGCGTTGTTTATATACAATATTGCAATGTTAACTGATGATTAATTGAAGCTAAGCTCTTAGTTGCTGCATTGCCTATAAATGGATGCAGCTTCTACTTGTACTGCATAAATCAAGTGCCACCAATGTTAATTAGAGCAAAATGCAACTATACAACAATTACAACAAACCATTAGCTTATTAATATAATACATATATATATATAAGATTGAAACTCGTCCGATCAAATACGCAGTTAAGTTCGATATAATACAATGACCATGTAAGTACTGGGATGGAATTGATATTGATAATATTGACTGATTCTTGAGTACTCTGAAATTTCTGAGCACTGCAACAAGTATTTTAATCAGAAAGAATAGATGGGATGCAAAACCAACTTACTGGCACAGCTCAGTGAAGAATTGCTCCCAGTAAATTTTCTGTAGTAGGGTATTCAACTATATATATAAAGTAAAAGTAAAGATTAAAATACATCATTTTTATTTTAAACATATAAGAATATGTATATTTAATAGAACAAAGAACCTATTTCGCAGGGTATATAGTTGTCGCATAACTGTTGCATTGTAAGAGGAGAACAATTATTAGCTTATTAAGAGTCAATCCCTATAGAGCACTATTGTAGGGTATATAGCTAGCGCATATATGCAGTTATACTTAAATTGTTTGCCGCATTATATAATGCAGATTCTTGAAATTTTCTCAATGCATGAACAGCTAGTAAACAATTAAAATGCCTTCCTACTTAGCAGCAATGCTGTCAGTTGTGACTGCGGACAAGATAAGATGCCATTCATGGCCATAAGTTGGCAGCCAAGAATCCAAACTCTCTTAGGTGGCAACTTGATTCGCCATCCACCGTCCGACATTGGCTGCTTAATGGTCATAATGGTGTTGGCGTCGTTGACTCAATAGACGGGCTCGATTGCATGCTAGTTGCGGTCGTGTTGGATGCAAAGTGGCGTTTGAGGAGTTGCCTAACTGGTTTTCATTTGTAAGCATCGTCGCGTGTCAAATGTGTAATACAGTGGTGGCTAATATTAAGTGCCGGTTAGGGGGCTGCTGTTGCCTTTACCTTGTTGACTCTGCTTGACGCCGCTGTGGACTCCACATAAATGACGAGCAATTCTTAAACTCTGTGCAGCTTCGACTAAATCAATTAAGCCAACAAGTACAGACAACAACAACAACAAGAGAAATGAGTAATGGCAACGAGGCCATTATCATCAACATGCTCGTCCTCGTTCTCGTCCTTATTTAGCTACAAAACCCGGAACATTATTTACAGCGCCAAAGGGGGGCGAGAAATTGAGCTACCAGTGTCCTACGAAGACTAAATTGTTTGTGCGTGTGGCAGTTGCTGATAAAAGGACGCAGCTTCTATGCCCAAAGGATGCCAGTGGAAGCAAAGTTAGTTAGCCATTTAGCTATTTACCCCCAAACAAAGTTGCAGCCAATTAGTACAGCGACTTTTAGCAACACGACTAGCACGTAAAAATATGCTAACGTTGCTTCTTTAACCAAAGCAGTTACTGAGATTCTATTTCTGCTGGCATTGCAAATATTCTGAATACTGACCAATGTCCAAGGTGGAGCTGCCGGCGCGAGCTATTAATCAAAACAAAGGCAGACACCAACAATGCCCCATAAATAGCCTTCTCCTCGCATGGAGGCATCACATCACATTCATTCACACATTCTGGCCGCTCCCCTCATGCCACACCCCTGGACACGCCCTTGGTGAGGGAGGCTACATATAAATAGTTTTGCTAAAGCTTCGACATTCCTTCATTTGTTGGTAGACTGTCAGGCCAGTCAAGTTGACGTCGCCGTCGATTCTGAACGCAAACCCTCACTCACAACCACAATTACAACTCACCCAGCGGCGGGTGTTGTTGTCTGGCATAAAAAGGCTATTACGTGCCTGGCATATGCGCAACTGTGGGGTTGCTATTAGGGTGGACGAGGGGGAGATTGTAGGATGTGCAGATCGAAAACAGTTTACAGAAATGATTACAACATGGCGAATGCTTAATGAGTAATGTGGCGTATGTGTGATGTGTGTGATGTTGCTGTGCAGACACACGAATGAACATCTACTGTTGAAACTAGGATATTTAATTAGAGTAGTACATGACCTCAATTGTGAATTCATTGATTACATTGTGCGGAGTGGATCAAGCGACGACACATCTAATTAAAATGGATACTTCGAAAAGAAGCAAAGAGCGCACTTTAGAATTTGAAGTGAATAGAGAATAGAGAGAAGAATGAATTAAAGATCTCATTAATAGTAATAAATTCTAAATGCAAGTATTAAAAGTTAAGAATTACAGTTTCTTATCTTAGAAACATGTAAAAGTTTTAAGCAGTTTAAAAAGCACAAAACTCTAAGCAATGCGATAAGCTCTATTTTCAAATAAAAGCTGTTAGCCAACAAATTGTTAGTTTCCCACTTACAACAGACTCTTAAAATAGTTATAGTAAACCGCACGAAACATCAAGCTGTTCTATTTTCAAAAAGCTTTTAGATATTAACGTGACAGATTGATAGTTGTCTACTTATGAGAGTCTATTAAACTGAGCTCCATTGTCCCTTTACAAAAGCAACCTGTGTTTGACCAGTGGGAGGACATTTCGCATTTTCAGTGCACTTTCTGCTCACCTTCTTAAATAAGCCAAATGCGATGATTTATGATGCTTATAAAAATACATGATGCTGACACCACGCAATGGTATTGCCAGAACTAAGTTGAACTTTTCAACGCTTTCAACATGTGCTACATACATGTTTACGTTAAAGCCAAATGCCCAGGGCATGACATTTTTACAAGGGGGTGTCGAATGTTGTTACAGCTGTCACAATACGCAGTGTGTTGAAAGTGTCGACAAAGTCATCAATAACAAACGACTGTGCAAGCAGGCGAACTTATTATATATATGTATATAAATATATTCGAGTATATATATTTGCACATATAGACCATATAGACAGAGAGTAGACCACAATGCAAACCGCATTTAATCTATAATAAATCATTGAAACATGGTAGCGCAATTGTGCTGCAAGCTATTTGTTGTGCATTGCACATTGAATGAAAACTGTTGACATACAATTACATTTAAAAATGTTCTTGTGGCTTTTTACACTTTGTGTTGCATACATATCTACAAATGTATTCAACCCACCTTCAGGTATATATATGTACAGAGCATAAATTGTATTCAAGCAGCATAGCAAGCCAAATAATTAATCATTAATAAAATCATAATACAATAACTCGTATACAATACAGTACAACAAACTATTCTTAATCAAATACTAAGAAACATGGTAGAGCATATACCGTTAGATATAAAAGTTCGTCCAGCAGTTGGCCATAGTAAATGGCTAGAGGATCTGATTAGTACTTATCCCTTGCCAGCAGCACCTTCTCATCAGTGTCGCGATGCATTTCTTAAAGACTTGCTGGAGCCCTTCAAACCGCCGGAGAAGACGGAGAGCATTGAAGATGAAGATTCGGACAAACAAGTGCAGTTTGGAAGATATCAAACGGAATTATCTGAGTCATTTAATGTTGAAAGAGATTTGTTCAATTACATGGAAAAAACTCGTCGCGCTACCACTCATAGGTCAACAGTTGCTTCCCAGAGAGAGTCTCGAATCCAGGCACCAGATTTATTCAAGCTTATGAAAGGGCGATATGATAGAGTATCCTCAGCTGTCGGTCACTTGGCTGTGATCTTAGGCTTGAGAATACTTCAGGATCGATTGCGTACTGTGCTTGAAATGTGGCCAGTGAGCGTGTCCGTTGATAAATCGTACAATATGTTCAGTTGGTCAATTCAGGATTATATTACACGCTTCAACATGCCCAATCAGACGTATTTAGATATAACAGAAAGAGAGCTCAAAGATCAAATGGATTGCTTCAAGTTTCGCATGGATGTGAGCGAAACAATTCGATTGGTCTATGCTGTGGATGACGATATCAGGAGTAAACGTGATATATGCGATAATTCCATGTTGTTGATAGAGTAAGTCAAAATGGGGATGTCTGAGAAAGAATTGTTATGCATTCTCATAAAATAGATATATTTAAGTAACATCTGTATTACAGGGATGCCCAGACGGACATCATGGAGCTTGTGACAACATTTAAGAAGAATGCTGAAGAAGGATACTTAGATGCTGCAACGGCAGCCCATCGAACACCACGCTCCGCTGATCCTCAGCATGCCAAGATGTGGGCTATTCAGGCCAAATACAATTACGATGATTGTAAGTCATTCTCAAAAGTCTCATGATGTTATTCTAATCATCATTTTGTTCATAGTTGTGTATCCTATTGAGGCACGCTATCGTATTAAGTGGGCTCAAACGCAGGTGGAGCAGGCTGTCATGTATAGTGATTGTTTCATTAAGGTACGACAAATTGCACAATATATCATATTTTTTTATTGCTATTTAATTTATTTTCTGTACAGGAATTGAGTAAGGAGGTGATTGAATTGACAGAAGGATATACAGAGAGTAAATTATTTTGGGAATGCAGTCAAATAGCCTTCGAGCAGCAGATTCATGCGTTAAAAGGTCGCATCACTGATTTTGAGTTGGCATACGATAAGAAGATGGAGATCATTGCAAATGATCGAGAAATATTACAAAATAAATTGTTAAAGGCCAAGGAGGAACTTGCAAGCAATAGGGAACGAATACCAATGTTTCATTTAAGAATTGAAGAGGTGAAAGATCTTATTGCCAAACAAGAAGCGGAAGAAATGAATGAAATGGTAATTAATTACTAAGAACAACTTACTAAGTCTTAAGCTAAGTCTTTTATATATAGAATCGAATAGGAGTCTCAAGTCGCCCATCAAAAAAGAAATCGCTGAACAATAGAAAATCTGGTGACAAAAAGAAGAAATCTTTGGGCAATAAGAAATATTAAATGTGGCACTAAAGTAGAACCTTTTTAATTCTATACATAATTTTATACATATATATACGATAATTATTTGAAATTAATTTGAAATCTTCATTAAAACTTCACAATTATTATTTTTGTTTCAATTGCAATGCGTGACCACAGTGGCTTCTCTGCAAGTATGTACAGCTAGTTGGTAGTTGCGCTGTTCTCTGCAAGTCGGGGTTATAATATTAGTTTATATCTGTAATTAATATTTAATGAGAATTATGTATATACCCTATAAAATGTATAATTAAAACAAAGTTAATTTAATTCAACAAAGTTATGGCTAATCGAAAACTAATGTATATACATATTATAAGAAGAGACAACAAAAATTGCTCAAAAGCTGAACAAACCATAAAGAATTCGCTGAAATGCTTGACTTTACCGAGTGTTGCAACATTTTTACTGTTTTTATTGTTTTTATTGAGCGCCAACAAATTGGTCTGTGGAGTTAGTCGCTGGTATTGCTTTTATGATCATATCATAACAGCATTAATAATTTTGTTGTTGTTATTACTGAGTTTTGTTGTGTAGTTTCTTGTTTTGATTGCATTTGTTGGCGGCGCCTCACGTATTGTTATGGACTAAAGGCGTTTATTGGTTTTTTCACGCAATCGCTAATGAGTAAAACATTTACGAGCACAGCTGACACCCTCGCTCGACTCAATGCCCCGCCAAGCACCCCATTAATTCTGCGGCAAAGGAATGAAAATAAAACCATAATGCAAAGTCTTAAAGTCAAAGAACTTTAAGGCTTTGGAAATTTGTGTAGTGTAATTTAAGCGAGCTCATACTGTACGCCTTGAGCTTGTCTGGAAATGTCTTGCAACAAAGAATTTGCTATAAATACTCGTAGAACTGTTAGTCAAGGCAAGACAGCTTATCAGTTGGCTGTCGCCAGCTTGTCTGACGCTTTCTTTAGAAAACCACAAACCACAAACAACCCCAGCCAGCCCCATCCATCAATTTTGTATACTTTATCGATAAGCTAAACATTTGCCCGATACCCAAACCAGTCTGTACATTACATTTCAGCCATAGTTTGCTGGTAATGCGTGTAATTTACACACAGACCATTGAAGCAGAAAGCTTTTGGGTCTGGACTTTTCATAAATTGACTGGGAAACGACTTAACTTTTAATCAAAGCTATATCTAAAGTGTAAAGGCATTTAAAGTCATACTTTTTACTTCGACTTCGTTTGACGCCCTTGTCCATTGCTCTCTAAAAACATGGCTTACATAATTGGTGTTAATAAGAGCACCAACAAACTCAGTCACAGTTCCAGTTTAAGTAAAATTTCCATTCCTCGTCATAGTTCCAGTTCAAGAGGACAAAAAGTCATTTATGCAAACTGCTGCTGGCAGCTGATAGCAATTGAAGCAATGTCAACTGGAGCAGTCCTTGATAATTGAATGTATTGTTCTTATATTGTCCTTTCTTGTCTGAAAGGAAACCACCAAGCAGTTTCGGGGTACATTTATATAAATGTCCATGTCGTTGTGAGTCAGAGTCATAGACGCTGACAGAATGAGACCACAAGACATTTCTAGCGTTTTATCTGGCTGCTTAATTCACGGCTCCGTTTATGAGACAAGTCTTAAGTTCTGATGACGCACATTCCCAGCCCTTGGCCTTGTGCTGTCTCTCGTCATCATTAAGTAAACGCAACCTGTTGGTATGGGACTTACTTTGGCTTTTATAACACACAAGTCTGCATCGACTTTATGTTCATTGACAACTTAGCTACAAGTATATTAAATATAATTAATATTATATAATTAATATCAATGTCTGAATAAGACGATTGGTCACAATTACATTCACTTGTAAGTCATCTTCTTTGCAGTCAAATCAATCAACCACAGAAGGTAAAAATTGGTAAAAATATTACTTCTTGTGTATTTATATCCGTATTGATCTCTTGCTCCAACAAAATTACCCAATTCGTTTTCGCTCGCTATCCCTCTCTCTCTCTCTCTCTCTCTCTCTCTCTCTCTCCGCTTGTCCCTGCCTATTAAGGTCTGCGGTAGTCTAAACAACAAACATGCGGCCAAATCGAAGCAAACACACAGTCAACACCCACAAGCCAAAAAGGCACTCAAAGCCAATTTACATGTGGCACAGTCAAACACAGTAATTGTGGGTTTCTCTCTGTGTATGTGTGTGTGTTGCAATGTGTGGGTATTACACCTGCGGCCACTTCGAGAGAAGGCCTCTGAGGTTAAACTTTTGTGTAGCGGCTGTTGACTTTTCACATTGCCCTCTGTATTGCTCAAAAGCTCACTCTTAAAACAAATCATCTTTTATTATAACGCATTAATCATACGCAGTGTGCGCCTTCGTTGCTTTGAGGCGGAAGTGCAAAGTTCGAGCTGAAAACCAAACAGGGCCACAAAAATATATACACATTTCTTTTCAACAGCCTAGGGGTCTGTTTGCTTCTTTCATCACATTCTGAGTGAGGCTTTTAATTTTTTTTTTGACTTCGGTGTTGCCTACTTTTGTGCTTGGCCATAATTTATGACCAGGTGTGCGGTGTGTAGCTCTAATTGCGTGATAAGTTTTACCAATGAGCATTCTCTCGGTGTTTGTATTTCATTCAGCTCAACTTGCTGCTCTATCGGCCGTTTTGTTCCGATTGACGTCAATTCGTGTCGTCGTCGCCGAATGGAGTCCAATTTGTGAGACCGTTGCCAAGTTTCTTTACCTTGGCTGAGTTGGTCGAGAGCTTGGCATAGGCCATTGATTAATGGCTACCGCTTATTAACAGCCATTTTGTGTTGGGTAATCGGCATAGTACTTTCACGATTTAGCCAAACAACTCAATTTATATTTGACAAAAGTCAAAAAGTTTTCTCTTGAAATTCTCAACTCATCGTTGTTGTTCAAATGACTGTAGCATACTTTCGAGCGATTTGTGTTTGAGCATCGTAACCATAAAATCCAACAGCACTCACAAAATGTCGCAGTGTTTTCCGCAAAAACAACAATGAAAATGTGGGTATTGAAAGTTCGTTGAGCGAAAAATGCTTTGGGCATTTCTGGTTAAGTTTTGTGACGTTGCGGCAGCTGCAATTGCTGTTGAAAGTTGTACGTTGTATGTTGTACTTGGAGTGCTGCGGCAAAAACTCGCGAAAGCAACATGACCTTGTTGAGTGGCATGCAGCTGCTTAATGTCAGTCAGCCAAGCGGCAGGGAGTCTGTTTATCTTGGCCCTGTCAACGGCAAAATGTCGGCCCCCCCCAAAACGCAGTTCGACATTTAGGCAATCCCACGAAACGGCAGCAAAATGCCCTAAAAAAGATACACGGTGTAAGCACTGCGCTTACACATTTGGAATTCAAAAACCAGCGAACTTACTGCCAACATGCTGTTTCCTAGACCAAGGGGGCGTGTCTTACCCCAAGCATGTGGGCGTAAGAAATATATATCCAACCGGAAAATTGGACTGAGTTATAAGCAACTGGAACTGTGTTAAGGCCAAAAGTTTAAAGGCGACGTCGGGACGCCAACAACAACAAAAGAACACCAGCTCAGATATCAGAATGTTATGCCAAAAAGTTTGAATTTAAATTCAGGACACCAGACGACAAATTAATGCGCAAAAATTGTGATTTTGATTAAGAGTGAATGAAAATAAATAGCTGCGTAGAAGCGAAAGGAAAGAAGCCATCCGCTGGGAATGATATTAAAATGCTAATTTTTGAAGAAGACATAGACTATTTTATTGTGAAATGCGAGTAAAATTGTTTGAAACTGATGGTTTATATCATGTTTAAATGTGCTCTTAAACATGAATAGATTCCAATGCGGCAAGGACAGTTCAAGGACAACATTAAGTGAGCTTTAAGTAAAAACATTATTATTAAAATGCATTAAGAGTTTAAAACTCTCTTAGCTGCATACATTTCTAACTGCAAACAAAGGGTAGAGAACTCAGCTCAAGGATAACATTAAAAAAGGTTTAAAGATTGATTTATAAAATTCATTTGATGTAAAGCAGAAATTTCTTCCAACTACATTAATTTGCTTCTGACAAACCGAACTAGATAAATCAGTTCAAGAATCTGTGGTAGTTGTAGCATATTCTAAAAAATAAATTTCAAGGATAACTTTAAAGAAATCTTTAATCGCATCAAATGAATTTTGTTTCATAAAGCTTAAGCTTTAGCTGCCCTTTAATCTTTAAACTTTAAGCTGCTTTTTCTCAGAATAATGCTAAGATTTCATATCCTTGTTTGTGCTTAATAGAAAATCTCTGTATTTCTAATGAAAAAAATATGCTTTCATTAATTTTACTTATATTACAATTGTTGTATGATGCTTGGCGCGTGCAGTTGAAAAATGTAAACCAGGAAATGCTATTATAATAACAAGAAAGTAGCTCAAACCCTGGACAGTCCAAGTCTCTGCCGACCATCTGTCTGTCTTAAGCAACAATTGATGCTCACTATTCCTTTGTTTTCGTGCCTTTAATGGATGCATAATAAATGGTGGTAATGGAGGTAGACAGCCCTTACCAAGGGAACCAGGAAGCGTTACCATAAACAGAACCACCTGGAGCAGGTACCATTTTCTGGCAATAAACTTGCAATTAATGGACGCCAAATGAGCTTCAATGGGCAAACCTGTGGCCGCTTTGTGCTTTTGCCCTTTGTGTGTGCCGACAGTGTTTTAGTTTCTTTGTTTTGGTCAGGCTTTTGTGGTAAATGGTAGGCTGACGATTCGCCATCGGTTCAGGGTGTTGATGACCCAGAATCACTGTGAATTACTGTTTAATTTAAATCCTCTACGTCAATTACTGAATCTCGAAACAAAAAGGTATTTAAACTTTGCAGCTTTATCCATAATCCCTGAGTGCTCGCATGACTTTTCTAGAAAAATTGGCTAGTGTAATAAATTGTTTTTAAATTAATGTTAAATTAAAAATGTTACAAACCAGTGTCAAGTGACAATAACTTTTCAAATGAATTCAAAACTAATAATGTAACATTTGTAATTTAATATTTGAGCAAACTCTAGTTCTTCTGAATTGGTTGCTAGATGAATTTTCTAGCTGGAAAATTTGTTTGCAGTGTTGAGTGCTCTGTGCTTGCATCAATTTCTCATATTTGCTGCAGGCAATTTGTGTTCTATTCGTATTCAAAAATGTTTATAATAAGCAGTACACATTTCAGTGGCTTTTACCTTGGTGTTCTGTTTGTGGCCAATACTGAGAGATAACAGGCAAATGCCTGGCAATGGCAACAACTCTGACTTCCGCTTCCGCTGTAGCTTGTAACAAAACGCTTTGGGCCATAAAGTTAATAAAGAAAAACCAACTTTTTACGTTTGTTTAAATAAGATTTCAGACCGTTTAGGTTTATGCAAATAAGGACTCCAGGCAGACTTAGCTGAAAGCTAATTTAGCTAATTTAAGTAACTTTCAACTGTCAGGCACTGCAACAAAGTCCAGTTAAATTTATCGGTTGCTTAGCTAAATGGAATTATAACTGCGTGAAATCGAGTGTCAACAGTGATAAGGTCCAATGATATGCTGAATTCGAATGAGAATGAGCCTAGTCTGCGGTTGGGGTGTTTTGGCCAGCTTTAAGTGCATTTAGCATTAGCTTGACTGCCCAAAATTGAATTTAAGCGAAACCAGTTATTCAATTGAGTTGAAGGTCTCCTATCGTCAACAAATTACTAGAAATGATAATCCCACTGACAGTCACACAACGCACAGCAACAATGTGGCCAAAAGTATATTACCAATGAAATTGTCAAGTGGTGCACAAAAAGTCAAAAGGAAAAAACGAAAACAAACGAACTGCGGCTGAGGCTGAGGCTCATAAGTGAAGTGGAGCTAAAGTGGGCTGAAGTGGACAGAACTGGAGTGGTGCGAACTGGTGTGAGTGAGAGTGGTTTAAGGATATCCGGTTAACTCGACTGTGTTTCGTTTTGCCATAAAAGCCAATTGCTTGCCATTTTTGCGGATTGTTTGCCTCCCAAAAATTCGCAACGGTGTCAAACTCGTTTCGCTCACGCGACAAAAAATTACAGATATCAGAAGAAGAAGGGGAGGTTGGATAAGGGGTCACTTAAAAATGGTATATGAAACTACAAAGTGTCTGTGGGTAAAGCCTTTTTTGCACTTCCCAAAACGGATGGTGGGGGGGGGAGGTCCTTGATGTTTTCCAGTCAAATGACTGTGTAAATTTCATTGCAGCACCATCAACGTTTCGTCGACCAACCGAACAATTTCCCTTGAGGCCTCCGGCAATGGTATTTGTATTTGTGTTTGTGTGTGTATTTGTTTTTTTTTTTTTTTTTTTTTTTATTTTGTCAACACAAAAACAATTGCTAACTGGGCCGCTTTTCAAGCTGGTATTCTGCTATTGTGTTGATTACACCGCGGGCGACCATAACAATTAGAATTAAATTAAGGGAATTAACGCCTTGTGCAAATTGAGACCTCTTTCCCAGTGGTGTGGTTAGTTGCAGTAGGGGGTGAATAGCGAATAGAGGCTGAAGGGAGCACAATTTCACACATGACAACGCATGTTGGCTTTCTGTTATCATTGCGGCTAACCACAGCGACAACAGGGTGCAAGTGAGAGAAATATGTGGAGACAATTTAACTGGATGTTGTTGAGCGCCGCATGAAAGTTCCACAAGTCAAACTAAATCTACAATTAATTAATTAATTAGTTAATTATGTTTGCTTTAATACTTTAATCTTGCTATCAAGCTCCTTCTATAAATAACTTATATGCCTTTTTGCTGATTAGTCTTAGCCAAGTTCAACAGTAAACTCATATGTTCTTTCCAATTGCATTTAAAGATTTGACAAAGTGTTTGTAAAGTTAAAATCAATTGCTGTGAAACAGCAACAATTTCAACTAGAATGTAAGCATTTTCACCTCTTTTTCTCCTTCTTATACATATTTTATATAACTGTGCAATGCATTGTAACTTTTCTTTTACACGTTTACTTTCCAAGCACTTGTATGAACAGCTCGCTGAGTTCACAGTTCTTCAAGTTTTCTACACATTTTTATTCTTATTTTATTTTTCTGTTTGTGAATTGACGTTGTTTTGTTGTTATTTCCATTATCGTTGTTGTGCACAACTTGCAAATGTTCATATTTTTATATTTTCGCTCCATTGCTCAATATTTTTTTTAGTTGAGCTAACTTCCTGGATAAACTCAGGCTGAAGACCAGAAAGAATACGAATGTGAAAGGTTAAGACTTCTGCTTGTTTTTCTAAAACTAAAATGTTTCCAGCTAAATAAACAACTGAGAACTTTATTTGTGGGAGGTAACACTTTATGGTATCTGGAGACATTAGTTGTAGGTCACTCGACTCAAACGACAATATTTACATGAAAAAGTTCGTATTGTGGGTCTATTAATGGTTGCATTGTTATATTCACCTCTATTCTCTCTCTCTCTCTCCTCTCTTTACAATGCTATCTCCATTTCTACTACAGATTAGTTTGCTTTATCGATTGTACGATTGCATAGACTTCTTGTATTTGCCGGCCCTCAGCAGCTTTAGTTAGTTTGTCTGTCGTTACATTTGCTTGTCCGCCTCTCGGCACCTCGCAAAAGCAAACAACTTCCGTGTGACAGCAGAACTCGACTAAATCCAAAGCCAAAGCCAAAGTACTCAGACAAGCACTAATAGAGAGAGAGCTATATTTGTAGATAGAACGAGATAGAGACTGAGTCAGTGTCAGCGTCGGTCGATCGAACAACTTGCATTTAAAGAACGAAATGTTTGTGTTTGTTTATTTTCGGTTTCTGTTGCTCATGTGATTTTCGGACTGAAAAGAAAAGTCGACAAAAAGGTAAAAGAAAAGCTGCAACATAGCAAGCTGAGCGTCGAGCACGTGCCGTGGTTTAAGGGAATATTAAAGCAATTTATACTGCAATTAAGCGAATTGAAAACTTTTTTGAGTTTTAAAAGAAGAGTCTTTGAATCATTATAGTGGAAGTTTTGTCTTTCCAAGCGGCAGGCTCATCAAAAATTGAACTCAATTTGATTAATTAAATCGCCACATTTAAGACGCACTTAATCTAAATAAGTGTCTGATTGGTGCGAATTAAGTAGAAGTTTCAATAGCTTCTCCAACTCAACGAGGGTTGAAAGACAAGGTGTTGCTGTTGGTTCCGTCTCGATGATAAGCAATGGGTTCTTTCTCTGTCTGTTATATAATATGGGGGGAAAGAAGTCGAACTTACTTAAATGAACAATCGATGTTATCTTTCGACGTGGGTTTGCCTCCACAAAGACAGACACTTGGGCAGCGCTCACGTTTTTATGGAAGGTACTTAAATGGGGGGCTCGGCAACTTTAGCGCCAAGTTAATGCGTTTTATCAATTGAGTTCCATCAAATGGAACACTTTGTACGTAACTGTAGCGAAAAGTGAAAGCCAAATGAAGGCAAATAAATTGGATTCCTCGCCCGAAAGTTAGTTAGTAGCTCTCGAAGCAAATAACCCGCCGCATAAATTAGTTGCTCACTTCAATACAGGGATCTCATCCCAACTTAAATGTATTTATTGCCATTTTGTTGAAAAGAAAAGATATTAAAGCAGCGCGTTGGACACGAGGATTTCTCCGATTTCGTAATTAGAGTTTTGCTGTTAACTTGGCTTTAATTGAGTTGCAGCTGCAGCATTTCATTTCGCCTTTGATACTTAAGCCTTCGCCATTTTTTCTTTATTTGCATCTCTTTTATCTCACCTACATTTTCTGTCGTTGTGTGTCTTGTGCAGAAATTCCGCCTAATTGAAAGCCAACACGCTGTGGCCTTTTAACCAAGGCAAAGTTGCTTTAAACATAAGTTCCTGTAACAAGTTGTATTTCAATAAATTAAATTGGAATTTATTTATAGCACACAGAACGTTTTTAACTGGAATTGTACTTATGTATTAATTATATCGTATGTGAAGAACATATGCAATTATATACTTATGTTATATACACATTTATATAGGTATTTAAGTATGTCACATTGATATCTCAGAAGAATGTTGCACATCGAATAGTACATACAACATTAACAATTCAATAATTAATTTTATTTATTTTAATATAATTTTATTTAATATCGATTCGCGCAGAAAATTTGGTTTCGGTTTATGGAATTTCTCAATATTGTATTCGGATATCGTATATTGTTTTTGTTTTATTTAGTACACGATTAGTTGGAATTTTAAAGGTACAACTCTCAATTTGTATAGCGTTAATATTGACTAGTATTTCCTTTATACAGCATTTATCGCATGTTGGCCTCTTTATGTGCTCACATATATATTTAACTATGAATATCGTATAGACACAGATTTGTTAAGTAAAGGATAAATATTGAATTGCTGTTTTAGCTAACTAATTGCTGACTTAAGATTATATTATTTTATTCTCATCTTACTTCTTCTCTTTCTTTGAATACTTATACTGATATCTCACAAATATATTTTTAACTTTTTATTAGGATACAGAAGAAAGCTCAAAGATTAATTGGTTTAACCAATAGCTGTATATTATATTTATTATCTTAGATTTATTTTAACTAGAAATTTCCATTCGTACAGCCTAATCTCGTCTCAACTTCAGTGGCATTTTACACCTTTGCATCGCTGTACTCGATGCGGACTGTGCGTCTTGGTCGCTGCCCCCGCAAGGGATTGGAATTTGCCTCAGAGGCTCCTCCCAGACTTCGCAGCGCCAGAAGTTCCCGCGGCTACAATTGCGTGCGTTTTGCGGCGCCATTGTTGCCTGAGTTTGGGGCATCGCCTGGAGCCTCAACGTAGGAGTAGGATGGCGTTTCCATGACCAGAGGATGACATATTTCATAGACGGGAACCTTTAGGCTTGTCTTGCGTAACCCACCCAAGCTGCTATGTGAGCTTGAGCTGGGCCCAAACGAACGTCATCTGGAGTCATTGCCCAGCTCTGAATGTGAGTGATGCAGTTCGCTCTCATCGCCAAAACTATGAGCTGCTGCACTGGGCGTAATACTCGGAGTACGTCCCTGAATGCGTATGGCGGACATGTCGGAGCCCCGACGTGAACTCTTCAAGGAAACACTTTGCCGGGAACAAAAGCAACGACAGATGATACGCTTGAAGGCGAAGCGAAAGTCTTTTGAAAAGAGCGCATAGATCATGGGATTTACAGCCGAGTTGCAGTATCCCAGCCAGAAGAGCACCGAGAAGAGAAGCGGATCAACGCAATCTTGACAAAAGGGTCGTATAATGTAGATCGTAAAGAATGGACACCAGCAGAAGATAAACATGCCAACGATAATAGCCAATGTTTTGGCCGCTTTAGTTTCCATGCGAAAGCGCTTCACTTGCGCCTTGATATTCCTTCTGCCCATCTTCTTGTTGGCCGACCGAGGATGTACCCCAATGCCGCCAGTTTCACTCGTGCTGCTTTGGCGCCTCGCCAGCTCCGGCAACGCTTTGCTCACCTGCAAATAACAGGTGCTACCTCCATGATGTTGCTGTCTGTATAGCTGCGACTCTGTTGACTCGCGTCCATGGGCGCCGTTGTAGTGTACGGAAAAGAGGGCATTGCTCGATGTACGCCTTTCATGAGATGCCTCCGACTGCGCCAACTCGTTGATGTTCTCACTGGATGGATAGGACACTGAGATCTTGATCTTGTCATGCTGATGATGCAGTCGTCTTGTGGCATATTTGCTTAATCGCTCCGGTGAAGGTGTACCAAGTGTTGTTGTCGTGCTCTGCGTGCTGCCATTGCTGTGCATCGAGTCCTGTTGATTAGAGCCACGTCCACGGTGAATACGTAGCGTCAAACGTTGCTCCTCGAAGCGAGAGCCAATGCCCTTGGAGCCTATCGAAAAGTGGGGAAAAAATAGGAAATCAGCATTAGTTGTCACTGTTCATACGATTTACATGATGTCTCCTGACTTATTGAATATCGCTTATACGCCCCGTTGCACAGCACGCACGCTATTTGTTGGCCCGTTGCCAGGCCAGGCTGCACTTTAGTAAATTAAACGCGTAATTATGCAAATGTATTGGCATGAACGCGACAAGCACTCAATGTACCCCCACTTCCCTTCCTTCCTTTTCTTCTTCGTCGCCTCCTGCTTCTGCATGTCTTGGCAACAATGTTGTCCTGATGTTCGTCTTAGGCGCGTTTAAGCTCTCTTCAAAGAGAACTTTATTTCATTAATACACATACATTTGCATAATTTCAGACACTCACACAAGCCCACACATTCACACACACACACACACACACACATCGAGAACTTTGCTGTGTCTTACTGTCTCCCTCTCTGAACTCTGTTGTTGCCCGTTTTGCATTTATTACTCATACGCACATTTAACAGCAGTATAAATTTTCATTACACGCCGCGTGAATGTAATGAATAAACAGCACAATAATGCCTTGTCATTTTGATTGTTGATGTAGCCGGCACTCTCTTAAATTATTACTAGCTGTCTGACACAGTGAGCCACTGTGCTGACCAATTCGGTTCAGAGTCAGGAACTCTTCGCTGTTTAAAGCCAGAACTTTAATATACATGCGAAGTACGAGTATGTGGTCTACTTAAGACATTTTGTTGTCCTTCTATTCATGAAATAGTTGTTCACATTACTGCAAAAGCGAACAAAGTAATTGATTTGTCAACATTTCTATAGACAAACAGTCAAACTAATTGAGAATGTTTAAATGAAACATTTTTGAGCTATCAAAATGACTCTCAAAGGGCAGTTTAATGTGAAGTGTGTGTGTGTGTGCAAAGCAATTACCAAATTCGTTGTCAAGCAATCAAACAATCTATTGCTTGTGAAAGCTTTAATATATTTTGCGATATGTCTATTGTTTGGCTGATCATCATGATACTTTAATAACCTTTTTCTCTTCTCTTCTCTCTGTTTTCCTAAAATACCTTTACTTTTGTCGGCGTTCGTTTTTGTTTTTATTGTGTTATTAGTGTTTGGTTTTGCATTTATTTTTATTGAAAATGCTATTTGACTTAACCATATTAACGGCGGATATACACATATACCTAAGAATAGTCTTTAGATTCAAGTTATATAATACATATATATTTAACTAACTGAACTGATGAATTATTTAGATGACAACAAAAGGGTACAATAGATCTGCTTAACACTCTACGTACTCGTACTTAGGTCACGGTGTATCAACGTGAAGTAAGTACATTTAAAATTACATCAACTTAAGCTTAGTATGCCTTAGGCCTAAGTAAATACACGTAAATTATTGCCATTAAGTTACAATGTCGTTCGAATGCGAATACTGTCAATGTCAATGTCAAATGGGGCTGACGGCGGTTACAAAAGTACAAATGCGAAATAAATTGGCTTATGTCAGATGTAAGTAACAATGTACTTGTTGTTGTTGCTACTACAATTGGGTGGCTTAAAGCACTCGACCCTTGCAGAAGCCACCGCGTCGTATCCGCCTCGTACTCCCGGTGGCGTCCAAGTCACCAGTTCCCTTACTCGTATCTTGTGGTAACGAGGAAGTGCGCTGCAAAGGACTTGTCTCATAATTGCCGATTAGTCAGCTGAAATCAACACCATCTCCGTCATCAGAGCAACCCGAAATGGTTTTATGGAATGTCGCTGGTGCCATCAGAGCTCGTGCCGCAATCATCTGGAAATTCTCCGATGCTCGGAAGCCGCTGCGAGTGCAAACACAACGACAAACGATGCGTTTGAAGGCAATGCGAAACTCATTAGAGAATAATGCATAGATCACCGGATTGATAGCCGAGTTGCAGTAGCCCAGCCAGAAGAGCACTGAGAAAACCGTCGGTTGTATGCACTGGTCACAGAATGCGCGTATCAAATACATTGTGAAGAACGGCAGCCAGCAGACTATGAAGCCGCCAACAATGATGGCCAATGTCTTCGCCGCTTTTGTCTCCATGCGAAAACGCTTCACTTGAATCTTTGCACTGCGTTTCCCTGCACGTTTCTTGGCTGCCGACGAGGCTGCCGAGTTGCCTCGCTCCAGATCAACTCCTCCTCTATTGTCCGTGTCCAAATTGAACGTGGTTTCGCCTATGTCGAACAGGCTACTCTTGAATGACGCGCGCCGTCCATTCGACAGTGCACTTGCTCCTCCCTTTGTACTGCTGATGACCGCATAATGAGGCGAGGGTGGAGGCGCTTGAGAGCCTCCCAGACGTGGCGATTCCAACATATTTTCTGAAGATGGAAATGAAACCTTTATGGCCACCTTCTCATGCCGCTGGCGGTTAACTCGCATCGATGTGGCTCGCTTGGGCGTGCTGAGCTGTGAGGCAGCTTGATGATCCTCGTTTGAAGTGCCAATTGTAGTTCCAGCTGCGCCATTGCTGTTCACACTTAAAGTCGAGGACATTGAGTGCACGGAGAGCGGGGTACGTTGTGGTGTACCACAAGGACGGCCACGATGGATGCGCAGAATTAACTGGGAGTCATCATCCCGATTATTGCCCCCCGACTCTCGTGGGCTGCCTGCAATAATTCAGTATTTTTGGAAGTTGTCGGGAAGTCGAAATGAAACTCATTACAAATTTCACATGATACATTATGTTGTTTGGTGTTTTTTTGGGAATCAGCGTGAATATTGATTAACATTCATTTTGTAATATACATGAGCTTGTGTGTGTGTGTGTGTGTGTGTTTGGTGGGTGATTGTTCTTCTTTTAGTTAGAGACAAATGAAATTCTTTTTATTTTGATTGGTTTTTGTTTAAAAAAAAATATGAAAAACATTAATATAAGGCAGGAATCTAACTACGAACATTAACATTGAGATATTTGTTGGAAAAAAATGTATGTATATGTATGTACATATTTATTAAGTATGTACACTACCAACGTTACTTAATTATATAAGTAAAATTAATAAGAAAAATAAATTATTATGCATGTTCTCAACTCCAATCTCGTTTCAATGTCTTATAAATCAAATATTTGTCTTATATTAATATGTACCAATATGTTGGAAATTAATTAGAATAGAGAACATGAATTTTCAATTATTTAAATTTGTTATATTATTGGGTAGGACCAGGCATAAGCAAAAATGCTTGAGTAGTTTAAGTTGAATTTTTAAATAATCTTTTTTATTATAATAAATATTTAATAAAATTAACAAAATCTATTTAATTATCATAAAATGGTTGAGTTATGATGTTGGGTAACTTTGTTTTCTTATTTTATTTGTACAATGTTTTAAAGGAAGAATAAGGTCTGAAGTATGTAAGAGCTGCATTAACTTAATTGGTGTTTAAATGCCAGATGGACATTTATTTGACTGTACACAAATCAGTATTTACTGCCTGAACAATTTATTTCTTTACCATCCAATTTGTATAATATAGAAATATTATAGGTATAAATACACAAGAAATTTAATTTCTGCTGTATTTTGCACTATTGAGATACTCCATTATTAATCAATAATTAATTAAATATTGCCTAAAGGTATTCTATTTCAGTTTACTCATACTCATACTCATAAAATAAAATAAAATAATATGATTGGCAAATATAGAAAGCTGCATCATAAATAATGGAATTTAATTAATTTTCAACTGATGTTCCCAGAGAAACCTAACCATGGTGGACAATATTTAATATTTCAGATATACAGAAAAAGTTACCGCTGAAAGCGAATATGTGCACTATCAGATATAATTTACTTTTGGCCAAATCCGTATGGTCAATAGGACTATTTGGTTACTACAATATTGGCAAAAGCGAGTTGAATACATATGAAAAGGTAAAAAAATGTGAAAAAATCCATTTGCATAAAAACAGATAGGAAACGAACCCAAAAAAATATGCAAAAATGCAAATACAAAAGACATGCTTTTGATTTATATATATGAGTAGCAAAAGGAAAAAGAAATGTAAATCCATATTAATGCCTACAATATTCCATTTGAACGAATTTGAAAGGAAAAACAATAACAAAACTTCCCTATTAATGTGCACATAAAAAACTATTATCATATTTGTTTTCCTTTGTAGGGATAACTCTCCACAAAAGCTTCAGGCATTGTGTAAAAGAAAGTGAAAGCGAGGGTTATCGAAACAAAATAGGTAAACGAGAAAACTGTTTTCATATCTAAACTGTTGACAAATTGAAATGTTACGCTTTGGCAATCGCATTCAGAAATGCAAATTGATGATCAAACGCACATTCTTATAGGGAAGCAAAATAATAATAATAAAATACACGCATAAATAATATGTGATGTGACGATTTCAGTGGAATTTGTTTGGCGATATGTTCACATCTGTGTCATTTAAATGAATATTAAATCATTATTTATTTAATTATTTGGTTGTTCCCTTGTTCAGCATTTAATTGGTATGTTTATATTCACTTCATTAAATGTGTATTTAATCAATTTAATGGGAATTCGTGTGGTTGCTGTGAATCAAGCATATATGACATACATATATACACGTGTAACCCATAACCCGTAACCCGACTGCATTTGACCTTTGAATATCACTTTATATTAAAGGGACCTGGATGTGAAACTCAGCATAGTTAGAGTGAGAGTGAAAGTCAAGGTGAAAGCTGAGACAAGCAGGTGTGAAGGTTGCCCCAACTGCTGCTGTTGACACAGGGCCAGGGTCATATCTTTTCAAATTGAAATTTTGAAAGCTCTCAGCTCATATGCAACTGGGGCAACAATAACAGGCTCAAGTGCTCAGACGCTCCAATGCTCCGACGCTTACGTACATTTTAATAGACGACGCCATGAACCTCAGCTAGTTTTTGAACTTGAAACTTGATTACCTTCAAAAGCCACTAAGGAGCGTGTGGGTCATATAGGAAAAACAGCCCAACAAAAGCAAGGGAACTACGCCCTCGCATTGTGACACGAAATGTTTTTCTATGAACGACGAACGTGGCAAGTGAAAGAATAGAAGACACGCACGGCAAGTGGCCCGCACAAAAACTATAACAAGCTCAGCAATGTATGTGTATATGTGTGTGTGTGTGTGTGCCACTGTGTGTATACGTATGTTGTAGCATATTTCAAGGCTGTCACATGATGTTCAGCGAACGACTATTTCGTAAAATCTGGGCTTTGTCTACAAAACAGCGCCAACTGCAAAACAAATCAGCAAAACATCAGAAACAACAACACCTAAAACAATGTAAACAAACAATTCCATGTCGTCATCAAAAACAAAACGTATCTAAATTTATGACGTGTACAATTTGTTCAAGTTTACGAAGAAAGTGCAGAAAGTCCGTCCAATTTAACAAAAAATATTAATATTCCATAGAATTGAACAACAAATTATTATTTGGCAAGAAATTCAGTAAAAAAATTTAATTGGAGAATATAAACGAGAAATTCTATATTCAAACGAAAGTAGACATCACAACACATTACTCAAATTGCATATGCTCCATTAAAGCTTCATTCAAATTTATCATCATAATCTTATGAAAGACAGCCAAATAACAACATTGAATTGTCAGAATTTCTAATGGAATTTATAGCCATTAAGGTTTCCAGAATAAGCCGCAGCTTGAAATAATGCTGGTAAACAAGCAAAACAGACACAATAAAATGAATTCTTACCCAGGCTCGGTATATTCCCTTTGACTGAACAATGCCAAATGAAACCGATTTATATTGTTACTTGGAAATGAATATTATATGTTACTGTCTATTGGACTGTCATTAAGGCTTGTGGCAAATTCTAGACACTTTTGACTGGACTTTTATTTTGGGAATTAGTTCAGTCTTTGGGCCCGGCCACGCAATTAGCAGGAGCATTGACTTTCAAAGCGTTGCGCACGAAACGTGGCTATTGATTTTTATTATGTAACCCATCATTTAGTCAGCTAGTCAGTCAGTGAGTTGGCCTTGTTGTTTTTGTTTTGGTTTGATTATAGCCAATGCGTGCGCTTGGCTTGGTAAAACTTGGCTGTTAGTCCCCAAGTCGATGAGATTAAAAACTCAACTAGAACTGTGCTCAATGAGCTGATCAGCCGGAAGAAAGTGCGCAGTGTAGTCAGTATTGGCAAAATATTGCTCAACTAATGAGTCATCTATAAGAAACACATACATAACATGCACACTTACATGTTACCAATATATACTTACATATATTTAATAACAATTTAATTTGTCTTTTAAAGACGCGCCAAATACTGACTTGAAATACGAAGAATTTCACAGGACAACAAACATAGTCACATAGTCACATACATGTATGTACATTCCATGTATGTGTATGTTCTAATGTGGATTTTTATTTTTCTGCCCTAATGGCTAAAGTTGCTCATTTCATTTACGTTGCCTTTCTGTCTAAGCCGATTTGTTTGATGTCCTCCGTTGTGCGTATGGAATTTACTCAAAATGGCATGAAAAACAATGCTCATTATAAGGATTGTATATGTACATATGGTAATTCGTTACCATCGACATAGCCGAATATAATATACCCTTTCAAAGAGAACAAAGCAACTGCTTCATTTGCCTGTATTAATGAATTAATAATCTATTAACAATCTACCAATACTTATCGACAAATTCGCATAAAATATTTGTATATGTGCATATTTCCAGCGTTTGTTGGATTGGGATTAACAAATTTTGTTTTTATTAGATTTAAGGAAAAAAGAGGGCTGAAACGTTAAGAATAAGCTTAAAGGGAATTTCAAATTAAAAACATAAAAAATACAAAATGTGTGTTAATTGAATTCAAATAGAATTGGACTTTAAGTCAACTAGTGTCTTGAGGAGAAGGTGTAAATATTAGCATTTTATGTTTGTCAACAGAACGAATGTTTTCTTAAATTATTCACAATATTTGATTAAAGGATATTTAAAATTCTTTTCCATCAACTATTTATGTTTACTTACATGGGTAGATTATACTAAATACATAAACTAAATTAGAAGCTACAAAAATGCGTTTAAATATTAGATTTATTATTGGATTTTAGTTACAAGGATTTAGGTTTGTAGCTCTCATCGTTCAACGTTCAAAGAGTTTTCCTTTGAGGTTTTTAAGTTATTTGCTTCATACTTAATAAATTATGAATAATTTGTTTATATTAACAGTTGAAATTGTTCACTTAAGGGGAAACTAAGGGCTCTATTTATATTTATTATATTTATACATCATTTGTTTTCATTTCTTATTTATATCGTTGTATGTTTAATAATGATTTACCGAGTGCAGAACACAATAACATAATGCCGACAAAAAATGTTTGTGGTTATTTATAAATGTTGTTTTGATTACTGACAATTGCTATTGTAGTTGACTGAAGTTGAATTAGACATGGGACAATTACGCACGGGACAGTTACAAATAGATGTGTACCTTGACTGCCAATATGTTAATAATAATTAATGTTCTTTTGCATATATGTAATCAGGAGTTAAAGAGACAATGACAATGAATGTTGGTGTTGAACGCTCTATCGATTAGTTCTTTTGTTTTGTTTTCTTTTTATTTATGGTGTATGTTAAACCAAAAATAGGGTTCAAGGACGTCACACAAATTCTACACGTTTAGAAGTTTGAAAATTATTTAGCAGTCGATATTAAAATTTGGATAAAACTGTACTTAATATTTTTTGAGCAAACCAACTACTTTACGCTACGTGGATTATTCAAATTATGCTAGAAATTATCAAATCGAATTGAATTGAATGAGAATTACGAGTAGTATAAAAAATATCGAAGGGACAAAACTTTTAGCTACGCACAAGTTGCTGAATGAGAGATTAAAAATGTGTCCAAATGTGTTGGAGGTGTTCATTAAGTGGCCAAGGTTTCTCTACTCACCCTTTGTCGTCTTGAAGCCCTGATTGATAGCCCTTGTGGTGCGCACGGCGGCTCGATAGATGCGCCAATAGAAGAAGAGCATCACGAACATCGGTATATAGAAGGACCCTAATGCCGAGTACAGTACATAGCCTCGATCATTGGTGAGTTCACATTTCCAGGGGCAACTTGTTGACGGTTGTGGCACATTCTGAACTGGCGCATTTAACAGATCGTAATCCATTTCAGTAACAGGTGAAGCTGTTGTAGTCGTGGTTGTTGTTGTCAACATGGCTGCAATATGAATCTCAGCTGATCCATCGATTGGCGCAAAATTGGGATCATATGGATTGTAGGCATTTCCATTGCCATTTCTATTTCCATTCCCAGTTCCAGATATCAAAGAGGCCCCAGCCTCTTTGTGCTTAATACTATTGCTATCTACATCTATTTGCTCAACCTGTGTACTTGACATTGTGGTGGCATAGTAAAGCGTATAATTTCCCCGTGTGTAGGTCGGTTGTACCATGGCCTGAAATAAAAAACGATTTCGAAATGTGAGATACTTCAATGTGACATCTCACGGGGTTATATTAAAAGCTTTGTCAACGCCTTTTCTCCCATTGAAATTCTAGACTCGCACACGTACAAAATTTCCAACTCACACATTGCTCACAATAAGCCAATAAAAATGCAACTTAAAGCGGTTTATTTTGCAAAAGATATTCAGCGACGTGTTCGGCATAAATATTATGCTAAGGTGTAGCATACATTTTGGAGAGCGAACCGTATATGCGACTAGGAAACACCCTAACTTTATAGCTCAAATGTCGAGGTATATTTATAATAACTATTTATAGTTATTACTCTTATTGATTTGATATAACTTTATAGTTGCTCTAAAAGTTGGAAGGTTATAAAGCATGCACACACTTCAGTTTGAGTCATAAATTGAAACACCTTTTGATTATCCTCGTTTACACACTTTATGGTTATGTGCAATAATAAAGTGGAGAATGTATTAATAAAAGTCACTCCGGAAAACTGTTAAAGGTAGCCCACAGAGTGCTGGGGGTGATATTTGAGAGCGAGATACGTATAACAACATGTTCTGTCATATGCAGACAAGGCAGAACAATCCACACCTGAGTTTAAATTGAACAATAAAGATGAGAGAGAGAGAGAGAGAGAGAAAGAGGGAAAGATAATCGATACAAACAGCATTTTGCTCACAGCTCGAGTTGAGAAATGAAGCTCATAAAGCATAATGCAATTGTAAATTTAATGCATTCAAGATATGCATTGATATGTGTTTCTGATTTATTGATACACTGAAGTTATGTGAATATGCCCATATTGGTTCACAGACTGATTTCGATGGCATTAAGATTAAGCCAAGATGTGTGGGAACAATGTTGGACCTCGAGCCATTTGAGATTTATATGCTTTGGCCAACAGAATATCTCTATTAGCTCACAAAGTTGAAACAATATGGTCAGAGAATTTGTTATTGCCTGGCCCTAGGCGTGTTGGGTAACAAATACAAAAGACAGAAACATAAAGTGTTGAAGGAAGTTGTAATGCGTTGGCCCAGTTAGTCTCCATATCACTAGAGGTTGATCTGATTACCCAAAACGACATGAATGATGCCATGCTGTCTGGGCAAGTTTTGTTGTCGCATGTGTAGCACATTATTATCATTGTCATTACGTAAGTATTTTTATGCATGTGTGGCAACGGAACAAGCCAGCCAGCCTGACAGCGACGACAACGACGACAACGACAGACCAGCCAGGCCAACAGAATGACACAAAGGGGGCGAAAGTACATGTTGTCAGGCTTTCAACATTTTCAACATTTTGCAGCTCTGGTTTAGTTGTGGTTTTTGGCCAGAACTTTAACTTGTAATGGTGTCAATGACGGTCTTATTGGGAACTTTGTTGTTCAAAAGGTTCGTCCAAATTGAGGCCTAGCTGAGGTTTCCTTTGTCGTTGACGTTGTGGTCGTTGTTGTTGTTGTTGTTGTGTTTGTCGGTTGCATGCCAAAAACAGTTCTCGCATTTTAAAATTTCACTCAAGCAAAATTGTTAGTAGTTTAATTTATTGTAAATAGTTGTCAGGTCACCCACAACGTGGCTTACTTACCTTTTGATCCTTCCAGCCCACTAAGGGTGGAAAGCAAATAACAAATGAGAGTACCCAAATGCCGGCGATTAATGACTTGGCCTTCTTCGTTGACATAATGCTTGGATAGGTGACAGGTCGCGTGACTGCAACGTAGCGATCCAAAGATATGGCACATAGATTTAATATCGATGCCGTGCACATCCAGACATCCACGGCCAGCCAAATGCGGCACCAGACATCGCCAAATATCCAAACCTGGTCATGCAAAAGAAAAGAGTTAATAATAAATACAATCGTCAATCGATTATCGTTAACTTATTAATCGTAGACTCACCTTGAACACCTCCCAGGTGGCCGAGAATGGTAGCACCGCGAGGCCTACTAGTAAATCAGCGACGGCTAAGTTAACAATGAAAAAATTGGTAACACTACGTAATTTGTTTGAACAGAAGACGGCGGCAATAACAAGACAATTGCCACCAATGACCAGTACATTGATAAACTCGAGTATGGCCAAAGAGATCAGATTCGCCGGTTCCGTCCATTTCACAGATTTAATGAGATCCTCACACTCTGTCTCATTCATGGCGGTACTTTTGTGATGCCTGCAAAAGTCAAATAAATTAGAATTAGAAAAGTTAATGCATAATTAGCCATGTTGCCTAGACAACAAAGCTACGTGTATTGCGTGGCCGGCATGCCTAATTAATTTATGAAAATAAGAAATAAGTATTCGCCAGCCAAAAACACAAACACAAACCAAAATCGGATAGAGGAGACCTTAGCCATCGGACAGAGCAATAAACTAGTTAAACTTTTGTCTGTGGCTCATAATATAACTGAACATTTTGTTACCAATAACAGAAACTTTAATGAATAGCCAGCGGGTAAATTGGCTTGGTGTGAATTATACCTGGATTACTGACCCGCCAATCTGCTTAATTTGTTTCGCAACAAGACACACGTAAGCCAGGCCAAAATGCTGATTAACCATGGTTGACAAATAATTGCAAGTTAAGCGCTTGTGGAAATGGAAGCGATGACATTTCAGCAATGCAGGAAATGTTAAAGAGAGAAGGAAGCAAGTACTTTCCATTTGGGATTCAGTTGTCGTGCACATTGCAATTTAATAGCGGTAATTAATTGCCGTCATTTTGCCATAATTATTAAGTATACGTGGCACTCGTTGCATCAAATTTATGAATGAATTCAAATACTTTTGCCATAGCGAGTGCTATCCGCTCATCAAAACATGCTATAAAGCCTTTACAAATTGGTCAGAATAATGTTGAAAATCGGCCACAAAACGATACAATTGTCCCATTCACAAGTTCCACACTAATCAATATTTGCGGCGAGCAGTATTTAAAATTATTTTTGACTTTAATGGCCAGCTGCGAAACACGCACAATGAAAACAACAACAGCAACAAAAACATTTGGCTTAGGTTGGCTAATTACTGGACATGGATAATTCAAGACACGCAATTAATCGATTAAAATAAATATATTTGGCTTAAGTATGCATAGTCATACTCTTAGCTTGGTCGACTCTTTAGTTTTGAATACTTTGAAGCTTGAACACGTTTGCTTTCATTTCGCATCAGAAGCCAGGTAAAGAAATACACAAGTTAAGTTTGATGTGATAGGGTGCACCTGTTATACTAGCAGTTTGTGGTAAGTAAAGTGCATTGTTCGCATGGCAAAATTCATAACAAAAGACAAGTTTCACAATAGACCTTGGAAAGGTCACTTGAATTGGTAATGGTAATGCGCTTGTTTGCTATAATTACTCTACTATTTCTGTTCAATTTTGAATGTCAAAAATTCACTTCTCACAGCAATCGATTCAAGTTGAGTCCATTGTCAAGGATAAATGTGACGTTGGTCACCTTAAGAATTACGTACATGCTTTCGTCTAAGGAAACAATTCTTAGAAATCAAGTTCTAAGAATTGTTTCCTTAGAAGAAAACTTTTGTTCAAGTATTTTCAACTTGCTGATTTCAATTCCAATTTGATAATTAACATGTGTACCGTTCAACGATTGACATTTTCAGTTCAACAGTAAAATACCAATTTGCATTTCCAACTAACAAGTATATGAGGTAGCTATGGAATGTGCCATAAAGTGTCAAAGAAAATGTTAAAGCATATATGTATGAATATTCCGACAGAAGCTCTTCAGTCGTTGTGTTTGTAGCGAGCTCAAAGTGAGTTGTGGGTTGGCTATGCCGCTGTCTCACAATAAAGGCAATCAGCCGCATTGAGTCTATGTGTGTGTGTGTGTGGGAACCAGCATAAATTACTCATATGCTAAAAAAAATATGAACACTAAGAGATACTGCCTTTGTGAATGGGCATGCAAAAATGTTAAGGACGATGCCAGAGTTGAGATCTACGACCTGCAGGGGTTGCGAGGCAGTCGCTTTCAGGCAACGGCAAAGAGATTTTTGTCTTGTATTCAAAATTAAAAGTACAGAATATTATATACGAGACTTTTTTTTATTCTAGTGAAATATTTGACATTTCAAACGCATGTGAAAATTGGGTGGTAAAAGTTGCTTCAAGACAGCTAATAATGAAAAATGGCTACATTAAGATACAAGTTGAAGTTCGCTAACATTAAATTGTTGCGCATAAAGTGCATAATTGACATTTAAAAAGGAGACGCGTGCGTAAGTCCAAAAAGCTTTTTTTTTTGCCCCTTTATGTTACGCATACGCACTGTTGACGAAGGCTTAACAGGCAGCACATTAAACGTGGAGGCATGGCAAGGCATGTATGAAATTTAATTACAACGGCATAAAAAGTCGTCCGTATTTCGAAAACGCTATTTAATTGAGAGATTTTCTGAAGAGGAGGACAAAATTTCAATAAAATTTGAATGTGAATGTGAATGCGACTGCGAATGCAAATGCGAAGGCGAATATATTCATATTCAATAGTCTGCTATAGCCCATATTACTTATGTTAATAATCTTTATGAAAACACGTTGAATTTAATCGAACAGTTTTTAATTAATTTCACAAACAGTATTATGCTATTAGCTGATAAAGCTTTCAACAGAATTCACCATAGATACATATTATTACCATGCAGTTCCATAACTAAATCAAAAATTTATCCATTTTCCACAGAAGAATTTAACTAAGTAACGTTTCTAATGCAGACACATTTAACGCTAGTCCAAGGCCATAATATTGACATAACTAATGGAAATAGCACTTAACAAAGAGCCAACACTTTTCCATTAAATGAAACTGCGGCTGGTAGTCAGGTATAAGTTCAGGACTTTAACACTACAGTCAAGTGCAAACAAATTAAGCAGATAACTCCATTAACATGAAATGAAAAATGATATTTAATCTTTCCATTTCATAGAATTTTAAGGAAAATAGAGAAATAAAACAGCAGACAACCAAATGTCAACCAAAATCAGTTTTATATAAATCGTATGATAACTATTTTATATCAGTTAAATGTCTCTACTGCTCCAGTTTATCATGTGCTAAATGTTATTATGCCACAGCCGTTAAGCTGTTGGCCCACTCTGCCACCAACAACATCTAATATCTCAACCACAAAATGAGCTCTGCACCAATTAGCGCAACACGCTGCACACATCAACAAATGAGCTGAATTAAGTGCAAAATTTGCAACAATTTAGAACGGAAGTTGAGCCTTACATAACCACCACGATGGCAATGCCACATAATACACACAAATATAACAGTTTTTTGGTTCTGCAATTTGTGGCAACTGCATTTGGCTGTTACCAGCCCGCAGAAACTTTTCACATAATTCAGTGAAATACGCGAAAATAAAAGCAATCCAAAAAGAAACAAATGAAATAATATAAAATATAAGCAAACTACTTGAAAAATACAACATTTTGTTGACTTCAAGTTGAACTTTAGCACTTCGAGCATTTACTGGGGTGCTCCCTTAGCTTAAATTCGCACAGAACCACACCAAAACCAAGAGCTGCTTTGTGGCAGCCTGAGAGCTTTTCACTGAAATGCAAATGTAAGCCTTTTAATGGCTCAGTGTCCTCAAGCTGATATTTTATGCAGATCGTCAGGCTTTCAGCTATTATAATAATTAATTATGCGTTCTGGGTAAGTCGTTAATATACAAACTTGTTTTTCTTTTGCTCAAATACACAAATTGATTTCGATGCCAAATACTTGCTTTAACTAATTAAAAGTATCTTAAGGATACAGCTATGTAGCTTCTTCAAGTCACACTCATATAGTTCCGTCCATTCCGTTGGTTTAATGCGCTTTTTACGAGCTGTCATGGGACGTGTGGCACGATTTGGGGACGTATACGTAATTTTTATAAGCAACTCTAACACACGCGTGCCACATAAAAGAAGATGCACAGTCTGTGCCGCCGCTACTATTTGTCATTTGGCATGTAGATTTCACACACACGCCCACACACACACACACACAATTGGGAAGTTCTTTCTGCAACAGGCACACCACCAAATATGTTTCCTCAGCAGCTGTGTCAACTTGTAACCTTGACAGTTACAATATAATCAATGTCTTGAGCACGTATCAACATGTCAAAGTTGATTGCAACATGTAGAGCGAAGCTAGAATGCATTGCTGAAATGTGCAACTTACTAAGAGTACATGCAGCAGCAACGACAGTAGTTGCCACACAGCGTGGCAAGTTGCCCCTGTCTTTCAATTGCTGTTGACATGTGTGTCCCATTGGAATTAAAGCAGCCTGTGCCGAGTTGCGTAGTGTTCAGGATGTGCGTGCCTCCATCAACTACGGAAACGACAACGGAAATATTAACAGGAAATGTTGCCAACAATAACTTCAACACGACAAGCTTGACTAATTACACACACGTTAGGAATAACTGCCGTAGTTATGATGGACGTATAAGGAGAAGAAACCAGAGCATATGTAGTAATGACTGCTAGATGGTATGAAATAAATTAAATAAAGATTTATTTGTGCGGTTTTTAAATTTATACGAAAAGATCTTTCTAAATTTGTTAATAATAATTTATTAATTAAATTTAATTAATATAAGAAGATTCCATTTCAGATTCTCTTTTTTCGAAGGCCTATAAAATTACTCTCAACTTGTACTTACCAATAGCAGCAGTTTCTTGGGTAGTTGTAACCATGAATTACATTTAGTTCGTTGCTGTTGCCTTATGGCCATATTGTTGTTGTTGTTGTAGTTGTGCTTTATATTGGCAAACACTCGCCAATTTTAATACCCCGATAGCTCCGTCATCGTCACTTGGCCCCCGTCGCCCGCACGTCGTCTCCATTCAGATTACGAGAACTTTTTGAGTCTTAACTTCGGTGTCTATGACGTTGGAACTGACACTGCTTGTTATTGTTGTTGCTGCGAATGTTGTTTGTTTACATATAGCCCAACAATGTGAGGCAAGCTTCACTTTGAACTGCACTTGTACTGATATCCTTAGCACTCACAGCAGCTTATTCATCAGGCAAAATGTTTACACGATTGTTTACACCGACTGCCTGATAGCTTGGGGAGCCCCTTTTTTTGGCACGAAGTCGAGCGTATCAGTATAAAGTCGGTTTCTCCGGGATGCGGGAATTTCGCAAATATACTGCGGACAAAAGATAAAAGAGAAAAAGAAAGATGTGAGCTGTAGGCAAATGTGGCAAAAGGCGTATACGTAATATAGGGAAAAAATGACTTAATGCCGGTTGCAGATTAACAACATTCAGGATTTCCTCAAGATATTCGTATCGAAGCTTTTGAAATTTATTTTAAAAGTGCTTAATATTTTCCTTGCCGAAAAAGAACTATAATCAGAAATGTAATTGCTTTTAGAGAGTAAGTTTTCAATAGCTTTTCAGCCAACAAGTCACCTGTTTATTTGTCAGCAACAGAAGCAGCAATCAATATTTATAAATTGCATCGCAAAAAAACTTTTGTTTGCAACTGTGCAGTTCTTTCGAGTTCTTGCTCTCTAGAAACCCCCTTGAAACTTTGCAAGGTCTGAGTAATTAAATGGATAAATTTGTATTACTCGTTGGCAATAGAAGCCTATTTAGGTTCATCTCTTGAAAACATTAAGTTATTTATTCAGATAATTTTGCCTTTTGAGCCGCAATGCGGTTGCACTTTTCTGACAATTTTCCACCCATCCAATTTTCTTTTCATTTCATGCGCTGTCATTTTCCAAATGACTGAATTTTTCACTTGTCAAGCAACCTCTTCCTTGTGTTCACCAGATACGAAAATGAAACGTCAAAGTGCAGAGTATGACAAATTGCATTTCCATTGTTAATTTGTATGCATAGCTTGTTCTGGGAAAAATGGAAATTACTTTTAACGCTTTCTTTTTTCTCGACTTCATAGTCAAAATGAGAACAAAACTTTATCAATTCAACTTTACTGAGCCTATTTGCAATTGAATATTCACTAAAAATCAATATGTTAAATACACTCAACGCAACAATTTATTATATATAAAGCTTAGCTTTTAGATGCACGAAAATAATAAAAATATTTAATTGAGAATTCCACAAACTGAATGCCATTTACATCCCTTGTAATATTCATGAAATATCTGGAATTTATGAATGAGCCATTTCAGTTAAAAGGTCAGAACCTTTACCACAATTCAGTTAACAACCATAATTTGAATACTCTGGTCTGCACTTTGACATATCAAATAATTATTTTAATACATTTTCTCGATAAGAATGACGTAATAGTCTCACCAAATTCAAGAACAAATGTATTTACCATAATAACTTATTTAGCTGTCAGCTAAAGTAATCTGAATCTGCAAAGATCTGTACGCAAAGGCACGCCTACCAATTTTGTTGTTTTGTTTTTTTTTTTCGTTGAATTTTAATATTCGACAGACAGTCGTCAAATTATTTCACTCAGCTAATGACAAAGGCAAGGAATGGGAAGCCAAAAAAAAAAAGAATATCCGAATACATTTTTTAATTTATTAAGCCAACTCATGGCTTATGGCTGCTTAACATGAAGGTATACGACACGGGAATAGAATAGATAATTTATTTAATACAGCTGAAATAACCTAGCCTAACCATTTAAATTTGCTTTAATAACTTAGATATTAAGACAAATCAATTTTTGAAGAAGCAAAACATACGATTTCAAGTATTTATTAAATGTTACGGGATTAAGATTAATCTCACACCATCATTCGCTGGGTAAATTTTATTTAGCATACTCTTAGGCAGCATATGGAGAAATGGAGAAATTAAGGAAATTGAGGACTTATGCCACCCAAATATGACTAATAATAAAGCGAGATTTATGAGCGCATAAAAGAATTAATGCATAGATAAAAATGACTTATTTGATGGCAGCTGAGAAAACAAAGATTTATATTAATATGTTATATAAATGCATGTATTTCACTTTAATGTTATGCTGCCAAGCAAGAAATTTAAAATGCGCAAACCCTAATAAGAGAATAATGTCATAAATATTGCTATTATGGCCCAAAAGTCCAGATAAACTGCCAAGTCAAGCTAAGTAACAATTGCCAAAATTGTCAAGTATCTATGTGCTTCTGAGTGTCGCTAACAAGGCAAAATCACTCGACTGCAAAGCAGATTGAGATTTAGACTCAATGTTTCTTAAGTGTTGGGCACACAATTTCCATTCCCCCTCATACCTTGCCACTGTCCCTCGTTGCAGCTGTTTACATTCATTTGTGCTTCATTCATTGTATTCTCGCTTGCGTAAATAAGTATGTGTAAAAATTCTCAACAAGCAGCAATAAATTGCATCTGCAACAACAACAACAACAGTACAAGTTGCATTTGGCATTAGTGTGTGTCGAGTGTTGTGCTCTTTCCATGCAAACGCATGCTGTATGTATATATGTGTGTGTGTGTAGTTGTGTCCGTGTGTTTTATGGCTTTCATGCTTATTGCTTTTCCAACTGCACACATGCACATTTATACCCTCTCACACACACACACATGCACATATAAGAAGAAGCTCTGACGCGAACCGAGCGGCTACTTGGCCTCAGACCAACAAAAGGATTTTTATGCCATGCACGACAATATACAAAATAGAAAAAAATGTACACCACTCAGAGTCACATACACACCCACACACACTTACATACTCATATGTGTTGTGTTGTCTTTAGCTTTGCATAAAAAATTGGCTGTGAAAACGCTTTGGGCAAATTTGTTTTCAGTTTTGCGCTCATTTCTCACTCTACTTGCATTTTCGTAAGTTTTCTTTTCATGACGGTTCATGTTGTGTTTTACTGCCGTTTTATTGCTCTCGCTTTTATTTTAGCTTTACTTTTTTTTTTTGGTATATCACACATTTACTTTTATGTGGCTAAAGAACATTTTTTGTGGCCGAAAACTAAATTGCTAAAAAGTTGTTAATTTTAAATTGTTGCGATTCCAACCGCAACTTACTGAAATAATTACATCAAAAACATTTTTTTCTCTTAAACTCAGAGTTTCCTTGGGAGATCCCATGCACATGTAACCGCACGTATGTGCGGATGTCGATTCCCATCATTTCCAAATGGGGCGTGTCGTGGAATGCTTCATAAATTGGCTAATTGCATGGCGTCGTAAGCAACGCATGAATAGATACCAAAAGCAGCCGTGACCATAATGCAAACCGTTAGCAAGTACTATAAATTAAAATTGTACTCTTAATTAATCTAATTGAAACTAAAATCGATAACAAAGCAAACCCTGTCAAATTGATTAATTTGAATATTTAAAGCACACCCACAAGCAATATTCAAAGTGGAATTGTCGTTGTCATTGCTAACTCAACTATAATTCTGTATAACGGAATAGTCAGATTGGTGGAACAATAAAATAGTTTTTGAAAGCTGACATTGATAATGAATTGGAAATGGAAATGAAAATTGAAATTGAACATAGCATCAAGAGAACAGAGAGAATTGCCAAATTTGATGAGTTGTTGCCAATTGGAACTGCCAATCAACATGACAAAACAACTGAATTCAAATCCATAAATTGCAATATATTTTTCCATGTGCTTTATTTAATTTGAAATACTCTAACAGAGGGGCAAGAATATGTCGCATTCGTAACCTGTTTATGCTGATTGCAAATATGAAATAATTCTGTTCTAGAAATTCTTGAAATTCAAAATGATTCAACGTTATCATATTCTCATGTATAAAATAATTTTAATCAAATCCAAAAATAGCAAGATATTTTTTATTTGATTTGAAATACTTTAACATAGAGTGAAGATGATTACACATATTGAATTGATAGTGTTTTACAAGGAATTCAAAATGATCAACAAATATTAAACGTAGCTTAAGTCTGCAAATAAAGAGTATAGTTGATTCGGTTACATCATGTAGATATTACATTTTTGCATAATAATGCAAAATGCAAATGCAATTTGTTATCGTATCGAGAAAACAATTTAAAAGCCAACTAATATACATATAAGCGCCTCAGGCGTGGCTGGTAGCCCCCAAAAAGGAATTTGATTTATTTGTCTGTCTTTCCGTCTGCCTGTTGTTTGACAGCTTTTACATTTCATTTAATGGCAGATGACTTTGACAATGCGAGTAGCAACAACAATCAAAACAATGACTAAACTAAATGACAAATTATTAAACTAAGCAAAAAGAGAATCATGCAAAATGACTTCCTTGGTGTGCAATTAATTTTGGGCGTGACACGAAAAAGTTGCCGTCATTAATTAACATTTTCTTTCTCGACTCATTTTCCGACTTCTTGCATTGGGAAAGTTAGTGTTAAAAAATGTGTGTAAGTATGGTTTGTGTGCAGTTCATTTGGCACGTTTCGGGTATAATCCCAGTCCGAGTGTCATTCGTTAGAAGTAGTGAGAAGTAGGACAACGACTGTAGGGACATCCAACTGCGCTCGACTGTCTGGGAAAGCTCATTTCCGTTTTATATTTAAACACTTGAGGCTAAAATGTTTGCTTTACCAATGCCCCGAGAGTTGCTTGCCACTGCTAAATCATCATAAAAAGGCAAGAAATGAAAAAGCAAATAGACGGGCAAGACGAAACCAAAGGAAAGTTGTTGCCTATGGCTAGGTGTAGATAGAAATGGCGATAGAGATGGAGAAGTTGCTAGTGTCGGTGCTGATGTTGTTGTTGGCAATGCTAAGCAAGTGGATTTTTAAATTAGTTTGTAGTCTTTCAGACTTATGCAGCTAAGCGTGGAGCCATGGCTGGAGCTGGAGCTGGAGTTGGAGCTGTAGCTGGCGAACGAACTGTTTGGCGATGTCCTTTGGCCAAATGGACTTCCACATCATTGGCTGTGACATTTTCGTGCTTATTTAAATGAATTAAGTGATTTTTCAAGTGCTAAGCTCGCTACGAGCTGCAAACTCATTTCCGCCTCTGTTACTTCAGCATTCTCTTTCTTTTTATTTCAAAGGCGATTTTATTCAAAAAGTTGGCTCTTTAAGCTTCATTTGGCATCCATTTTTTATGGCAACACTGCAATGAGCTGTTTATTTACAGGCAATCAAAACTTTAATAACCACCTCGTAATTTTCCCGGCTGTTCTTTATGACAGTCTATCTATTTAGACAAGAAGAAAATGTTTTAACAAAATGCCAGACATAAATAAAACTAAATTAAGACAAACAAGTTCTTGCAAAGAAGATACCCTATAACTAATTTTAAGAGGAGAATTTGCTGAAATTGCTATAAGTGAAATATAATAAAGTGAGTTGTAAAAGTTAATGCTGATTTGCTAGAAATGAAGACTTACTAACCTATGCAATGCTATGCATACCCAGAATATACACATCAATCCACTACAAATTAGGTGTGCGCAACATAAAAAACGTGCTAAAGATATTGTGCAGATGGAAAGATACAAACTTACAAACATACGAGTGCAAACATATGAGTAAATGCCCTTATATTTCGTATGTGCTACTGAATTCTTGTTGGTGCTGAGCGCATTTTTGACGTACCTGGTTCACGTGTCGTATGCGCAATGAAATTTGGCGAGCCTTTGTCATTGTTTGTTTTCGCTTTCGTTGCCAGCCTGAATGCTGTTACATAGCCCATACGACACGAGTGCCATGCGAGCCGTGAGGTGACAGAACATTGTAATAAAGTTGCAAAGTGGCACGCAAAACGCGAATCGCTTGAAACAAGCGTACACAATTCGTGAAAGGGTTCACTTTGTAGCCCCTCAGCTCTGTGACACCTTTCGCTTTGTTACCTTCTTACCATCTTAAGGCGGCTGTATTCGTGCTCGAGTCGTTTTATTGTTATGTTATTGTTACTTAATGCCAAGTTTAATGCCAGCACACAAACTGCAGACACCTAAAACAATTTTATAACCACCTCATAAATAAGTAGATTTCCACTGCTTTCCTTATACGTATCTGCACCCTCTCTCTGTCTCTATCACTCGTCATTCTCTCTCTCTCTCTCACTCTCTGTCACTGATAAAGACTGCAGCAGTCTGGGTAGCCACCCAGTCACCAGTTACCGGTTACCAGTTCCTCAGTCTGTAGTTTCCAATTCCCACACTCACACACACACAACCAATCACACTCTTACATACTCACACACACACACACACACTCAGTTCTCACTTTGAATTTGAATGTTGATTTTACTATTGTTTTTGGTGCTCCAGTGGACTAAAGAATCTCATGTTTCAACACCTTATGCACGTAGGCTGAGACTGTCGTCAAAGTTATTTTGTTGTTGCTTTAACTGTTGCACTAAACAAAGAAATTATTCATAAATTTTGCATGCAAGCCCAGAGATTACAGTATTTGATAAACTAAACTAAAGTGCTTAATCTCAATGTCTTGTGCTCTCTTTAAATTTTTGTGCGATTGCTTTTCTAAATATGATGAAGCATAAGAATATTATTGTATGCTTATTAGAATTATTTATTCTGTATAATATATTATTAACAATGGCTTTAGCTCTCACCTATGACATTTACAATTTCAACGCCTGACCTTTTCTGACTCACATTTTGTATTCTCATTGTTGGAGCCCTTTTCGTCTGTCAATTATAATTACTAGATCTTTGTCAATGTCACCAGCTGAATGTGAGACTTCTATTATCCTTGTCAAGCATCACATATGTAGAACAAGTTATAAACTGTAATGTTAATTTTTTGATCGAGCATTTAACGTAACATTTGCTTGCTACTCACATCTTTCATATGCTTAACTGGAAACTTTTCAATGCAATTTTTAACAAATCTTTACCCAAACATCGATGACGAATTTCAAATCTCGTTAAAATATCTTGATTAATGTCAACCATTTAATCAACTTTTTATTTTATTGGCAAACTCAGTGAGTTCGCATCACAATATAATCCAATACTCAAGTGTCATTTTCTGTTAATGTTATGGAAACTTTGTCATTCAGTCAACTTGCTTCTGCTTAAGTCTGTCAGAGCTGATATATCAGTTGCAAGTTTTATTGTGCTTATTGTGGAAGATTCATGTCCAGAACAAACAAAAAATTACTTTTAGAAATGAGCTACTCCCCAGGCTGAATACTGTGGCAAAGCCACTTTAGTTAATTAGACTACTGGAAAAATTGTAACAAAATCTGTTACTAAATGAGCACGTGCCAATTTCAAAGCCGCAAAATTGCACATACAACAATACGCGTATTTCTTTTATGGCATTGTGTAATATGCCCTTCTGCCTTGTTGCTAATTACGCCGTAAGCTGTGTCGAAGAAAAAAAAAACCGACTAAAAATGCTCTGGTCGAGTGTGTTCGACTGAAAGTTGCCCTCTAATAGACAGAGGAATCTAGAGGAACGAGGTGATTAATTTAACCTAAATTTTATAATATTTGGGGTATTAACAATTTTCTTAAATTAATCTAATATAATACATCAGTACACCATTTAACTGTTGCTGTGTTAAGCCCCTTTAGTTTATTTAATGAAAACAGGGTAAACTAAAAAAAATTAACGTTGCTTTCGTCACCAAAAACAAAATATTACAAAAAATTGTAATTATCTGGAGTTGCGGATTTACGGCTGAGTGCAAAGCGCAATAAAAATCATTCAAAATAGTTGCACTTGAGAGTTCAGCCCTGAAAACGATTCCAAGCCCAAAACAAGAGACGCCTATTTGAAATATCAATTTGCATAACTAAACGCCGCGGGCAGCGGCACAAAAAAGTGCGTTTAGCTCGAGCTCAATTTGAGACTTACCTGAATAAATCATTGCGTTCGCGATCGCGATCGTGATCGTGAAGTCGAAGGCAATTCTGGGCGAGATTAGAGACGCCAAATTGATTGAAAATTCGGTCAAGTTTTTAAGTGTTATTTAGCCGGAGTTGTTGTTCTTGTTATTGTAATTGTTGTTATTGCCTTTGCTGATGCACTTTACTGACGGTAACCGGCTTGACAATTTGTTTAACAGTTTTGTTTTTTATTTTATATTTTATTTTTCAAGCTGTTGTCGTTTACACTCTATTTGTTGCTGTCGCGCTCTTTGGCTATTTATTTGTTGTCACGCATTGAACAATTTCAAACGTAATCATATTATAGGTAACCGATTAATAGAATAAATAGTTTACTTATGCTAGAAATTCAAATAAGATACGTATAATTAATATGTTTGCAGTAAGCTATCTAATTTATTGCAAAATATTTATGTGTTGTCATTGCAGATTCATTAAAATATTTTGAAAAAAATGAGTTGTCAACTGTCTAAATTATTAGCTGACATTATAGGCTTACTCAGAACGCACAACAGAACAGCAATTACATTTGAATTTTATCCAAAAAATGGTATAATTGTTAATTTATTCATTTAATTGTTGTTTATTAGATCGAATTTCTGTCTTTGTCTTGTTTATGTATAATTATATGACATTATGCAAATTGTAATACATTAAAAACAATGAAATTATTTCCTAACAATGGTAATTGCAGAAAACAAAAGAAATAATTATGCCACACGACCTCACACACACACTCGTGTATATATATGCCACAAAATAACAGAAATTACAACACTCGACACACAATAAAATCACATAAAAGACATTTTACACTCGACATTCGAATGCATAATAAGTAAATCTCTATACAGAATTACACTCACTTCCACAGTCTCAAATCTCTTTTTGCAATAATTATAATTATTTTTCTATAGACATATATATATACACACACATATATATACATATGTTTATATATGTATATATTCATATATATACATATTAATATTTGCTCTTTTTTTTTTGAACTGTTGCACGCCAAGATATTTTCAGTCTGGAGCACGTAGCAGCTGTTGCTGTTGCAAATGTCATTGGCCGAATTCTGGTCACATTTGAATATCATCTATGATTATGATTATTGCAGCATTTCACACACATTATTCATAATATATTCACATTGAATATCAATCCTTGCACTTTTGTTCAACACGAGGACTCGACGGCAACTGAATGAATGAAACGGAAACACGGCTGCGATCACGGGCTTCGTTGCACGAGAAACGAGCGCTCTATTGACTTCGGCCTCAACACCCACGCACAAAATAAACCCACACAGATACACACATATACATTTGCACACGCATGTACGTATTCAATTGTACCGTTATTGACTATTTAAAAATGGCGTCCAACCTTAACGTTTTGATGCGTTGCACAACCAACGCGGCGGCATTTTCAACACAAACTGTTTGCCGACTCGATTCTATTTGTCGCTTTAACCGCATGCGGAACGTTATGGTAATGGAACACAGAATAGAACAGCGAGTTTTCCAACACGACAAAATAGCAACAGTCGGTGCTGGCGTTGCCGGCAACAGCGCTGCCTACGGGTGTTGGCAAAAATCGCATGCGATAAATGTAATCATATCGAAATTACGCCCCAAGTATATATATCAATAACGGGGCTAATTAGGCACACTTTTTTTAACTTTCTGGATCGGATATATATGCGGAATGTCAAGTCAGAAAATCTACTTTGATACGCGGCTACTTGTTAGCCATTTGACGGCGCTCTTTGGTAACTGAAGGACACAACGGATGCCATCGAAAGGACGCATAATAAATGGAGAGCATCAAAAAATTTGCTTTTAGTCAGAAATGAGGCAGCAATAAGGAGGAAAACCAAGGAAAAAAAGGAAAGGAGCAAAGGACACGCACTGCGTGCGAATTGTGTGGCAAATTGTGTTGGGTTTTCCGTTTTGACGCTCCCTTTGCTTTATTTGCAATTTTCCTTGATGATAAAGTTCACATTGTCAATTTAAGGAATTTCTCTTTCCTTTTTTCAACTTTTCTTTACTACTTTTGCTAACCAATTTTCCATTAGGTGGTGAATGCTTTGATTGCGTCTGTTGCCATTTGAGTTTTAGCAGGCGATTTGATTGCATTATGTAAGAGTAGATTAATACAGACTTTACTTTAATGTGATAGCAATTTATTTAGTTAATTCTAAATAATTAATAAATTGGCTCATATAATATTAATGGGCAATGCTTTAAAAAGAAAGAAAGCAAAAAATTGTGCTCTTCCAGTTAGTTTAGACTTGTATATTTTTTCGCTTTATTCCTCTACAATTAGTGATGCTAATCATTGACATTTGTTTGTTTTGAACGCCTAACTGGAAGCCTGTGAAGCGATAAATAAGCAGAGCACGCCCTTGTCACGCCCAGGCACACCCCCCGCACAGACAAAGGAACAACAAGGATTCATCTCTAATTAGGATAAACAGCTGTTGCCAAATTAATTACATATGATGGGCACATGAACAGCAGCACGAGCCAACCATCCCTCGGTAACAAATGTAACCTTTGTTTAGTCCTCCTTCCATTCCCTACATCCACTGCTGTTCAAAAACTCTAATCAAAATGGAAGACAAACTTCTATTAGCTCATTCGCATTGTATCTGTATCTGACAATCCTCAAGCGTGCAATAAATCTTACAATCAGCTGTCGAGCTGAAAGATACTTTAGTACTCGTAAAATAGCTAAAATGGCTAAAATGGAAACTCAAGCTGCAGTTGCTCGTCCTCCTCGTAAATTTGCATAAACAGCCGGGAAAATCCACTTGAACGTTGCAGTTGGTACTCAGTCCGTAAGTCACCAACGAAATAAACTTACTTTTTTTTGGCTCACAACGTAGGTACTTAGTGGTTGAGGGATTGGTGGAGCTTGTGGGGTATGTACAGGTGCAATATGGTATATTTTATGCTACTTTGACGTGGAATGGCTTGGTCTGGCGAAAAGTCGACTCCTTGATGTTAATGCATATTGTGAGTCGACTTCCTGGCTGTCTTCCTGGTCCTGTTCCTTTCGTCCTGACAAAAGGAACTTTAAAGCTGCTGCAAAAATATTTGCACAAAACTTTGTTGCACACTGTGCAAAGTTATTTGCTTTACATTGTTATTACTTTCTTTCTGTTCATAGCCCAAAAATTTCTTATGATCAACTTATCTGGCGATTTCTGGTGCTCAATTTTCACAAAGCTGATTACACACTTTCTTACATTCCATACCTTTCCTCCATCAACTCGTATAAATGCCACATATACAATAGCTATTTGAATTTACCTTTTCCTTTGCTATCGATTCGATACTTAACATCTAAGGACTTAAACTCATCTTAGCTACAATTTTATTTTATCGGTTTTATACATTTGTTGAGATTGTACGTCCTTGTACAAAAAGTGCTTTGATTTATGTCGCAAAGTTTTTCCCAAAAAGGGCTTTAAATTTAATTTATCCGATTGTCAGCAATTTAAAAGGATAAATGTGTTCTTCAACAATTGCATACAGCCATTGTAATATGGTTTATCAATAATATTTCCAGATTAATCTCAGTGAATTCGTCATTGTATTAGCTGCTTGATAAATCATCAGAATATCATTTAGACTACAATACTATTACATTATCTTGGCAACGTTGAATGCCGCAAACGATTTTTGGCTGTTTTCTATTATTACTTCCTTGATGTCGTTTCTTTATGATTGTGTATATAGTATATACGTTGGATTTGTATAGTTCTGTGACGGGTTTTTGGTCTTTCGAATTTCATTGAATTGCTGTCTTAATGCGACTGTTTGGTTTGCGCTTCTGTCACTCAAATGCAAACACCTGTAATAAATATTCGTTTGTCGTTTCTGGTTTACGCTTTCGTTTCACTCTGTTATCCTGGGTCTCTGATATATTCTGGCTGACTGCCAGGTACATTTCGCTTGATTTTCCATGTGAGTGCACAGCCAGAGCAAGAATAGCAAAAAAAAATGAGATGAGAAAAAAAATTGTGCCTCGCTGGCAGATTTTCATATGGAAACTTAACGCAATTTCCATTCGTATAAATGGCAGAAAGGCAGGGCCATCATTGGGCCAACAGCTCGAAAAGAAGTGCAGCCACGCACTTGATGTCAAAAGCACTGAACACAACCAAGGGCTAAGCGAGTTCACTGGCCACAGTTAGGGGACGTTTAAAGGCATTGCTCCAATTTAGTTACACATGTTGCACGAAGATACACACAATTATCACGAGTAACGTCAGCTGATGAAAGAACTGTAAGAAGAACATTTGCTGCTCTGCAGTTGCTGCTTTATTTAGTTCAATGAAGCTCAGCTTTTGCTCGGGCTGCTGCTGATGCTTCCTTCCTGCTAGAAATTGCAGCAGCTTGCCACCGATAGATGGCGCACTTTCATTATCACAGTAGCGTGTCACAATTTGCGCACATCTGAGCACTCAGTGTGTGTTATTAATTGCGTAATATGTTTATTAATACACAAGTGAGCACACACACACACACACACCTGCAGCGGCGACTTTTTGTAATGCAACTGTAAGCAGGCCAAGGCTTAGGGCCCGGAGGATCCACTCAAACAGAGATAGAGAGAGAGAGAGAGAGAGAGAGAGAGAGAGAGGGGAGGCTGGAAGATAGAATGTTTGTGGTTAGAGTCTGAGTACCTCATCTTCACTGTTGCAGCCACATCATAAAACGATTTTCAGCCACAGCCTGTGGCTTATTCAACACAATTACGCAACTCACCTGCTGCTACGACGCCACAAAATTTAATCACATTTCAACTGTGCAACACACTTAAAAGTAGTGTGTACACTTTGCCACCAAGTGTTTGACTTGCAATTGAAATGCTCTGCTTGAACATTTCTCACACACACAGATATACGAGATGGGCATGAGGGAAATGGGGAGTTGACTTGTGGGGCATAAATCAATTTTTATATTCCTGTGTTGCCACTCCAGCAACATTTTTCTGTCTGCCAGCTCTCCTTTTCGCTTTAATTGCTGCACATGGAAAATTCTAATGGGAAACACGAGCGTATATCCTTTGCTTCTTGCTACGAGAAAATGCGAAAAGCAGACAACACTTTAATTAAATTATACATTAATTGCCACCTTCTTATTAGCACAATTAGAGACACTGCCACAGAGGTAACCAAAACAAGGACACGTGTCCTCGATACAGGCATATAAACACACACACAGACTCACACATCAAAAGTTTAACAAAGATGCTTGCTTCTTAAAAGGAAAAGTCATTGAACTTTTCCCAAATTGAAATATTTAGTTTACATTTTGCTTTTTGCTTTTATCTTGTCTTATCTTATGAATGTAATTAGTAAACTTGTTAAATTTATATTCTATTAGTCAAACCCACCAATAAGGCACCTCTAGAGGGTATACCCAGCGAAACTTGAGAAGGAATCGATATATAATGTAACTCAAGTCAAGTGCAGAATGTCTATCATTAAAATCGCAACTTGGTTGCAGCTGTCAAATTGCAAAAGGTCAAAGAAGTGCACAACTGAAATCAATAAGTAAATAAAAAAAGCTGATGGAAGCTGGGGGAGATGGCAAATAATACTCAGAACGAGACCTTATGCAAGTCATCATAGTAAGATTATGTTTATGATCGCAACTATGAGATAAAGTATGCCAGGCATTTATGTCTATCACGTAATTCTTCTGCGCTGACGTACACTGATTAATCAAAGTCAACATCTAACATAAAACACAATAACAGCTGTCGAACGTCAATATTGCGTATACGTCACGTGCGCATTTGAATTGCATGCAACTTGCGCTTGCCAGTGGGTAATGGCTGCCTGTTGCAAGAAACAGGACTGGCATATCAATGATTACCAAACAAAACAGCACCAAACACACGCAGGTAGACAAACACTCACTTAACATTCACACATTCTCTGCAACATCAACTGCAGCCTTACGGCAAAGTGTTTTCAACTGCAGCATCTGCTGCTGTCTGTTTGCCAACAGCAGCAGCTGCAAATACCGAGAAAAATGAAGCCAATACAAAATCAGACGGCTAGGGCGTCGAGTGCATTAGATGAATATTAAAAGCATCCCCCCCTCAAGCACTTCTTCAATTTGTCAGGTGGACAGACTTTTCAGACTTTCCTTTCAAAGAATCTGCAGTCGTCATCATGTCGCTTCATAATTTTAGCATTGTTCAACCAAAGTTGAGCTCAGGTTTTTGTGTTGACATTTGCCATATTTGTGGCACATAATAAATTACGTTAATTTGCTTATACTACTCTTCTTGACATCAGCGTATTTTATTGTACTGACCAAGAGGCTTTTGATCTGACAAACGCTAAAAGCGTGAATATTCAATACAGTGCCACTTGGCTGAAACCCTGACAAGATAACCACGCTCTCTCTCTGTCTCTCTCTATCTATATCTATCTTTCTCACTCTCTCTCTCACTCTCTCTGTCTCCTTGACAATTATGCTGCGTAATTTTTGCCAACAGAATTTCGCATTGCGAAATTGTGGTTGGACTTTTAAGTGGCATTGTGATTGTCACTGCCAGCAACACAATGGCAGCCACAGCTCTACAAACAGCTCGACAATCTGTTCGCTTGTCATTGCCAAAGGCAGCCATAATACGCACACCTGTTGGGATTTATTGAGGGACTGAAATCATTGGCCATGAGCATCTGCATCTGATTGATGCTTCTCCACACAACGAGCTTTAATAAAAAAAAAAAAAATACATACGCATATATTAATACCTTCCGCTCTTCGTGGTCATCATGGCGATTTTATCAGAATTAACCTTTCATTATTGTCGCATCCACCTGTTGCTACTTTCGTTTGCCACAAAGCGCTGTGGGTGCTTTTTGTTAATCAAATCCCAACAAGAAATGTAATTTATTAAACGCGCACAAAGGACCAACAGAGTATATATACATATAATTGTATTAACAAAGTTAAAGCAGACAGTCGACAGGGCCAAATACGTTTGCCCTGTAAATGAGCTGCTTGTGTGGCTGTGACTTTAGGCAGTCACGCAGTGTCATTGATTGGAAAAGTAGAGACTCGAGATTCACGAAAGCAAATCCGCATTTAACACAATAAGCTGAGTGTGTCTGAAAATTGAAAAGTTATCGCTTTATAAATAATTTGTCGAAAGCAATTTTATAGTCAGCACAGCGATGAAGTTGAAGAGGCTAAAGGATGTTGAATAACTTGAATACTATACTCGATTGTGTACTCATATGTATGAGTAAGTGTTTTAACACAACCACATGACAAAGGCAAAACTATAGTATGAGCGGGGGGAGGGAGACATATGCCTCAAGGCAAGGCACATGGACACTTAATGCAAACTAACAAGCAACCCAACTGAAGCTGAAGAGAAGTCAGGCGAAACAACAATAACCAGCAAGAAATAAGCTTGAAGCGCCAAGAGCCAAGACAATAATAACTGGCAGAGTAAAAGCAAAGGCATCTGAAATTCTTGAGCTTATCAGCGGGTCGACGCCGGAAGCTGTGAAAACATTCATACATATTTACACGCCTCGACTGCTGGTGTTTAAGTTGCAAGGTTTGGGGCATCTGCCCCATTGTGTGTCAAGTTGGTGACTCTGTGTGTATCGTCTGCTCATCAAATTACATAGTCAGCTGGCAGAGAGACAGTCAGACGAGCCAACTGACAGACAAACAGGCTGTCAGGCAAGCAAGAGAGCAAACAAACGACTAATAAAAATTCCTCTGCTTGAAATTTGCCTGTACTTTGTTTTAGGAAACAGCATAACAACAACAACAGCTGCAACATTTTGTTGTGGATCTGGTATATTTATTTAATCTATTTATTTAACTGATAATCAGATAACTTCCTTTTGTTTGCAATTAAACTAAAATAATTGTTTTAATATTCCTTCAAGAATTGCAAATTCATCAAAAAGTACAAATTCATTCCATCATCTGAATAGATTTGCAAATTGAAGGGCGGCAAATTCAATTTCTGTACAAAAATTTCCATTTACAATTTTGTAATTACAACGTTAATAACTTAATGCAATTGACATCCATTTCTTGAGCCTGCAGAATATCGCCTGCCGTTCGACGATGCTTTCCATTCGGAGGCAACAAAAAATCAATCTTAACTTGATTAACGCCACGGTCAGAAGCAATGTCCTGCAATAAATGGAAATGACATGTTTCATACTTAAAGTTTATTGAGCAATTTTCACGCTTTCTTGAATGATGGAAGCTTTGTGTAATACTTGTAATTGTCTTATAATATTATAAATTTTAAGTTGGTCACAGAATTTTCGAAAATGTACAAATTTAATATTCAGACACATGAGAGAATTCTCGAAATATTATACAGCTGGAATTTTAAGTATATTCGTATACAGTCGTATACTTGATACTGGGTTCCCAGAACCGAGCACGACTAATAGGAAAGCGTCACGTAATCAAAAAACTCGTTACAATGACAGTGACATCTATCAACCAAATTGAGCACACCAACAACTCTTTAACGGAGAATATCAAGTGCATGCGCTGCCAAATCTGCACAGCGTGCGCAGACTGATAATACGTACTGTACCAACGTAATGACATGCCATAAATAAAAGGGGAATCAACCTGAGCGCGAGAATAGTTGACGGATCAGCCTAAGGTCATCAAGAAGTTGAGATGGCAACAGATCCTGCTGAATGAAAGGATATGTGTATGTATATGGGACGAATGGGATGACTGATGACAAACGCGACGCTGTCGACTCTGTCGACGCCATATATATGCGTTGACATGCCAGTTAGGCAAATGAGGGTAGACAGCCCGAAAGTTGCCTAAAATTTAATGCCATTGTCAAGTATACAGGCTCGACTCTTTAAAACTAAACCGCAGACAGGTCATTAGCTGGATTAGACTCGGCAGACTTTACACACACAGCAAGCAGTCTGGCCAATTGCCAAGTCGAAATAAATGACCTTTGTCGACACTGCACAATAATAAATTTCAGCAATTTATAGAACGTTTGCCATTGGCTGCTCTAAGGCTGTGCAGGACATTATGGAATTCATCATTTCATTCGTATAGGACACGTCTCTGGACTCAAATGGCATAGATTTTATTGCGGCTTTAAGGACGCTTATAGTGTCGCCGCAAAGCCAACCGACAAACTGTCCACATGTTGGTCAAAGCGACAAAGCGACACACCGACACAGCGACACAAACGACAAATGATAATGCTAAAAGAGAATGCTAAAAAAAAAGCCAACTACAATGCTCTTAATGCAAATGGAGATGGAGAAGGGGTAAGAGAAAATAATAATAATAATAATAATAATAAAAATCGATTTAAAACAGGCTCCAATTGAAATCGAATGGCGGCGTCCAACAGTACGTGGCACTAGGCACTCTATGGCTGCCCCATTTCAGCATCCGGCTTGTGGCACGTTGTCATTTGATAACCCATTGTGGCAAACGTTTCTCACCGAGCGCGCAAATTGAAAAAAGTGCCTTCGAAATAGCGAATTGGCAAAGTGAAAGGATATGGCCCTATCCAGGCGACTACCAGGCGGCAAGTGGCAAGGGGCAAGAGGCAAGTGGTAAGTAGAGAATGGCAGCTGACAACCGACGAACGTGTGAAATCCAAAAAGGGTATCCTGTCTCTGATGGCGCGTGTCCATTTTGTTGCTGTCATTGAACATGAAATCCTAAGCAGAATATCAAAACCACAGAAAATAGAAGAGAAGACAAGAGAAGAGAAAGCAAACGATATGATACGATACGAACCCGTTTATGCAATGCCAGTGACAGTGACAACTCAGAGATGGAGTCTCAATTAGTCTCATTATTGAACTTTGTTGCAGAGGTCAGGTCAGAGACCACTAGCAGTTGACCAACGTGACATGAAATGATACTTTCATCAAAATGTCTGCCAATTGATGGCACAGCGCTCATTAAACTTTTGTCCTGCAATTTAATATTCAAGATGTGCTAAAAAATAAGCATTTAAGCCAACTTATAATATTTGCTTGGCTTTATAATGTGAACTCTTCTGGTGACTTTTGGCATTTGTCTCACTTTAGCATTGGCAACAGCACAGACAGCTTCCAGCTTCAGTCAAGCGTTAAGATAAAGGCCAAGTTTCTTGGCCGCACCTTTAGGCCATAGCATGTAAAAGGGCAACTCACCGGCGCTCACAAACTGCAATTTCTGCACAAGGCAAAACTGCAACAGAAAGAGAAAGTAAAAATGAAAATAAAAAAGGAAATTAAAATGACAATGAAACTGTAACTGATACGTGCTTGCCAGACTATGGAGCTTATCAGCTTTGTTCTCTGTGTGCATCTCTCACACTGCGCACACACTGCGCACACACTGCGTGTGCGTAATTGTCCACAATTTAAGCTTATTTATCCCCGAAAATTTTGAAGATTTCGCATTTGCTTGGCCCACACTTAGCATATTTCTCATAGAACACTTAATGGGCTCAATAAACATGCGGGTGAGTTTACTCACAATTCGAAGAATAACAAAACAAACACTAACCATCTTCTTACCATCCTCAACTCTCTACGATTTGTTAAGCGCGTGGTCTTAAATCTCAACGATACGAAAGGCAACTGCAAATCGAGGCACAGCATTTAAGATTTAAATTAAATATTTTTCTAGTCAAATTCCAAACGCACATTTCAACACTTTGAGTGAGAGTCGAGTCAGAGCATTACCCTTGCCTCAACTCATTGCTAGTCCCACAACTTTGTCTAGAGCTAAGAATTGTGTTTATGCATTAAATTAAGGGAGCATTGGTGGGGCAACTTTTCTGATTGGGTTATGCTGTATTTCAGGGCCGCGTGTGCCGGCTGTTTGGGTTAATAAAATATGCAAATATCCAAGCATCCAAAATTAAGTTTCGCCTTTTGGTTTACAAACCCTTCAGACCCGCGCCTAAACTTTTTGAGGGCATGGGATAAGATGGAATGACAACCGAATTGAAAGTGAAAGTGTAAGTGAAAGCGACGTACTTGTACACAGTTGAGCATCATCACACACTCGCACTGTTGTCTAAGCAAACTCTCAACTAATAATCTAATTATTTAAAATAGCTTCAACTTTTCCACACTTGTCACACCTTTTATCTGCGAGTTTTCCTAATGGCAAAATCGTGTTTTTCATCCACACATAAGTCGTCTAATTCATTAATAATTATCACGTTATTAAGTTAATGACATGTAGAGTATGTAGAATATGTTAAGCAAGTTATGTGTAAGTGTAATATGAGCATATGTAGACAACTTGTTGCTAACTCTTACATATTAAACTGGTTTGGAACATTTTGTCGAAACGCCTAAAGAACTAGAAAGTTTTAATAATACTAGTCAAAAATTATATAAAATGATTAGATTAATCTTAAACATACAGTCGACTTTAAGCTTGCAAACAGACAAACTACAAAACTTCTACACTTTAGCCAGAACAGCAGCCGGATGCTGAAAGGCTCAAAGGATGCATGTCCGCCCATGCGATTTCTATCGCATCTGTGCGGATGTCGAAGATACGGAAAGGCAACCAACTACCAACTCCCACCTCTCACCTCCTACGTTTCCATGCTGCACTTTTGAGGAAACCAAGTTTCTTCATGGGAAATTGTCTTAAGGAACTTTTAAAAATAGATTGCAGCTTTACGAAAGACTTTATCATGTTAATGTAATTATCAGCTATTTCTTTATAGACTTACAAATATTTAGAATAAATTAACAAATAGTGATTCATTCTTTTGTTTCCGTTAAGTTCGTAAGCTTTCTAATGCGAATATGCATTAGAAATGAATACAAAAGTGTGGTAAAACGTGGTAACAATGATGTATTTTCGAGTCTCCAAGAAATTATGTAACAAAGCTGCTCAACACACACACACACACACATGCAGAGCACATACTTACACTCACTTATATATACCCCTGCAAACAGCATAAGTATAAAACATGGACAATAATTTATTTCACATTTGCCACACGTACAAATAAAGGAAATTCTATTAAATAAATTGAATATGTGTAAGCGAGATGAAGTGGCGAGTGGGAAGTCTTATAGCAAAAGTAAACTGAATGAAAAACACGAACACAATACAGAATCTCAGTTACATATACTCATTCTCTCCCTTTCATCCAAGCATACGCTATCTCTTTCGGACACTCGCTGGGAGTATCATACATATATGCTGAACAAACGAATGTCGATAAGCAAAAAACTGCCATAAAACGAAATAAGCCTAACCAAAAAGTCAAATGCCTTTTCATTTTGTTTGATTGTTGTGCCGCATACTTGCAAACACCTATATATATATATATATATATATAAACACATACAGGGCCAGACACAGACTCTTAAACTCCTCCATGTTTCGTCATTTGACGTCTGTCAATAATTTTATACCTGCAACTCGCAAGGAATGATGTATTATTCATGTACGTGTGTGTGTTTGTGTGTGGGTGTGTGTGTGTGTGTATTTCTATTGAACAGAAATTGAATTGTTATTTGTGGTTGGCGCTGTTTACACGTGCCTTATGTAGGCAGCACCACTCGCATAACTTTCTTGTGGTTTATTAATAATAGCACAAAATAATAGTCGAATATTGAAATTGGAACGTGTTTTTGCGGCAAATGAAGTACTTTAGATTCAATTATATATATAAATATATATTTCGCAACAGAATTCATAATTCAATGTTAAATGACGACACTTGCCAGCCACTTATTGTTTACTTAACACGGCCTTCAAATATAACTTGGCCAACAAACAGCAACAGGTAGAAAAGATTGCAGAGCCTCATTCCACAAGGCAAAATCAAATTCGACTTTAAGATTCCATTCCGTATATTAATAAATACTCTAAATGTGCTAACCACAAATCAGATTTGTGGCAAACGAGCAAAGATTCGCCTTTTCGGGAAGAGCCAAAGCCAAAGCCAAAACCAAAAACCAAAAGGCACTTAATAGAAGGAATTGCTTCTCAGGTTTACCATACTCCAAATAGGATAGACATTCCACCCTTTGAATGGATTTGTTAGCATATTTAGGTGGTCTGTGTGGCTCTGACAGCAGCTGCAGCTCTGGCTCTGCCACAAATGTTTATTAATGATGACTTCGTTATTTATCTGTTTATTTCATTTATTTCTGTCGTTTCACAAACCAAAAAATAAGCATCATCTCACATTACTCATACACAGCAGAGTACGCTGTTCGATGGAGGTGGGGCATTAAAATCAATACTTGGCAATCAGTTGAGGGCTTACAAATGTAAGCACCACATGGTCCAATGGCCAGTCAAGAGACAGGACAACAAATCCCTCTGTTAATGTGCGAACAGCATTCAATGACCCAGCGCCCAAAATGTGGTATTAACAGTCGAGAATATCGAATCTAGAATCCCAGACACAAGCTTGGCGTCTGTAATCGAAACCCCAAAATTCTTAACATGTTAACGCCTCAAACAAAGACAAATTCGCGATGCGTAAATCCTTTGAGAAATTAGAAATTAGTTGGGCTAGTTAGAGCATTGGACTCTCACTGACTTCTCAACTTGTCACCCGCCCCTCTGGCGTGTTTTCAGTGAACGGTACTTGAGTTGCGCTTGGGTCTTTAAGTGTTTTCCCAAGGTGGCTTAACATTTACTCTCCGCTTAACGGCACTAACGGACTACATTGAATATTCTGGCCAGTTGAGCAGGTGCTTATTTGTGGACGCCAAATAAATTCAATGTTCGTGAGGGAGCGCCTACGTAAACAATAAAAAAATTGCTTTACAAATCCAATGAATTAGAGGACAAGTTGAGTCTAGGGGAGGCATAAAAAATGTCCATTAAAAAGTGCCACACGCACCATAACGAGACATGCGTCAATGTTTTTTGATTCCTCTTGAATCACAGGTTTGGATCTTGGGGCGCAATAAAAATCAATTGCCACTGACGTCAAGCAGTTGGACGTCTTGTCAGGGGCTTCTTTCTCGTCTTGCCATTTCCCACTGTTTGACCTGCAGGACAGAGTATAGACATGCCCCACACATCTACACATCCACATGCCTAAACACATACACACGCATACATATGTACTTGAGTTCATGGTGTTTGTGCGGGCAAAATAGAAAATGAAACTTTGTCGAGTTTAGTTTAGTTTGGTTTGGTTTTGGTTGCAAATTGCTTGTGGCCAGGGAGTTAAAACTAAGACTCCAAACAGGGCGACCATCGCTCGCTGTGTCCACAGCTGTGTGGTCTGCAGTCTTTTCTGTCAATTTGTTGCAACATTTAACTGAATATGCTTCTAATGAAATACAGTCAAAGGACGAAGCAAGCAAGCTCAATTGAATTACATCAGCTAAATGCAATTACATGCAACTAAATAAACACAACTTTCCTTTTTTACTTTACAACTTGGCAACCAGTGACACAGACAGAGATAGAGATAGAGACCGAGACAGAGTGAGTCCTTTCCACTGAATAGAAGAAATTAGAACGCATCCAGCAAGTCTTGGCCCCTCAATCAAAAAGCAAAACAGCTGCCTGACTCAATTATAAAACTCAACTATGTGTCTAAAAGCCAAAGCCAAGATAACAAGCAGCAATGTAAATTGCAAAAGCTCTTAAAGTAACTGTCATTAGATCATTAAAGCCTTAAGCAATGTCAAATGGCAATTGGTAAAAGGTCGCACAATCAACACCTGTTAAACGTTTATCTTTACGATGTTGTTACTTTCGCACTAATTCAATTTTCGATTTAACGAACTGTTGAATGGACAGTTGAAGTTTTCTTGTTTAAACATTTGCGTAAAGTTTCAAATGAAATTATTTACGGACTGCAAACAGAAGCTAATTGAGAAGCTACTTTAAGAATAGTATAGGTGATGGAAGGCAGTCTTCTAAACTGAACAATATGCTGAAGATGTCTAGAGTTGAAGTTGATATAAAAAAGATGAATCTATACATAGAAATTAGAAATAAAAAAATAAGAAACAGTTCGAATCGAGATGTGTTAAAGGAATTAAAGCTTTTTTATATAATAAATATTCATCTATTCAACATATTAAGGTTATTTTATTACATATCAATAACCATTTAAAACTGTTGCCTTGCCAACATCAATTTGACTGCTCTTTAAATATTTAAAGCACAACTGACGCTTTAAATATTCAATAAGCTTTCAGTTGGTTGGATGCTTGTCAAAATTTGTGGCACATAATTTAATTTGCTTACTTAATACGCTGAGCATTAACAAAGTAATTACGCGCATTATGGCAACCACATTGGCGGCCTTCCCTGTTTTAGTTTCAGTTTCAATTTCCACTTCTGTTTCAGTTACAGTTTCAGTTTCTCTGTTTACTGGTCTGCAGATAATCTAAACAGTTGCCATGACAAAGATGCTATGTGATGCGATGCTTGATGAGCATCAATTATTGTTGTGCAGTCGCAGAACTAAGTGAAGAAACCAGCTTGAAAAATTAACAGCATCCATAGGACAACAGCAACAGCTGTTTAACTAATTCTTGCATCTGAGACAAGCGAGACTCCTCTTAACTCAAGGAGTAAGTAAGGTTTTCTATACCAAATTAAGCTTATTTTCTTGTCACTCAGTCAAAGTGACAGGAATGTTTAAGTACACTAGTGCTGGCTTTTAGTACAACCCACAACTTGACATTTGAATCGAAACTTTGAAGACAAATCTTTTCATTTAATTTGTGTTTTCTTTCGTTTATCCGTTGGGCTATTTGTTGTGCCAACGCACAGAGGTAAGGGAAAATAAAAACACAGCCGTCGGGTCTAACACAAAGAACTGCCAAAAGCCAAGACACAACAATCAAGGCATTAAGTAAAATGAAAAAAAAATAATAAAAATTCAACGAAATGTCAGCATTAGGAATAAATAAGTGGAGAAGGGAGGTGCAGGTGTTCCTGTTAACGCTAACAAAAGCACAGAAAAAAGGAAGCCAATAAATTAAAATCGAATATGTATAATGTAAAATAAAACAGTTAAGCCCCAACAACGTACGTGGTCTGAGTCATTGTAGCTAACTGTTGTTGCTGTAGCTGCCAGAGTCTGAGCAGCGTTCATATTCCGCTCTCGTTTAATACGTATACGCCATGGTTGTCACCCAATGCAAATGGCAACAATTTGTTGCCATTAACCAATTCCTTCCTGTTTGTTATATTCGACTTACATATTTAAAAGAAATCTCGTATCTTTGAATTCGTGCGTTTGCTGTGGAAAGCTAAAGAAAATGCCTGAAAATTTCATGCGCAGTAGCAGACGCTCTTTGACTGTCGGCTGCCACTTGCCAACTACCAAAGTCAAGCAGGCTTTGGGCCAACAGCAAGCAGCTTGGAAAGTCCATTTCCAGGAACGTGTTGGCATGCGGAATGTTGAAATGGAACACAACAATAATATAAAAAACATACTACTACTATACAAAAATAATCTTGGTTCATTTGCTGCAAATTCAAAAGAAACTTTTGATGAAAATATAAATTAAATAAAATGCAGAGAAATATAAATAAAATGCTCAAGAAATGTGGTAGTATTCAGATAGCCTGTCAGCATGTCGTGTGGCCAAGACTTGCCACAAATCACCTGTTGCTTCCACTGCCCATGGCCGAGGGCTTTAATTAAAGCCTGCCTTACCGTATCCAACTTTTAGTTTCTTTGACAAAACTTTGAGCCGCCTGCGGCGCTAAGACAGTCGGAAAAACTTTGATTTTGTATCCAACTGACAGCTAGCTATAGGTAGAAATGAAATAAATTACATAATCCACATCCCTGACATTTGTCAAAGGAGAAGGATAAGCGAACAAACAAATAGATATTATATTCAATGCGATATTTGGTGAACAACCAAAGTAATAGCAAAATAACCTTTAAACAATCTTAACAAATCTTATCTGGATGTGATTCTAAAGAATAACGTTGAATGCAAGCATTAGATAAATTCAGCTTAATTCATTAATTTACTGGCTTTCTTAATTTCTCCATTTACATTTAATTCTTTCTATTATTATTAATTCTCCTTCGATAGAACTTAAAACTCAGACAACTATTGTGAGCTTAGTTATAGGCCAAGCCTTCTCGGAAAACGCTGCTAATCTAATCATTTAATTAATTTTCAATTTCTGCTTTAACTAGAGGGTAGAAATAAATTGAAATGAAACAGACAAATACTACAATTTTTCTTTAGTTTTAAATTATATTTTATACACTAACATTTCATACTGCGCCGAGTTAATTTTGTACATGAAAATCCCTTTACTATGCTCATATTATAAGCACACGAGCAGCTATGTTAGTTAACTAGACCACAGCAAAAACAAACTTAAGAATTGCCAAAAAAAATGCATTAAAGAGAAACTTAATTGGGTGGGGGCGGGCATTAAGTGAAAAGTGGTTAAATGTCGGGAACATGGAAAAAGTTGCCAACAAGGTTATTACAAAACTTAAATGCTGTATAAAATGAAAAAGCAAGAGCACGCATAGAGATTTCACATACGAAATATTCGAGATGACATCGCCATTGTTGCGCTAATGACACTTTTATAACTTTTTATAGATTCTTCACACTTAATGTGAACTTGTGCCATTTATCGTAGCTACCCCGACAGCGACAACAATCCTTTTTTAAGCAACACTGGCGGTGCGTCGCCTATTTGGTCTATGTCCCCTTTTCTATCGTTTGGTTCGTTACATTTTTTTTTCCAACTTATTTACGAGAATGTACGGAAGATGCTGCCGGATTTGCACAGGGCCCAGCTCACCACCATTATACCCATACAAATAGATATATGAGTATATGTATGTACACATACATTCTAAGTTGTGTGTCTAGCGGTGGTTGTTGCGATTGCTGGGTCTGCTGCGTATGCCTTGGGGCGTACGACGCGTATACGCAATGTGGCGCATACGAAACAAGACACAACCCAACACCGCTGTACAATATTGCAACAAATCCGAAATGCGAGGCATGAACAACTTTTAAACTTCCCCCTAACACACGCATATAATATGCTTGAATAGCAACTACATATGTGTGTGAGTGTGTGTGTGTGTGTGTGTGTGTGTGTGTGTGTGTGGAAGTGTGTGTCTATGTGAGGTTGGCCTTATAAACATTGATGCGTGGCATGTTAAATTCAGAGATATATAAATTGTCTCCCGTCCCAAGACCCATCTCGTGGGTTGGGGAATGAACAAAATCAAAAGCAATCATGATGATATTTGCACAGTACATATACATAGATTATGTTTTAGTTTTTATAGCAAAATAGAAAAGCGTCCCATTTAAGATTACTTTGATTTGAGCGGACTTTAAGTGCTTTGACTATTTACTCAAATTTCTTATAGATTTTATATAAAGATTAAGTTCAAGCTATAACTGTTGATTTTTAACAAGAAGTATAGAATAGAAAATGCATAGTAAATTTATGCAGTTAAATGAGACAACACTATTCACCTGGGAAATACCCTGTTCCCCTGTTAGAGTAGTAATCTTGTATGCAGCTGAAAAGTAAATTTACTTCTCTTTATTTACGTAAATAATCGCCCAACATGCGTAACTACAACAATAATCTTATCAGCAAGACTTTATGATAGACTAAAATGCTGTCATTGTTAACAAAAAAATAACATTTCAGTTATGGACTTGCGAAATACTCTCAAAGAAATCGTAGAAGTGAATTAAAACAATTTGAACAATTTAATAATATTAATAAGAAGTACAGCCATAGAATCGTAATTGCATAATCCAAATTAATGAAAATTGTGAATTGAATGTGATGGGAATGATCAAGTGTATCAACACAAAAAGGTAATGGTAAATTTGAGTTGTTTGTGTGACGTGGCATGAAAGACTAACGTAGAAATAAACAAACCGAGTCGAGTACTCGTATAAAAAGTCGACTGCAATGACAATTGCCTCTCATTTACAGTATCAGCAAGTTGTATTCAGCATGGAATTTAAACCAAAGATTAGCTACGATACAGTGGAAAAGATTTGGACGAGTTTGGATGACCATGATCACTTTGACCCAGATTTTTCGTTAGGTGAGATAATCTATCATGAGATGCGACGACATCCCAAAGAGATTGCCCAGGTAAGACAGCTTAAGTACATGGAATATGAATATGTAACAATGATTATTATATAATCATTCTATGTCAGATTTCAGCTACGGAGCATACGATTCTGACACGTAAAGAGTTGCTTTTAAATTCCAAACGCATTGCCAGCTATTTACGTAATGTCGGACTTCGTCAATTGGATGTTGTGGGCATTATTGCTAGGAGTACCACACACATCTCGGCTGTGGCCTATGCCTGTTTCTTCAATGGGATCCCATTTCATTCGCTCAACATCAACTATGAGCAGGCGAATATTGAAAAACTATTTAATATTACGAAACCCCGACTTATCTTCTGCGATGGCGATGACTACGAAAAGGTGAGGGCGGCAACCAAGGAGCTGAATATAAGGATTGTAACCATGCGTAATCATACGGCGGATAGCATAACCATTGAGGAAGTTCTCTTAACGGAAGTGGAGAAGAATTTTAGACCTGTTCGCCTCGAGCAGGGCAAAAATCAAACCTTGGCCATTATCTGCTCCTCAGGCACCACAGGAATTCCTAAGGCTGTGAACATTTCCAACAGTCACAAGATTCTGAATAGCAGTTTGTAAGTGCAGATAACAACTGTTCACACGAGATAAACTCTAATCATAATCACCCCCGCTAGAATGTTAACCACTGCAGATGTACAGTATGCCAGCAGTAGTTTGGACTGGATTACAGGTCTCATCACGACCATTACATCAGCTGTGTTCAGCACGAAGCGTATAATTGCTGACAATATCTGTGATCCCGAGAAGCTTCTACACCTTATTGAAGAGCACCAGATCACTTGGCTACTCTTGTCCCCATTCCAATTGGCCAATTTAGCCAACTCATCTGCATTTGAAAGCACCAACTTAAGTAGCATTCAATATTGCATGTTCACAGGAGCACATTGTTCATTGGAAATGTTGAATCGTGTGAGAAAGCGTCTTCCAGAGAATAGCTTGCACTATTCATATGGTATGACTGAAGTTGGCATTTGGGCCACATTTAACAGGCATTTCGATCAGAAACCCAAATCAGTTGGCCGCTTAACAACCGGTTTTAAAGCGAAAATACTCAATGATAAAGATGAACCATTGGGACCCAATGAGATGGGCGAGGTGTGCCTCAATAATGGACAATATTGGGCTGGATATTTTGGCAACATTACAGAATCGCGCAACATACGCGACAGTCAATATTGGTTTCATACCGGCGACATGGGTTACATGGATGAGGATGGCTTTCTCTATGTCATTGAACGCAAGAAGGACATGCTTAAGTATCAAAATATTATGTATTATCCCCATGAAGTCGAGGAGGTCATTTTCCAAATGCCTCAAGTGGCAGATGTGTGTGTCTTTGGTGTATGGAATGACAACAACGGCGATGAAGCTGCTGCAGCTGTTGTCAAGAAACCAGGCACACAACTCAACCCTGAGGATGTGGTCGACTATGTGCACAGCCATGTGGCTGCCAAATACAAACAATTGAATGGAGGTGCCATCATTGTACATGATCTTAAACGGAGTCCCAATGGCAAGACAAATCGTTCCGCTAACAAAACATATTTCTTGAATGTCAAGGAAGGCAATTGAAGTGCGAGAACTTATAACAAATACGACTTTAAAATAATAATAAATATACAATAAAAACCAGTCGAAAAGGCTACAGTCGACCGCATTCGACAGTATAATACCCTGTACAGATTTCTATATTAAGAGTATTTTGATAATAGATACTTTGATTAAAATAAAAGTAAGAACATAACAGGTGTTTAAAGGAAACCCCTTTGAAACTCTCATTTTGCACATGAATTCTTTGCTTGCTTATAGCAGCTAACTTTCACATATTTATACATATTCAATCAAAAGCTGAGTGTTACGACACTTAATTAACTTATGCCTGTGTCGCAGTAGTTCCCTATCTCGCTCGCAAAAATATGCACACATGGTAAGCAGACGCATGTGTCACAGTCGTTCGCTGTCTCGCTCGCACACATGTGCTGCCTGCTGCTCTACGATTCCGTGGAAAAATAACTTTTATTGCTGATTATCTGTCTCATTTACAAACCGATCTTGATGAAATTTTCAGCGTTCCTTCTACATATCATTCTTAACGCACCTGTTAAGTTAGAAGTGCCTACGTTGAAAAATGTGGCTATTATTAGTTTTTTTCGATTTGCGGGGGAAGGGGGGGAGGTATCCAAAATTTAAAATAAACTTGATCTGCGTATGGTATACAGGAACCTTGATGCTCTTATAGTTGCTGAGATCGACGCGTTCATACAGACGGACAGACACACAGACGGACAGACAGACAGACGGACGTGGCTCAATCAACTCGGCTGTTGATGCTGATCAAGAATATATATACTTTATAGGGTCGGAGATGTCTCCTTCTGCCTGTTACAAAAATTTTTTTCACAAAGTTAATATATCCCTGTACAGGGTATAATAATGCACAAGAAATACTGCTTAATATACTAATTATGCTACAATTTAAATATAATAATTAAATGCAAATAATAACATTTTATTAATAGCTTTAGATTTGAGATTATTTACTAATTATTTTATTTCATTTTATTATCAATTAGAAATTAATTTAGAGCTAACGAATATCCCAGAAATTCTCTTTCTTAATTAAAATTTAATTCCACTTTATTTCAAATAAAAATAATTAGTTTTGTTAGAACCTGAATCGTAATCATTTGTTCGCTTCAATTGAACAGTGTTCAATGAAATATTTTACAGATGCATAGAATACTTGTGAACAGGGTTCTAGTTAACTATTGATTTGTTTTTATCATATTTTCATTTTCTATTCATTAGAGCTGTAATCCATTATTTAATATCGTTCCTTTTGTTATGCACCCAGCAAAAATCATTTCCTCTTATCACCACATATTATTATTCAGTTCTATTTTCATTTAGCTTAAAGTTAGAAAGCGGGTTATGTCTGCTATTGCTGGTCGGGGCAGACATAAAAAAGCCGCCATTGGGTTTTACACACGATTGCCTCATACATACAAAGGCACTCACACACACATACGCACACACATGCACTTGGATGATGGAATGGCAGCCGTTGTTAAGCGCAATTCAATTGGAATTAAATTTAACCGGCAGCATTTGCTTTCAGAGTCGACTGCAATTGTTACTGTTGCCCTATTGTCAACATTTTTAGCTGAACTTTGCTTTTGTCTATGCTGAGTGTGTGTAGGTGTTATACAAGCAGCTTATATATATGTACATACATATATATTGTATAGTTTAAGAGTACTCTGTAACTGTTGCTTTTGTTCGGCTTACAAGTTAAATTTTTACTTCTATTGATGCCAACGGTCAGATTTATGTAGTTATTGTGGCTGTCCTTTTTGTTGTTGAATTTTCTATCGGTATGACTGCATGTGCCGTGTTGTAAAATCCTGTGGTATTTGTTGCACGTCATACACTCGCCACCCACTCGTCAGCGGGAATTACAAGTGCCAGGGCAAGCTGCAACAGTTTCAACACTAACTCTGTCCCTCACACTACTCCCACCCCCCTCTTAGCCAACAAGTTCTCTTGCTCCTGTTGCATTACAAACATTGAAGTTGGATGAACTAACTTAAAGGCAACATTTACTGGCATCGATTTAAATTAAATTGCACTAACGAAATTCAAGAGAATCTCATTAAAATAAAATACACATGTTAATCATTGATAAAAAAAAAATAATAATAATAATAAGTCTGAATTACGCATAATCACGCAATTCAGATGTCATGCTTGTAATTTGTATAAAAATTGCTGCACTAAAACGTTTAATTATTTAAAGCTATTCTAATGAAATAATTTCATTTAAATAAAATAATAAAAACATTCAAGAGTGCTCCAGTGAAGGGTACTTGACTTATTAATACTTTGAAAGTAGTTTTAGAGTTGGTATTTGAAGTTGTGTTTCAATTTAAATTACTCGTATAGATTGTGGTTGCCGATCAAAAAAAAATATAGGAAAGAAGTTATAAATTTTCATTTTGTAAAGGACACGAGAAAATTCTAAGAGTTAAACCTGCAGAAAAAGAGCAGATGTTAGGTATTTAATGTTTAATATATTTAATATTTAAAATATACAAGATTTCATTTTGAGATGAGATTAAAATATAATTTGTTGGGAATAAAGTTATTAAAAATAAAAAGGGAAAGCAAGGGGGATGCGAATGTAAATTACGCAGTTTTTATTTAACTGGCATCCCATTGTGAACGTACATACATTTCTTTCCTATTTTACCGCTAATAAATAGTACTTTCAAGTTATTTACTTAAAGCGACCCATGTAGCCCTAACCCAAATTCATAAATCACACGAAACTCGGAAGTTTCGCGAAAATAGGGTTGTGCTAGGGATGCCTTTTGTCGCCGCTGCGCGGCAAATGAAATTTTTGTACGATTTTACGCTTCACTCTGACATAGAACTTTGGTCATTAGGTATCCCAACCTTTTTTCTCTCTACATCCCTTTAAGGTGAGGACTGCAGTTTTTCATATACTTTATGCCACTTCGTTGGCGCCAAAAACCATAAGTACACATCAGCATAGTATAATTTATATTTGTCTATGACAAACAGACGTGCCCCAAAGTGCAACCTTATCGACCACAAGCAACCACTGCACCAGCATCGTTTTGGATATGGAAATTACCAAGCAGTTGCAGTCATAAATACAGCTCGCAGTGCTGAGAAGTTGCTCCTGTCCAAGCACTCGACAGAGGAAAGAATGAGGAATAAGAGGAGGACTCTGCCTGCCCTCTAATGATATTTACAAGTTGTTCCGGGTGTTGGCAGCATGTTTTCCTTGAAGTCATTGCTAATTGACGCCCCCACACTGCGTATGAGCAATGTGTTGCGTCCTTCGTTAAGGTATTGTGTGAGTGAAGGCATTTAATGAAGTCACCAAGTATGCCAAGCAAATTGCTGATAAGTATGAGTTTATTATCCTTCACCCTAACGTTGTCCCCCTTCATCCTGGCAGCTATGATTAATGTGCCATTAAATGTGATTTTTTGGGGAGCTGGGCAACAACAAACAAGCGTCGAAAACATTTTCAGTTAGTCACAGCACGCAGAAGTCTATCAAAGCGACACGCAAAACACTTGCAACGTAAAGGGGCAAACCCAAAGCCGCCCCAAGACAAACACACTTTTATGGCATTTTTATTGAAACACGTAAAACGCAAATTGAGCTGCTGGCAGCTGTATCAAGGAAGAAGTCGAGTCAAGCATCCAGTCTGCCAAGGCACCTAAACAACAGGAATTAAATATCATAGTATCAGTAAAAAAAAAATATGTGTAAATATTATTGGCAATTCAAATTTTAAATGTTTTTACATTATACAATTAATCATGTTGTCATTTAAGGAGATTTTTCAGTTATTACGTTCGATTTCTGAATCGATTAAATTCAAATTTAACTGTAATCAAATGTAGTAATCATATTTACATACATGTATTTACGTATACCTAGAAGAGACAAGCATTTCCAGTTCTCTTACAAGCACAGACACTTCATGTAGTAAAGTCGACAAGCTGGCGGCAAGCAGTTCACTGCTTATTTAGAGCCGCGCAAGTGTACCGCAAGCAGTTTATTTGAATCAACTTCTATAATATATCTTTCTAATGGCGGCAAATTACTAATACCCAAAAATTTTGTGAAACAAAACAAACAAATGCAAATCAGTATGGAGTATCTTATAGAGATGATATAAATGATGAAAAGATTATATAAATTCATATCAATTACATGTTTTATTTCCATCTTTAATTTAACATATTATTTTCAATTTAATTGGAGTCTAATATAATTAAATTTTACCCACTGGCTTCAAACCTAAGATATAGAAGCATTTTCTCAATACGGCAGCTGTCGCTTCGCATATTAAAATTCGGCTTTGATGAACTTTAATAATTTGGCCCGTCTTATCCTTTTCAATGCAGTAACAACTATCATAGAACTCAGTAAATGCAGTGCAGACTTCATAACAAAACTCACAAAGGAAGTGAAGATATAAACCACTTGAACACTTCATTATTGTGTCATATAGCTTCAACAATGTCTTAGCAAGTTTCCACTCCTTTTCATGTTCGAATTCTAAGTTAACTGTATCTAAAATGGAGGAAACATTGGGAATATATTCGGCCGTACTGCGAGCAATTGAGCAAATGCGTGAGTATGTGTAGAGTAAATAAACTGCAGTGTTTCCTCGATCATCCAGCATTTTATCAAAAGAAAACATATAATCGCTAATACGATTGTGACATAAATCTGCATACTTGATACAACCGTACGCCACTGCTTCTTGCGCATCGCTCAATTCTTTTGGTGATAGTACTTGCTCACGACCTCTTTCCAGTAACCGTTTCAATGAGAACTCCATTCCTTGATCTAGCAAATCTGATAATTTCACTGTATCACCGGAGCGTGTCTTAAACTTTTTGCCATCTTCTCCCAATACAACACCAAATTGTACATGGTCGATACGATGCTCTTTCGGATTTACAATACCGCATCGCTCGGCAGCTTCAAAAATTAAGTTAAAGTGGGTGCTTTGCCCAGCATCCACAACATAGATAATCCAATTCGCATGCTCTTCTTCTATTCGGTGTCTAATGGCAGCCATATCAGAAGTGTCGTATGTAAAACCACCATCAGATTTTACAATCGTTAATGGTATTCCAGTCTTGTTAACGTTTGGCCACATAATTTTTCGCCCTTCGTCTTCTTCCAATAAATGCTTGCCTTGCAAGAGCTCCACGATTGACAACATGCGTGATTGATAAAATGATTCGCCGCGTTCTTTGATAGATACGTCCAGTCGATTATAAATTTTTTGAAACTCTTGACGCGAAACATCACAAATGAGTTGCCATGCCTTTATTGATTTTGGATCACCGGCTTGAAGAGTTACAACATGGTTATAGGCCCGCTTTTTGAAATTATCATCGTCATCAAAGCGTTTTTTTGATTCTTTGTAAAATGCTTGTAGGTCTCCAATCGGTGGACTCTCAGTAAGGAAGTGTGGAAAGCAATCTTCCAAGTGCGCAATTAACATACCAAACTGTGTACCCCAATCGCCAAGATGATTTATCCGAATTACGTCATGCTCTAAAAACTCTAGAAGGCGACAAATTGACTCGCCAATAATAGTAGAACGTAAATGGCCAACATGCATTTGCTTTGCAATGTTTGGTGAGGAAAAGTCAACTAAGACGCGCTTTTTAGGCACACGCGGCGGCCTGATACCATCGCGCAACAGATTGGTTAAAGCACAAGCAGCATATTTCTTGCTGAGGAAAACGTTTACAAATCCTGGACCAGCAACTTCAATCTTATCTATTATTGGGGAAGCCGGACAGCACCTTTGTATATCTGCAGCAATCTCACGCGGTGCTTTGTTAATGCCTTCTTCTTTCAATTTCTTAGCTAATCCCATGGCATTGTTGCATTGGTAGTCTCCGTATTTCGATGACACATTGTTCACTGCTGCAATGATAACTGGAGTATTACTGTAGGCGGGATATGCTTGCCCAATAGCACGAGAAAATATGATTTCCAAGTGTTCCATAATCAAAATAGTATCATCGGTATAATCTTCTGAGATGGTTTTTCTTTCTTCGGACATTGCTTGTTTAATTATGGCAAGACGATGTTTAAGTTTCGTATTTTCAGTCAGCAACTTGATAACAGCATCGTTCTGGTCAACAGCAAGTGCTTGTTTCGAATATTCCATTTTTGCGTGCAATTCTTCTGCCACGCTTTCCAAGCTACTAAGCTTATTTAATTCTGGTATTAGCCCAGTAAACATATTGGAGCTCATATTTACGGAAACCTGACCACGTTACAATTATTCAACTAGAGATGCAAGACTACGTGCGATATACCTCAAAATAATAATCGAACCGATAACCATTTTAACCAGCGCCATCTGGCGATTTTTAAATTAACTGAATCATTGACTAATGCTTTCGCCATCGAGGTGTACTAATGCTTGTTTGCATTATGTGTTTGAGTCTCAACAATGCGAATAAATACAGTTTTCAATTATGGCTAAATGTTGTTATGAATGCATGACTACCCCTAAAGCAGCAGCAATATCATTTGAAAATAAAACGGCAGCAATTATCGGTGTACAATATAAAAATATCGATACCGTAATGATTATCGATAGAGACGAACGGTTTCGAACATCGATAATATAAGCACAGCCTTCGATACTAAAGTAGCATCATTTTTCCCTCCATTTTTTATGTTTTCAGAATCAAATGTAATTATTAGCAAACCCAATTCAATGCAAACAGATCTCGAACATTTCCAACGCGCCGAGAAAATCGGTGAAGGCACATACGGCATTGTATACAAGGCGTGCAACAATCAAACCGGACAGGATGTCGCGCTCAAGAAAATCCGACTCGAAGGGTATGTAGAAGTCTTAGTTGTGGTCTTTATAAGGATTTATCCTAAGCTGGAAAGAATACAATAAAACAACCGAATAAAGCAAATATTAAAGTTCAATTTCAAAGTGATTTTGAGGTTTCCTTTCAAATGGTAACTACCCCATATCCTTGATGTCCTTGACGAATGTCAAACGGCTAGACAGACTTAGAAGCTGCACAACGAAGCCCGGATTCTGTGTGTGCTGCGCTGTTATTGGATACGTAGCACCACATGATTCGGCTTCGTGGTGTAGACAAAATCAACAAAGGATTTCTATGTTTAAAGTATTTAGTATATTTATTGAATATATAGCTAAGACATGTCTAACAACTGCAAGTACATTATTTGTTTGTTTAGCGAATCGGAGGGTGTTCCATCGACTGCCATACGGGAAATATCATTATTGAAAAACCTTAAGCACAAGAATGTAGTTCAACTCTTTGATGTGGTCATATCGGGCAATAATCTGTACATGATATTCGAGTACCTCAACATGGATCTTAAGAAACTAATGGACAAGAAGAAGGATGTCTTTACACCGCTGCTTATAAAAGTATTCATAAATTATAAATTCATTCAAACTATCATATTTACATTCATCATTAATCAATTTGCAGAGCTACATGTATCAGATATTCGATGCGCTGAACTTTTGTCATACCAATCGCATTCTGCATCGGGATCTCAAGCCACAGAACCTGCTCGTTGATACGGAGGGCAATATAAAGGTAGTGTAGCATCGCTTTACTTCATAAGTTTCCCACTAATCTTCCACTTGCAGTTGGCCGATTTTGGACTAGCACGTGCCTTTAATGTACCCATGCGAGCCTATACACATGAGGTTGTAACGCTTTGGTATCGTGCTCCTGAAATTCTATTAGGCACTAAATTCTACTCGACCGGTGTAGACATCTGGAGCCTGGGTTGTATATTTGCTGAAATGGTGAGTAGTTCGATTATGTTCCGATCACATTTCCATTTCTTTTCCTCCCACAGATTATGAGACGCTCATTGTTTCCAGGTGACAGTGAAATTGATCAACTGTACCGCATCTTTCGCACATTAAGCACACCCGACGAAAGCAAATGGCCAGGAGTGACGCAGTTACCCGACTTTAAAGCTAAGTTTCCCAAATGGGAAACATCTAATGTACCTTCAGCTATACGTGAACACGAAGCACACGAACTCATTATGGTAATAGCTCTTAGATATAAAATAACGACAATTTAAACACTTATTCTCTCCTTGCCGTAGTCTATGCTCTGTTATGATCCTAATCTACGGATATCTGCCAAGAATGCACTTCAACATGTCTACTTTCATAATGTGCAACATGTCAATCATGTGGATTTGCCTGTGGATCCGAATGCTGGCAGTGCAGCGCGGCTTACCCAACTTGTTTGAACCCCATTTTACAAATGAGATCAGAACGATCTCATTTCTTGTGATGTTTAGTATAGTAAGTGACCGTGCCTACCTCAAATTAGCTAAATCAAATGCAATTACAAAACATCTAATTATTATACTTCTTATATTATTTTTACAGATGTCAACTTCATTTCATTTGTACACACACCACAAACTAACATACACCATCAAAATACACATCATTTACATAATAATACAGAGTTTATTGATGTTTGTTTGATGCATTTACCAGGCGCGCAGCCAATAGAAAACTTGAACGATTTCGTGGTTTAATTTTAGCTAACGAACTCGCTTCCACCTGCTTTTCAGATTGGCGCTGACGTTGCCGATTTCGTTGATCGTCACGCATGTACGTGCCAATTGCATTGCGCATGCTTTCCGAGAGTGTAGGGGCGGTCTCGTCTTGCATTGAACTAGAATCGTCTACGATTTCAGCTGTATTTGGATTTTCATTGGTTGCGTCGTCTGCGTCGTTATCAATCGTTGCTGCAGAATCGATGCTAGAGACTTTAATAGCCAATGCCAGGGGACGCAGTACAGTGTACTTCTTGCCTAGGCTCTCCTCAGATATATATTGTGGCCGCTCCTCTTCGGATGCATAGTACTGATCATAGTAACTTGCCTGATTGGCATAGTCGTTAAAGGCCTGTAAACGTCTCATATCATAGTAGTTATCAGCATTGGGATAATAATAAAACATCGATTGCCGTTGTGCCAAAGGTAGCGGCAATGAGGAATCATAGTAATCATATGGATCATCTTGTTCCAATGAATCGTAGATCGGACGTCGCCTTTGTTGCTTACGCCGCTTCCGCTTACGTTTATTGGGGTTCTGTGTTGTAACTGATGACTGATCCTCCTCGTCCTCCTTATCATCGTTATAAATCTCTGACTGCATTGGCACTGTTTCAATAACATTCGCATTCCCATTATTGAAGAAGTTTGCCAACGGATTTGTTAGATTACGAAAAGTAAAATTGGGTTGTACACTGCGAACAAAACTATTCCAAACGCGAATAAAAGGACGCTCTGTTGTGGTAGTTGATGCAGCCTTGCCACGATTTGTCAATTGGGGACGACGATTGTATCCACCGCGGGGGATAGTATTTTGGACATAGCTCTGATAATCACGCTGACGGCTGTTGAGTAAGAAAAATAAATTAAGTACGTACTATATTTAAATATCAAACAAAGAAGTCGCGCGAAATAAACAAAACACTATCGTGTAATTATCCTTAATATCAATCTAGATCTGCAGCTCATACTGAAACATGTAAGTAAACTTACCCAGAATTGTAAATCTTCTCTGCTTGTGGCTCCCAGAGATGTACTACTTCTGAGTATTTTCTCCTGGCCGCCTGGACTTCGTGTGGTACATTAAACCATGCCAACAGCAGGACTGCTGTCCATAGTTTCCAATACATGGTGAAGCTCTTAAGGATTGGGCGTTATTAAATATTTGTTAACTCGCTGCCGTGTTCTTTTCTGGCCCAAAGCCAACTGATACTTGTTCGGTTGAGAACTTGGGTTGTCAATCCAATTTGCACTAAAGATTTTGTAAAAATTCTTAGATTTGAGCTCATTTGAATGCTGTTTTGGCTTCTTGATTGGCCAGTGAAAGTTTTTTGAAATAAATTTGGCATTATCAAACGGAAGGTGAAGCGATATTAATGCATGTATGCCAAACTAACCCAATTCTGAAGCTGTTGAAAGTTTTCACGTGGGAAGTCTTTTGGCCTGTTGGTCATTGACCATTGGTAGCTACTTATCATCGTTTCGTCCATTGATATGTTAATTTCCGTTTATTATCTGTCTTTTGCCAATAAACCTGTTTGATATAATGGTGTCTTAATAAGTATTGCTATTTAAGAAGGTAAAACGTCCGTCTTATTCACGTATTCATATAAATTATTATTTTCCACTTCTAGTTATAGTTATGAAATATTCAGAATTTGATAGCAACCTGAAGAAAGTCTTCTTATAAGGTAAACTCCACAGTTATTTATTGTACTTAAAATATGTCAAGATTGTTAAATATATAGATTAATGATTTCATTTTACAAATATAAGAGATGTTTATAATATATAAAATTAAGAGCGAAGCAAAAGTACAATGACCCCAATATTGTTATATTGATTAAACTATTTGAGGAATGAAACTATTTCTTTGCAATGCATACAATGGAAAGGAAGAGAAAGCTAAATACATAGTATTTGTCCATTTTATATTGTAATAAACAAAAAACAAAGACAAGATAAATATTAATAAGCTGTCAGCCTTAGGCTTTCCATATGATTTTCGATTTGAATAACGTTTAAGTGCCGCCCTCCGAAATATATATAGCCTTCAATTGCGCTTATCAATTTTAATCTTAAATAGTTGACATTACCGAACAATTTATTGAGTCCTTCGAATTGTCCACAGTCATAGAACTGTGGGAAACCTGGGCAATCCACTGCATGGGGCCTCCAAAACAACTTCCGACCCAAAGCCAAAACAAATAACATACAAAACACAAGAAAATCTCTAACAAGTGTCAACAAGCTAACAATGAGAGCGTGTGAGGAAGATTGAGAGAGAGAGAGAGAGAGAGGAAGCTTTTTGGTGGGTGTTAAGAGAGTGCTTTTCTGAGGAGAGAGCCTGAGAACAGCTTTTGGCCGCCAAAGAGGCAAATTGAAGACGTGCTCAGGAAACAGTTTAGTCGACGTTGAGATTCCTGGCCAGAAGCGTCCGAATGCGTTAAGTCGGCTCCGTCGCGCGTTAATAAAGAAAAACGCTGGAAAAGCGCCAGCAGCGCTAACAAAACCAAAAAATAAAAACTGTTTTTCCTCAGCCTAGGAAAACTAGTGAATAGGCAAGTTTAAGTGGTAGTTGGGAGACAAAAAAAACCCGAAAACTGAAACCCATGCTCTAGTATTAGTTTGCCTCCGCTGATATTTGCGTGTGTGTGAGGTGTGTGCCAGTGTGTGTATCTATGTGCGTGTGCGTTTTGTGTATCCGTTCAGTTTTTGAGTCGCTCCAAATTATATAGAACAACAACTAAATTGATGTTCATATATGTAATTGAATTAAAGAAAGGGCTCAGACTCAACCAGAGCGTCGCCCTTTTTTTTTTTTATTTTATATAAAGAAACGTTGAGTGACTTGGTGAAGGGGGTGGAAAAACGGCAAGAATTGCGTAAAGTTTCATGCCACACACAAATGTCATTAAGTGCTTAAGTAAATTATATAAAATCATTTAACACATCGATGAGTATTCATAACAAAAATGCAAGGCATAGAAAAAGTTTAAAATTGAACACCTCCCCTCTCAGTCCCACTGCTTCTGGCCGTGTGCTGTTGCCCATTGTGTGTACATAAGAAAAGTGGAATTTTAAAAGCAGCTACATAAGTACGAGCAAAGTACTTACTCTATCCTATTATGCTCCTAACAGATACATAGATGCCAAGCAGGCTGTGTATGCTAAATTTTGACATACTCAGCATACCAGCAAAGAAAGTGTAAAGTAAAGAAAAAGAACTCGACTCAAGGAAGTGAGAGGCCATCCCTCCTCTATCTACATCTATACGACTATCTACACTACCAAAATTGAAACATCTCGGCGGGCAACATTTTGAAGTGCCCCATTTTAACCACCCACTGAAGCAGTCCTATTGTTCTTATTGTTTTTGTTTTAGTTGCTGTTGTTGGTGCTGTCAGTTGCAGGTGTGTCTGCCTCTGTGTAAGAGTAACAATTTTTGGCGTCACTTTCGTTTTTCGCTGTTTTGTTGTCGTGCCCTCGCTCAAGCGTTGTGCTTGACCATAACCACTAAAGCTGTCACATTGCGTATACGCCGTGTACGCTGTGAGTTGTCCTCGACCGTTAGCTACTATTTTTTTTTATTTTCGCCAGCTCCCACGCGATTTAGCAAGAGCGCAAGCTCTCTCTCTCTTTCTCTCTCTCTGTCTCTCTTGAATTAGACGCTCTCATGTCTCTCTTTCAGCTGTTTGGTTTTTGTTTTGTTTTGAATCTCATTTACATTGCCCGTAAACAACCTCAACCTCAACCACCCACCCAAACCTTCTATGCCGCCTGTTTGTCTATTTCCCTTCCCTCCCTTCTGTTTATCACTTTCTACATTTATGCACGTATTTTGCGCTTTCTTTTCTTGTTTGGCAATTTAAATTTTATTGTAATTTTAATGCAGCGCCAAAGCAGAACAAAGCAAACAAATAGCAAAGACAACGTGTTGGCATCCTTTGCTTTTCCATAGAGCAATTTGGCGCCTAAATGTGAGCACCGTTGTTGTAGGTTCTCTTTATTGTCTGCTAGAAGCGGAGCAAAAGCAACTAAGATAACTTTGGCAAGGATTGCTTTATCAGTCATTGATATTTTTGAGATCTTTCTAAACTTTATCCTTGCTTGGTTTACTTCGCTAGAAACAATTTTTATCTAAAATTAATACCAGTTTAATTTACAATCCCAAGAACTCGACAACCGCTCTGATGATGCAGAGCATTTGTTGTTTAGCTTTGATTTTCACCTGCTGCAAACCCATTAAAATATACCTCAAAACAAATTTCAGCAAGGTTTGCAAATGGCTTGGCAAGTGGCCAAAAAGTGGTGCCAGAGCATTGTTTATAGAATTTCCGCTTACCGCCTAAGAAACGAGAACGGTGTTTGGTTTGTTTTTGTTAATGTCGCCTGTCGCTTGTCGCTTGTCTGTTGTCAAAGTTTCTGTCATAGTTGCAATTAAAGTTTTTCGACAAAAAAAAAAAAAATAATAAACGTCAGCTGCAATTTCCATATTTCTCACATTAGCTATTAATAGTAGTATATAACTATTTGCATTTTGCATGAGCACGAAGCGAAAGTAAAATACATTTTCTTGGCCCGTGACCCGGGTGTGATGCCTGAATAATTAACACAACCCGACCGACCTGTTGGCAGCTGTTGCGGTTGCTATTGCTGTTTTATTTACGAGGCTCAGGCCCAGTATTTCTTACAATTAAGGATTCAGTGTTGCGATTAATGAAATCTAGATAGGGCCGCACATCGAGAAAGCTGGAGACAATTCTATCCACATTCTGCATGCGCTTCGAGTCGATCAGCAGGCCAACTAAATAGAAATTCTGTGCCACATCCGACTCCACTTGAATGCCGACCAATGGTGCACCCTGATAATAGGTCTTTTTGCGGTCCTGATAGCCACAAACGGTAGTGCTGCTGGTAATCAATGAGCTGTGCTCCTTCTGGCAATAAGAACGACTGATGGTATTCACCCAAGTCTTGTGCTTTAGGGTATCTTTGATGGGCAGTCCGGCGACAACAAACATTTCCCCTACCAACGTGTTACGGACCATTGATGGAGGTGGCATGCAGATGGGCATCACAGTTGGCGTCATCTTGGCGTCTTTTTTCAGGGTGAGCACGGCCAGACTGTTTTTAAGAGTCAAGGGATCATACTCGGGATGTACGGCAATCTCGGCCAGCGGTATGTCCTGGGCAGGCAGCACACAATATCCACCCTTATCACAGCTTACCTCGTGCGCATTCGAGCTCTTGTTCCACACACCCAACTGCACGGAGTATGCAGCCGCCTGGCCATCGTACTGCACGAAACAGTGGGCAGGAGCGAGCACATTGCGTTTAGAAATTAACACACCCAAACAGCCATCATTGGGTAGCTTTGCCTCGTGTCCTTGTGGGGTTTTCGCATGATTATTATCAGACAAATCTATAATCCAAAACACTTACCATTTTCATATGTAATAAGTGCCAGCCACTGATGCTCTGTGGGCACCGCAAAGTCGTTCTGTTTGAGCAGCTGCTCCTCGTTTAGGTAACCACATTTCGCATCCTGTAAACTCTCCGAATTCACAATGGAAGCTCCCAGAAACACAGAAAACAGACCGAGTAATAGTTGCATTTGTAAGCTCGTCTGAAAGTCAACTAAACTGGTAAATAATCAACGACATTGACGTTTGTAAAACTTAGTAATTTAATATTTACGAGGGCAGTTCAATAAGTTATGAAAAGTAACTTCGATAGATTACAGTTGGGGAAAATCTCTTTATGTTTTTACTTGGAATGTTAATGTTTAAATAAGCAGCAGTAGATTTAGATATCTGAAGAGGAACTCTAATGTTCTGTCTACATCTGATAGAATAGAGAAAGATAATAAACTTAGAACGTTCTTTTCCTCCTACAACCCAAACTCTTCAAGCTTCTCATGATATCTAACTGCATAGCTACATTCTTTTGAATTAATACCTCATGATTAAAACATTAAGAAAAACTTGTTTTCATTGTTGATTCGTGGGCAATTCTGATCACGATATGTTTATTTAATAATCAAAATAAAACAACAACAAGCAATTAACAGGGAAAAGTATTATTTAAAAGAAAGATTACAGAAGATTATAGACTATGAGCGGGTATTCTCCAATAACCAGCTAAGCCAGGGACCCACATCTTGGAATCCAAACACTGTTGTCTGGCCATAGATTACAACATCGGAGAGTAAGCCGACAAGATAGAAGCTACTCGGCACATCATTCACAATATTGATGCCCATCAAGGCAGCTCCTTCATAGAACTTTGTGCGTTTTACGGGATAACCGCAAAATTGATTCTCCGGGCGGGAACTCGATGCGCTACTGATCGAGGTACAGTATTGCCTGGTTAAGGTAAATGAGAGGCCTTTGCCTTTGATGTAGTTGCTGTGCTCGAAGCCGCCAAAATGGAAATTGCGACCAATCAAAGATCTGAGTTGGGAAATGGGTTGCAAACAAAGAGGTTGCTTATAGCTTGTCCAATTAATTCGCTCCGTCAGCCGCAAAATGGCCAAATCATTGTCATTCGTATCCTTGTCCGCCTCTGGATGCACTTTAATCTCTGCCACGCTATGTTGCACTGGACCCGGTACACAAAATCCTTTAGCATTGCATATATATTCCTCGTCTGGGGTGTGTGTCTTATTCCAGATGCCCAATCTCACAGCTGCCGTCTCCGGTCGATTGTTGAAGCGTCGCACACAAGATGCAGTTGTCAGCACATGAAACTCCCCCCACAATGACCACGCTGCACTCTGTGTTCACGAATGAAGAACCTGGAAAGAACACACAATGCTTCCAGAATGCTGAAAGAAATTCTTGAGTTGGCTTACCCTTAAGCTGAAACAATAAGCCCATCCAGGGAAACTCCGCCGGTTCTGTTGTAGTTTCTGTGCTGAAGAGCAGACGCTCCTCGAGGCTGCCACACTTATGCTCCTCCCCCGCGGTACCTACAAAAATAGAAAATAACATAAAATTACGTTCTAATATTGCATTATTAAATAGCTGTTGGCATTCACCGCTGAGCAGAGTGCCGACAAGCAGCACTACAAGTTTTCCCAGATATCTCATAACTCAGCGTTGATTATCCGCATCTATTTCTGTTGTATCTCGGTGCTCAAAGCAAACTGGTGAGCAGCTTAGGCCAAGCAACTAACGTGAGTGCTAATTGCAAGCGTTTAATCAAAAACAGTCGTAGCAATTTCTCACTGCAAAGTTTCGTATTTGACAATGCTGCGTATACGTAATGCGCCTTTAAGCGCGCTTATAATATTATAACTGAGAAGAAATTTTACTGATATCGTTAATATATATTAATTATCAAATTATCTATACTTCAAAATACCTCCAGTTTGCAAAGGCTGTGAAAAAATTCCTGAATCCTTTATTATTATTGTGATTATACTATAAAATATCATCAAAATCATTCAATGAATAACACAATAATTCAAGGTTATCGAAAATCAATACACTTTATAAATGCCAATATTTGAAACAAATCCAACAAATTGCGCACGCAGGCTGTTCAAATATCCAAGATATTATATTAGATTAATGGAAGGAAACCCAAGTGGATTACCGATTATTATAAAGCAATTAAAAGGCATCGATGTCTGGCAAATACTCGTAAAGTTATGAATTTGCGTAGGACATGCTCTTAATATTTAATGTTTCAATTAGAATGTCATTATCGGAGACAAGCTGAATGCCCAATGGGAGGGCTTAAAAGACAATTTGAAGGTCGCAAGTACAATTTGGATGGCCTTCAAGTGGGCGATGTGGGGCGCAACAGGAAGGGACATGTGGTAGCGGGGTCATATTTAATGCTGCACTAAAAGTTGAACAAATTGCCCCACTTGCTGTGGCAGTGGCAGTGGCAGCAACAACTGACTGTTTATTGTCCACTCAGACGGCGTTGACTTTGGCTCAACTTGACCCGAACATCGCAGTCACATTCATAATAATGGCCCATTGTTATGAGGCCCCCCTCATATATACACACACACAGACACACGCGCACACACACACATACAAAGAACACGTATATGTGGCAACTATGCATTTGGAATCAATGTTATCCTTGCCTGTTACAAGTCGAGTCCAGTTAAGCATTTAACAAGGCCTCATTGCCTTGAGATTGCGACTAACCAATAAACTGGCCCGAGACGCATATGCAAATTACACGACATTTTGCATTGGGTGTGCGTGATTTGGGTGTGCGGATTCGCCCTTTGCTTGTTACAAGCCTTTGCCATTGCCTGCAAGTTGGCCATCAAGCAAAGAGCGAAGTCTTGGTCAGTTCGCCTTGCCTTGCGTGTGTTTCTTCGTCTAATCGCCGCCAGCACGTGAGCCTCACATCTCGTGCGTGGGCATGGCAGGCAGACGAATGTTACGAATAAAATTTCAATAATCTTAGCCTGATTCCATTGAAAAAGGTGCAACAAATGGGTATTATAGCTTTGTGCAAGTCTATTTGACGGAGAAGCAACAAACAATGGATATAAGTTGCTGATCAGATGTTTTTGATGACACGTCTTGGATTCCTATAGCTTATATAAATATGTACATATTAATATATATATATATAGTCTGCTATATATAATCTAGTATGTTTTCTATCAGTCCTGAATATTTCATTATAGTTGGTTGTGAAACGGCCAAGTTATTAAAGAAACTGCATTTCATATATGTAAATGTAAACAGTGTGAAGCCGAAGCAACAAGAAGCAACACTGACACCGTAGCGTGTTCAGCTTGTGTTGTGTATAATTGTGTTTAAATATGTTAAAATATCTAATTGTTGGGTACCTCGTAGTCGAGCATGCATAATTGTTACTCCTGCCCTTTTGAAAGGATATCCTTAATGATGGTGTTAATTTCATGTCCTTAATTACAGCAAAGGGGTCACTATGAACGTCAACGGCAATTGACAATGATAGCATGACGCGCGACGGCGAAATTCCAGCCATCTTCAACCCGAAACGTGTGCGCACTCCCTCCGTGGTTGTCACCGGCGACTCCTCATCGAATGGTCCGTACAATAACAACAACGGTGGAGGCGGTGGTGGCAATGGGGCTGGCGTTATACCCAGCAGCAGCAGCGTTGGCGGTGTCGGAGGAGTTGGAGGTGGAGTCGGAGTCGGAGTCGGCAGCTGTGGCTTTAGCAATGTGCTCACCTCAAGCAATCCACAAATAACCCACCAAGACTCGATATCATCGAGTCAACAGGATCCCAATGAGGTCATTACCATACAGGCAGACACGCCCACTGGCACACACGGGTCACAGCACAATTTCGGAGTTGACTCCAGCGATGCACAGCCTGGTCAATTGGCCATCGAACATCAGGCGAATGGGCAGGGACATGTCGAGGATGGTGAAGTACGTTGCCGTAAGCTCAAGGCCTGCCAAGAGTCCTGTTGCTCCGAATTGGCCAAGAAGGTAAGATTCAATAATGGATATACGCTAGAGATTCTCAAAACTACAGCTCTACATTCTACTGGCAGATGTACTTTGGCGTATGCGTTACGATATTGGTAACTGCCTCCTGGGTGGGTGCGACGCACTGCATCAAGTACATGTATCTATATAGGGCGCCATATGACGATGAACTGGACGATGATCTCGATACATCGTCAAGTCGGGCCGAGCTCAGCACTGAGCTGGAGGACATACTGGCCATAAGCGATTCATCGCTGCATCATGTCGAAGACGCCACCGAGATGTTCAACATACCACCGCGACAGCCCGTCTACTTTAGTGCCCCATTCTTTGCGGCCTGGTTCTTTACCAACTTCTCGCTGCTCTTCTTTCCCATCTATATACTGGGGCTTGTATCCGCCCGCAAGTGCGATAAGCTCAGTGAAATTTTGGCCGATGTTCTGCGTGGATTTCGTGAACGTGGTTTTACTATAGGTAAGCAAGAGAGAGAGTGAGAGAGAGAGAGAGAGAGAGAGGGAGAAAGAGAGAGAGAAGGAAACATAGATAGAGGGAAAGATAGAAGAAGAGTTAAAGCGGTAGATAGAGGGACACGAAATAAACAAAAAGAGAGGGATAAATAGTAAAAACCCATTGTACGATTTTATACTCGTTACCCAAACATGACAAGAGTATTATAATTTCGTGGCAAAGTATGTAACTAGCCCATGAGATATATGTATATTCCTGATCATCTTAAAAGATAGAGCGATATCCATGAGAACGTCTAGACCTCCAAGATCATATTCATAGTATGGAGTAGTGCACATCATTATAACTATTACCTAGTGCTCTACGAATTGACAGATATTCGATTCTATTATCTCTATATTATGTTTTAGTTATTTCTGTTATTTTTTATGTATTCTTCTATTTTGTTTACTATTTATTTAACTTTCTTTTCATATGTTGCGTTTTGATTGAGTGGACAGCGAATTTAGACTGTTTAGAGTATCTCAAGGTCGAGCACACTCGACTGTATCATTATCACTCGTTGTAATTGGGTCAATTCTTAAACTATTGTCATTTTACAGGACGTTTCCTTAATCGCTGCCTATCCTTTTGTATCCTGTGGCTGGTGACCACCTATCTATACACACTGTCGCTGCACGTACTCTTTGCCACAGATGCATTAGCCTTGTTTGCCACAAATGTTGCCTGCGTCTATTTACTCTCTTGGGTCATTCTGCACGAGCAATTCGTTGGTGTTAGGGTGAGTAACGTCCATGAAATTCCACAGAAATAGGCTCATTTAACTATATGTGCCACAGATTGTGGCAGTTATCCTGTGTGATACGGGAATCGCGCTCTTAGCGTATATGGATGGCATTACGGAGAGTCGGACATTGGGTGGCGTTGTATTGGCCACGTTAGCTGCTGCTGGCTATGCCGTGTTTAGGGTAAGATTTAACTGTCAAACCGTTTCGTTGCCGTGTCTTGGCATGTTATGCTCGTGCTCATGCTCATGCTCATGTTCATGTTCATGTTCGTGCTCGTTTCTAGGTTATGTTCCGCAAGGTGATGGGCGATCCGCCCGTTGGCCAAATCGCGTTCACATTCACCGCACTTGGCCTGCTCAATGCATTGCTGCTGTGGCCCGTTGTGTTGGCCTTATACCTGACGGGTGCCGAGAATCTGACGTCGGAAAGCATACCATGGAACATATTGTTGGCAGCAAGCGTGCTACTCCTGGGTAGGCCAGCATTTTCACTTGTGTTGTGTTGTGTTATAAACTTTTATCGTTGTAATTAATTTTCATTGCAGTTTTCCACGTACTGATGCAGTTCAGCGCCGCCGTTACCTACAACATGTTTGTGACATTGGGTTTGATAACCGCTGTGCCCGTTTCTGGTGGTACGTACAACAACCACTCGAAGCTGAACCCTGAGCCCTCCCGGGTCCTCGCGGGGGTCCACAACTACAATTACAATTTCACGGGGGATTTCGTGACTAAATATTATTTTAAATTGCAATATAAATTGTAGGCACATGTGCACATACGTATGTATACATATGCAAAACGTATGTATACACATAGTAATTATGGGTCATGATGATTGATTCTAAATTCCCCAATCTGTATATATATATATATATATATAGTTATTAGTCGTTTGTATATATTGAGTAGGCATCTCTGACAGAGTCTTTTTGCTGCCACATTTACTGCAATCTAATACACAATACGTATCTCTTTAATTCCACATTTATTTTTACAATTAAAACAACAACAACAAATAAACACGATTAACAACAATCATCATAGCACTCGACGTCATACTGTACAGTGCGACATTTGCGGGCATGAAACTGGCCGGGGTCATTCTAATTGCCATTGGCTTTTTCCTCGTTATGTTTCCCGAAAACTGGCCCGATTACATAACACGTCTGCTACGGTAAGTGCTCAGCCAATTAGTGTTTTCTTTTCTTAATATATAAATATATACATAGTATATATATTTGTTTTTATGACAATAATAATGCTAAAGAATTTTTATATTATGCTAATTTATTTAGCGAGTAAAACTTGTGCGTGTTTTCTAAATCATTTTATGGTATTTTTTCGATATTATCACTTACTTTTTTTCTCTTATTTTCATTGTTTGTATTTGGTTCTTTTTTATTATTGCAACTCTCTCTCTCTCTCTCTCTTTTCAAAATACTTCATATTTCATTTAATTTATTGCTAAGTAAAAGTACATAAAATTTACTAACTTAATATAAAAACTTAAAGAAACGCTAATATACCTATTAATGTTAACATAAAAATATATATATTTAATTCTATATAAACAAACATCTTGCAGAAAGAGCGTTCGTGCCATACTCCGTTACCAATGTTGTTGTGAATTAGCCGAAATTCGCTATGCTCATTCGGTAGGCCAAAACCAACTCTCAAAACAAAAAACATAATAAAAAAAAAAAAAAAAACAAATGCAATTAAATTAGTTAAATATTATCTATAGCATATTTGAACACATTAACGTTGGCATCATAAGATAGTAAATTACCGAAAACCTTTTTATGAGATTTTTTAAACCAGAAACTTGACCAGATTTTTTACTGACTGAATACAACAAGTTCTTATATATACATATATATACTCGTATCTGTACATTATAGTTAAAAACAAACATAAACATATGTGATAATACTTACAACAAAATAACACCCTGGCTTCCAAAACTTTGCGTTCACCCCTCTGAAAGATCTATATATAAATACAAATATACAAATATATACCTACCAATAACTCTAACCTTAGTTACCCAATTGTATACACTATAATACTTACTTATGCCTTGTTTCATGACACCCACATACCCTATAAATATACATACATACGTACATATATGTTAAAGCATTAACTACTTCAGGCTGTTGTTGTGCAGTTGGCCAATAAATCCCATCTTGTTGTTTCTTTCTTAATGTGTTTTCTTTTTGATGCTATTGTTTAATTGTTGTTGACACTTTTGATAATAATCATTATTTCGTTTCGTTATGGCAGATCTCGAAAGATCTCTATACATAATTGCTAAGTACTTATAGTCTGACCACCCTTTGTATAAAATATATCTTAATATATGGATGTTGTTACCAATATATTGACCATACTAAGGGCTCGATAAATGTAGTTATTACACCATAAAAAGAACACACCACAACAACTCATAACACCGAACACACAACATACAACTGAACTGCGTAGCTTGACATTCGCTGGTGTTGCGATATTTTATTTACAATAACCTCTAAATAGGCTTGTAAAGACCCCCAAAACTATGGCATTTGAAGATATCGATGCTAATAGCCTTCCAGCCTAGTTATACCCTGTTCTTTTGTTTTTATGTTTACTTTGTTATTTGATTTTTTTTGGCTGCCTGTTGTGCGATCTGTTGAGAGTACACGCCGCTTGTTGTGATTCTTAACAAATGTATAGTTATCTTAAGTTCTAATATCTTTCCATGTTTAACATTCCACCAATGGATTGAGATTGAAGAAATGCTGTAAATACATAATTATAATTATTTACTTTCAGTTCTATGTATCTCATTTCGATACCTTTTACTGTGTGCACTTTTTAAGCAGGGCGCAATATATAAGAAATTCAGATATCGTAGCATGATCGACTCAGAGTCCTTCATTGTTCAGTTCTTATATACATATATATATATATTTGTAATTACGAGTTTGAAGATAAATTTGTAGCTGTGAACAGCAATTAAGAATGCGATCTATATAGTGTATGGTATGGTTACGGGAGCACAGCAATAAATAAGTACATATAATATCCCCTTATAAATAAAATGAATTAATATTATTGAAATAACAATTCGTATAAAGTGTTCAATTATTGGCATGCTTTTACAATCTTATTTATTTCCAATATCCAATTGGCCACATTTTCCTTTTCAAAACGTCGTCTTTCTTTCAGTTTCTCTATGATTTATCTATCTACATTATCTATATCCTTTGTATTCTGCTGTCTCTAACTTCAAGCAACTAACTAACTAACTAACTAACTAACTCTAACTATACTCTACTCTATTGCTATATACTATACTCATTTCTTAAATAAAAAATGGTGTCGACATTTCTCAATTGTATTTGCAGAAGCATCATAATGCTGGGTCACAATGCGAGGTGAGTTTCGTGAGTTCGTGCAATGCCGCTGGCAAAAGAAAAAGCAAACTTTTAATTTAAGCATAAACTAAACGATGCTCAAAACTAAAGAGACAAGTTTTTCTGTTATTATATACTACGTCATATATAGGTAAACCATACTCAAAACTCGAAACTTTATCAAGATAAAAAACCTAATTCTTTATTAAATTGATTTCATTTGATTGAAGTTTTGATCTTTCGGGTTTGTTTTTGTAATGGGCATACATTTACATATAAAATCTAGAGGCGATATCGTATTTAACATACACAAGTATGTCATGATAAGTATTTTATAAAATATTAATTAATCAATTGCTTTAAATAGGGATTCAAGTTGATTTCCTTTATTCCGTCTTCTTTCATTTATTGCATCGAATCTTATTTGATTTCAATTCTTGCAGAATAATAATAATAAAGTACAAATTCGATTATCTATTGCTATTCTAACATACTAAAATACTAGATACTTTGCGTAGTTTTTTTGAGACAATCTTAAGTTCTCGTAGCTTAGGTACAATGTAGTTTCTTTCTTCTTTATTTTTCCGAAAAGTAAGGTAAGTTCTCTTCAGGGTTTTTCAACCCCCCTGCAAATACCAGTGCTCCAAAACAAAAGCACGCAATATTCGAAATCAAAAATCAATCACCGCACCTAACAAAAAAAAATATTCAAATAAAATCTCACATTTTGTGTGTCATTTGGTGTGACAAGACACAGAAACAAAAGCCAATTTGTTGCGTATATCATAATCATAATTCATAATCTCACCACGAAATTTATTTAATTATTTTTTTGATTTGAGCAAAATGAAACACGAAAATTCTAAAGATACTAACGAGTTTTTAGTATTAGCAGCTCTATAGTAGTAAAAACTTTTCTGATTTGTATATAGAAAACACCGCTAATCTGTACTATTGCTTCTTTTCTTCTTGTTTTTCTTCTTCACCTCTACCACGATCCGTCTCTCTACGACTGTCTCCCCCCACTTGAAAATCTCTCTTTCTCTCTGTTTCTCTCTCTCTCTCTCTCTCTCTCTCTTTCTCTCTCTCTGTGTAACTACTCGAACACTTATCAAAATACACGATATCACCTGGCTAAAATCAACTACAACTATAACAAACAATAAAAAAAACACACACATATTATTGTACAAATTGTCATTGCAAAATTCACAAAAATTATGAAATTCTAAACACATAATAATATTAATTAAAAATAAATACACCAAGTAGCGGTAGGCCAGCGCTTTGTAAACGAGATGCTGCTGTCACAGGACCGTCCACGAGATATGCGCAACGGCACATCACGCGTTCGTTCTCGCACCACATAAGCTAAAAGTTGGAAAAATCACAGATATATTAATTCTGTATAGAACAAAAACAAAAAAAAAATGACATCAACAACAAATACATATATTTTGTAAATGATTTTCCCAAAAAAACAAAAATTCAAAAAACAAATAACAATATAAGAAAAGATCACAGCACCTAAATTGAGTCCCTTTGGGGTAAGTACCTACAAAACTTGTATGCATTTGCCTGTATTAAGATGATAAGATAACTAAGGTACAGTGTTCACCTGAAATTTAGTTTTAGTTGAGAGCAACTAAAGTGAGATATTAGTTATATAACTATAGCTATTGCTCGGATTTAGTTTTACTTAATTAATATTTTCCTAATTTGTTGTGCTTTAAATTCTTTTCAAATTATATTTTGTTCTCTTTTTCTCTCTCTCTCTCTCTCTCTCTCTCTCCCTCTTGTTCTCTCTGGTTCTCTTTTTTTTTGTTGATTTTTTCTTATTCACAGATCGCAGCATATTTATGCGTCCCATTATAAACATAAACGAAAATATTATGCTGTGAATACGAACTCATATGTTGTTTGAGTCAAGCGCATGCTCAAATCAAACCCGATCCTACATATAATAATAAAAAGCAACATTTTTGTAGCGAGCGTCTGTGTGGCTTTTGGCGAATTTTTGTTAAGCCCCACGGCCCACGAAATGATTTTTTATAAATGTCGTATAACTGTTGAACAATAACAATTTTATACCAAAACCCAAAAGAACAAAAAAACAAACATAACATACTTAGTAAAAAGTACAATAATATTTCAAATTGAGATACGAACAAAATGGTGAGCGCTTTTTACAATTGTTTCTCCAAACATAGTTTAATGAACTTCACTAACCGCCCTCGTACTATTCTACCAACCAATCTTTATCTATGCAATCTATCTATATTAATATTATAATCATAATTTTTGTTAAATATTTGCTTAGATATATTGTATATAGCTGCACTTTGCTTCTACTATTTTTTCTTTTCTATTATTATTATTATAGTAATTGTATTTAGCTTACTGGAATCTCTATGTGGCACAGCCTCCGCTTAAATCCACAATTGCCCTTTAAAAGATACTCACACACAGATACAGACACACACAGACCCACAGACGAACAGAGACATAACCATATGTTTTGTAAATATTAAAAAAAATATATAATAAAATACGACAAACTTAAGAAACATCAGTAAAAAATCAGTAAAAATTCTAGCTAATAATTTTAGACGCCTACAATCTTAGTGTCAACTAGTTAGACTCTGTAAATGCAGTGCTGATCAACTGGAGAACCATTTAACAATACTATATATTCAAGCAATTACAATATTTATAATATATACAATCTCTTTAATCACTTTCCCAATAGTTCTCAAATGCAATTTGATCCACATTGTATATGCAAATATTTAATGCTAACATCAATGCAAAAGTAAAAAAAAAAAAATATATAAAATATAAAAATTCGTAATACATGTGTACATATTATAGAGCATTAGAGTTGAACACAAAATGCCTAGAAGATGAAACAATTCAATGCTGTAGATGAATGTATAACTGTGCCATTGCTAATATCCAAAATTCTCTTTATCTTATCACCAACACACAATAACAAACTTCAACATTGATTGATTGTTTGATTGATCGATTGAACAATATGTAGATGGGGTCGCGGCCCTCGGAGCGGTACTTCAACAGGTCAGCATCCCACCATTATCGATTATCGGACGGGATACATAAGGTCCCATCTTCGTTCACCCTCTGGCCGTGTGAGATGACTGATCTATCGCCAACTACAACTGGGTTTCTGCATGGCAACAGCAACAGCAACGCACACCACCACCACCACCACCAGCTTTTCCAACAACAGCACTACAATCGCCACCACAACAACCACCACCAGCAGCAGCAACAACAACAACAGCATTTGCAACGTCAACATTCGCACACATCACTCACAATGATCCATAGGCAAAGCAGCAGCCACAGCGCCCATGGGAGTCGACGTGGCACCGGTGGCATACGTGCCCCACCCACCGGCACCGGTCGCCTCTTCTCCTACTTTGGCAATGAGCACGAACACGAGCATGAGCGCAAGAAATCGGAAACATCGTTCTTCAATCTGGGATTCCGACGCAAATCTACAGTGGTTTATTATGCGCCCACGGAGTAAATCCAAAGATCGAGTGGTGCAGCTTTGCGCGTGCATATCAATTTACCTGCATAACGTATAAGCATTTTTTTGCAATAACAATCAAGCACTTTAGAAGTTATTAAACAATTATGGTTGGCAAGAAGTACATAAGTTATATCACTATCGCGTAGGTAATTTAATTAATCGTTGATTGCTGTTGTGAGAGTTTAATTGAAACACATGCAGTTAGAATTTTTGCTCAAATATTCAATAATTATACGCAAATAATACAAATACAAATACAGATACAGATACAGATACAAGTCATATAGTCTACACACACTTATAGAGTTTTCTTACAACCACAAAACATAATAATAATACCATGCCGAAGCCCAAGCACATTGAAACCAGAACCAGAAGCTATGATAGAGCCTTGATACCACAATGGAGCTCAAAAGAAATTGCCCTTGAAGTTAACTAAGCTACTTACTGATATACGAAATAAATAAATTAGTTGAAAATAAATAAAAAGAATAATAAACAAATTAAAAATCAACAAGAAATAATTAAATGAAATATCGAAGCCAATTGTTTTTAGCAATTATATACAATAAAGTTAAATTTAAAGAATCTAAATAACTAAATAACTAAACAATAATAATTATATTTAAATAATATAATATGTATTTTAAAGTAAACCCACACTGCGGCACATCTTTATATTATATGTAAGCATAGAGAATCCAAGGAAACAGTCATCGTTACACAACTTGAAAAGTTTAGTCTAAGATCCAAAGAGATATTGTTCATAGATATCACCTAAATTTTAGATACACCTAGAATATATGACCCGTTTAATTGTAAGCTCATTTTTAGCTACTAGAGGCCACAGGAAAGACCCTAAAGAAGACCCTAATTGTTTTCAACTTTGGCTTATGTTAAATGTTAAATCTGTGTTTTATTTTAAATTTAAAAAAAAAATTAGTAATTAGCTTAACTAAATGTTGTATATTATTGTTGACCGAACTGTTGTATTATTGAGACACTGAATTATTGTACGATTGAATCCAAGCATACTCATAAAGTATTCAATGACTGATCCATTCACTCATTTAATCGCTTTCGTATTTGGGCTTGAATTGAATCATACAATCGATCAGTGGTACTTGTATTATTAAATTGTGTAGCCACATCCAATAATTGATTTGTGATAGTTTTTAATGATGTTTGATAACCAAATTCCATAGAACAGTGGTATTTATGTATTTAGAAAACAAACAAAAATAAGTAAACACAAATAAATGAACACGACAAGAAAATAAATATGATTCTTTTTAATTCTCTTCTTTTTTTTTAACTTGAGTGTGCCTAGTGTGTGGGTGTGTGTAATGTGTAGTGTGCGTAGAGTCAGTTGTCAAGTTTTGTGAAATATGTCAGCATAATAGGCATAAAGATTCCTCAGTACAAAAACATCTCTCATTCAAATTGAAACCCTTCCAAAATTTGTTAAAATTCTAAAAGGATCAAAAATAAATCAAAGTTCGAATTAACGATTTATTCTTCATATTTCGCGGATAGCTTGGGCCGATCGCAACTAAATCGTATCAGTTCAGCCGTGCATACAAGTACCGCGATATAAGAAAAACGTGGCGCCCGACGATAAACGGGCGGCAATAACATATTTGGTTATCAAAGTTCTTGTGTTTTGTTTGTCTTTTGTTTTCCCCACAAAAAACTAATAGCATTTACCTGGACGAACCTTTGCACTCTGTGAAATCCATCAATTTATTGCGATCCCAATATGAATAAGTTTGGTAAGTGCAATAGCTCTACTTTATTTCAATTGTTCTTTTATTGAAACTTTATTGTTTACAAGGCAATTATAGAAAAATGTTTTATTTTCAAGTAAAACGAGATTCAATCTTATGTCTATATATTAGGCTATATAAAAAGAGTGTATGTAAATATTCGAATGTATTCGCTCTGTCAAGGCACTTAATATATAAATACATAATACAAAAGAGACAATTGGGTTAATTGGACGGACTTACGATGTAGTCTTTAAGTTTCCCATGTTACATATTCAATATAAGAATATTTTCATTTCATTCTTTGCTAAGGCACTGTTTGTTTTGTGTTTTTAAGTTTTGTACTGTCCTACATAGTGATATGGAATAGTTTAAAAAAAGTAATATTAATATTTAAAATGAGAGAATGAACAATAAAGAGTAAAGAGAGCCACTTGAACGTGTTCCCGCTGTGTCGAGTCTACAGCCGGCAACGGCACAAATCGAAATGGAGGAGTTGCCCAAAACGCAGCGGTCGTCACTGCCCATTGCCCATGATATGACTATGAAAAATGTGTGAAAATATTTTTTGTGTAAATGTCCAAGTCCACGCTCTATACCTCTACCTATGACCATATCATTTTTTAATGAAAATCAGAGTGAAAAAATGCGTTTTTTTTCTCCAAGTTGCCCTGGCAGGAGACCAAGACCAAGTGGCTGATAAACTGGTTCCTGCCGCGCATAGAAAAAGTTCTCAGGGTATATAGATAATAAAAATTCAAGCGCATATGATAATCAAGGCGCAAAAAAAAGACAAACAGAAAAAAAAAGAAAAAAGAAAAACGGCGGCATATTTAATTCAGGCAAAAAAGCATCGGACCCCGCAATGTCGACGATTTAATATAAGAAAAACACTAGGTCCGTTGCCACGGCAGGCGTTGCTTTTTTGCTCAGCCGCTGGCCAGGCAGGAAAGGTGTGTGTGCGTGTGTGTGTGTGTGTGTGTGTGCGGCACAAACAACCCTCTTCTTGGAGGATGGGTGTAGGTACTACGGGGCCTAACTGGGTTTTGATTTTAACAGGTTTGCGATCTCTCAGCTCATAACGCACACACACAGCTGTGCAACTTCACGGACATTAGCAAGGGCCACAGTCGAAAGCCGCAACAGCAACGGCAGCAGCAACAGCAGCGGCAGCTAAAGCGGCAACAGCAGCGTCAACGCTTCCGTAATCTGAGCACAGTAGGCGCGGCTGTTTGCGCTTTTCTGTTGCCGTTGCCATTGCCATTGCCGTTGCCGTTGCCTCTGTCGCTGCCGCTTTTGATAGAAATGACAAATAACCAGATTCATTGTAATAGATTATGTCTACAACTTAATCGCCTTGCAGATAAATGATGACAATGTTCAAAGACGCACAGAGAGAATATAGAATATAGAATACAGAATGTACAGAGTAGAGTGGACAAACGGACAACTTTGGTTGGGCATTTTGGGCAAAAAGCGCGTTTTGTTTTGGGTGTCAATTTTGTGTCTTTCAGTTTGCTGTTGCTTTGTCTGTGTTTTTTTTTTTTTTTATACGTTTTACTTATTTATCGAAAGTTTAGATGTGAGCTTCGTATGGACGGAGTGGGGAAGATATTTGGCTTATGGGGCGCTTAACTAAATCGATAAAGCAACGTGATTGTCAATCCAAATAATGAGATGACCAATCCTAGCGCTGATTGCAAACCCGATGCACCGGCCAAACGGCATTTGAACATATCGTAACGCGTTTCCTTATCGGCAACAATATTCTGATATTCGGCCTCAACCAGCTGGCCATCGTAGTAGGTGATTAGATCCTCAAATGGATACTCATAGCCCTGCAGGCACTCGCATTTATAGCCACCAGTTTCATAGCCACGTCCCATAATTGGCACACACTGCATGAAAGCAAAGAGTTGATTCAACTGAGTTCATAACATATTATAAAACTATTATATACTCACATAGGATGTCTTCTGATCGCACTTGTGCGTATTCTTAAAGGCATTTGGCTCATAGTACCAGTCCGGGCATTGATTAATATCCAGTTGAAGCATATCCATGGACACGGCGACGACACCCCTGCGAGGAATAGAAAGAGATTCAACAAATTAGTTTAATTGTTCACATTTGCATCACAATTGCGCCTCAGAGTGTCACAAGTCATAAGTTAGGCCATGTCAACACTTGAAAATTAGACAATCAAATAATAGAAACTACAAACATAATATAACATTTGCATGAGAATAGAAAATACAAATGGGACGGGCCCTAAAAGGGGTGATCAAGGCCCGTGACAGCGGCACGCAGCAGACTAGACCCCAGACCAGGTCATGCCAGACCAGTCCAGACCAGATCAGATCAGGACCGGCCCAACAGCCCCTACCGTTTTGATGATTATTTACTCACTTGAATTCCAGTTTGACTTTGAGGCTATCCCAGCCAAAGAAGGGCGCCGCATAGGTCACCAGCCACTTCTTCACATAACCATCGCAATCGAATTGCGGCTGTGTCCAGTAGCCATGATTCATGTTTGCCGCACGATACGAGTTCGGATAATGCTCGTACTTTTGCTGGTATTCACCTGTCTCATTATGACGTATCTTGATTTTCAAGTAGAACCTTTCCAAATCATCAAAATTGGTATTCCAACGTTGCTTGAGGAACTTGAAGTACTTCTTCTCCGTGTAGAGCTCGTGCGTTTTGTTGAGACGCGCCAGATCCTCCACCTTGTATTTGCGTGTATTCAGTTCCGTTTTGTATGCATAGGGTGCAAAATAGGTGCGATTTGTGAACTTATTGCGCTCCCAGAGCATTGACGCTGACCACACCTTGCTGTTACCCATCATAATGGCCAGGGTCTCGCCAATCATTTGATCCTCGGTCAGCGGCTTGTCCGCCACACGTTTGCCCGAATAGACCTCATTGGGATCCGATATCTGAATATAAAGAAACATATACAAATTGCTTAAAATTAAACGAGAGTCAGGGAATATTTCAATATTATTTCCCCTCCCCAAGGCTGACTAACAACTTGTGCAAATATCGAGAATATCACGCTAGAGAGAGGGAGATTTAAGTGTAGTCATGAGCATTATGTGAGCATTTGCTGTTGCTGCCGATGCTGACACGACTGTGTGGCATTTAATGAAGACGACGCCTTGTGGCGAACCCGTTTTTCGTGTCCCTTTGCTTGGTCAAACTAATGAATTTAGCATTTGGTAATGGTTTGACACTGAATATTTAATTCACGCCGCGACAACTTCCAACTGGCAACTGAAATTGTGAAACTTTGAAACTGAGAACTGGCATTGCAGGAAATTCGAGGAAGTTGAATTACGCGTGGAAAATTATAATTTACACTTGAGAAGTTTTCAAGAGGCGACGTCGAAGGCTCTTAATAGGTGTCGGGTTTATCAATTATTGCTCTTCATTTAGCGTGAAGTCGATGGGAAACAGTTCAGTTCTTACCTGTAAAAAGGCACTAATAAAGTTGGCCAGACGCACGGCCATTTTGGCTTCGTTCTCAAACTGATCCTTGGCGCCAGAGCTAACATCGCCGCGCAGTATCAAATCTTGTGGATGGAAGCTATAAAGATATACCATAAATATACATAACTCTAGATTTGTTAAATCATTAATTCGCTACTCACTTCTTGCATGTGCGATAGTTGACGCCATGTATGTACTTCAGAGCCTGATCGATGTTCAAATGCTGTGCGTGCAGAGATCTCGAACCTGTTGAATAGTTACGATACACAGGATGCATATCCAAGTACTTTTCGCGTATGTGATAAGGCGCCTTTTCCCACGTTATAGGCAGCTTTTGTACCCCTACAGGAAGAAAACATTTGTACTTTTTTGCAAATATATATAAAGATTACGACTTACAGCCAATTTTGAGGCAATCGTATTCGTTATAATATTGCTCAGCTGAGGCACGTTCCACAATCTCGCCCAGATAGGGACGCCGCACGACGTTAGGCAGTCGGTAGCCTGGCTTGCAACGACATTGATAGCCGCCACGTCGAAAGCCCCAGCCGTGCAACGGTTCGCATTCAGTTGTTTCCTTCTTGCAACGTGCAGTGTCCACAAAGTGATTGGGCCCCTTATTACCCTCGCCCGAAGGACACTGATTGATGTCTATACGCTCAAAATCCATTTCCAGCACAGAGACGGCAGTGTATCTATAATATAGTTGGGGATTAGCATAAGACTCAACGGAAGAGAATGATGAATGCTTTTATACTTGGGATATTCAATGTGCCGGAACTGAGTGTGTCTTGGGTAAATATCAGCAATTGGAACCACAGCTGCAACCAGCCACTTGTTAGAGCGTCCACAGTCGAAATAGGGGCGTGTTAACTTTATCGGTCCCGGATCCTCTTCAGAGCCAGGTGGACCGTGGAATGTATAAGTTTCATTTGTATTATTTGCGTAGCGAATTTCCACTTGATATGTAGTCTTTGTGTCATGCCGACCAGCGACGTTGTCCGGTAACCAGGCGCGATACCATTCATTAATTTTATATAAGTCATGTGTGTAATCCTTTGATATGGTATCAGGATGATGGGCGCCCAAGTCCTGCACATCGAATGTGTTCCACGTGGAGATCTTTTGCAAATGTATGGGATCGTTGAAGTCATCCTGTCGGAAGGTGCGCGGACCAAACCGTGGAAAGGTCTTATTGAAGAAGCCGCGATACGATGACGAGTACGAACTGTTTGGCGAGAAGTATATGGCCGAGGCGTTGATGCTCGGATTAGCCGAAACATCCGCAACAGTGGAGAGGAAATAATACATCATGCCTGGATCGTAGGTATCATTGATGGCGGGACGTATGAAGCGCGATTGTAGAATGTAACTCCAGAAGAAGCTGCGACTTAACGCCATATTTTGGAGATGCAGCAACGCTGTACGATTTGGAAACACGGGATTTACATTCACCTCCTTGATATCCGGCTTGTGGGAGACCGCGTCAGTTGGCATAAACAGAGCCCCATGGGCCTGTATGGGACAGTTGTCAGCATTGACCTTATCGAATTGTCTTTTGATCTCATCAAAAGCATCTCGCGCTTGCCACTCATGCTGAGCGAACACGCCCACGACGAGAACCAGCACAAAAAAAAGATAGCTGCGTCCCAAAATCGTTGAGGGTAGAAACGGAAACATGTTTGTGAATGTGACAAGTGGACGGATGTTTGCTGCCGCCTGCCTGGGCAGCTAAACGAAATGGATGCGACACTTTTTAACTAATTAAAACAAAACTAAAATAAGAACGAAATTCCCCAGCACGCAGCCACACACAACGCGATTAGTAATACAAATTAATGCTCTGCACTTGTTGGAACTACGCCCTCAAATTCAACAGTGTTGCAAGTAGAAGTGTTGACATTATATCGATGTATCGATAACATAGAAGCATAGCATAACAGTGCGGTTGATTTAGTGCTGTAAAATGTGCGAATTGGTGTTCGATAATACATTTGTAAGTATCGATTAAGCGAACCATAGGAACTAGTTCTTGATTTAAACATTTAACGTAAAAATAGTTTGAAATTTATAAAATAAATATAACATATTACAAATATTATATCTGTAATGATATATTTGCAGCGATTGCTGTGGCAACTAAATGAACTCAGAGTTTTCTTTTTTTTTTTTAAACTGCTTTATATTTTAATCTTGCGCCTTACCCCGTGTGTCTATGTATTTATAATAATTACGTACATATTGCACTATGCATTTGACACTAGATTTATTATAGCACCGCATGTGCCAGAAATGGTCTGCAGCGAATATTTTGGGCGGCTGCCAATGAAAAAGGCAATGGCCTGCCGTCCTATGGGAGAAAACTTCATAGATCGACATTGATAGCCGTTTGCATTATTCACGTGGCGATATGAAACGGTATAAAACCGCAACGAGGTCACCAGAAGATATTTGGTAAGTTTGACTGTTGTGAACCGCAACCATTTCCTGGCGGCTATCACTGTCAATCTGTTGTGTTGTGTGATTGTTGTTATTGTTGTTGTTGCTCCTCCTCTTCCTTTTTGTGTCGCCACCTGCGCTAAATGACACGAATTAGCGAATGGACGAGTCGCTGCATTGACTCTCTCCCTACACATTGTCTCTGTCTCTCTTCATTCACCATTCCCATACTCTTAGCACCACATTTTTTTGAAGCCTGCTTTCTCGTTCACATTGTGACCACTTCGCCTGGGTTATTTATTACACCTGTCGTTTTAGTTTTTTTTTCAGTCCTTTTTTTGCCCAGTTGGATTACAAAACCAATTCTCTGCTGGCCGAAAAAAGAGTAGCCAAACTTAAATTTGGCACAAACATAATTTTCAGTTTGTCGACTGACATTTCCGCGCCCGAGTGTATGTGTGTGGTAGGCACTGTTTATCCTTGTGCCGCACCTCGAAATGCAGATAAATCTACGCGGCGGCGCTCGTATTGTTTTATTTTGCACGTGGGAATCGACAGAACTGAAACAGCAACAACTGCAACTGCAGTTATTTTACTCTGTTTTTGTTTCTCATTCTCATTCTGTTTTGTTTTGAGTTTGGTCCTGTAATTGAATGTTGTTGTTGTTGCTGCTCCTGCTGCTGCTGCTGTTGTTTCAACTCTTCTCGCTGTGTCCTAAATGCCAACGGCAATTGCGTTTTGCCAAAAGTTTATTTTGGGGATTTTACACTGGAGCAGCGAGCAAGGGATGCGAGGGGGGAGTACTCCGACTATTTACCAGTTAAGCTCAAAGATTAAAGTTTCATTTGAATAATTGCCAAAGCATTAAATTGTTTTCTACTTTTTCGCACGGAATGAGCCGTCAAATGAAGTTGGCAAACTTCCCATAAAAAACACGATTATGTGTAATTCCCAGATATATTTATACAAAAATATAAATATAGATAATATTAATAAAGTAAATGGTTTAGACATATAAAATGTTGCTTATTTTATGATAATTTTTATCAAGAAAAGAATGTATTTTAAAATAAACAGCCACAAATAAAATAAATTGCGCATTCATTAAAATCTTAGCGCAAGTTCAAAAAACCACAATCCATAAAAAAATACACAAAAAAAAAGAAAAAAGAAAAGAAAAAAAAAAGAAAAGAAGTAAAGAAATAATCAAAATAAATATTGCTCTTCTGCATGCTAATAAACAGAGATAGACAGCGAGAAAGAGAGCAAAGACACAGACAATAATTTAAACAAAATCAAATGGCAATTGTATAGATATAAAAGAAAAGATGGAAAAGGATATGGACATATGCAAAGCATTCTTTGACATGTCTGCGATCTTTGGATTGCATTTTGGCAAAGGTTTTCTAAAACAAAGCAACAAAAACATGTATAAAAAAGACACCAAAATTTAGTCAGAGCAGCCCCAAATTTGGATGCCTGTACGTGCTGGGCGTCAGCATCAAAAATCTCGCCAAGAACAGCAATAGCAACAACAACAACAACAGCAGCAGCAATGAGTGTACAGCAGCAACAACAATGCAAAGCACTGCCATCCCAGCCAACCAGCAAACAACAACAACATACAAAGCGGCCTAACACAGCGCAAAATTTTTTTTGTCAAGGGTGAATGACCCAGAATCAATCCACAACGTTGTCGCTGCCTGGCTAGCTGCTTGTGTTTACCAGCCCCTGTTGCTTGCCCCGTCGCCTGCTGCTGCTGCCGCCGCCTCCTCGTTTTCCTCCTTCTGCCATCTTCGTGTGCAGAGCCCTCTCCCCCCTCCCCCCACAATACCCCCCTTCTAACAATGTTGTGCCTCTGTCTCGGCCTCGACGCTTCGGTTTCGGCTCCTCGGGCTGTTATGATTGCCGTTGCCAGACGATAACCCAAACCAACAGCAGCGACGGCAGCAGCAAAAAATGAAAAAAAAAGAAAAGGAGAAAAAAAGAAAATGCGAATTTGAACATTTTGCAGCATTGCACACGCGACTCTCGCGCGTGTTCTCTGCCAGACAGTCTGAGAGATACAGAGAGCTCCACACACAGACACAGATACAGCTGCAGCTACAGCTACAGCTACGTCTGTGGCTACAGCAATATCTACAGATACAGATACAGATACAAATACAAATACAAATACATGTCTACAAATGCAGACGCTGCTGAAGCTGCTCTTGGCTTTTGTGTAGCGAAATGTTATCGCGGCAAGCGAAGAGCGTTAATTGCATTGCAGCCACAGCCACAGCTCCTCTCTAAAAACTTGCTAACGTTATTTGTGGGGTCGGCTTTAATGCATCCGTTAGATACATTTTCTTGTGCTGCGCTAAAATCAATCTTCATTTGGAGAATGAGAGAATGAGAGAGAGAGAGAGAGAGAGAGCATGTCGGCTTATATCAGTATTATGATTATGCCTCATCAAAAGTAATTTGAGTAGCAGCAAAAACCTTTCACACACACACACAGTCTCATACACACACACACACACACACACACACACACACAATGGAGCAATTAAAAGTGACCCAAGATGTTGTAGTCGCACAGTGTCGCATTTGAATCATCCAATTGAAACTTTAAGCTGAGCTCCAATGAATAGTTATAGCCAGTTCGATCAATTATCGCTAGGACATAGACATAAAATAAAACAAGCAATTAGTTTGCTGTCGAAACAAATAGCTTGCGAACCACTGTGCACTTAAAAACCTGTCTCTCACTCACCGTCTGGGCCTGTCACCTAATTTCCGTTTTAGTGAACATGTCCTTTGGCCTGCAGGGGCCACTTGAGTTCGTCTTCTGACATGTGTCCTGCCTTTAACTCGTCGTCTTCTGTGTCCGCTCGGCTCTACAACTACAAGTAGTTTCAAGTCATTGCTAACTTTTATTTGCCTCAACAACAACGAACAACGAACAACGAACGACAGCAGCAGCAGCAACAAAATAATTTTGTAATTCAATTGTTGTCCTTGTCGCATATGCCATTTGTCGTTGTTGCAGGTTCCTGACCAACATGGCCACAGTTTGCCATTGCAACAACTTTGCTTATGGCCCAGACCAAAGAGGCATATATAACATCGTTGTGCCCGACTGAGCTCAAGAGTTTTTCCTGCTCCCTTCGAGGACCTACGACAATAGTAGAAAAAGTTGCCGAGAGCCCAAAGCAGCAAAGGAATAACCCGAAAAGCAACCAACTCAACCCAGACCAGCCCCTCCCCGCAGCAATTTTAGTAAATTGCGGCCGCTTCATGGATAGGGGCATAGGAATAGGGATATATATATATATATATATATATATATATGTATAGGGACTGCCGCCACCTCCTTCTGTGACATTTTACACACTGTGTTAACGGTTGGAAAATTACTTTTAGCTTCCGCAGTTGCAACAATACTCAGTTGCTGTTTGCATAAAGGTGGAAAACGGAAAGTTTTTATAGAACTAGAACTCTAGGACGAGAACCGAAGTCTCCTTTTAATCTGCGGAAATTACTGAAAGGATTAATACACAGATGATTGTGTAAGCTCTGCGAAATGATGCCTTCGAACCATTTCACTTTCAATGGAGTTTTTTTTCAAGCTATTTCCCAATTATAAAGATAATTAATTGCTTATAATAAAAGTGCATCCTTTTCTTATATTTAACTGCATTCGCCTCGTTGCATTCCGTTCCCATGGCCACTTGGCTTTGTGTCCTTTTTTTTTTTTGCTGCATGTAATTTATGCGTATTAATTTCATAGCTGGCCTATCCCGCTTCCTGTCTGTCTGTCTGTCTGTTTCGTCTGCCAAGCCAGGCACAATGGGGAAAATGGTAAAAAAGGATTGGCAAATCCTTTTCGATTCGTAGTGGCATTGCATTTGCCGTACACACAAAAGATATCGAAAAAGGATTCCGCGCATCGCATCGCCTTGCATCGCACAAAAGGAAATGCAATGCGACGGTTGCATTGGCTGTTGCCTCGCGCATAATGGCGATGTGAATATAATGCCATTTTGATATGTAAATAAACAAGAGGAGCAACAACAGCAGCAGCAGCAACAACAGCAGCAACAGGAGCAGAAATTGAAGGCTGCGTTCTAATTGCTGCAAAGGACCTGCCCGGCTGGCAAGCATCCTGCTAAGCTGGACATGCAATTGCATTGCATTTCCCATTGTTTTTTTTTTTTTTTTTTTTAAAGCATTCGCTTTTAGTTTAAGGGTTGAGTTTCAAGTTCTCTGCGTTGCCGTCTATCTGGGGTTATCGCACGATTACAAAAGATTTCCTCTGGTCAACGGCAAGGCATAAGCCGAATGCTAAATGGAATAATATGAATGCAAAATCCAAATCCAGCAAACTTGCAGCGGAAGTTGCGCCGCACAGCAGCAGAAACTTTGCTAAGGAACCGAACTGGAACTGAGAAGACGAGGTTGCTTTATGGTCATCAGCAGCGTTGTCATCGCTATCGCCATCGCCATCGCCATCCGATGCAGTTGTTGCTAGTTTCACCATCTTGTGTGAAGCACAATTTAACTTTTATCTATGAGCAGCAGCTGCTGCCTGCTGCCGCAAGGGGGAATGAACACTGCTGTCAGTTGCATGCAACAGGGGGAAACCACTCGAAGATATTCATCATTCAAGTGCTAGACTCATTTCTTGCTACTGCGAAAATCGAAGCTATATATCAGCGATATCCTGCGTGCCAAAAGGATAATAATGCACTGAAAGCATCCCTACGACCCTCAGCGCACTCTCTCTCCCTCTCCCTCTCCCTCTCTCTAGCCTACTGCGACCTTCGTCGCTGTCATTGAACCCAACAACCAGGACAACTGCAACGAGAGCAACAAGAAGGGGGGAAGCCATTGCACTTATTATGTACTCATTATGTGCTCATTATATGCACATAATGTACCTCGAGGCACTTCAAAGCACCGCACGGGAGTTTTCTTATGCTTTTTTTTTTTTTTTTAAACATAAGCACACTTACACACACACACACACACACACACAGCTGCACACACCCTCACCCGACCGTACTGACCTATTCCTCTGAAAATGTTGTATGGGTTGGCTGCACAAATGGCAAAAAGTAAATAGCACAAAGCGATTTTATTTTTTTGTAAACCAACTCATGTGTAAACATATTTAAAGTTTATGTTTCTGCCCCAAGGGTTAAGCACTATGCAACTGGCAGGGGGGGTAGGGGGATTATGCGGGTGGGGGGTTTTGGACAACAATGCAGCTGCCATTGTAATTCTCATATGCAGAATTACTTACGATGCTAGATTAATTAGAAAACATCTCTTTGAGCAAGTTGAATTTGCTTCTAACTTTTCAGTGATTTAAAGCCCTCATTAAGTTGGCTTTAAAAACAACTAAAAGCTAGCTTGAGCTGCTCAATTGTTTACGTTAAAGCCCACAATAAATGAAGCTCAGTAAGGCTATATAACTTTTAAATTGAAGCTTCGTTTAAATTAGAGAAGATGGAACTACATTATACCCTACTTAAAGCGTTTTCTAGGTAATTCGATTATTAGACAATCGAAACAATCTCCGCTTAAGCTCATTCCACATATTAACTGCATTGTCTTGTATTTTGATAATAGGTACTTTGACTTTGAATATAATGGGAGTAAGAACATAACAGGTGTTTGAAGAATACCCTTTTGAAACTCTCTTTGAATGCTTATAGCAGCTAACTTTCAAATATGTATGCATACTCAATTAAAAGCTGAGTGTTACGACACTTAATTCACTTATGCTTGTGTCGCAGTAGTTTGCCTTGTCGCTCGCACACATGTGCACACATGTGTACAAGCACAAGCAGACGCATGTATCACAGTCGTTCGCTGTCTCGCTCACACACATGTGCTGCCTGCTGCTCTATGATTCAATGGAAAAATAACTTTTATTTCTTTGCTGATTATCTGTCTTATTTATAAACCGATCTTGATGAAACTTTCAGCGTTCCTTCTACGTATCATTCTTAACGCACCTGTTAAGTTAGAAGCGTCTATGTTGAAAAATTCGGCTGTTATTATTTTTTTTTTCAAATTGCGTGGGAAGGGGGGAAGGTATCCAAAATTTAAAATAAACTTGATCTGCGTATGGTATACAGGAACCTTGATGCCAAATTTGGTGTCTCTAGCTCATATAGTTGCTGAGATCGACGCGTTCAGACGGACAGACAGACGGACATGGCTCAATCGACTCGGCTGTTGATGCTGATCAAGAATATATATACTTTACAGGGTCTGCCACGCCTCCTTCTGCCTGTTACATGCTTTTTGCATAAAGCTAATATATAACTGTACAGGGTATAAAAAGAAAGAACAAATCTATATCACAAGACTTTAATATCATCAGATTGCTACTCCTACTCTTTGAATGTGCCACAACTGCATATGTTGCAGGACTGTACAACGTGGAGCCTCCGCTTAAGGCAAGTGAAGGTTGCCTCTACAGTTTCACGACTGCCAAAATGCATTATAATGTGCGAGTGCAACCGACTTAGCTGCATTTGAGTTGCGTTGCGTGCAAAAATATGATCCCTTTTGTTGAGATTATTGGCAATTGACTGAACTTCTTCCCCCTTCCCTTTTCCGTTCCCCTTCCCCTGCTCTGCTCTTCTTCTTCTTCTTCTACTAACAAATTGGTTTAACACCTTGTTAAGGCTACTTGCGATGGGGTTTGGAAATCGATATTAGCAAGGGAAGGTTAAATATGGAGTCAAGCAACACTTTTAACAGAGGCGTTAAGTGGTTGGCATGGTCGAGGGCGGGGGGGTGGATGCGGGGGCTTGAGGTTCTCTGACGGGTATTGAATGTAATTAAAAGCGGAGTTGAATTACAACCAGTCAAGTTTAGAGCATGAGAATGCAGCACAAAGGAGCTGCATGCATAAAATAACAAATGCTGCATGGCGTAAAAAAAAAACAACAACAAACAGAAAAGAAAAAGCACCAAAGAATGAAAAAAAAAACAAGCAGGACAAACTTCTTCTGCTTCTTCTTCTTCATCTTTCTCCTCTTCTTCTTTTCACTTAACACACAAGTGAAGTGAAGCAACCAAGTCGAGCAGCACACGCTACGTCTCCGCGACGCAATCGTCCTCTTAAAATGCACTTTAAATGGCAGTTTCCGGTCACACACACACACACATGCACACACATCAACACACACTCGTGCATAGAAATGTATAAGCATAATAAAAAATACAATGCGAAATGTTAAGTAAAAGCTAAAAGGAGTCGCGCTGTGCCAGGAACAGCAATGCACCGCTTGGTACATACTGTACCCACACACACACACACACACACACACACACACACACACACACTCACACGGGCTGTCATGTATGCCATTTAACTTCATTCTCGTCCTTCTTCGTGAACGAAGTTGCATTAAGCACTTTTTTATAGGCCTACCCTTTGTATATGTACAAGAGTGTGTGTGTGTGTGTGTGTGTGTGTATGGGGGTCTGTGTGTGTGTATACATATGTGTGTGCTGCATAAATGCAACGCATTTTATTGCATCTAGGCAGAGTTATGCCTTCAATGCAAAATTCAGTTTGCAACTGCCGAGCAACGGCTAAGATGACCAGCTTCTTAAATCGCTGTATACCCTGTAAATAGAGACGCTTAGCAGATGAGATAGGATTGTAGTCAATTTCACAAATCAATAATATATTTTACATTAAATCCATTTAATAAAATTATGAAATGCTTTATAAATATTTAACTTAATTTTCATATAAAATATAGGGTATTTCCTAGGGTGTATTTTACCTGACTTATTTACAAATAGATTGAACTAACCCCCACGTACATATAGGGTATCTTTTACCCATTATATGCCTATTTACTCATTATAATTACTCGATATATGCTCATGTATTTTTTGCATCTTCTTCTTTCTACTTGCAGTTGCGCACAACATAGCACGGGGCACATATCGGGCCTACAATTCCGAGATGTATACTTCCCGGGCCAACTCCATGGGTCAACATGGCGGTAAGTGGAGGGGGGGTAATGCAATTAATTAATTCTGCAAAAGTGTTGTGCAAGGGGCGGATGAAGGGGGGTTTCCCAACTTTCGGTTGAGTGCAATTTTCCACACACTTCAAATGATGGCTCTGTCCTGAAAGCTTCAAAAAGTCACACAACACACACACACACACACACCCATACACACCCATACACACCCATTGGTTGCGGAAATGTTTTTATTAGTTAGCTCACCTCGTACACATCCGTCTGCACTATTTTTGAGGTTATGTCTGCAGTCGGCGGCACTTCAAGGACTTTTGCTTGCCGCATCTCCACATGGCCAGAATAGGCTAGGATGCTACATTTAGTTGCTGCCCATCTGGAGTCGCTTTTCCGTCAGCTCTCTTCTCCTCATTTGCAGACTTGATGACATCTCTACACGCATCTTGCTTTTCTTCATCAAGTTCCTTGCACTCCTTTTTATACTCGCCACCCAAAGGGCAGAAAAGTATTATAACTAGGTGACTACATATGTAACAGTCGAATAAATATGTTTACATTCTTATTAGCAGGTATTTCACTGTCGAGCATACCCGACTGTCAGGCCTACTCGACTGCAGAGTTCATATATATTATATTATATATATCCTTTAATCGCCTGCTACGATTACTGAGCATATATCAGTCGAGCACACTCAACTGTAACTTGCTACTGTTGCACACATGATGTTGGTGTAGGTCCAGTCGGTTCTACGTGCATATAGAGCACTTTTTGCACCGAATGCGTTTACATAATGCAAATACCTACAAGCATAGGCACTCACACACTCACACACACACACACACACACTCACACACACATGCACTTACACATATATATACTTATGTAAAGCATGCTCTTCACGCCTTTTGGCACATGCACCATATTCTTCGTCCTGCTCTACGCTTCTCATCCCGCAACCCACAACACGTTGTCAGCACCTTTTTTTCGACTGTTGCCACTGCAGAATTAATGGGTTAAGTAAATAGCTATGTAATATGCTGCAGTGCCCCGCCACAGGTATGATGAATGGAGGGGGGAGCGGGTAGCCAGGGCAAGCCAACGCTTGGCTGCCAATGCCGCTGCCGGCGTCGTCGTCATCGTCATCGTCATCCTCTACCCTTTAGAACGTTGTTACCAAGTGATGATAATGTAAATAGCAGACACTTCAGAGTGCATGCAAATGCATCAAGAGCTCATATTAATGAACCTCACCTCACCTCACCTCAACCTCACCTATGCGTAAGGCCTCAAACTCCCCTCGCTTTGCGTACAGTGTAATAATTGAATATACTATATTTAAATGTATTTATATAGTTTGACAGAGAAACCCACTTAAATAGAGCTTACGGTTCTGTACACTTTAGCAGGGTTAAAACAAAGTGCAGCCAGCCAGTACAGTGAGCACTCGCAAATGAGAAGGACCACATCAATGTGACAAATTAACAAGCATTTCAACTTTGTTATACCGAATTCACAAGGATCATGTTAACTCAGTAAATTCCAATTAATGCAAGTCCTACTTGCAGACAGTTTACTGTATTATTATGGCGAATTCAAGTTCTTGTTTGATTGTAACGATTGCAAAGCCTAGCTTGTAGTTTTGTTCTCCCCTGCGTGTAGCTTGAAGTAGATTATATGCAGCAGCTGCAGCTGCAACTGCAACGGCAACTTGCAACCTGCCACTGATTGGTGTGGCAGCTTTTGTGAATGTAGGTGAAACAACGCGCATTGAATTTTAACTACGAAGTATGCATGCATGATACCATAAAAAAAAAAATAAAAAATAAAAAAGTGGTTCAACTAAATGTGAATTTCGCTGTCGTCGCCATGTGCAGCATGTTGCAGAGATTGCGTTGCAATGAGCTTGCTTCCCCTGCTCTTGGTGTGCCATTCTGCGCCATGTGCAAGCTGCATTTGCAACAACGTCTGTTGTCGTCGTCGTCGTCATCATCATCGTCATCATCGTTGTCGTTGTCGTTTCATTAAGGGTTCGAGTTTTGTTGTAGAGCGAAATGTAGGCCAAGTTAAAATTGATTTAATGCGTTGATTGTTGCCGCCACGACTGCGTTGTTGCAGCTGCAACGTGTTGGATTTATTGCTGCTCTGTGTGTCGATCGCAGCTGTGCATTTTAATCTTGATCACAAATAGTGCGTGAGATTCTTTTTTTTCTGGCTGTACACGCTGGCGTATGCGTAATATTTGAGCAGGCAGCTTCTGCTTGCCCCAGCTGTGGCAAGCACATTGACCCAGGACATAGAGAGAGCGCCTAGAAAAGTTCGTTAAAAATAATTGCCAACCCTTAAGCGGCAAGTCGCGTGTGAAAAGCAAAAAAACGGAAAAGCAACTTGAAAAACTTCAACTGCAGACTGCAATGGCTGTAGTTGTTGTTATTGTTCTTGTTGTTGTTGCAATTGTTGTTGTTGGTGCAACGTCTTGTCAAGTGGCCAACTCTGACGGTTAATTGGTTAGGAAATGTTTACTTTCTCGCCTTGGATCGAATAATTGACATCGACAACAGCTCGGAGCCGAAAAGAATACAAAATACCGAATACAGAGCAGAGAACAACGCATCCTTTGTATTTTAACACCTTCATCCAATTTCCTTTTCTCTCCGTTCTACATATTCGACGTTGATCCTTTTTTTTCTTCGGCCTGCTACGCTGTCAGTTGGCCGAGCCTTAATTTATGGTCTTCGGGCATCATTTTTTCTTCTGTTCCTTTACCAAACTAAATAAAAAAAGTGACGACAAAACATTCCACAATATGACAAAAACAACACACACACACACAAAAAAAATAGAAATCACAGAAGAATACAAAATCTTTTTTAGCTAACGAAAAAAAAAAGAGTAAGAAATAAAATATAAGAAAAAGGAGAAGAAGAAAAAAACGCCATCGACAATTTAGATAAATTTTCCCACCAGCGATGGGCATAAAAACAAAGAGGGCCACACCCCACCCCATGTAAGGCGAGGGGTGCTGGGTCGCTTGCCTGGTCAAAGCTGAGACACACTGTGGGTTGAGGGTTGGCTATTCTGGGTGCACCATGGTTGTGCCTCATCCGCGTTCGCATCCGTCGCTTTACAATGATCACACTCTGCGCTCGATATCAAATGATAAACTCCAAAAGTCCAGCAATGACTGCAGCTTGCCTTCTACCCCCCCCTCAAGTCCCCTGCCCTATCGTGTGCCTGTGTGTGTGTGTGTGTGTGTGTGTGTGTGTGCACAACGGCTCAGTGACGGCGGCGCATCCTTCAGGTACAACTTACTCATATATCACAAAAGGATATCGCAGCATTCTGTGTGCTTTTCTGCTTAGCTTTTTTGTCTTGTCTGGTCAGCATTTGCCTCCTGCCTCCTGCCTCCAGCTCTGCTCGAAGGTGACACCGTGGCGCACACACAATGGCCAAGGCAACTGCTAAGCATCAAACAAAAAAATGTATATTAAAACACTCTTGGCACATACAAAAAAAAAAATTAGAACCAGTCGCATACATTGGCAAAAACGAAGCAAAAAGCAACAACAAAAAAAAAAAACGCGAAATCAACTCATAAAAAACGCAATTTTATTTGTTGGTCTGCATTAAAAATGCAAATGTCGCATTGAGTTTCTTTATTTTTTTTATATTTTTTATTTTTTGCATCTTCGACTTGCTCTTCTTATTCTCCGCTCATCGTTCATCGCTCGTTCTGCTAGCCCATCCACTTCCTGTGCTCTTAAGATTTTCGGTAAACAACATTTGCAACGGCAACAACGTTTTGACCATCGAACCTGAATGAACCTAGCTCAGTCTCTGCCTCTGCCTCTAACTCTGCCTCCGACTCTGCCTCGGGTCTGCACTAACTGAGATTCAAAATAATGATTGCTTAGCACAGTTTTCCAACGCTTGCTCTAAAATTATAACAACTAAAAACAGGCAAAAAGGTCTAAATTTAACTAACAAAATAACAATAGAGCACTCTTTAATTTAAATAAATGCAATATTAAATATTAATGTAACAATAATAATATATAATATTATTTTAATATTTCTATATTCTTTATTTATTCGATATCATTCATATTCTTGTTTTATATTTAATATTAATATTCTATTGCACTTCCGTTCAATTTCAATTTATTAAAATTAATATTATTTTTTTTATTTTTATTTATTTAATCTGTTATCTTTGAAATCTAATTAAAACGGAGATTTTTATGTATTTATTCTTCAATTCAATATTTTCATTTTCATATTTCTCCCTTGGAGCTATCTTTCAAAATCTCCTGGACTCTTCTCAAAGGGACCTGCTTCTCCATTCTATTCAATCCGATCTATAAACTTTCACGAGACTTATAAAAAGCTCTTTCTGTTCAAATTTTGAGCCATATGACAACGTTAAAAAGCTGGCAAGACCAACAACAACAACCACCAGCAACACCAACAAGAACAACAACAACAAAAAGTAGAAAAACTATAGATTTTTGGTCACTGGACAATGTCCATCCTTTTGTGGTTGTCGGAGCCAAGAGGTTCAGGTACATTCGAGTACCTCTACCTACATTCATTTGAATGGAGACAAGTCCCTGGGTCCCTTTTTGGTACAGCGCGACGACGACGTCGACGACGACGACGACGAGGATCTTCAGGCAATCCTTTTGTGTGGCCAAGTGCGCCGATGTCTGCCTCGTCCCCTACCCCTAATGTTGTTGCTGCCGCTTTTGGTATCTGGGGAATGAAATTAAAAGCATGCTGAAAAAGTTTTTATTATGCGCGATTTTCTTCTTTTTTTTTTTTTATATAAAAATATTTGGAACGGACTGCGGTGCAGGGTTGTACCGCTTGGCTGTGGCATATAGGGAGAGGCACATCGAAAGCGGCAGCAGTGGCAGCGGCAGCAGCAGCATCGTGGCACCACCACCAGCACATGGGGTAAGGTTAGGGAATGATCGCGAGTGCGCTTGCGCTTTCTGCCTGCGCAGTGGCAAGAAGTGTTGGATGTCATCTTATTATTTTGAGACCACGATGAGATGACCATGCGCCGCTGACCAGCCGCAGCCGCTGGAACTAGAGGAGGGCAGCAGCAGTAGCAGCATCGTCCCCCGGTCAGTTGTAAGCCTCGCATACAAACTGTGGGAATAAAAACAGGATTCAATGCCGTTTTTGCAAATATTGCGTTATCGCTGTGAAGTTGTTGTTGGACCTTACGTTTTTGATGATGCCTCCGTTGGTTGATGATGCTGGTCATCATCATCCTCATCATCATCATCAGGCAGCGTTATCCTCGCGCATGTCCTCGCTTCGCCTGTTGTCGTTTCTCTTATTCTTGTCATTCGCTCAAATTCACTCTCTAAATCTCTCTTTGACCTCATTCTTCGTTTGCTCTGCAAGTATCTTTAACTAAACTAAGTACTCGTGGAAGTGACTAAGAGAGCTTTTATGATCTGTCCATAATATTCCCCGACTATGCTTATCGAACACTGATAAACTGATAAGCTGATAGCTTTCAGTTAGCTAGAAAGGTAATTTAACCATGACAAGCCATTTGAATGCTCGTAATGGGATTACTAATTGAAGGATCTATAATTCCCCGGCTAATTGGATGATCTCATTGAGCTTTTAAGCTGCCTGAATGGTCAACGCACCTGTAGGGCAACAGCACACACAGTGAGAGAGAGAGGCAAAAAGAGATAAATATACATAAGGTATGACAGATTTTATCGGCGCATCTCTAGATTCTAGATACGTTTGTCAGTCAGGGACAGACTTCAACTTAATTAAACTTGGACGCCACAAAACTGAAAAGCGAGCGAAGTGAGTGGATCATAAAAACAGATTGCGATTGCTCGAAGCAGAAGAATTGCAGTTAATTGAAATGTTCCTCAAGCAGAGAGACCAGGCAGCAGTTAAGGCAGCGGCGCATAGCGACAAAGCGCAACGCCAAGCTGAGGGGTCAATCTGAAGTAACAAAAAAATACACACATAAATACATTGTGTGTGTAGGTATGTAGAATAAAAAATGCCAATAGTCTATTGCAAAAAAAAAAGTGCTAGAGATGCCAAGAGAGAGAGAGAGCGTGAGAGAGCGACAGAGCAAGAGAGTGGTGGCAACGGCAGAGAGCGAGCTGAGCTACAAAATGTTTGACTACAAAACGAATGCGGCGTCTGGGTGGTTGCTCGCTGAGTAACTGCCCTGCCTGACAACGTGTGCAAAAACTACAAAAAGCACACTGAGCGTTTGCGACTGTGTGTGTGTGTGTGTGAGAGAGCGACTGCATGCACAATGCACACCAATACCAATGCAGCGCTCACCAAGTTTGCCTACTGCGAATGCCAAAACAAAACAAAAAGGAAACGCACGCTGCGCTTGTGTGTGAAGCTTTGCCGGCTTCATGAGCGTCAGCGACAGTTCATGCGATGTGATGCCTCTATGTATGGATATATGTATGGATGTGTGTGTGCGCATGTATGCGTCTGTGTCGCTGCAAGCTTTTTTGTCGCTGTAGCCGACTGTGCGAGACGGTCGTCTGACTAACTGAACGACCGGGTATCTGTATCTGTATCGCATCGTCACTCCACTCGCAAGTATCGCGGACGCGCAAACGACCATGCGAAAAATTCGCAGTTATAAATCTGGAACTTTTTACACTAACGGTTAACAAACGAACAAAATATATATACATATAAAATATATTAGCAAATTCTATTTGAAAAACGTCAACATTTTCGGTTTTCTGCATAACGACAACTCTTTGGATGCAATAAAATTCATTTCAAATAATCAAAATTATCGAAAAAGAATAAAAAACGGAGTCCGCGCATACACCTCAAACATTGGATAATAAACAAATAACAGCAACAACAATAGAAAGGAAAAACCATATATCACACATACAAAACACATACTAAAATAACCCAAAATTCCGATATTCCATTTTGTTAGTGTTACAAAGACTTTTCTTAGTGTTTAGTGCAACATTTGCCAGTTTTTGTTTAAGTTTTTCTTTATTTGCAACGGTATAAAACGGTAAATCTATTATAATAAATCTTATACATACATATATAAATAATAAATAATAATAAACGGAAAGTGTTAGAGGAACTCAAGCGCTCAATACGCTTTTATTTATCAATAGTATCCGATAGTAACATTAATAATAAAAATCGCCAATAACTGCGCAGTCTTTGCAAAAAAAAAGCTTAAGAAACCATCTGAAGATACGTCTCTATGGGCACGAATTGCGAACTGTAAAAGCGCATAAAAATGCAGCGCCATGTTTGGAAATGCATTAAGATTAAATATAAAATTTATAAATTGCTAACAAGTGAAATAAATACAACCTGAAACAAAGCAGACAACAACATAGCAGCAGAGAAGAAACATAAGTGAGAGACTGCATTCAGTTGAAGAATAATTGAATAATTATCAAGTGTTTTGTGCGAATAATGATCATAAAGTGAAAAGAAAATAATTAATGGAATAATAAAAAATTTTGATTCTATAATATTGAACGACGACTGCGTTTAACTTCATACATATTAACGATCGGATTAGCACTGCAGCCTACGCAGAGCATTGGATTGAATTGGATTTGGAATTGCCCCCAGTCAGCTGTAGGATCTATCAGCTTTCTCCCCCGTTCAACGCAGTCAGCAAAATTGCAAAGCCAAAAAATTAAAAAAAAAAAATATATATAGCAAAGAAATTTTAAATCAAAATTGAAAATAAACCAATTGCAATCACTTACAATTGACTGCAAAACGTGCCTCAAACCTCTAAGCTACAAAGACAACTGTAACCGTAACTCGTAAGCTTTAATCAAAGCTCATAACAAGCATTTACGTAACTTGAGATAATTGATTCAATTACCTACCTAGAAAGTGCATGCAAAAGCTTACAAACTGAGCTAGACCACAGTGTAATCGATTGACGATCGCAACGCTTCATAGCTCCAAAGCTTTGGCCAGCAGCGGCTGACAGAGTACACGCCCAAGTATCAAACGCGAGAGCAACGCACTGCAACGAGCGGAAGAGCGGTAGAGGGAGAGCGAGAGCGAGAGACTGCAAAACTGCAGCAGCCAGTTCGAGACGAGGAGCGCGTCTTCTACTCGTAACTTGTTCGTCTCGTACTCTCGGACGACGCTTCGTGCACTTCCTGCGTCGCAGCCCCCAGCAACAAGCAGAGGCCGAGCAAAGCCAGTGAGCGGCGACAACGAGATCAGTTCGTTGGCGAATGCAACGCTGATTGCATTTGACGCTGGCTGCATTCTTCAACGAAAAGCGAAAAAGACCATACAGAAAGCGTGAGAAAGAGGGAGAGAGCAAGAGAAAGGAATTATACGTGCGTGTGTGTATGTGTCGACTCTGACTGATCATCATCATTCGCTCTACTGTACGCCGGTCATTCAGCAGCGCCTCTTTGCCAATCCCCAAAGCAATCGGAACGGGGAATATAAAAAAAAAATTTTAAAAAAAAACGACATTTCCGTGGTTCATTGCGTGCAAAAGATATTTTGTAATAGAATAAAAAACAAACTAAAACACGTAGAAATATAAATTTGATATCTCTCTAAGCATTTTAGTAATCGAGTGTAAACGTTAATAAGTGGAGTGATTAATACATAATAATATAATACCTATATACATTATATACTACATACATACGTAAGGCAGTTTCTCGGATTAATTATCTACACACCTGCTGCAGCCAATTGGATACAATACTCATTTGGATACTCAGCAACAAAAACTACAACAGCAACAACTTAAAAAGCAGCGACTAAGCTACTGCTCCAATTCGCTTGAGTAAGTCACTAAAAAAGAACTGTAAAAAAATATGATTTATCGCAATTGGAAATGACGTTATAGATCTCATTACGGGTTTCAGCCAATAAAATAGTAATAGTTTATTTTACTCGATCTACAGTGAGCAATAGCAGCATTTCTTCCATTCACAGTTCTTAACATGGCTAATCTCAGTTTAGTGGCAATAATTTGAAACGATCAATTTCCCGAATTTCTAAACTTCTTACCGCTTTTTTATTCTTGGTAAATCGACAAATTTCGAAAAGCTTCTAAAGTTACGATTAGAATTTACTGTTAGGCAGAAAAGTTCTCATGGATTCCATTAGCTGTGTGTGTGTGTGTGTGTGTGTGTGTGTGTGTGTGTTTGTGTAACTTGAGCTTTTTAAGTCTTGTGCTCTTTACGAGAGCAAATATATAAATTGCATATTTTGATTAAAAATTCCAATAGCTGAGAAGCAAAAAATCACGTGCAGAGTTCAGTTCAAGGCAGCCAAAAAAAAAAACAACGCCCACTCAAATGGCATTGAAGGGGGAGGTAATAATTTTGAAATGCATAAGTACTGACCCGCCAAGGGGTAGGGTAGCAGGGCGCAGGGTGCAAGGGAACGAAACCCAATATCTAGACGAGCAAATGAAACCCACAAGTTCATGACCAAAATGCCGCATGGCAGTAGCGACAGCAACAACAACGTCAGCGACAACGGCGACGTCGACGATGGCGAGCCCACCAGATAAGCGTGGGCGCAGGGTTCGGCCAGTCACTCGCTCGGCCATCTCTCAATACATTTGCATTTGCGTTTTGTATTTATTTACGAAATGCAACGGTGTGCGAGTATTTTATTTAACGTTGCAATTTGGTTCCATTTCAAAGTGGTACGAAAATTTAACAGACGGACTTTGCTTGTATGTGCGCTCATTTAACCCCTTCGAAGGAATGTTTAGCAGTTGTTGTTTTTCTTTTCATAGACGCGCAAATAATGTGGCTTCTGCGAGTATTTGTGTATGCGTGTGGATGGCATGTGGAACGTCGACGCTTGGGTTTTTTTTTCGACGTACTTCCTCTCCTTTATGTATTTAGCATATTTCTTGGCAATTTTCACTTTTATTCATGGCGAAAATATTGTATGGTTTTCACTCTTTAGTTAAAGATAGCGATATGTTCCACACGCACATATACAGACTTTCGTTCCACACGCGACAAAACTTTACTCGTCGACAGTCGAGTTTCTTACACGTTTTTGCATTTCAAGATACTCATACAGTCTCACACACGAAACGATCTTCTGCAGCCAGAGCGGCAGAGTGGCGAAGAGTATAAATATGTATGTGTGTATGCTCATGTTTTTCGCTTTACGTTTTTGTGTGCAAATTCTGCCGCCACTCGCGCTGCTTATTCTCTCTCTCCCTCAACGCTACCAGCGTTGGCGTAAACTTCGGCAAGCGCGTTCTCACAAGCGCTCTCTTGCTCCCTGCCTTTCTCTCTCAATGCCTTTTTTGCACGTTTTGCAAAAGTTTTTGCCTGCTTCTGTCCGTCGTGTTTTGTTTGTGTGTGTGTGCATTTGTATCTGTGTGTGGATGCGTCGCCGTCTGTAGCCGACACATTTGACTGTGTGCATTTTTGTAGCCGTCGTCGTCGCCGCCGTCGACGTCGTCGTCGCTGCAGCTTTCGTTACGACTTGCGACTGCGACTCCCAAGAGTTGTTTGTGGGTTTTGTTGTGCGACGCAAGTGACGACGTGAAGACCAACAGAGCCAGAGCAGCCAGCGAGCGTCAGACGTGTGCGAAGAACCGAACCAAGAACCGGTGACGTAGACGTTGTGTCCGCCATTATTACAACGGGGCTGCCACACGCAAATTACACAAATAAATATATATGTATACATATATATTTTCGGAAATTAGCAATAGGAATCAACTGTGCAGTGCAGCAATTTACTAAATCAAAATAGAACAAAGCGTTCATTAATACACATACAAAGATACATACATACATGTATTAGTATATGTATTTATTTTCATTTGATGCTCGTTGGAGAATTCGCAACACACACTCTCACAATCGCTGCGTTGAGTTATGTAGGCAGAGCGCGCGCGGCACGCGAAACGTTAACGGAACGGAACGGCACGGCCACTGTGATCTCATAAATAACAAATATAAATAAATAATAAATAAATAAATAAATAAAATAAAATATAATACATATTATTTAAATGTATAAAATGCAAAAAAAGCTAGCAATTAATATCTATAAAGAAAATTAAAAAAAAAAAAATAAAACATCAATATCTAGTGCATAAAAGTGAATTATTTGTGAATTTTAGTGCAAGCATTATTAATTAAAGGTAAATGAAGTAAAAGATTGCAAGCACACACGCACACACATACACGTGCAGACAGAATCGACAACAAGAACAACAACAACAAGCCGTCTCCACATCAAGTGCCAGTGTTGTGAATGTGTTGGTAAAAGCACACGGCGCGACAAGCGACGGCATTTCTTGCCCCCATGTGTATGCTTGTGTGTGCGTTTGTGTGTGCAATTAAGTGCAAAAATTAGACAGCAACATTTTGTATATGTATGAATGTACATTTGTATAACTGTGTGCGTGTGAGCAGATATATTTAAAGGCAAACAGCTGACATGTGGCGTGAAAGAAAGCGAAATTAAGAATACTTTGTGCGTTCAGGTGTTTCGTTCATATGCAAAAGGCAGCCGACAGTAGAAAAAAATAGAAATTAAAAGCAAAGCTTGACAACATCAGCAGCAGCAACAACAACAACGCCCCACTGTCTGCGTTATTCAACACTGCAACAAACACAAACGCACGCCATAACAAAAGCGGCCCCAAGTACACACACACACACACGTATAACAATATAGACTTGCAGCTTTGACGAGGCTACGTACTTTTTTTTTGTTATCTGCGACGCTTCGCTTGTCTGAAAATTTATATCTGTATATATTTGTTTTGTGTATGTATGTGGGCAATGCATTTAACATCGTCACAATCGCATTAAAAGCCGCTGCGTCGTCGCCGTCGTCGTCACCAATGTCTCTCGGCAGCGCGATGTCGACATCGCATGCTGCTGTCCACCATTTTGATTTTTGCTTTTGCATCACCCTCCAACTCGCCCGCCGTCGCGGTCGCCGTCACCGTCTACGCCACCGCAACAACAACCGAATCATTAAAAGTGAACTTAAAATAAAGAAAAGTCCAGACAAAGTTGCCCCGCATCTGTGTGATGTGTTGTTGCTGGTGTGCGAAACCGGTTTGCTTCGTCGCCTTTGCCTTTGCCTCTCCTTTTGATTTTCGATCAGCCTCTCTGTTTGTTGCTTTGCCACTTTGATTTTACATTCTACTTTTATTCCTTGCTTATCTCATTCTCTAATTTTGTTTTTGCGTTGCATTTCGATGTGCATATGTATTTACATTTTGCTGGACTCCACGTCAGCCACGTGTCAACCAAATGGCGTCCACACACACACTTATGCACATTTGTTTGTGTGTGTGTGCATGCATGTATGTAGTTGGCGAAAACCGGCCGGCCCGCTGCGTGCAATGAGGGACATGGGTCGTGGCAGAGCAAACGGTGAGCGCCAAAAGCTTTACTGCATTGTCTGACTACAAAAGCTTGCGAGTGCATTGCGCGCTCTCCGAGAGCTGGTGAGATACATTGGCAGCGAGAGGGAGAGCAAGACAGACAAATATACGAGAGAGGTACAGCTGCAATTATTTGCAGTTGTTGTCTTGTTTCCGTTTCTTTTCCCAAACTGCCATGCCTAGTCCTCATCCTCGCCATCGTTGTCGATGTCGTTGTCGGCATGTGTGGATAATTTGGCGCTTCGCCATGTTTTCTCCATTTCTGCTTTGACTTCGTTGTCCCCTCAGGAGTTTGAGAAGTCTCTTTTCGTTTGGGTGTTGTATGATGCATGAGTTCAAGGAAGGAAAGGAAAGGAGTTACATTGAGGCGAGGCGTGGAAAGGCGGGGCGGTGCAACTGCAGTTACCGGGGGTATTGTGAGTTTTGGGAGCCGGCGGCGAGCACAACGAGTTCGTTGCCGGCAAACACGTTTTCATTTCGCCTTGCCGCATTTGTCGCTTTTGCCTTTTACATTTGACTTTTCATTTAGCTTGTAATGTTGCGCTGCTTCTTCTCCTTGCTTTTTCTTCATCCTTTCGAAAAGTTTGACAACCAAAAAGTTGAGCCAAAAACTAATGAACAAATAGCTAGAAAAAACACCCATTTCAAAGCATTTTTAAATCGAGGCTTAGCTAAACTAAACTAAACAAGACTTTAATCTTTTCTTGTGAGGCACTTTAAAATAAATTACCTAAATGCTCGAGAACAAATAATTTAAATTGCCTAAATAGAGAGAAGAATACAACTTTCCAGTGTTGTTATTCTTAGTGCCACTTGCAGCTGACATTTACGACTTGCAACTTACATGTGCATCTACTTTGGCACCGTACTATAATTTCCTTACGCGCCACACAATTTATGCAACCTAGCAAGCAACATTTCATGTCGTTGGCGCAACCGCCATGTAATCAGCGGGTTGCATTCTGTGTCTGTTGTATGTGCCCCGTACCAGGCACAGAGACTGGCGGTCACAATTACAGGCGCAATGTCCTCGGGCTCCACACAGCAGGCGGCTCAAACGGAGGACAAAACCATTCAGCCTAATTTCGAAAATAAAATATGCAACATGAAATCGCGAGATACCCAACCGAGTCAAGTAGGACTCTCTATTCCTCTCCTCATCTCTTTGCACTCCTCTGTTTGGATTTGAGCGGCGCCTGCTGCCGGCACTTTTCTAATTCACCATAGAAAAGGCAAACTATGCATGCCCCGTTGTCATAGAAAAGTGCAAAACTTGGCCACGTTCTCTCTCACTGAGCTCGGAAGCTCGATATTTAGACCCTGTATTGCAATTAGAAAGAGTCTGTTAAATTTGTCGAAAGAAAGTCTGGGTATCTCACAGTCGGGTAACCTCTCATCTTGTATCTTTTATTTATTTCGTTTCTTTTTTCTGGGCTCTTGTGTATTGTTTCCCCATCTTGCTGCCTCTCGATCTTTATGTATCCACAAAAAAATAAATTGTTATTTTTGTCGAAGCGCTTCCTGTCGACGCCTTTATGTACTAGCCCCAGCACGTTGTCCTTTTTGCCCAACTTTACACAGTCCAACATTCCACACATTGCAGTCAATTGTCGTTGCATGCCCCCAAAATGCGCTCCTGCCCTTCGCTGCCATCGTCCTGCCGCATTGCAGTCAATTTTTACGGCCTGACCAGGATGTTGCACGTGACTGCACCTCCTCTATTACTTCCCCACCTCCCTCGATTCTCGTCTCACTGTCGTAGAGCGTGTCCTGCGCTTTTTGGCCACAAACTGTGTGGCATCAAATATTGAATGTCCCGTTGTACGACTGCCAAAAGAGAAGCTTGGTGCAAATATTTTGCAGTCGCCGCCTGATTGGTTTCTTGGCAGCGAAAATAGCCAAGTTAGTAGCAGATTTCAGAGATAGCCTTCTTAGTCCTGCGGGAGCACTGAGCTTACATTTCATTAGTTAGTTTGAAATATCTTTCAGCTTTTGATTTATGACCAATTTTGCACATTTAATATCCTTCTAGTTTGTCCTGTTATTCCTCCTGCTTGGCTATTCATAGCCGCCACAATTTGCCTAATGGCCAATGCGTTTTGTCTGTGTTATTTACCATAAATTACAAGAATTTTCATTTTGTTTCCATATCTGGTTTGCCGCTCTCTTTTGGCTGCACTTTGTTGTCGCAATGGCATTAATTTGTGCAACTTATGCGGCCGCATCGATCCAACACGTGCCACCCCGCTTTCCGCTTCCCGCTTCTCTTTTCTTACTGCTTTTTCGTACTATATGACTCTAGCCATAAATTACAGCAAACATTTGCCACACTTCCGCTTGGATCCCCCTTGGGGCATGCCACGTACCGTTTTCAAGTGGCATGTCTGCAGTTTCAACTACTTGCAGCTATTTTCGTGCCTTAAATCGGCTTATGCCACACGGGTTGGGTAGCTTATCTGCCTTGCCCCAAAGGGTTGCAGTGTGTGTGTCCCACACATTGCTGCTTTGCTTTTCGGAGTTGCCGGCAAAACGCATTGTAGAAAATCAATATTCCTTCTCCTCCTCCACTTGTTCTCACTTCCGATGGACTTCTTGCCTCTATTGTTGTCGTCGTCCATGGCAATAGTAATATTTAAATAGCCACGACGTCCACCAAGCCCTAAACTATTGCTACTCCTCTTGCTTCTATTTCCATTCCCATTGTTGCTTGTGCCCTTGTGCAGCTTCTTGTAATTCTAGCTTTAATGACACTTATGCTTTGAAAGCATAAAATATGTGTGCAGGATTAAGTTCAAAACAAGGCAAGAAGTATTTTAGTTTAAGCTTGATCGGAATGCAAGAAAGCTTTGGATAAAGCACAGGCTAAAAGACTGCAAGCTTTGACTTCATAGAGCTTTGAAAGCACTACGCTTAACAATTAATCAAATGTTAAGCTTTCAGCTAGTGCCATTTCGTTACACTGGTAAACAAGCAACCCCCAAATACCGTTAGCCGTAGCTGCAGACCTCACTCAACCCATCATCTCTTCCGGAGCCTTGTCACCCTGTCTGGCATTCAACTGCATTGTAATTCCACTTCCAGACACTGTCCCATGTCCATGCCAACTAATGGCGACGTAATGTCTAGCGACGCCCAATGTAAAAAACAAAAAGAAAACAAAAATGAAGCGATTTATTTCGCTTTATCAGCAATTTTGATTTTCTTTTGTCTGTTATTGAAAGCTGCACTAAATTGGCGCGCCAGGCATTTGTCATATCGCTGATTTACTAACCTTACACCAGGCATTATCTCTTGGCCCAGAACTCGAACCAACCACCAGCAGTAGCAGCAGCAGCAGCAACAGCAGCGGCAGTGGCAGCAGGTCTCGACTCTGCGTTGCAGCTGTTGTTAAGGGTGCAACATAAAAAATAAAAAATGCGCATAGCATGGCAATAGAGCGAACTAACCCGACACCACGCGGACCCAAGTGCAGTATAGAATATGTGTGTGTGGCTGGTTGTCCTCGTTGTTTACGTATCCCGGGCTTTAACATAAAATTTATTGAGGTAGTTACCAAGTGGACGGCAAAAACAACGCGCAACATCCAAATTTTGCTTGGTCTGAGGTCGCAACTACAAAATGAAACTGCAAAAGCGGCTTGTTGCCACAGCAAACATGCATTAAAAATGATGCCCAGAGACAGGATACGAAAAAAAATAATAATAATAAAAAAAAATGTGGGGGAAAAATGTTGCAAATTGAATGTGGTGCGCTCAAGGGGCTATGAATACCGTTACACGGCTAGGCTAGCTTTATTTTGGTTGGTTAAGAGATCTCTTTAAATTTGGCATAACTTCAGCTGCAGAGAATTGCATTTTCAAACTGTTGTGGCAACCCTACAGAGTTCCCCCTGCTGTCAGCCATACTTTTTCACTTGCAGTTCACTGCATTTTCATGTCCGGCCAAATATCTATAGGGAATTTTCTTGATTGTTTATGGTACGCTGTTCATTAATGTCATTTCAGTTGTCATGAATTTGTTAGCAGTGCAGGGCTGCCAACTTATTTCGATTCGATAATAAATCATTATAAATGATGAAAGTCAAGTAGGCTTTGAAGGATTTGACATTGAACGTTAGCTTTCCTCACCAATGTTCTCAGTTGTGAAAAATTAGCCGTACGTGAAACATTTCGGAATAACGAAGCAAAAAAGCAAAAAAATCCTTTCCGAAAAGCTAAACAAGATTTTCATTAAATAAAGCTAAATTTTAAAATCGTGATGTTTGCAAATATTACGCAGCTTGTCGTACCTGGCGCCGGCGGGCGCAGTGCAAGCGGAATCGCAGCGGTAGCAGCTGCCGCTCCTTCCACAAAAGACTACGAGATTAAGCCCCAAACCAGGGGCGCAAGTGAGTAACAAACGACAACCACAACTGTGAATGCGAAAAAAAAAAATGTCATGCCAAAGAAAGATAGCGAAAGAAAATGAACGAAATAGCAATAGCAATAGCAGCGGCAAAGCGCAGAGTGTTGAGAGCTAAACTGGGTGAGAGCTTTAGCGAGCGGAGCAACAACAAAAAGCAGCATCGAAATATTTTTGCAATGTGCTGTGCGAATTATGAGCGAGAATCGCACTCACACACGCTGCACACACTCACATTAAACCCATGTACACATAGAATAACTGCACCCCCCACGCATACGACACCCGACCCACGCTCTTTTCGCTAGTTCACGCTCTCACTCTCTCTCTCTCGCAGCGATCGACGACGATTTTTGCTTAACGTTACGCAATAATCGCGTTCCGTAGTTCTTTTCGTTTTGTGTGTTTGCAGCTTTTGTATTTCGTTTTTGTTTGAAAAGAACATACATACATACATTATTTATTGCTGATAATTGTTAATGTGCTCATGCTGCATAGATTGGCTTGGCAACACACTAAGCAGCGTTCGTATAATTTTCATTTGCATTAAGACTTTGGATTTCACAAAGGTGCGAACGTATCGTATGATTGAAGTATTAATGGCAATCTTAGCTATAATTGTTTTATCCAAGCTCTGTGGCCTGCGTCATTCATTTGACAATACCGTAGGCCCCAACCAGTTTTACGTTGCGTCCTAATGACACACAACTGATTAGCGCACACACTCATACACACAAGCACGCACACACACACACACATTCGCATCAGAACTGTCATTGTCACAGTCTATGACTACGTCATGGTTAACACTGGCACGCGTGCCGTCGGCTAAGCGGTCAGTGCGTGAAACGAGAAGCAGCGGGACTCGGTTGTCATTCGGACATTCTACGCACAATTTGCGAACGCGCCTTTTCTATTGTTTACCTTTTGCTCGGGTCTCTTGCTGATGTTTATCTCTGTCATGCACGCACTAATTTTGTGCGTGCGCCCCTCTGCCTCTTTCTCTCTCTTACTCGGTCTTCCGATCACTCGCGCTATTTGTTTGAAGTCAACGAACTTTTTAGCAAACTTCTGCTACGCTCTCTCCCACTACCGCTCTCTGCCTTTGTTTGACATTCTAAATCTCTTCCTATCATTGTGCGTGCGATGCGTGTATTCGCAAATACCGTTTGCAAATACTCAGCAACTACTCATATTTATATTTGTTGTTTGCCGACGTTCATTGAACTCTTTAAGGTTGTGTTCGTAGACGTTGTGAATGGTTTTACATATGGCTCTCTGCTAAGCTTTTTAAAGCTTTTATGTGCATAATTTGTAATTCGCTCTTGCACTTTGTTTTACTCTCTCTTGCAGAAATGGCGGAAGGCAATGGCGAACTATTAGATGACATTAACCAGAAAGCCGATGACCGTGGCGATGGCGAACGTACAGAGGATTATCCCAAGTTACTGGAATATGGTCTGGACAAGAAGGTAAGCTTTATTATAATCCACTAGCAGTTGAAGTGTGATGACACGTATCATTTGTCCTTAGGTCGCCGGCAAACTGGATGAAATCTATAAAACCGGTAAACTTGCTCACGCCGAGCTGGATGAGCGCGCATTGGACGCGCTCAAGGAGTTTCCCGTTGATGGTGCCTTGAATGTGCTTAGTCAGTTCCTCGAGTCAAATCTGGAGCATGTGTCAAATAAGTCTGCCTACTTGTGTGGGGTTATGAAAACCTATCGTCAAAAGAGTCGCGCCAGTCAGCAGGGTGTGCCCGCAACCGCCAGCACCATACAGGTGAAGGGTCCGGACGAAGATAAGATCAAAAAGATTCTGGAGCGCACCGGCTACACATTGGATGTGACCACAGGTATACTCCCTTGATTGTTTGTCTAATTATTGCCACTACAATTATCGAATTATTATTTCCTTTAGGACAACGGAAATATGGTGGTCCGCCACCAAATTGGGAGGGTAATGTGCCCGGTAATGGTTGCGAAGTGTTCTGCGGTAAAATACCGAAGGATATGTTCGAGGACGAGCTAATCCCGCTGTTTGAGGACTGTGGTACCATTTGGGATCTTCGACTCATGATGGATCCAATGACTGGCACAAATCGTGGTTATGCATTTGTCACATTCACAAATCGCGATGCGGCCGTCAATGCTGTGCGACAGGTATTTATGCCAACCAACGAATATTCATCCTCCCCTTCCCCTTGTCTTCCCACTCGACCCAATCTGAACACAGAAAAAACACCGTCCGTCCATAAAGCGCTTTATGTTTATAACGTATTGTTAACTTTTTACGATATACATACATATCTCTATAATTATTATATCACATTATATATATTATATATTTATATATACATATATAAATATATATATCAAAATTTCTGTATAGTAGGTAAAGTACGTAACCATTCGATAAACGCTTTGGTACTCAACACAGCTGCTTGCCTCCAAATTCAACAATCGATTAACTTATCGACTGCAAAATTCGACCGATTGAAATGCAACTATAAATCAACAAAAATTACCAGAAATACTTACAACAGTATATCACCATCAAGAACTACAACCAGAATTTAAACAATTCGGCGCTTTGAAACCAAAGAAACTAAAAACTTTTACTTTTTTTTTAGTCCTGCTGTACCGCTAGCTTTCTCACTTTCTCTCTTATGCTATAACTATTCTATATTTCTAACTGTAACTTGTTATGTATGCATGTCCTCTGTCTACTATAGATTGTAATTTCGTTAAGCGATAGCATCGTTATCGATATGCGATAACCGATAACCGAAACTTGCAAATTTGAAAAGAGCTCTCTGCGATACAACAAAAAATTTGAACTGCAAACAATATCCTCTCTACTTCTATACTTATTTCAATTATTTCTTTATTTTGAATTTTTCCTAATCTTAAGTCAACTTTTATTAGCTTTAGTATATATATATATATATATATATATATATGATATATATAAATCGTAGCTTTGTAGATATCTAATATATATTTGCATATTTATATATAGAACTATAGGGGTACGTTTCCATTGTCTGGTTTTATTTAAAAACAGGCCGAGCATGTCCTACTGTACTAACCATCCAGGTTTTAAGATCTCTCTGCAGCAAACCTTTAATATAACTAACTAAAACCAACGACTAACCGCTCACTAACTAAACCTTTTACTTTAATGTTTCAAAAAAAAAAAAAAAAATGCGGCCACGCTACAAATGAAAACAACTCTGCAAATACATTTCGAAATTGGTAATGCAAAATTATTATAAAATTTATCTAAATTTTTTTTCGTATTGTTTTTCCTTCACCCACCTTAAAGAGACCCCAATTTGTTGATTACTTTAATTATTTATGATTTGATTTATTATTTATTATGATTAACATTGAATTGGTATTAAAAAAAGAAATCATTTTACCTTCCCACCCACCATCTAGCTCGATAATCACGAAATAAAACCCGGCAAGTGTCTGAAAATAAATATAAGCGTACCGAACCTGCGCCTTTTCGTAGGCAATATACCCAAATCAAAGGGTAAAGATGAAATTTTAGAGGAATTTGGTAAACTTACAGGTAAATTGAAACGAAATTAACAACAACAACAACAACAAAAGAAACTATTTAAAATTTCCAACTATCTTGAGCTATATAAAAGGTTGCGTCGTCTTTCTTTCACTTTCACGCACATTTTTTATGAAGCTCCTAATCGGCATTAAATTGTAAACAAAAATCCAATTGGCTCAACAACAAATAATTGGCTAATTACAGGCAGGGTCGTCAGGTGTGTAGGGCAGGCAGGTGGTTATACGACGTCGTCGTTAGGCATTCATTCAGTTTATTTATTTGTGTTTAAGTTAATTATTTAAATCATCATTTTCTATGCTTTCATCACATTTCCAACATATCCATTACCATAACCATTACCATTACCAATATCATCCATCTGTCCATCTGTTCCCCCAACAAATGCAGTACAAATTCATGTCACATGTCACATGTTGAAAAGCGTGCTCATTATTTCACAATTCGAACCCGAGACTCTTTTCAAATGAAACAAAAACAACAATCAACAATGAAACAAAACACTCCACGGATGCACTTAACCAGCTCGAATGATTTCATATATATATGTATGTTATAAATGTATTTAGGCTGCACACACACACACACACACACACTCGCTCACACACACACACGCACACACATTGCAACACGCCCCCATACTACATACAGCCCATTTGTCATACGCTTTAAGCAACGGTATAAAAACATTTCTTTTAACTCAAATCTATCAACTTGTTTATATGATCTCCAGTCATTAACTTTGCGTACAACAACAACAACAACTACAACAAAAAAACGGAAGAATTAAAATTATTACAAAATTTCTATGCATTGCATATTTACTTAATATTTATACCTTCATAGGCTTTCTCCTTTTTTTTTTTTGTTTAAATTAATTATACTCGCTATAAGGTCATCTGAAATTGGTATAAAATAAAAATTACTTCAATCAAAGGTAAGATGTGGCTTCAAAAGGTATTAAATGAAACTAAAGAGTACGGATGACTTTTGAGCGTAAGATAAAAGAAATTTACAAACATATTTTCGGTAGCATAAACAATTATTAGTTGAACAACAAATTAATAATAGCTACAAATTTAATAAAATATTTCATAAATTCCTTTTTATTTGGCACGCACTGAGAATTACTAAGAACTTAATTTACAACTATACTTACTAAAGATAAGCTTAGATCTTACAATTTTTTTAAGTCCACACAGACACCACTTAAAACCAAAGCCACACCCAACTTACCCCACACACACTCACACACACACACACACACATACAAACCATAATTTTCACCCCAGAAACCAACCCAAATTGTCAAAAAAAAAAAAAAATAAATATAAAAAAACCACAACAAAAGTCGCAATACCAAATGGATGCAAATTTTTACATATCAAACCAAAATTTTCTTTTGTTTTGTGTGAACTTTTAAACAATTGCAGCTAAATGATTTTGAAATTCGGAAAGGCAAAAAGATTGGTGTTACGATATCATTTAACAATCACCGGCTATTTGTCGGCAATATACCTAAAACTAGAGATCGTGACGAATTAATTGAGGAATTTTCTAAACATGCACGTAAGTGATCCACAACAAAAAAATACAAAAAAAAATAAAAACAATAAAACAACCAACAACAAATGAAACCAGCTAAAACCAAACTCCCCGAAAACTCCCAGCGAATTGGTAACAAAATGATATTGGTTAAAACAAAAGTAAGGTAAACTTTTTAGGGGCGATACTTGCAGACATTCAGAATTGGCAAAAAAAAAAGGAAGACAAAAAAGAGTGTATAAATTGGATTTTTGTTTTGCAATTTTCGCTTTTAAAAAATGTTTTCTATCAAGCTGTCCCCTCTCTCTCTCTCTCTATCTATTTTCTGCTAGCAAATACAACAAAAAATTAATTGTAACACATTCAACTTATGATTTGTTAATGTGCCCAATTTGTTGACATTGAAAACCTGTAGCTAAACAATTCGCCAAGAGAAAAAAAAAAAAAACAAATGAAGAAATCTAGAACACATTTTTGAATATTTTTGAAAAAAACGAAACCTTTTTTGTTATTTTTTAGCGCAGACTTCAATCATACATATACCAATAATAAACCCAAACAATATATATATTTATATATATTATATTTATATATATGTATATATATATATTTAGTATCGCGCACACAGCAAACCAGTGAAATCCCAACAATTTGGTTAGCTTTTTAGATTCAACAACAACAACAATAATTCGCAGCGATATCGATATCGACAATCGATTGTTCTGGCCAATCATATTGATATATATATATATACTTAGCTATAACTGTGGTAATGACTGGAGAAAACACTTTTCTGTAAACGTGTAACCCTCCTTCTCCCCCCCTCAACCTGAACCCAAACCCAATTCTCTGCTCTCTCAATCGGAGAAAATACATATTCTCAAATTCTCTCTCGCTATATAATTCTATAACTTATATACATATCTGTCTTTCTCAGTGTATACTATCTTGTTATTGTTTTTGTTATACCAAAAGATATAAACAGTGTGTGCTCTACTTACAATAAGCGTATCAATTTTTAGTTCAACAATCGAATCCAAGTTCATTTTTGTTTACTTTATATTGTTCTAAGTGTGTCTTACTCACTCTCTCTATCTCTCTCTTTATATATATATATATATCTTTCTCTATGTGAAACAACTCTCTCTCTCTCTCTCTCTCTTTCTCCATACACAAAATACAACGTTTAGCTTAGCGCATTAATTTATTCAAAAATATTTAAAAAGTTGTAACTAAAGCAGGAATTTGTTGGCATTGGTTTTCAAATGATAATAATTTTTTTTTACTTGAAACGAGCGCGGTTCTTGATGCCGCCTTGATCATTCACATATATAGCCACATTTACATACTCTCTCTCTATCTCTGTCTCTATCACTCACACAGACACACACACACACACACATACACACACACACACCCTTACACATACTTAAATGCTGTCAATACAAATACTTTTTTGTTGTATTTCTCTATATATGTGTGTGTGAAAAAATTATTCATAATCATTTAGTAGAAATGCATCTATAACTAATCTATAACTGTAAATAAGAACGTTGCTTATAACTTATATAATACAATTTTTGCATATAAAACCTGTAGCTGGCCTCTACGAGGTGATCATCTATAGCTCGCCGGATGACAAGAAAAAGAATCGCGGCTTCTGCTTTCTCGAATACGAATCACACAAGGCGGCTTCTTTGGCCAAACGGAGACTTGGCACTGGTAGAATTAAGGCAAGTGATTATTGATATTCTAATTGATTTTACAAATATATAATAATACATATAATTTTATAGGTTTGGGGATGTGATATTATAGTCGACTGGGCCGATCCACAGGAGGAGCCAGATGAACAAACAATGTCCAAGGTTAAAGTGCTCTACGTACGAAATCTGACGCAAGATGTTACAGAGGAAAAACTGAAGGTAAGCAGCAGCTCAATTTATATATGGGTTTCTTTTTTTTTTTAAGTTATACACGATCTATGTATATATATATATAGGAACAATTCGAGCAATATGGCAAAGTGGAACGCGTTAAGAAGATTAAAGACTATGCCTTTATACACTTCGAGGATCGTGATAGCGCCGTCGAAGCTATGCGTGGCCTTAATGGCAAGGAGGTCGGCGCCTCGAATATTGAGGTGTGTATTCAATATAGATAATACATAATATTAGATATTAGATAGATGAAATCAATTAAAATTCATTTGTTAAGGTCTCACTCGCCAAACCGCCATCGGACAAAAAGAAAAAGGAGGAAATTCTGCGCGCACGCGAAAGACGCATGATGCAAATGATGCAGGCGCGTCCAGCAATCGTTGGGTAAGTATGTGCTGTGGCAAACAAACACACACGTATACATACACATACTCACACACACACACCCAACAACAACTTGTCTAGCACAACACAAAATTGGCGCAAAATTCAAAAATCAAAATCAAAACGATGCAAAAATTCAAATTGCATACAAATTGGGCTTAATTATTTCGAATTGATGTATGGAAATTGTTGCTTTTCAAGTCGCCATTATCCACGTTACGATTTCAATGTGATTCAATTTATTAATTTGTATTTTATTTATTATATTTTCTTTCTTTTTATCGGCCCGTGATCACATGGATGATCCCAACACATCCACTTCTCTGTTGATTCACTGATCCTTCTCCATCAAATGATAAACATGATATTATGACTGTTAATAACAATAACAACCACACACACTCACACACACACACACACCTCACCCTCTGGTTGACTTGTAAAGATTTGAAACATTGTCTCCATACAGAAACCTGTCGCCGACACATCCCAGCATGATGTCCATAACGCCCATGCGCCTCCCAGGGGCGCGTATGCCGCTGCGCACGCCGATGCCCCGTGAATACGGTAAGTTAGGCAAATACGCCAATAAGTGAAATAACTGAAAGTATACAGATTCGATCATCCAGTATAATTATAATGATTACATAATTAATCGAGCTCTCTTGGGGCTCCAAAATGAGAGAAAGAGAATAACGAGAAAAAGAAACGAGAATGCAGGATTAGAATGATTAAATGATGATTGATAATGATAATGATAATGATAATGATAATGATTTGTTAATTGATAATTGATAATGTGTAGTTATCGTAGTTGGTTGAGCCACATTTTTAATGAACAAGCGTGTATTGTTAGGTTTAAACGTTTAGTTAACTTTTAGATAAATGTATTTGCTACTAAGCTACCACAGCGAACTAACCCCCCCAAACCACTCTTGAAGTTGATTAATCAACATCAACGTGATCAACAACTAAAACTCTAATTGGTCTGCAGCTTACAACATTAAGTTATCATCTCAAATATGCCATGTTTGATTGTCTTCTTTTGTTTTCCTCATCTCATCACTTTATCGTTTTTTATCGTCTCTCTCTCATCATCTGTACTTATTTTAGTTAGTTATTTAAGGTTAGTAAGCGCGCTGCCCACTAACTTGTACGCTCGTGTCCCTTTGCCCCTCCACATACACTCACAACACACACACACACACACACACACACATGCACTCACACACACACACACACACACACACATACACTCACACAACATACATCTACACTGACACACCTTAGCACCACATTACCCCCTTAAGTCTATTACCACAGCCAAGTATCCAGCTAGATTGAGTCTTAACAATTAATTGAAAATTGGCAACAACTCTTAACCAATTTGCGCACACACATAACCAAACCTTGATTGAAACATAACCTCACTCACGATTTTAATTTCACTTTTCACGTAAATGTTTCGTATTTGCAAGTTCAGTATGTCAATGCTCTCTTCTATTTACTCTCTCTCCTCTCTCTCTTCTCTCTCTCTATCTGTCTGTCTCTCTACATTTTTATCGTTTGTTTGCATGTCCGTTTCCTTTCGATGTTGTTTGTCATTTGTTTTATTTTCCCTATTTGTTTTTGCAATCTTCGGCTCTCCCGAACCACTCCTATATTCTTCAAAGATGCTGAACTCTCTCGCTCTCTCTCTGACAACAACAACAACAACAACAACCACAACAACAACAATCAATTACTAATAACAGTACATATAGTTAGACTTAACCTCTAAACGTTGTTCATAGCTGTGTTTTTATCTCATAATTAAACGTTGCAATTGTGTTCTCTGTGTAGCGAATGTTAAGCACCCTGTATACTGTTTGATGTTTTATCACCGGTAAGTAACCCAATGCCATCAACTACTTAAAACCTACATAAGTTCATAATTATGTGTGTCTGCCACGCCCCCATGCCCCATGCCCTATGTCCCTTATCAAGGCTCTCAAATGCCTTATTCATCAGCGTTTAGCACGCGCCCAATTCGAGTTGCAATTCGATGAAAGTGTTAGGATTTCCTTTACTGTCGTCACACACACGCACACACACACACACACACCTACCTACCTCCACACACACATACACATACACACAGTTTCAAGCTTTCCCTAACTAACCTTTAGCAATTAATCGTAAACCTTTAACCTATATAACATACGCCTTAACCTTATCATCCCCCTCCTCCTTCCTCCCCCCATGTCTAAACTAGACTACGATTATGATTATTTTGGCTACTCGGACTATCGCCCTGGCTTTGGCGCTGACTCTTACTATGATGACGTCTATCGTGTCTATGAGGGCGATTACAGTTATTATGATTATCCGAATGGTGCAAGCGGCAATGGAGGTGCCGGCAGCAGCGTTAACAGCGCTGCTGTTGCCATGCCTAGCAATTCAGGCAACGGCGGCGGCACCTCTGTGAACGCTTCGCAACGTGCATCAAGAACCCAAGCAAGTGGCACGGTCAATTCATCGGTGGTTATGGTGCGTCATCCCAAAATAAATCCAAAATAATAAAACCCATCATAAACGGAATACATCACACACCCACACACACACACACACACACTTACATTCACACACACACAGAACACATGAAAATTGTAGCTTAATATAGTTATTTGTATACCATTTGATAATCGATTGTTGATCTTAGCTTCGTTGACTCGTAATAAACAAGAACAACCAATTAATCGTGAACGTGAGCTTCAGCTAGTGTCATTGCTTTAATTGAAAATTCTACATTTTATTCAGTTTTATTTCAGCTTTCATTTTGCTTCAATTCCAAATTGATACTAAAGCATTTCAAAATTTGCCACACAACTCAACATGCCACACACACACACACACCCCCGCACACGCACACACAGAACCATCCACCCACCTACATACCAACTGCACGCATCTTTCGGCCAATATATGCAAAAAAAAAAAAACGGATAAATTATTTTATTATTATTAATATTAATTTTACGCTTCGCTTTGCTTTTGCTTTTGCCATGGAAACTAACAAACAAATATATATTTAATAATTAGATAATAATATTAATTTATAAACTGCGCTTTATTATGCTTTAATTATGATTTATTTGCAACAATGCATCAGGTGCTTTCGACTGCAACGCTTATTAAATTATATATATATATATATTTATAAATCCATCATTGTTTTTAGTTTGTAATATGAAATTATTAATATATTTAACATTTAAGCACCGCCCAACGCTTTGTCTCAAATGCTCAACGCTTTTTTCTATTGTTTTAATTAATATTTATTGGTTTTTGTTATTTTTATTACAAATTTGACAAATTTAGTAAAGTTATTTGAATATTGTGTCAATCGCAAGCAGAACGCAGAACGCCTCAAAAAAAAAATACAAAAAATAACAAACCAAATGTTATAGATACTTGTAATTCAATTCTTGCGCTGTGATTTGTTCATATATACAATATTATACGATATTAGAGAATCAGTAAAGATTGAACAAAATAATACACAAAAACATTATATATTATAATATTATTAGCATTCTTTTCTCAATCAGACGTAATTTTTCATATACATAAATAAACAATACATTGCATATAACTTAATATATACATACTTACATATATATATTATTGTATGTACAAAATACAAGAATCTAACGCGTTTATTTCGATTTTTCTTTTCTTTCTTTTCTTTTTATATATGTTCTTGTTATATGTATATATATACATACATATATATATATATATATATATTTACAAACAAATCATTTGTTTTTCGGTAACAACCAAAATTTTTTCAAACTTTGCAACAAAAACAAAAAAAAAATTATATATATGTTCGTCAAAAACCAAAAACAAAATTCCTAACAAATTATATCTCTGCCAAAAAAAAAAAAAAAACAAACAAATTCCCCCGCCCAAACAATCCAAAAACAACCAAAACCAAACAACGACCAATCAACCAAAAACTATCGACAAACTTTTCGATTCAAAAACCAAAAACAAAAAAAAATATCGTAAATTTTTTGCCCATAAACTGTCTTTCTCTCCGAAAACTAAATTCGAAATTCACAATTGCATTCGACTTCAAAATTCCAAATCCAAATGTATATTTGATTCGCTTACTTTCATATGATTTGAAATTACCAAATTTGACAATTATCTTGGCGATCCATATATATACTATATATATATATATATATATATATATATATATCTACACACGATTTATATTATGTTAAAAAAAAATCAAATTGTAAAACTGCAAAAATTCGATATCGAACCAAAAACAAAACCAAACTCAATCTCAACGCTCGAAATACGAAAAACTCTGGAATACCTCAAAATGGAATCGAATGGATACTCTGGAATACATATATATATATATATGTATCGTAAATACACACACACACACACACACACTCATGCACACTTAATCACACACACGACACACACACACATACACACATGCATGCATGCGATGAATATAATGATGATGATGATGGCGATGGCAATGGCAATAATAATTAGGGGGCTGGTCGTGGCCATGGAATCACAGTGCCGCGTGGCCGAGTCGTTGGCCAACGTGGCAGCATCAGTCGTCTGGGGGGCCCAACCAGCGCCACAGGCGGCAGCGGCGCCGGCGGTGGGACAGGCGGCGGCGGCGGCGGCTCATCGGGGGGCGGCCACCGCTCAGGGGGCGCCGGCAGCAACCGGGGGGGTCCGTGGGGTGGCACCAACGCGTCCCAGCGCTCCTGGCACCCAGCACGTCAAGCCGCTACAAAATTTACCAGGTGAGCTCAACAACAACAACAACCACAAAAAAATAAAAACAAACCAAACAAACCAAACAACCAACAAATATCCAAAACAATACAAATCAAAACGAAAACAAAATCCTAATGCAACGTCAGCAACAACAACAACAACAACAACAACAACAGCCGCAGCAACAACAGCAACAATTGCAGCATCAAAAAAAAAAAAACAACAACACGAACACCACAAGCTTATGAAAAGCAACAACAAATTCACATAAATTAATAAGTAAAGCCAAGTTAAATTATAAAAATGTCCCTCCCTTCTCCACACACACACACACACACTCGCACACACACACAAGACTCACACACTCACCCAAACAACAAAAACACACGCACATACAGACACATCCTAATCACCAGCAATCCAACGACTTTTAGAGGTATTTGCTCCTACACTACTCCATCGACGTATGGGAGCAGCACAAGGTTTACTTTAATGTCGTGTGTATGTGTGTGTATTGTTCTTCTTCTTCATTTTTTTTGCATTTGTAAACGTGTTGGATGTTGTGACCTTTTTGACATTAAAGTCAATTTCAATTTGTTAATTATTTCATTTTTATGCTTATCTATTTACATTAAAAAATATATATACAATATATATATATAAATATATTTATAATTAATGTAGTTTTGCTACTTGCTGCTTTTGGATTGTGGTCTCCATTGAGAGAGACGGAGAGTTGTCTTCATATACATTTTCCACCTTGATTAATTTATCATTTGAACTGCGCTCAAATGTATGCTACAGTTTTTTGCATGCACTTAGTTCTCATATGTGCGACGATCTGAAAAAGCAGTAAGCAGCACACAACCAACACGAATCACACACACACACACAAAGTACACACACACAAGTCACACAGACACACACACACACATTATGTATATGGAAAGCCACTATAACAAATGTAAAGCATATATGTGTATGTATGTATGTATGTATATACGGATATGTGCTGTGTAAACGTTTATGAATCGATTAGTATTTCAATGTTCACCTTAACCTTTAACCCCTAACCACATTTAACTGAATCGGTACAGCGCCAAATATTGTCAAGTGGAGAGTTGAATACCCTCGCCCCCTCTCTCTACCCTCTTTCCACACAGTTCCCTACAAAATTTTTGACGTACGTGTATATAATTTTTTTTTTGTACATATTTTTGGTTACGATTGCGATTGCACAACAAACAAACAATCAAATCAAACAAGAAGGAAAACATATATTTTATGAATAATTTTTCTAAATTTTGTCATCTGTTGTTGTTTATTGAGTATATCAACAAAAGAGAAAATAACCTTATGTAAGTTCATGCTTTGCTAATCGTTTTTATCTAGCAAAAAAACCGATAATTATATTAGCTAACTATCCATATATGTATATATATATATATATATATATATATATATATATATATCGTAAATACACACACACACACACACACACACACACATACTTATTTGGTTGTATTTCACTGAAATTGTTTATATTTTATATAATATACTAATCGATTCGTGTTTTATGTTTACTACAAACCACACACATACCACACACATACACACATATGTACACATACACCCACACACACACACACACACACACACACATGTAAACATATCTATAGACGCCAGATTGAAGTGCGTTGCACGCTTTTGCTTTAGTTTTCTTACAAAAAGCAAAACCGTGTCAAATTCTTTTATTTTTTTTGTATCCTCACCATTTTATACGCTTTTCTTCATATTGTGTTCCATTGTTCGTATTTTGTAAGCTTAGTTTTTTTGTTTTTATTACATAGAAACGGCTTTATTCATTCATTCGCCTCGGCCGCTTAACACACAACCAAAAAAAAAAAAAAAAAAAGAACAGAAATTAAACACTCAAAATTGTTTGAAAATCAAAAAAAAAAAGAAAAAAAAAATGCAACTAAAATCTGTTTCTAGCTGGATCTGCACTCAAGACATTCATGGAGGGCAACTAAGCGTAGCTCCTCGGTCGTCAGCTCAGCGCGTAGTGACAAAAGTCGCACGCCGAGCAAAAAACTGAAGCATCAGAGCTCAGTTCACAAGTTACACAAGTCCAAGAAGCATTCACGCAAGTCCAAATCATCTCGTGCCGAAAAGAAATCGAAGAGGAGCTCTCACTGAAAAGAAAAAGAAACAATAGCAAACAACAACAGCAAAAACAACAACAACTACTATATAGCAACATCAAAACAACATCATAAAATGCCTTGATATTGCTAAATTCCTATCTTCACCCTCAACCCCCCACCCCTCAACACAATTTGAAGAGCAGATCAGTTCAACTAATTTTTTTTTTTAAATACCCCCAAGAAAACCCCCCTCAGGACTCAAGCTTAAAATAGGCAAAATTCCAAATTCTATGACGAATAACAGGCAAACAAGACACACAGCAAGCAAATTACAATGATACAGCGCTCCATTTGAAGATCGGTTGTGGGAATCGGTGTCAAGAAATCCCTGCCCCACTACCAGACAAATATACATACACTTACCCCCACCGCACACACCACCTCCCTTTTCTACTCACACCACTCCATTTAATATACAAAAACACAAACTTAAATGTTTCATGTTGTTTACAAAGCGATAATATCATGTACAACGTTTTATCACATATGCACTCGTACACACATACATACGAGACCTTACATTACACTCACACACACACACACACACACACACACACACACACACACACATACACTCATTCACTCACATACACATACACATACATCTGTGTACGAATAAGTCCCTGACGTTTATGTCCAAATAACAAATCAAAACTTCCAACATATTTTGTTGTCTAATTGTACGCAAAAAAAAAACAACAATAAAATGAGCTAACTAATAAAATCTACAAATTTGTGTGTCTTTTAACCAAATATATAATAAATATATAATAATTGACAAAAGAAACAAAAAAAAAAAAAAAAAAAACAATCCCATAGCCCAGATGAAGCAAATAATAGCCAAAGAACTCTGTTCCATTTGTAGTATTAACAACAATTTTAACTCTCTCTTTTTTCTCTTTTTAAAACCGTTCCACATCCACACGCATACAACTTGCATACACACACACACACACACACACCACACACACATATACAACTACAACTACAACTACAACAACAACAAATCGCATACACCTGCTGTGTTTGGTCCACCTGCAGTAGTCGGTAAACGTAAGTTCGATGGAGGTCACCAAAATCCGGCAGATGTTAAGCGACGTTACCAGAGCGGTTTGATAGGAAATGGCGGCAGTTGGGGCAGTTTACCGCTACCACAGCAACCCTTAGGCACAAATGGTGAACAGTGGTATATGGATACGTTTTCGACATGGAGTTAAAACCACAGCAACAACAAACAGTTAATAATCATCCAACAACAACAACAACAACATGGAATTTAGAAGCACACACAACTACTACTACAACAACAACAACAACTGCAGCATATATGTATCTATCTATGCATCATCTTTTCCAACTCCATTGAGAGTAACAAAATCTTAAGAAAAAAGCAATACAAATCCTATAAAAACAAAATAACATTTAGCAATTGGGCTTAACCCTTGAATAAATATATATATAATTTTACTGCTTTGCACACATACACACACACACATACACACACACACACACACACCTCTCTCTCTCTCTCTCTTTTTCTTCTACCAAATAAATCCGAAAGAAATACTATATATCTATAATGAATATAACAAGCAGTAGATACTATAGACTTGCCGCAGCATTTTAGCAAACTTATTTTGTTTAAATCAAGCATAAATTAATAATCCTAAATAATTAGAGCATTTTTAAGGCAAAATGTAAGCCCCCTTTTAAAATTCGAGAATTATGTACGGTTTTTAACAATAATAATGAGCATATATAGCAAACAAGATAAGAAAACAACAAAAAAGCAACAAAAAAAAAAAAAACAATTGAAAACTTCAACTATATAAAATATATATTTATATCAATTTAGTGCAGTTAGGCTCTTATTGATTTTAAAACTTAAGCAACACCTTTTTATACATAGAAAACGCATAAACCAAATTCAAAAGATCAAATACATAATGAAAAATGTAATGAAATTAATAATAACATTTTACTACTATTTGTAAAGAAAAAGAAAAGAAAAAACATGAATCAAATTGAAAATTCAATGGACTTAATTACGAGATGCACCCAATAACAAAAACAAAATTATCCCCTCAATTGTAAATATGAGATGAAAAAAAAAATATGAGAAGCTCTAAAGAATTGATAAAAACGAATTCAAATTGATAAAAAGATAATTCAGAAGCAAAGCTTAATGAAGAAACATTGACTGAAAATTATAAAACAAAATGAAAACAAAAACAAAAAAAGAACACAAACAAACCAATACAAAAAATTAACTAATTATGGAATGTATTGAGAAGTGAGAGAACTAATAATAATAATAATAATAATTAATGCGCAACAGCTGGCATTATTATATAATGTCCGATGGCGGTGCAAGTTGTCAAGACTTTCCGATTTAATTGCAAACTAGTTTAGGTAACTTCAAATCAATTATGAGTAATAAACAAACAAAACAAACAACAAACAAAAACAAAGTAGAGCTAAGAAATTGCATAAGAAGAATAAAAAGATAGAGATACAGCATGGTCAACATCAACAGCATCTGATACAGATATATAGATACACTCAGAGCAGAAGTTAAAGCTGCTATCGATAAGCAACGAATTAGTAAGAAAAAACACCAACAAATATATACACAACTACACACACACACATACACAACATACATCACATGCAGTCAAAATAAGCGATAATATTATAGGGAATTTAATAACGACAAATATAACAAATTATTAATTAAACAATTATAAGAAATCAATTAGCCAACGCGTCTAGCAGCAGCAGCAGCATCAGCCCTCCCCTACCCCCCCTTAAACATTTAATTAACTAAAACTTAACAACTACATAAATACTTGTTTGTCTTAAATGTTTTTTCTTGCTCGAAGAAATCGAAACTCTGAATACCCTATTTATATATATATATATAAGCATTACTTAACTGTAACTCCATGCCTATGCAACAACAAAAGCACACACATCAAAACAAAAAACAACATCAACATGCCTGATTATATTTTCATGAGAACATTATTGCAAAATTCTTATTTTTCGGTCATTGAATTTTTTTTTTTTTTGCTAGATCTCAAGTAAAGCAAAAAGTTAAGTAATAATAACTAAAGTGTATAAACAATTAAATTAGTTTTAAACTAAATAACAAGCAACTTCCAATTTTTAACTCAAGAAGAAAAAATATAAAAAAAACAAAAGCAAAGATGAGAGAACGACAAAGGTAAAGGTAAAGATGATGTTGGGAAAAGGCGTGTGTTTTTTATAATAAACGTATCTATAAACATTGTTCAGCAAGCGCCTAAAAACGGAATATATGATATTTTAAAATTAGACACACACACTCACACACACACACACACCTGACACTTACACACCAAGCAGTTGCCTAAAGTAAACACAAACAAAAATAATGAAAAACAATGAGAAAAAATACTTTTAAACTTGCGCAAAAATTTGCAACACCAGCAAAGAACTTTAATACATAATAATAAAAAATAATAATGATACATATATTAACAAAATAAAAACAAAAACAAACAACAATAAGAACATTTACAACAAATTCTAAATGACCATAGTTAAGCTTAAATTTAGTAACACACTCACACACACAAACACACACACACACAGACACACCTAATAATTAGAGGTACACCCAGCAGCAAAGTGTGCGCCATTTTCTAACTAAACATAAACTAAAACAGTAAAAAAAAAATTTTAAACCACAATAATTGTACTAAGTTTCGTTATGCATTTTTAAACTTTTCATTGATATTCATTTAATATATTTTTTTTATTATTTTGTTTAACACACACAAACATATATAGTGAAATTTTTTTTTATAAATTTTCAAACGCCGCCGCAGCGTTTTATTAACTTTTTTATTTGTTTGCATGATTAAATTATTGTTTTTGTCTTAAAAAAGAAATTTCGAAATTTTTTTGGTGACTTTTGAATAAACCTGAACCCAATTCAAATTGCAAATATATATGTATACATATGCTTAATGATAAACTTTTGTTTAATTTGATACTGTACTGATTTTATATTGTTTTAAATTTGTAATCTTATTTATAAGTTTTAATTGTTAATGTGTTTTTATTGTAAACTACGAAAACAAATTGGCAACCAACTGTTAAACAATCCGTTCAAGCTAACAAAAACGAAAACAAAAAAAAGGGGAACAGAAATTTATATTACAAAACTGAGTTAATTATGTACCGTTGCTGCCTTTGCGGTCTTAATTGATAAATTGCATTCTATTTTTTGGAAGTTGAAAAATTGTACTTTCGAAAATCCTCCCAATCTATCCCCCTTGTCCCCTATATAATTTGTGTTAATATGTATTGTAATTTGTAATTTTGTTTAATTTTTTTCGGGAAAGCAAAAACGTTTGGCAAAATTAGTTTATAATTTGAATAATTAGTTTTGTTTGTGCGCTTAAGTTTTCAATATTATGTTACATAAATATATATAAATACAACTATATATATATATATATTTATATATTTTAAACTATATGAATATTAATTTTTAGCAAAATATTTTTACGATTAAACTTAAAGCCCTAATGTTTAAAATAATTACCGAACTAATTTGTTTAGCTCTTTAATTGGTTTTAATTTGAACATTTTTTGTGTATTGTAAAGAAGCGCAAGCAAATATCATTGACCTTTGACCCAGCTCTAATAATACATATATTACTTACATATGTTACCCCATCAATAATAGCTGTATACGTGTGTAAATTGAATTTCAACAAATAAATCTTAAAAGCAACAACAACAACAATAACAATAACAACAAATTACAAACGGCGCGTGGAAACTGAGCAAAAGCAAATTATGAAAATTTCAAAATAAACAAAAGCAAACAACTTTACATGAATTGTGATGATGCAAAGGCAAGATTTAATCATAATTACTAAATCTATATATACATACATAAATATATATATATATATATATATATACATATATATATATATAAAATAAATCTTTCTCTTTGAGTATATAGTGTAGACGTAGGCGTGTATAATCTAACTTTACTTTTAAACAGACTGCGTACGTATTAAAAATTTTTAAAATTAATTTGTGTAAAATGTTTTAAGTTTTTGAAAAATTGGCAAATAAAGAAAACAATAAAAATTAATAAATCAAAAAAAAAAAACGTAATTTGAAATATACTATACTAATTACAGCACTTGAAATATCAAGTGATAAAAATCTTTTCCAAATTTCTACTTCTTCAAACCTTTCAGCAAATGTATTTCTTTGTTTACTTTGAATGTATATTTCAAGATCACATGAAATTGGCTAATGCGCAGCTGTTTAGGAGGGACTACAGGAGATCTTTATCAGTCTACAGTTCCAAATAATAGGATTTGAAAGAAACGTGCCGTTAGTCGGTTTCCAGAGCAGGCTGTTGTTTTTTTTTTAAATGATTTAAAATCAGTAAACCTTTTAATTTTGTTTATCAGCTGCACAATCTACAGCTACATACTGTTTACTTATAGTTTGTGTGTGTTTCTTTATTGTTTTTAAATTAATTTTAATTGTTCTTTTTTATTTACAAATCCTTATAATTAATTTTTAAAACGAACATCACAACAGAACACACGTATGTGAGGGATTTAATTAAGCCGTGAACGTAACGTCGCCAATTATGAGAGAAAGTTAAGAGAACATTCAGAACAAACAAAAACAAAAATGTACGAGGAGCAGCAGCAAAAAGGAAGCAGAACTTTAACGTCTTACAAAACAATTATTGTTAATGAAGAGATTAAAAGTGAGAAGCATATTGTACTAAAATATTTGATATACATACATTTGTTATTATTTGTAATACAAAAATTAAATAAAATTGCATCCAGATAATAAATAAACAATGCAAAACTCGACTCATTTTCCAGTCATTAATGAATAAAACAATATTTTTTTTTTTTTTTCGATTTATTCACGTATATATTTGTCACGATTTTAAAAACATTTACTGCGAGAAGATGATTTACTACGATTGATGCTGCTGCGTCTTGTGGAGCTATTCACACTTGTGTTTGTCATATTGTCGTCCAGAACTGTCTCATCGACGCTAGCATCATCTGCAGGTATTTCCTCATCGCTATTCGTTTCGTTTGCAAAGGAGCCGGCGGGGGTGATAATTGCATCGCCATGTAGATCCTTGTTGTCCAAAATGCTGATGTGGAAGGCAGCATGACACTTATTGGCCGCTAACAGGGCTTTCACGCGAAACACAAGGGTTTCAAGTGTCTCACGCAGACTGGGAATATAGCAAATGATGGCAGTGTTCTTAATCGACTTTGAATGACAGCACAGATTGTGCAGGAACTTGGTAACATTCTGTAACTCGCGGAGGAACTTGATGAGTCGTTCGGGACAATCACGGACAATTGTTTCGAGTACTGGAAGACCATGTTGTAACAGCAGCTTCAAAAACAATTGCGAGTGCTTTAGGAACAATGCAAAATTACGGGGCTGTTCCACCTTTTGAACGATATCCAACAATCCATTTAGTAAACTTATTGTCGACTCCCAAAGTTTAAAGCGATCACCGTCATTGTCTGTGTTACAGTGTGAGCTAAGTGTGGTAATAAGAATCTCACACAAACCACGAAACAGCAGCGGAAAGTTGGCTCTGGAATAAACGATACTTAAGTCATAATTCAACAGCATACAATTATATGTTTAAACTTACTTTTTAATATTGGGAAACGAGTGCAAAGCCTTGTCTTTTTTGTTCAAGAGCCCACACTCCTCCTTAATGTCACACAAAATGTTCTTTTGCCGCTCATAAGGAGAGTCCTTGAGGAATCCCTTGACCAGCTCGTCCAGATGAATATTACACTGTGCGCCCTTCTCCAGGCTACCCGTGTAATGATACCACTTTCGTTGCAGCATTATAGTGCATGTCTTACCTATAAATGGATATTGAATCTCACATAAGGTGAAGCAAGCAGTCAAAGACAATACTCACGTATTTCCTCAGCTTGCTCTCTCAGCTGGTCAACGCGTTTGGCAGTACTCTCACCGCAGGAGCTCAACTTGCGCAAGCTGCGTAAGAGACGCTGGAGTTGCACAGCCGTACCAAGAGTTAACACCGATTTCTCGTACTTGAGGAAGTAATCAAAGACTTTGGAGGCAATGCTGGCTATCGATTGCTTTTTGATTGTCTTACGCTGCTCAGCCGGCAGTGCATTACGCAGAGAAGCTTCAAATATAATGAACAATAATAATTTGAAATACTTTACAGATAATAGATGCTCTACTTACACTGCAGCAGCTGTGCCTGCGACTTGTCGGTCCACTCATTCCACGAGAAGTACAATGCAAACAAATGTAAGCACAGACCAAAGCAGGCTTTCACGTAGTTAAATTTTTCCTTGAAAAGGTCCAAATTGCTGTGCACATTATTGACCTTTATGAGCTCCTGATCAATGTGGGAAGCCAAGGTGATCATGAGTGTAGTTATTTCTCCTAGACATTCTTGCAAATCGCACATAAAATGATCTGGCTTAGCCACATGCGACCTCAAGGAATCAGCTTCGGTTTTGTCCTGATATCCGTTGATAACAGTGTCTAACTTATGCACCAAGTCTGTAAGTATGAAACGCACTTCCAGCAATCCCAAGTGGGTGCCAACTTCTTCAGGTTCCAGTGGATGATTTAGAGTAAATGGTTCCTCTTTCAATAATATTATTATGCCAACATTAAGCTGTCTATAACGCTCCAATGGACCATATAAATGCTCAAAGTCTATTTTACATTTTACGGACTTGCAAGAGCCCAACTTGATAGTCAAATCGCCAAGTTTCGTTTGGTTGCCGGCCGGCTGATCCTCTGTCTCCCTGACAGATTCATTGATAGCTGCTTTGGGCTTACCAGTCGGACGCTTGTCTCGCGACCCGTGCTGTGCGCCTGCCTGTTTGGGATTGTTTAGGAACTGACATGGTGGCGGCAAAAAACCAACAGGTGCGTGTGTTAAAAGTATCTTTATCCTTTGCTCAATAGATATTAAATCGGCCAGACGCATTAAAACACGCTTACGAGTCGCCCCATGCTTCTGTGAGGCAAATGCGCAAATTGTAACGCGAATCCAGTTCGCTGTGTGGAAGTAAATGTTCAAAATCTGCTTCTGCAGCTCCTCTTCATAGTTGTCAAATATGGCTATGAAATTGGCATCATCGAAGAACGTGGGCAGGATGATGGCACACCCGAGTAGAGCATTAATCACCTCCAAGCTGTACTGATAGCGTTGATTATGCAGCACACTGACCAAGTTAAAAAGCGGCGCCAACACATAAATCGAATCACAGGCGCTGGATGTAAGGTATTTCATTAAATTTCTGAATATTTATTTATAAAATTTGTAATACTCACTTGCTATTCGGTGCCAAAACCAGCTCAGAGACATTAATGCCAATACCAAGCACTTCTGATTCAGTGTTTACGTTTGTTTCATCTAATTCATTGATGTTCTTCTGAAATTCGAGTTGAATGCCTCTGTAGGAAACATAGCTGTGATTACTGAAAACTTTACGTAGGTTTATCTTGCTCACTTAATTGCGGTCGCTTGATGCTCGCTAACAAAACTTTGCTGAAAGCGATAGGTCATCAATTCACAAAGCCATATCAGAAACTTGTTATCCAACATGTAAGCCGACTCGGCGTTATAATAGCGCACAGTCAGAACGCTGGCTAATTCATCATAGAACAATGCCAGCAATTCTGGAGAGTTGCGTATAGCTGATTGGGTGAGCACTAAAAGTGGGAAATGATATTTTTATAAGCTGAGTAAAATATATCAATTTACGGAGGCCTTATTTACTTATCAGGTTAGCTGCCTGCTTGCTGCGTCCATCAGGCAATGAGGTAATGCTCTCCACGCTGGTTTGCAAGTCATCGTTTTCCATAACTATGGTCTCAATACGAGCCACAGCATCTATGAGCTGCACGCAGCCAATGATGCCCTGTTTCTTGACATAATCGCTGCAGTTTATCTGCTGCTTCTTTACCACCATTTCGATTTGATCCTGCAGAGGTGCACATTCCGTCAGTTTGGGTTCGGGGAAAGCAATGTGGCATAACAGATCCATAGCAAGACGTGTTTGCGGCAATGTCAAGTCGCTCAAGCGATCGAGCAACGGCAGCAATAACATGGCACAGTTCTGAACATGCTTTGAATTCTTGCGCTGTAATTCTCGCATCAATATCAACGCCATGGTGGTTACATGTTGTGCAGACTTGTCAAAAGTTAGCTCCAGCAGTTTTTTGAGTATATTCTTTTGTATTGAGTTACAAATTTGAAAGAGAATGCTGTGCAGAAAAACTTAATGAGATTAAGTTAATCGACGGTATTTAACACTAATATCACATTACCTGTAGGCAGATTTGGCGAAATCAGCGACAATGCGACTCTTTTCGCGCACAAAATCGTGTAATATGTGCATCAAAATATTAATGAGTTGCTCCAAAATATGAGCAAAATTGGTTTTAGCTTCATCCAGTATGTCCAACGTCATATGCTCCAGTTTAATACGTCGTCGTAACTAGGTTCACAGAGGTATTGTTAAGGAATGTTCGCAAAATGTTTAATGTCTTACTCACAAGATTCTCAATGTACAGCGTGTTATCCTCGTTGATGTGTATCAGCAGCAACATCATAATGAAATCAAAGGATCTGCAAGTTTTTTACAATTGAATAACATTCCGAAAAGTTAATGGATCAATTTCACACGCACGTGAATTCACTGCCGGACAAACCAGCGATTGTACGCTGCCAAATCTGATAGAAACGCTTGGAGCGTCTTAGACCCTGTTGCAGGAATCCAAATAGCTCCAATTGTGATTGTTTGTCATTAGCAGTTGGCCTGGCTATTTCCGTCGAGTTATCACCACTTGCTCTCTGCCGCCAGTTGAAGATTTCACGCAGTGTGGAGACCAGCTGATAAATGTTAATAATTTAATAACAATAGTTATAATTAACATTACGACTCCATACCTCACGCACGATATCGTCTGTGTCTTGATTCAGACTATTAAGCAGGAGGCGAATAAGATGAGGTAGTAACTATACGACATTTAAAGTAATAGTTATTATAAAATAAAATGATTATAAAAGTCATCAGATGCTCACCACATTCGAGCAGCTGCTGTCTTCCTTGATGAATTCTAAAATACGCTCTCTTAGTTTACCTTGAGTTCTTGCATTTAGCGACAGATTGCTCAACATTTGTACAGTGCTGACATGGAAAAGATCTTTGCTGCTGGCGTAGTTAATGCTGAAATACGAAGAGAAACCTATTTAGAAAAGTGAAACAAAGAACATTAAATCTACATACACGAGCAACTCCACGAAATCATCGTGTTTCCTAGCATCCAACACAAATTCAGCATTAGCAATAATATCCAACTTGGCTGACTCTGAGCCATTGTTAAAGACGCGTTCAATGTGGTTGTAAATCTGATCGCTATGTGAAAGAGTTAAATACCGCAATTGGGCAAGCATCAGAGGAAGCAATGGAAGACAACCTGGGATCGTCTGCACACGATCCAGCTTAGCAATCTCATCGATTTTATTGAACAGCACCTCCAGGCACGGCTCGCGTAGAAAGTCAATGATCAGAAAGTTAATGAACATACTGTTTTGAGATTGATACGCCTGCTCCTCTCCAGCGGTATCTATGGTGCATCCGCTAAGCAATTTCTGTGCAATTTTCGATTTGGGCGCAAGAGCAACATTCAATCCTGTTTTAAACGTTTCAATATTGTCGGGATATTTTGGAGAGCGCACAAGAATGTCACGCAGCTTAGAAACAATGGCAATATGATCGCAGGATAGCACGAATGTATCTCCATTGTCCAGCTGCACTCCGGCATTCTGGAGAACCATCTCAAAGAAACTATTCGGTTGGCGGGAACAGTTTGCTTTCGACGAGGACTGAGTGCGTCCAAGTGTGGCGGCCAATGCGATGCTGTGCTGCGATAGAAAACGCTGTGTTTGCTCCTGAGAGGCTGGTATTTTCTCCTCTTCACTCTCGGCGGCGAAAGCCACGATTTCATCATCCGTTTTATCAACCGATGAAATGCGCTTAAAGAAAATAACAATTAATTTATATTCTCAAACACTGCACTCTGCGATCACTTACTGGTACTTTATATGTTGTATTCTCGTCAATAGCGTTAAGTGGCTTTTGAGGATTGGCGCGCTTTTTAAATTTGCGATACATAATATAAAGTTTTTGCTAAGCGATTTAAATAAATTTTAATGCAATCTTTTAAAAAGAATTCGCCGCGTTGAAGTATACAAGTTATATATCGATATCGGTTGTTTTTATTAATCGGCGTTGTTTTCAGATAAATGGCGCTAAAGTAACTTTGTTATTGTCACTTTTTGTAACCATCTGGCTCTGAGTTGTGCTCAGTTGGTTCTGTTATGGTGTTGGCTCTGTTGAAACAATGTTAAGGGAAACCATGGCCGCCAACGTTATTCAAATTGAAATCGCCATCACCCATCTATCTCCAGCTCTTATTATACTGACAGCTACGCGTTCATAAAGTCAGACAGAACGACATAAAAACGGAAATGACCCAAGAAAATATATTCATTATAAGGTCTGACGGGTTAATATAACCCTATCACAGGATATAATAAGTCAATTCATAAGTAACTTTGATTTTATTTGAATATATGCATTTTAACATTTTGTTTTGCTAATTCTATTATTGTTATAAATGTTTGTGTAATAAAAAGCAACTTTCCTACATATGTATTTATTCGTTTATGATCGTTTATATAACTATAAATATAAATTTCAATGTGCAAATATTGCAATTAACTACTTGTGAGTCTAGTGGAAAAATTCCGTATAATACTTAAATATTTGATTATAAACGTGGTTGTAAATTTAAAGCCATTTCTTTTGAGTCGATTACTAAATTTGGTTAACTTTTACATTCGAACTTATTATTATGTTTTTATCATGGCATTTCCTAGCTTTTCTGTATATATTTTAAAACTGTAATTAACTCTATAATAGATTATAATTATATATGTATGTTTTCTAAGAAGGAAGTACAAAATGTTATGAAGTGATTATGCCAGAAATTGACGTATTTATGAAGAGTTTTCCTTGTATTTCTCTTATGTTCTTAATTTATAAAAAATCACTAATTTGGCTTTGGTTAGTATTGCTATATAAATAAATTAAAGTTTCTTTGATGGTTTAAATCACATCAATGCAGTCCATAATGGATTAATATGCGTTTCAACATCTGATTTATGTGTCTCAATCTTCTCATACAAACTGTACTTGTTTTTCAATTGCTTCGTTCCATTTATTTAAACCTTAATTTATTGCTTTTTCGCGCGACGTCTCTTAAAGCCCGACATCGATTTTAATAATTGAGAATTCTCGTCATCCAGGTCCATATTGGGTTCCCAGAGCCGAAGTCTTTTCGGTATGTAGATCAAACCAAGTAGAGTAATTGCTGTATGGGTTCGATAAAGTTAAGAACATTTCCCATTAATGGGTAGATCTAAAGTTACTTACTATTCAAGACACAAGGGAAGATAACGTAGAAATTTAAAGTACTTGAGCGAAAGTAGAGAGCTTCAGTGGCATAGAAGACCATGGTGAGAGCTAAGGAGCAGCCGCCCATGCTGACAACTCTGTATTAGGAAAGAAATAACTAAAGTTCTCAGCAAGTATTAGAACTATATGATACTTACGGTCTATAGTGTATATATAGGGTACAATGCACCAGGGCGATTGCCTTTAGCAGGCAATACATGCCAATTATGCGTGATATGGTGTAATCACCTGAAAGAGGTTTATATATGGGTTATTTCAATTGTGTACTAGAGGAAGTCATATCCAAGGATTATCAGATTTATTCTTTTATCTTATTTGATTGCAAGATAGAAATTAATTGATTATCTTACCTTCGATAAACTGCGTATCGCTGTGATCGCCCAGAAAGCTACGACGCTCGATATAACTCCGGAATGCTGTTCCGAGATCCATAAAGGCAACAAACGCAATCCAACCACGAAAGGCATATAGAAGACGCTCGCGAGGTCGACTGCCGGAAGTTTGAATAGCAGCCCTGTAAATCATAATATAAACGCAAAATTATATACTTAAATAAATATAGAAGCTAAAGGCGACAAAGGGTTTTCGTGTTTTTAATGCCGGCCGGCAAAACTTCATTCCCTCATATTCACCAACCCTCGAGAGCTTTTGCATGTCACAGTCATAGGCGAGGGGTTCGTGGGGTTGTGCAAAATCGATATCACACGCAACCTGACACATTTGTTATTTACGAACTGGCAAATATTTATACTTAGGCCAATTGGTGCCTGCACGCAAGCACGTGCTCCCGGATACGCGGACTCGTTTCTGGCTATTTATTTTCAGTCAATAAAGTCGCCCCGAACAACGGTATTCCTGGCGTACCCTCCCTCCCCCCACCAACACTTTGCCAACAATTCATAATTAGAAACCAGCGCATTTGTATGCACTTGATGTGTGTATGAGTGCGTGTGTATTTCTTAATTATTTGCTTACATTGCGTACAGCTTATTAGGCTTTTGAGATTTGTGGTGACACGCGGCGAATGCTCTTTAAAATAATGAATTTTCACTTTTGCATATGAATAATCGTAACTTTCATTTACTATCCACCTTTAGATATTTCGCTAATCGTATTCTTTTTTCAACACATCTTGCTATTTTCACGCTTCGTTCTTTTGTGCTTCTGTCTGCTGCGACGCTTCGACGCAGATTGAAAACAAATTGCCACAGAGCTTTCATGTAGCGATAAAGCTTTTCGGCTTCTAGCCGGCCAGCTGTTTGCTTTTGTTCTGTACCGTGCACGAGTGTTGATTTGTCATAGCAAATTGATAACATTAAATTTTTGTATTTTTTATAAATCCCGATTTTATTATGGAAAAGTAAAAAAAATTTATAACAATTTCGAATTAACGATTAAGTTGTTCTTCTAATTCTATGGCTTTCGTTTGTTATCAATTTATATCCTTGCCAATGTCTGCTTCAGTTTTTCGATATTCAGCATAATCCACAAAACCATCATTATTCAAATCCATCGATTTGAGTACATAGTCTATGGTCTCTTCCAGTGCCTTATCGGTATAAACATTGCCCTTATGCTCTGGCTCGGTTTTCTCGGCGGCCTCTTCAGCATGAGGCTTGTTTGGATCATCAACTGAAATGCCAATAAAATAATAAACAATTAAGACTAATGCTTGGATTAATTTTAAAGATATTTCCACCAAATCCCGAGACTATAAGGCATTGTTAGATAACTTTTTTCTGTGATTTTTATTCGCTAAACAAAGTTTTTTACTTACAATGAATTGCATGCGTCTATTAAGTATATATCAAATTAATTAGTTCATTTCTTTGCTTATTTCAGGCTTATGTTTTTGTTTTTCTCATTGTTTCTTTTGTACAAACCAAATATTGTTTACACGATCAGTCTGTTAATGTTTTTCTTGTTGATTTTGCGGAATTTATGAGTCGCTTAAAAATAACTATAAATCGAGGAAGAAACTATAATTATGAGAAAGGCAAAACAAAAACAAACATTTTTCATTGCACAGATCACTAAGAGATTCGTGTGTGCTATTCGAATATAAAGCAATTTTTGGAAAGTTGCGTAATAAATTACAATTTGTTCAAAGGAGTTGCCCGATTGGAATGCTTGTAGCATTATCAAAATTCTTGTATGAAATATATAACAATTTGCGTTGGAATTGCGTATGCCTTAATTTCAATATTTGTATGTGTGTGCGGGTGTGTGTGTGTGTGTATTTGTATGCTGTGGCAAAACAAGGAGCACAATGGGGACCAAGACACTGATGTTGATATAATTATGCTTGATTGGTATGTGCAAACTGATTTCGTTGAACTATATATACTAGTGGGGCGGCTGCTGTTGCTGCTGTTGTTGCTGGGCTGGTTGCTGTTCCTGTTGCTGTTGCATCTTCTCGGCAGCCTTCTGCTGTGCTTTTATGAATTCTGGATAGTCAATGAAACCGTCACGAGATGTATCATCCATCTGCAGTATGGGATCAATGAGAGCAACGAGCTCTTCATCCGAAAACACTTTCTCCTCCACATGTGGCTTCTCGCCGTTAGGCTGCTCTTTGCTGCCTTGCTCTGTACCCGCGCCAAATTTAAATATGAATTGTTATTATTAATTAATTTTGATAAGCCATATGCGAAATGGGTTTAGATGATGTTGAGCATGATCACGACCACAACCATAACCCGTAGAACCGGATCAGTCAAAGTGTATAAGAAAAATAAAATAAAGGTAAAACAAAAGGCATGAGTCAAACGAAACCGAAATTAAAAAATAAAAGCCAAAACTACAAACACAAAAAACTATGAAGGTCATGCCCTTGATGCTTACCGTGCCAATGGATCAGAGATTTAATTAGCTCACAGCCATCCAGCTTGTTGTTGTTGTCAGAGTCGTGCATTTTAAAGTAATGGAACTGTAACTCAGCCTCGGACATTTTGCTCGTATCGATGGGCACCTGCATGTGCTCTTGGATGTGACTGTAGGGTGTCAAAAACAATAAAAAACAAACAAGTGCGAGCGATGTCAATAAATATGATTAGATAATAACTGTTATTAAATATCTTAAGTCGGCATTGATTAATTGCGATGAGTGATACGATGATATGATAATGATATTGATTGTGGCAACTTACGCGCGTTCCTGTTGAATGTTGCCCGTATTTAGCACCTGCTGAGGCTGTCCATGATGGTGTCCCCCCGCCTGCTGCTGATGATGTTGCACTTGCTGAGGATGTTGCTGTACAGGTTGCTGCACATGTTGTTGTTGATGCATTTGTGGCTGGTGTTGTGGTTGCTGCTGCTGTTGTTGCACAGGAACCTGCTGATACTGCACTTGTTGTTGCTGTTGCTGAACGGGCACCTGTGAAATGATTTGATTATGAATTTCCCTATGACGTACACGTATCCTTGACAACCACTTACGTATTGTTGCGGCGGCACGCCAGGCGCACCGTGTTGTTGATATTGCGGTGGCGGCGGTGGCTGTTGGTGATGTTGTGGCACTTGATGGGGCACTTGTTGCTATTTACAACGAAATCAGTTCATGGATTATTTCATAAGACAACTACCAGCTGGTTGCACAATATTACAACATAAAATTTAATACCACTACTCACATAATGCTGGGGATTTACGCCGGGCGCAACACGTTGTGCGCTGATGCAGCTAATTAAAGCAAGCAGCAATGCTGCTGTAAAATCTGTCAGATGCATTTGAACAGAACCGCTAATTCTTGCGAGGATTTCGAATTCGGTGGCACGCACAATCACCACGTAGCTAGCTTCGCTATCAAAACACACACGTACACAAATTGATTCTGCTTCTTCACCTTTTGGCAGTACCACGGCTCGACAGCTGTTTACAGGTAATAAAGCTATCGAAAGTGCAATCGGTAGTTTCGAACTCGGTGGCAACGCTGAAAACGTAGTCAACAGCCACCCGAAGGAGTTAAAAGAAGTCTGTCTCAGTAACTAAAACAGCTAGGGATACCAAATTTGGAATGAAGGTTCCCGATTCCCCTCTCCAGGTCGAGTATTTGTTAGATTACGATTACTCGCTTTCACGTTTTTTTCAAAAGCGGAGATTCCAACGGTAAAAAGAAAATATTCTAAAGTCCGTCTCGTTTTTGAAAAAAAACGGCGAAATAAAAAATTTTAAATCCGTGCAAAACATATTAATGTGACCGTTTTTCTTTTAAAATGATCAAATAAACCATATGTTAAGGGGGCTGTAGCTTGGGGTTTTCGCTTATGTCGCGGGTGTTCACACTGGTGAACAGAGAAAAGTGTACCAACGAAGAAGTAGGTACCCAATTTTGGTATTATAAAAGTACCAATTGTAGCAACCGTGTCTACAACCTGTTTGAGTTTTTCATTCGTTTATTTATGATTTGTTTTATTTATTAGAAGTAGAATAACTCAACTTTAACCATGGTAAGCTACTATTTCAAAGTGATACAGGACATAACTATCAAAAACTGTTGTAACTGTCGAATATAATAATTTCTCTTAGCTACTTTCCACTTGACTGCCGTTCTAATTTAATATTTATGCTAATTATCTATCTACTAATGCTTGGTGCGACTTTCTTTTTCATGTATAGGCTCGTTACTTCAAAGAACAGGATATTGATGGTAAATAAAACAATACTACATCGAATGATTTCATCCTGATAACATTCTTATCTGTTTCTCATACGCAACCTTAGAATTCCGTGAGTGTTTTTATCTATTTGCTCGCTCGGGCCAAATTAACAATTTGGACGAGCTAACTGTAAGTATTACTCATGCTAAGCATTAACAGTATAATAAGTTAATTGTGTACCAGGTCATTATGCGTTCCTTGGGCTTATCGCCGACAATACAAGAACTGGTTTCATATTTGAAACAAAAAAATGGTAAAATGAGCTTCGCCGACTTCCTGGACATCATGCACCAGCATTCATCGGTTGAAAATCTACCAGATGAAGTAATAGCTGCCTTCAGAGCAGCCGATCCACAAAATAAGGGAACAATATCGGCCAAGCAACTACGAAACTTGCTGCAAAACTGGGGGGAGGGCTTGTCCATACGCGAAGTAGACAATATCTTCCGTGAAGCGAATGTAAATAACAATAGCACTGTACGATACGCAGATTTTGTTAAAATAGCTTGTGCTCCGGTGCCAGACTATTACTAGACGAGACTCTTTTTGGCTTTCTAGAAACGTTCATTACATTCCAGTACTTTTTTAAATCGTTACCCAACTCTATCCGCACAAGCCAATAAAAAGTACACAACAAATCTTATTTATGAAAAGTTCTTGGTTTTATTCAAATGCTAAACTTTTCAGCATGTTGAGAAAGTTCGTCAGCCGAATCTAGTTGGCAATGGTAACCTCAACCTCTACTCCGGGCTCGATGTTAATCGATGTGATCTTCTTGACGATCTCAGATGGAGAGTGCAAATCGATGATGCGCTTGTGGATTCTCATCTGTAATATTGAGAGAGATCATATAATTATTAATGCATGTTTAATCTATAACCGTTCATTTTATGTAAATGCTTGGTTATGTATTGTCGAATTCGGAGAGCCAAATTGTGTGGATTACCAGCAAAGTGGACTATGAGAATACGTTTAATCTGGGCAAATCGGCGATACTGTACAACGGCTGAATATATACCGTAGCACGATATCTGATCTGTCCACACCCTCCAATTAATCATGGAATTTGCAACTAACCTGGAAACGATCCCAGGTCTTAGAACCCTCACCGCAAGGAGTCTTACGGGTGGTGATGCGTAGGGTCTTGGTTGGCATGCGCACTGGGCCCTGAAATTAAAATATAAATGATTATTTACGGAAAAACAATATTTGTTTTGCTTTTTTGGCGAATGTTGCATGAATCATATAATATCTTCACAATGGTTGATTCACTGTGAAAATAATGTCCAATTCAGTCTATTTTATCTAGCATTTATTAATGACTAGGCTAAGCGGCAGGCAGGCACACGAAGCCTCCAGGTAAATGCGGCTGGATCTGCTTCATCTTCTTCATTGCTTACCTTGACACGCAGGTTCTGATTTTTGGCACCGTTGATCAAATCGCGGCACACATTCTCCAAGGAGCGAACGTTCCTGGAAGTCAGAGTGATACGGATGCGGTGCACGGATGCAGAATCGCCGCCATGGGGCTTCTCAATGTCCTTAGGAGCAGCAGCCTAAAATTTCCAAACAAGATGAAATATTGTGAGGTTATGTTGAACTTTGATGCATGCTTAACACGTGCAATGGTTGGTTTAATAGAATTGCTGACATCACGCATTATAAATGTTGTATCCAATTCTCTATATGTGCAATCATATAATATTTACCATTTTTTTAGCAATTTATCTGGTCGAGATAGTCAAATCTTTTATTTTGAGCAGCGCTGAACCAGTTAACTTGCTGGTCGAAAACGAAATGGGACGAGTGCCAGTCACAGTGCTGCCAACATGGATTACGAAGAGTTGCCAGCCCGCCAAAAACAGAAATATGGCAACACATTTGTGAAGAGCTGTGCCATTCACCACCCCAACCGGAAAAACGGTTTCGTTCTAAAATACCAACATTTTTTGTTTATTATATTTTAATTTCGCATTCTGAACTAATTTGTGACAAGCAAATGCGACTGACGTCGGACCAATAATCAAAAGTATTTAAATACAGATTACAATTATAATTATACAAATCAAAGCACAATGTTGTATTTAAATATTAAAACAACGTTAATTATTGTACAATATGAATATCCGTTTCTTTTTTATATAAAAAAAATATAAAACTGCACTTGACGATCTTACAAACTAAGTACGTCTCAACAATCCAAAATGTAACCTTGTGCAGTTTTTAGTAAATCATAATATGCTGACATCAAACTAAAAAATAAAACCTAAAGAATCAATAAGCTAAAAGTTTGAGTCCAAATTTTTGTAGATACATAGTCGGAATATTACTTTATGGGTAAGTCTGTAGTTAGGATAGTTAAAAGCCCAGATCGCATAATATCTGGTTAATGTGTTAAATGGATATTAAAGCGTCTCTGTCTTACGGACGCATATTCATAGTATATGTGTGTAAATATTGATGTATGGCTAACTAATGTACATTAATTATAGATTCACGGCCTTTGCCAACGCCCACCCAGCGCACGGGCACGCTTAGATGGCTCTCCAAGAAACGAACGTAGTTTTGTGCATTCTCGGGCAACTCCTTGAAGTTGCGTATGTGCTCAGTGGACGTCTGCCATCCAGGCAGAACAGCGTACTCCACTTCAATGCCTCCCAGCTCACTGATAGTGCCAGGGAAATGATCAAGCTCCTCGCCATTGCTGCGTTTGTAGCTCACGCCAACTTTGATCTCCGGCAAAGTATCCAGAATATCCAACTTAGTTATGCAAATACAAGTATAACCATTTACCAGCGACGTGTATTTGAGCAGAGGGATGTCCAGCCACCCACAGCGACGCTTGCGCTTCGTGGTAACGCCAATTTCAAAACCGCGAGTCTGCAGCAGCTCGCCAATTTCCTGGATTTTACAAACATATCGTTCTATATTAAATACAATAATATTAGTTGCATAAGTATGCTCACATTCAACTGCTCCGTGGGGAACGGTCCATCGCCGACACGCGTCGTGTAAGCCTTGACAACGCCAATAACCTCACCAATTGTTTGCGGTGGCAGTCCCAATCCAGTTAGGACACCGCCAATGCTGCAATTGCTGCTAGTCACATAAGGATACGTGCCAAAGTCAATGTCCAACATGGCTGCGTTGGCGCCCTCGACCAGAATTGTCTTGCCGTTGCGAAGTGCGGTGTGCAGGAAGCAAATTGTGTCCTTGACATAGGGGCGAACCTTCTCCACAAAATCCTTGTACCGTGCCAGCTCAGCCTCTACGTCCACCTTAATTGATGGGAACAACCGCAAATGCGTGTTCACAATCGATTTGAATCTGTCACACAATAAAATATGTGCATATATGTTAGGTACGTTTTAATATCGAAATCGAAATTGTAGAATTACTCACTTCTCGCTGAACAAGTTGAAGTCACCGAGGAGCTCGCCCACACGAATACCATTGCGGGTAGCCTTGCTGGAGTAGGCCGGGCCAATACCCTTCTTGGTGGTGCCCAACGACTTGCCACCCTTCTCCGCCTCCTGCATGCCATCAACATGCTGATGGAAATCAAACACTAGATGCGCACGATCAGAGATAATCAGACGATGCTCCAAATGCTGCAAACCCTTAGCCTCATTCTTCAGCACCTCATCGAACAGCGAAGGCAGATGAATGACAACGCCATTTCCTACAAAAATATATTCATAAATATTATAAATAAATCAAAACTAATTAATATTTAGTTGATGTATTATTTAAACGTTTCCATTCTATTTATTCATTTATTATTTATTATAACTTTATTTAATATATATTTTTAAAGATATTTCCTAACTCTGAAAAGATATAAATATTATAAGACTTTAGATAGTGTGAAGGCTGAGAAGGCAGTTGATATGGAATAGGGAAAATATTGTGGCAGTAACTAAGCGATTTAAAGACTTTACGTTCTTATACCTTATCAACTTACGACCAAATGTAGTTAAATACAGGTAGTATATGACGGCTTAAAATCTGTTTTATAACTGGCAATAAAATCACGTGCAACATTATTACATTTTTCAAGGAAGTTAAGTTATGAAACTTTATCTTTAATTAGATTTCTCACTTCGTGTGTTTCTAATTTCACAAGTATCTGACAGTTTGTTAAGCTCGTTTCTAATCGAATTCAGTTCATAAGCTTGTGGCACGCGAGTCAAGTTAATGATGAAATGCTCGTACACATCAAATTGTTTGTTTTTTTTTGTCATATAATCGACTCGAAAATAATAAGTTAATTGCTTGATTTGAATAATTTGCCATGTACATACATGCATGTATGTGTTTCTCTATATCTATGTGACTGTATCTGTATGTGTGTGTGCTGTACAACCCTGAGCCAGATATATAAATTGCACACACTATGAAAACATTGTGAGGCTTTTCATTCCAGTATTGGTGCGATTGTGATTATCTCATAAATTAGTCTTGTGACAAGCGATGACAGACTAAAATATACTTTGTTGTGACAACCAGCTGAGGGTACACATAGAGCATCGATTAAACTTTAATCAACAATCAAGATACAAAAGTTGCAGAAATGACTTGCCTTGTGGCGTGGCGACCTTGCAACAATAACAAGCAACGGAAAGCAAGTGCGCCATTTATGTAAATAAATATAATTAAGTATATGCACATGAAATTACAGGACTTGAATCTGTAACGTGTTAACTGACAAGGCCTAGAGTCAGAGACCGAAATAGAAAGCCTTTATCCCAATGGGCAAATGTCAAAACCAAATGCGAAGCCAATGTCAATGATGCACAAAGTCTTGCCAAAATAAAAAATGTTTGTATGTAAACATCTAAGGTGTATCTCTGTGTGTGTGCCAGTGTATTGTATATTTTGTATATTCTACACTACATACGTTCAATTTCACTTTGCACTAGAACGAAGAATAGCTAAAAACAAAACAACGAAAACAATCTCACTATATGTATGTACATATACCTACCTACATAGTGTGTGTGTGTGTGTGTGTGTGTGTTTTTTTTGAGTATCTTAAATACAATATAAAATGTATATATATGTTTCTTTCAATATTAATTTAAAATAAGAAAAACTGAAAGCATTAGAAATGATAGAAACAAAAAGGGGAAAGGAAAAAGATGCTTACTTTCATTGACATTGACAAAATATTCATTTCAAAAACATTTCTTGCTTTCTTTACTTGAGAATGGCAAACTGTCGATGATAGTCTCTCGCCCAGTAATACCGAGATAGTTTCTTGATATCCCTGAACGATCCATTTTCCTGATATATGTTCCCTCACTTACCGATGACCGAAATGCATTTCTCGTTCACGACGCCGCTCGGTAATAGATGAAAATCAAATTCGGTGCCATTCGCGACCACAGTGTGTCCAGCATTATTACCGCCCTGTGGAGGAATACAGAAGAGAGGGAGAAATAAAAGAAACAGTTAGAGAGTGGAAAATTCGCTTATATACATAGATTCGTACACACTTATGTACTCATACTCATATATACATTTAGTCAAGTCAGATGTTTATATACAAAATTAGCATGTTTGTTTTTGTTTATTAAATCTTGTGTGATAAATAAATAAATACTGTTGTACAACAGGTATTAAATAACAAATAAATAATAGGGGAATCTAGAGTGAGTGACACAAGCAGCCTACAAAGTACGAAATGTATACAAAAATTCGAATACAAACTAAAAGTTTTCGTATCAAATGATTTGCGATAAAGAAAAGCGAAAACGTTATTTGTTTTGCTTGGCAACTGTACAAGTATTTTTTGTTTGTCATTCGTTAATCTTTTATAAGTATTATTATGCATAGAAAACTTTTAAAAAACATCAGCAAAATACCCAAAATTCTGAAACTATCCTCTAAGCACGAAAATAAATATAAAAAAAATATGTCATAAGCAAGCAATAATCAAACTGCGCATATACTATATCTCTACGTATGTGTATAGATAGGGAACTGAATGACGATAAGATTATAATGAATACATTGCGAATTAGTCCCGTACAGAAGAAACTTTCGCAGCGCAATATACCTACATTCATAGAAAAACGGAACGGATTTTTGGAGGCGTGTGCTATGTGACTCAGATAATATAAAAGTTAGCTCGAATGGGTGAATTACATAAGAAATGAGCACAATGTTGATAAGAAGTATGAATAATAATTAATATTAATATATGTATATACATATAATACTAATATAGTTCTTTATAGTAAGGGAAGGAAAATATAATATTATTATGGGGTTGGAGGCAACTAAAAAAAGTTCGTTCATTGAACTGTACTCCTATAATGTTACTGAACTCAACAAGTTGGTATTACCACACTGTCAAAAATTTCCACAGCCAGTCAAATTTAGCGCCAATTGTTTTTGAAAAATCTGTACGGGTAAACTATTGATGAAACTACAAGTAAATAATGAAATACATAATAAATGTACTATTGTGTACCAATACAGCTAGAATACAATTGTGTATGATACGTTGTGCTTTTGAATAATGCGCGGGACATTCACAATGGTTAGATTATGTAAACTTGGCGTTTTTCTGAGAAGCCAATACATGTGTGTGTCAATGTGTATATTTTTACATGAGTGTATATTTGTTTGTGTATCCGTCCCATAGAACGGAGGAAACAACTAACGTCAGAGAGAGCGGGTGACGAATTTGCTGAAGCAGCAGTTGTTGGCAGACTAACTGACTGAGCGAACACACACATACATACAAATCATCTGTGTAGATACATAAGAATACTATGTACACACACAAAACGCGGCGCACACACACCCGCGGCCATCATATGTGTATGTATATACATACAATAAATGAAAAAGCGAAGCATGCGGTCGGTCGCAAGTCGCCGCGATAATAGCTGAATCTGAAGAAAATAAGTGTATCTACTTGTGAAATTCACATATGCTGATGAAAGAATGAATTCTAAGGATGTACTGATTACGATGCTCTACCACAGCGTTGGCGTCGCTGAACCTGTTCCGGACTCATGTCCTTGACAGAAGGATAATTGACTGGTACTTTTATCAGCTGTTTTTTTTTCTCTCATGCTTTGATTTTTCGGATATTATTTAAAAGCATTTGTTACTCTGCACTGCTCACCTGACACCTGCAAACAATGTCCACATCGGAGGCAAGCATGTCCACCACCTTGCCTTTGCCCTCATCGCCCCATTGGGCGCCCAGGACGACATCCACTTTGGACTTGTACATGCTGGTGCGTCCTTGATGCAATTGCTCGTAGTGATTTCCGTTAATTGCGCTTGTTGTTGACATTTCGCACCACTATCAGGTAACTCTCGGCACGACCACGAACGACCACGACGTTGATCTCGCTTGAAAACGGAACACGTTCTGTTTTTACAATACAAATTTGATATGCAGCTGTCACTGGTTGGCGTTGCCGGTATAATGTTATTGGACTTCGCATTTTCTGTGGTTGCCGGACCGCATACACTGTGTTATCTCATATAAATTTGGATACTTTGCAATGTGTAGTTTAACAGCTGTGAAGCACTGAATCCAGAAAATAATTTATATTATTCCTGTATCATGTATTATTGTAGTATGCCATAATCAAAAATTAATATATGGAAATGCCATTTAAAGTCAACGCAAAATTTAGTATTATCTGGCAACATGCGCAAACATATGTTACCGGCCTTCTTGTTGTGCCAAACGACTCGGCAGAGACGTGATTCTAGATTAATTTGAAATGGCCGAGACCAGAGAAAAATGTAACTTGTAAGTACAGAGTTGAACTATTTATTAATTGTAATTAACATGAATATTATCGCAGCTGTCAAGAGGCGTCTTTTAAATATTCCTGCCCCAAGTGCAGTGCACTTTACTGCAGCGTTGCTTGTTACAAATCCAAGGAACATCTTAAGTGCTCTGAGGAGTTTTACAAGGCGTGCATTCAGGATGAATTATCCACTGCGACTACACCGCCGGAGAGTCAGCAGGACATGCGTAAAATATATGACATTTTAAAGAGAATGCGTGAATCGGACGCCGGTTTTAAGCCCGAGGATTTTGATGCCGATGGGCTGGACAATCCTCTGGACTCGGACGACGAAGCAGGACTCCAGGAAGATGATGATGAGGATGCTGAAGCTGATGACACAGATCAACCCTATGTTGAGGAGGCAGAGAATGATGTAGATATTGCGAATCGATTAAAGGGGATTGACATTAACGACGCAGATGAAGTCTGGAACAGATTAACATCGGAAGAACAGCAGGAGTTCCAAAAACTAATTGCCAATGGCGACATTATGAAACTCATGCCCGACTATAAGCCTTGGTGGTGCAAGTCGAATAATTCAAAGATTGTGGTTATAAATTCGACAGCAGATGTTCGAGGGGATATGCCTGAAATACAAAAGTATATTCCAAAATTCTCGGACATATGTAAAAGGACTCCATCGCCATGCCTGCACTACAATCTGTGGAACATATTGAGCGCGTATGCATGCGTAGCCCGTTTCTTCAGCGGCGAGCAGCGCACAAATTCCAGCGAAGCCGTTGCCCATCTGGTTAATTTGAGTGCCACATTAAAGTACGGGACCAACTTTGAGGATGCCGAAGATGCCATCATCTCGGTGGAAATGGAGGCATGCACCACGGGCAATGGACCAGCCGGTGCCGCTGCAGTTGGCAGTGCAGGTGCTGGCACCAATTTCCTGGTCGAAAGTCGTGAACAGTTGCAAGAAGATGCACGCCAGCTTATGTCCACAAGGAATAACAAATTGGCAGCGTTAAGTGAAGTACTTCAATTAATGCAACAGCTCAAAGCGCTGAGTAAACGTAAAAATCCGGAGGCAGCTGAATTTCAAAAGTTGTTTGCACTTGCCAGTGGCAGTGTTGAGCTGAATCGTGCCAAACTATCGCAGTTAATAAAGAAAATAGAGTTTATGCTCTCTTATGTGACAAGGGAGGAGGTTCTTTGAAATTTCTGACAAATAAACATTAGTTTTACAAAATATTAATTCGTATTACATGACCAAACATGAATATGTTGAACACGGGCTTAAACCACATTACCCGAATATTAATATCCAAGTGGTTGCAATGGGCTTTGGCGATTGTTCAACAAAATGTAAGTATGTTAAGCATATTATTTTTAACAGTAATATTATTTATTTATTTTTCAGCAAACGAACACACACCCATAGTTAAAATTCACATTTGAAATGCGACCAGTGTGTCCATAAAGTATTTGTAAACAAAGCAATGCCAACTTGTGCAAGTAATATAATGGGTTGTTACTTCGATATAAAATAATTTTATTTAGTTATAAAGCAGTTGTTTTTAGATTTATTTGTGAATAACATTCTGATTCTAGACCACACTAAAATTGAACAAGTGTTAAAGCACTATAGGAACTTACATTCCATCATCACGAACCAGTATCGCTTGCAGCCCTCGCCAGCTCATAATCAAGTTGTTGCTTGTCAGCCCTGCTAGTTTTTTTAGTTGGCGATTTCAGACACACACGCAAGTTGTAGTGCTTTTTACGGCTATTTTGTTTTTTGGTATGTTTAACTAATAGACAAGGCATCGAAAGCAAATGTTAGTCGTCTATTATATTATGCAAAACGCCAAACTTGCAAAATTATTACATGTGGCGAAGCAAGAATAACGCAAGAGTAATAAGAACGTTACATAGAACCTTTCATGTTAACGCGTACGTTTTGGGTGCGGAAAACAGTGCGGGATTGTGTAGCGGAATTTTGAATGCGTTTGTGTGTGTGATAAACTATGTATGTTTCTCAATGTGTGTGTGTGAAGTGTTCTTCTTCGCTGAGCTGCTCGCTGAACGCTTCACTCGCTAAATTAGTGCAAAAAGAAGGAAACTATCTGTCTGCGTCTGTGTATGTGTGTGTGCTCGGAGGTGCTCATTAACTTTTAAACAAAACATAATAATTTAATAGAGAATTTGTGATTCAGAACTTATGTAAGGTTACCAGACTGGATACAGGTGCAAATATTTATTATTGATACGTAAATTTCAATCTTGCTCAGATAAACGAGTTTCGGGCCTTGTGTTGCTTATCTTTTTGGACTGCTCTGCTCTTCCTTACCAGTATATAAGACTGTGTGTGTGTGTTCATGTTAGTTGCCCTGACTGTGTGTATGTATGACTGCTTATCTATCTCGACAAATATGCGAAGTATGCGTCAACCTGTTTGTTAACTTTCTGTTTAAAATTTCTACTTCAATGCTGGCTGAGGCGTCGGTGACCGCGACGACGACAACGAAGACATCGACATCGACAGTGACAACAACAGCAACATCTGCAATTGCGCTTACAACAACAATAATCAAATTAATAAACAACTCAACTGCCCATACATACGAGAAATCAAAGTCGCATAACGTGTACAATGCTAAATAAGTAGTTATGACTGCATGTTGCTAAATTTATACCAACAAAATGAATAAAAACCCGATGGAAATAAAACACCGTAAGCAATGAGGGACGCGCGATGACGGCAGCGTCGACAGCGGTATCGGCATCGGCAGCGAGAGCGACAGCAACAACGATGACGATGTCAAAACAAAGCTCTGCCTCTGGCTGTCACTCACGCTTGACAGACGTACGCCATAAACGGACGACCTCAGTAGAGAGTCCCGAGAGGCTGCAGAGGTCTGTGAAAGTGGACTGTGCCCAGTAAATGCCGGCACAGTCAGTTCATTGATAACATTAATGTGTCTGTATATGTGTGTGTGTGTGTGTGTGTGGGAGTGTGCATATGTATGCGTAGCAACCTTTGCATTGTTTACAAACAGCTGATGGTTGATTGTTCGACTTGCCTGCAACTCCATTGAACACTTACCAAATCAGCGTATTGCGTTAAGTGATAAATGGCTTGCGATAACTTAATTGATAAGCAGGAATGTTCCAAAACTGTTAACACAATACAAAGGAATTTATAAGGAGGTCAGAGCTTAAAATGGCGCCAATTATGCTTAGTTAGGCAATTGTCAAGTGTCTTCTCTGTTCCTCTCTCTCTCTCTCTCTATCTATCTCTCGGTTCGTTATTTAATTGAACGCATTTGTATTACAGGTGAAACTACAAATTGTTTGATTAATTTAAGAACAATAGTCAATTAGTCGCTTCGTGCTGAAGCTAGACTCGTAGTAAGATGATGATGAGTATTTGATCGTTGTCATGTCGAATATTGTACATTGTTGTTGTTGTTCTTAACGGTCAATTCCGATATATAATTATTTATGATTATTGTGCATTCCTTGAATAGAGTATAAGTATACATTTTCTTGATTAATTTGCAGGAAATGTCCCACCACAGCGATGATCAGCTTCTGCAGGCTGGAAGTGATTCCTTCTGGGAGCCTGGCAACTATAAACGCACCACCAAACGCATTGAAGATAGCTACAAGTGAGTTAAATATGATGAAAAATCCAAAAAATTAAAATAAATAAATAAATAAAATTGTAAACATTGTTGGGTCATTGCCAGCAAAAAGAAACTGAAACCGGTTTACAAGTGTCTCTATATTTTCTCACTCGTTCCCTCTGCCAATTGCCATCACTCATCTCCCTTTGCAGACTCTGCAATGACCTACAGCAACTGATACAGGAGCGAGCTGATATTGAGAAGGGATACGCTAAAAGTTTGCGAACCTGGTCAAAGAAATGGGGTGAACTCATTGAAAAAGGTAAGTGAAATCTAATGAAAGAGATCTATCAAATTGTATCAACTTCATATGTACATACATATGCATGAGTATGTGTGTAAGCATGTGTAACCGTGTTATTTGTTTACACATTCATTCACGCCTGCTCTGGCAGCAACAGCAACATCATCAGAGGCAGCACTGCAGCAGCGCAGCAGCAGCGATGACCCGTTGCCAGCGTCACTGCTCAGTGGGCTGAGTTGGCTCTGTTCTTCTTATTTGCCACATTTTGTGTACATTATTCTTGCGCATTGTTGTTGTGCGATAAGTGGCTTAAGCTATTAATGGGCTTTTTTGTTGCCCCTTTTTTTTTTTTATGCTGTATTTTATTTTGTTTTGCTGTCTTACCTGTTGTCATCGTCATCGTCGCACTGTGGTGACATACATACTGAAAAATATTTAAAATAATGCTCCTATCTATTGCAAAGTCTAAAAAGTCTAAAAAAATTTATGAAATTAAATAAGCATAGACATCGATTTTAAATAAAATTAATTTTAAATTAGCTGAATCATTGTACGCAGATCAACTGTAAAATTAGCATTAACCTGCTGCCAATAACATAGCGCTGTTAAATAATTTCTTCATGCTAATATAAATAGCACAGTTAACATTACCATGCTACCAATAACATATAATTTGCAAAGTTAATGTAATGTTTTCAAGCAAAACAAATTTGTCATTACAGAATTTTAACATAATTATATTATTTTTGTTATTTGCCCCACTGTGCACGTCTTTACGAAATGAAATCGAGTACAGTGAGCAGAGTTGGCAACCGCTTTTGCTATTGTTGCCGTTGTTGTTGTTGTTATGCCCGCCACCGCCTTTGCTCTCTGTCCACTTTCACAGTTACCACGACTGTCCATAGCAATTGCAACCAGGCAATTTATAAAGCGGCTTCTTCGTCCACTGTTGTTAACAATTTGGCATGGAATTTGCCTAGTTGCGTCTCGTCTAGTCCGAGTTATCACAAAGGCCCCGAAGACCCACTCAACCAATTTGTAGAGCTGTAAAGCAACGACAACAACAATAAACCGGGCACCAAAGCGACGCGTCGCTCAAAATGGTTTCAAAAATCAATGCGATGAGAAAATAGAACGTGTTTATTTTCTGTGCTAAGCGCCTCAATTTGTACAACGTACACAAACATGCACACACTCACACACAGCAATGTACAATGCAAAATGTATGTGTGTTGTGTGGGGTGCCAATTGAGAATTGTTGAGCCCGTTAGTCAAAATGGTCAAACGAGTTTCATGCATTCCCAATTTGCAATGATTAAGTGGGCATCATGAAGTATATAAACTTTATTACAGTTTTTCTTTTTTGTTGGCATTCAATAAACATGCCAAAAATGTGGCTCACACACACACGCATACTCATGTATATGTAAACTTTTATTGGTGATTAGATAAAAAAAGCCACATCAAGTGTTAAGAGGCGATGACATCAGCAACAAGGCGACATTACATTAAAAATCTTTTAATAATGGCATTTAATTACTGCTATAGATGCTAACAGGTTGATAATCAACTAAACAACGAATATTATGATCTATCCACAGGGCCAGAATATGGCACCACAGAGGCGGCCTGGAAGGGTGTATTAACTGAATCGGAGCGTTTATCGGATGTGCATATGAAAATCAAGGATAATCTTTGTAATGATGTTAACAGTCAGATTAAAACCTGGCAAAAGGACAATTACCACCATACGCTGATGCAGATCAAGGAGCGCAAGGATTTGGAGGATCTATTCAAGAAGGCACAGAAACCTTGGGCCAAGCTGTTGGCTAAAGTGGAGAAAGCCAAAGCAGATTATCACTCAGCATGCAAAACGGAACGCAGTGCTACCAATCAAGAGCGCAACGCCAATGCGGACAGCTCGCTGTCGCCAGATCAGGTTAGTTACAATACTATATAGACAGTGAGACAGTTAAACAGTTGTATGGCTTTATTAATCTATTTGTGTATCTGTTACAGGTGAAGAAGATGCACGATCGCGTGCAAAAGACCAAAGATCAGGTGCAAAAGTGCCGAGAGAAATACGAGCAAGCCATTGGCGAAATAACCAAATACAATTCCGTTTATATTGAGGATATGACATCCGTTTTTGAGAAGTGCCAAACCATGGAGAAGACGCGATTGCAATTCTTCAAGGAAGTTCTATTTAATGTGCACGCCTGTCTCGATCCGACCAAAGTGCAAAGGTTTGTTTAAATTCATGTTGTACTTGTCGTATCAGTCATCTAAATTGATATTTTTCTTAAATCACAGCCTGCCCCAAATTTATGAAGAGTTTTATCATACAATTAACAATGCGGACCAACAAAAGGACTTGAAATGGTGGTCAAATAATCACGGCATTAACATGGCCATGAACTGGCCAGCATTTGTGGTAAGATCAATAAAATAATTGTAAGTTTTCACATCTCTAACATTGCGTGTTTTTGCAGGAATACACGGAGGAATTCCGTGATATTGCCAAGGGTAACAAATCAAAAGAGGCATTGCCTGCAGCGCCCATAACGCTTATTAATCAACGACCTGTTGCCGAGGACGTGCATGTAAGATTCAACTATGCAATTATTGTTCAATGGGTATACATCGTTTTTTATCCATAGGAATACCCTTCAACAAACAGTCTAAAGAAGAACGCGAGCGTTAACAGCAAAGCAAGCGGCAAGAGCAATCAGCAGGAACAAGCAATAACACAAACCTCTGCCACAACAGTTGAAGCCAAATCGACGGTGTCGACAACAGCCGCCGGCGCTGCAGCAGCAACAGCGGCAGCATCGACGGCAACGGCGGCAACATCAGCAGCGGTGCCATCGAATCGCAATCCGAGCGTAACGTAAGTTGAAACAATTGTGAATTCGTATTGTTTTGGATTACACTTGAGTGGACATTAACTCTGATATACACAGTTGTTATTGTTATTGTTGTTGTGGTTGTTGGTGCTCTGCTGGTCTTGTCGCTCATTTTCATTGAACTAATTGATTTCAATTTGCATGCACATACAGCAATGGCAACGGCAAAGTCGAATCAAACCCATTTGACGAGGAGGAGGAGTGGGATGAGGCCGACAATGTGCTGGTCGACAACGGTGAGCCGGGTGTGCCGGTGAAGGCGTTATATGACTATGACGGCGCTGAAAGCGACGAGCTCACATTTAAGCAAGGTACGTTTATAGTAACAACATGTCAAAATGAATCGCTTAATAATCTTAAAATACACTCTCAGGTGATGTTTTTGAGAAACTGGAAGATGAGGATGAACAAGGCTGGTGCAAGGGTCGCATGAATGGACGTGTGGGATTGTATCCGGCAAACTATGTGGAAATCGTTCACTCATAAGCGGTGAAATTGGGTGATGTGAGACAGGCGAGTGGGCGGGCGGTCGGTTAGTGGTTGAGCTGACATAGAGAATATATATATACATACATATATATAGAGAGATACCCCGATAATACAGTTACAGTATGTACTACAGTAAAAAAAGTCGTTGATGAAATTATTATCATATGTATTAGAATTTGTTATGAGCAATCGCTCGCACTATGGTGTGGCATCTTATGTATTAGGAATTCAGTTTGTAATGAGAAAAGGCAACCTAACCTACCAACAATTACAACTACAACAAAAACTCCAACAACAGAAAACAGATAATAATAAAAACAAATCATTACATAAACTCACCCACAGTATAATTAAAATATATAAATAAAATAATATGAAAAGTAGTTGATGAAACAGGCAAATTAAGAAGAAGAAATAAGAGAAATTAATTTAAATGAAATGTCAAAAAGAACAATAAGTGTAAACGTCAATGTATGAAATAATATTACCAACTATTCATATGTATTTATGCTATAGCTAAACTGAAATGATCCATCTTTTTTGATGTGCACGCATTTTTTACTAAAGGCTCAACTGGCCGTTCCCTTTTGTGGCCAGCTGCGACCTGCGTACACTTTTTGAAAATGCATATTGAAATATGTGCGTAGTATTTGTAATGCGTTTCATGAACATTTCTATTTAATTTATGAAGTTTTGTGTATACTTGTGTTATAAAAAGTATACGTATATTATTGTATATGTACATTTTTAAATGACTTAAATTATTGAAATAAAACAAAAATACGAAACCAATAACCAAATCTATTAATGTCATATATATCTTATCTATCTACATATATTTATATCATTTTAAAATAATTTACTTTTATTCTCTTTAATTTCAATACAAAGACATATAGTAAAGACAGAGCCATTTATCACTAATCATTTATGACGTATTCCTATGCATTTTCCTTCACTGATAAACGAGTGTTGCCAGTTGCTATTATAGTTAAGAACTCGTGGTGATAAGTATTTGAATGCGGAGTGAAACTCGCAATGCCCAAACCATGAAGCGTTGATTTGAACACATTAGTTGAATAGACGAACTGGTCGCGTACAGAGTTAAAAATGATGTGAATATATCGACAAAAGAGTTTCACGAGTAATCGCCTTTATGCTCGACATACATTTTCAATGGCAAATTTCAAATATCATTTGCTTCAAGCGGAAGGAGCGCCAACCGAGCAGTTATCCATTTGTCAAAGAGCTCTAAAAGTGATCGCTTTAAGCGCTATATTCCTGTTAATTATTTTCTATAGTTGGTCAGTTAGTTTAACAATCACGAGGGAGACTGCTATGCCTCGAAGATGGGAAGATTCAATGCACAATCAGAGTAAAATCATTGAAAGTGAAGCTTCAACTTATTCTCCCGTTGATGTTGCGAGTACACCTTCAACTAAAGTACTGATTGTAACCGATGGTCTAGACAATATTATAAGTACAGTTTCGAATCTGGCACAGTTTAATGGTTTTACCTCGACTCAGGCGCAGTTAAAGAGTTCTACCTCGATTGCGTTGCTTTCCAATAGTTCAACTTCGACTCCAAAGTCCATCATAGGTAATCGTATATCATCGAAGCGTATATTATCTGCCAAATCTGATCTCTTAACTTCTTATAAAGACCCCAATCTGGCCAATTACTTTGTCTACACGCCACAGTGTCAAATGCCCGCAATAAATCCCTTTACAAAGGATGTCCTTAAGATTTTCAAGAAAACTGCATATAAATTGTGCGACTCCAGCAAGGACATGATATCTGTAATCTATGATCCGAAGAAGCTTCGCTATAGTCTCCACGTGAACGTAGTTAATTCCACTTGTTGCTACAAAACAATTCTACGTTCTGGCGTTGGCGCCCAGGCCGACAATCAGTTCAAGTAAGTGGATTAATATCAGACAATCTGAAAGGAACTGGGCTATCAAGAACCATATCAATTCCAGATTGTTGCCTTGTAGCAATTTTCATCAGGATTTTGTGGTACCACAAAATGTAGAAGCTATCATAACCGAGTGTCGTGCGTTGAATGGCAAAAAGATTGTGCAACAGGATGCTTTTGGCTTTGTGCAACCACAGAATGGGGATATCAAAATGTCAACTCTTAATCCTTCAGTTGCTGCTGACTCCAAGGAAAGGAGACCAAGTGTGTTGCTCTGGGGAATTGATTCCATGTCGCGCATGAACTTTCAACGCACCATGCCACAAATGTACAAATATCTGAGGCAGGAGAACTGGTATGAGCTGCAGGGCTACAATAAGGTGAGATTATCTCTGAAAACAATCCTCATTTTGCGAGTAATAAATGATTCTTCCATTCTGTTATTCTCTTGAGATGGGTGACAATACATTTCCCAATTTGTTGGCCTTGCTTACGGGCTATAATAATTCTAGAGCCATGGCTGTCTGCAAGCCAAGAGTAGTTGGTGGCTTGGATGCCTGTCCTATGCTATGGAAAGCCTATAAGGAGCACGGATATGTTACAGCCTATGCCGAAGATTGGAGCAAGTGTGCGACCTTTAATTTCAACAAAAAGGGATTCGTCAAACCTCCAACGGATTACTATGGCCGTCCCCTTATGTTGGCCGTGGCTAAAGAGCTTAAAAATACAATCAATAGGGCTATTCCCTACTGCGTGGGACGTAGACATTATGCGGAGTATGCTTACGATGCTGCCTTGCAGTTTACTAAAGTGTACAGGAATCAGTCTAGCTTTGGCATGTTCTGGACGAATTCATTCAGCCATAATAACTTTGCTTTGCCCACTTCAATGGATACTAGACTCTTGGATTATATGCATTCCTTAAAAGGAAATGGCATCTTCAACGATTCCATAATTTTATTCTTTAGTGATCATGGAATGCGTTTCGGGGAACTACGCAAATTAGACAGCGGATTTCTGGAGGAGAGAATGCCCATTCTATATATTTGGCTACCCAATTGGTTCAAGTTGAGATTTCCAGAGTTTTCAGCTAGTTTGCAACTGAATAGGAATCGTTTAACGTCGCCTTATGATATATATGCAACATTAAGACACATTCTGGAACTGGAGACACCCCAGGCTGATCTTCCCATTCCCGAAGCTTGTCCGAGTTGTCATAGTGTGTTCTTTAAAGTAGATGAGTCTAGAGGTTGTAGAGATGCGGGCATTGATGATCATTGGTGTACCTGCAACTCGTTCATAAATATTTCCCGCAGTGATACAAATGCCAGAGAAGTTGCAGAGCAACTAATTAATGCCACAAATAACTTCCTTGCTGCCAGCAATTTAACTGAACTTTGCCAGATACTAAAACTCTCCAAAATTCAGTCGGTGCAACGGAAAATAAACTTGGACTCAAAGGGATCCGAGTCCTATCTAATCAGGTATGAAGTCAAACCGAGCAATGCTCTCTTTGAGGCCTCGACTACTTGGATCAATAAATCTCACAAAATTGCTATTGACGTACCTGATATAAGTCGTTTGGATCATTACAATGATTTATCTAAATGTGTATCCGATAATGATGCCAAAAAGTATTGCATTTGTCACAATTGATTATGTACAATACTTAATTATTAATAGAGAGAAAATAATCGTGATAGGCTCTGCATAATTTTAATTAAATGTAAGCAAATTATATTATTTTACCTTTGATATTAACATGTGTGATTTAATAATATTAAGGTGTATTAAGGTAAAATGTTTCTAATAATTCTCGTTGTGATCGCTTAAAGTCTAAAGGCTGAGATCATTATAATATATAGTATAATATAATACCAAGAAGTAATAAAGTTACTGTATAACTATATACATATATATTTTGTGGTTTTTTCTTTTTAAATTCCCGAAATAATCTTTCTATATTACAACTTAATAGCAAGCAATAATCATTTTTCTATTGAAGAACGGAAGCTATAAATGAATGTGAAAGATTTTCTGATAAGATATTTCTTCTTTTGTAGTTTATCTATATTCATTTCTGATTTGATTTCATACTTTTATTGAACAAAATTACGAAAGACTTATCAACGAACTTTCATGACTTAAAAAGAGTTCAACAGTTTTGGGTATAAATATAAAGTAAATGAAACATTTGGTTATCTATGTTCAAAATTTCAATTTAATCGCTTGAGAAATATATTTAGATGTTATGTAAGAAACTATTTTACTCAATGAGAAACAGGGGAAAAGGAAGCGGCTCTGTCGCAGCGTTGTCCCATTTAAATTGCTATGTTTGGTGAATGGATTTGTATCAACAGAAGCAACATATGTAGAAGCTTGTTATCATACGTCTATAGTATTATAACAATTCAGAACTAAGTCCGTTTATGCCGAATGATAAGACCTTATCAGGACTCACACAGCGCTTAGAAAAGAGTTGTGGTCATGAGTCTTTTAACTCTCATCAAACGCTCGTTGTGTTTGTTGAATCATGCCGGTTGATAACCCACAATCTGTTGACAGTTGCACATGGAGCACAATGCAGAGCGTGTCGAGGTTCGCAGTGAACGCATGCAGTTTGACAAATAATATGTAAATTAATAAGAATATATGGCGAAAATTAGATATCAGTTAATACGGCCGTTAAAGCCAGCCCAAAATGAATTGTTTATTGGGCAAATGTACTTGAAAGGCCTCCTGGCCATGGCAAGTGTTTTTCTGATCGTCTTTTACTATAATTGGGCATCGGAGAAAACTTTGATTATTCCCATCGAATCAACGGAAGTCTCACAAACTCAACGTGAAATTGAGAAGTTTACGGAAAATGCACAAATTCAAAACAAGTTTCATAACTCCACGCTGGGTAATTTAAGAAGTATGTGAATTCGAGTGTGTGAGTAGTTAATTCGAATCGTTTTAAATATTCACAGTGCCAAATTATTTTGTGTATACTTCAAACTGTCGAATGCCTGCGGTGAATCCATTTACAAGCGATGTTCTTAGCATATTCCACAAGACAGACTATAAAAAGTGTGACCTAAGCATGGACTTAATTACAGTCAACTATAACGATAAGGAACGCCGCTACACTCTACACACGAACAAAGAGAATATCAGTTGTTGCTTCAAGCCAATTCTAAGATCTGGAGAACGCACGCAGGCGGACAATCTTTATAAGTACACTAAATAAATAAAAATGAAATACAGCAGAGTTATAAATTTAATTAATTATAATTTATTTATAGATTGTTGCCTTGCAGCAATTTCCATCAGGATTATGTGGTTCCACAACATATCAATGCCATCATCACCGAGTGCCGTCGGTTAAAGAATCATGTACTCTTACAACAGGATGCCTTTGGTTTTGTACAACCAAAGATTCAAACAATCCCAAAGTCAAAAGTTAATTCATCTATGGATGTTGACGCAAGGGAAAGGAGACCAAGTGTCTTGCTCTGGGGCATTGATTCCATGTCGCGCATGAACTTTCAACGCACCATGCCACAAATGTACAAATATCTGAGGCAGGAGAACTGGTATGAGCTGCAGGGCTACAATAAGGTGAGTTAATCCCTAGATGTATTACTCACTTCACTACTAATATATATTACTTTAATTCACTTAAGATGGGTGACAACACATTTCCCAATTTGATGGCCGTGCTCACGGGATTTAACAACACAAGATCTCAGTTGGTCTGTCGACCCAATGAAGTTGGAGGCATGGATGCTTGCCCCATGCTCTGGAAATATTACAAAAGAAAGGGATATATAACAGCTTATGCTGAAGATTGGAGCACTTATGCCACATTTAATCATTTGCTGAAAGGCTTTCGTAAGCCTCCAACGGATTATTATGCACGTCCCTTTATACTCGCCATTGACAAGGAACTTAAGAAGGAATACGAGACGGGGATTCCCTATTGCGTAGGACGTAGACATTATGCGGAGTATGTTTATGATGCTGCCCTGCAGTTTGCTAAAGTGTACAGGAATCAATCTAGCTTTGGCATGTTCTGGACGAATTCATTCAGCCATAATAACTTTGCTTTGCCCACTTCAATGGATGCTAGACTCTTGGATTATATGAAATCCTTAAAAGGAAGTGGAACCTTCAACGATTCCATAATTGTGTTCTTTAGCGATCATGGAATGCGTTTTGGTGATTTGCGCAATCTGGAAAATGGATTTCTGGAGGAGAGAATGCCCATTTTATATATTTGGCTTCCAAATTGGTTTAAAGCGAAATATCCAGAGTTTGCAGCTAGTTTGCAACTGAATAGGAATCGTTTAACGTCGCCCTATGATCTCTATGCAACATTGAGGCATATTCTGAAACTGGATACACCGCGAGCTGATCTTCCCATTCCTGAAGGTTGTCCAAATTGTCATAGTGTGTTCTTTGAAGTAGATGAATCTCGAGGCTGCAGAGATGTTGGGATCGATGATCATTGGTGTACTTGCCAGGATTACGAAAAGATTGCCGTGAATGATCCAACGGCATGGATGATCGCAGAGCAACTAGTGAATGTTACAAATAATTACTTGGTTGGCAAGAACTTGACTGGAATTTGTCAAACACTGAAACTATCGAATATTCAGTCGGTACAGCGTGAATCCAAATTGGGATCATTAAGATCGAAGATGAAAAAGAAGACGGATTCGTATTTGATCAGATACGAAGCCGAGCCGGCAAATATGCTCTTTGAGGCTTCAACTAAATGGAATAATGCGACTAAACGAATCTCTGTTTCTGTGCAAGATATTAGTCGACTGACAATATACCATCATCTTTCAGAGTGTGTAAATGATGCAGTAATCAAGAAGTTCTGCATCTGCTCAAACTAAATACTTATAGTCGTAATTAGCACAATCAACCCTGGGAGTTGTTACCACAATACCACAAGAGCAACTGTCGCACCAGGATGCATCTGCAGTTTCTCCGTCTGTATCTCTTCCTGCATTGTTCCCTCTCCTATCGCCAGCTACGATCTAGTTCCGAAACCAATTTAGGTCAGGGATTGAGCACAAATCAGTTGACAATTATATGGCAATTGCAAGATCATGATGAGCCCACAAATAGATAATTTGTGGTCCGTTGTGAATTCGAAAAATAGGTTAAAGTCCTTAGAATCCAAACTGTTTATGCTTGTTTAACCATCTTATTTATAACAAAGACAGCTCATATATTATCTTATCGCGTCAATTCTTATTAAAAATAAATATTAACTTGACAGTTTCAAAAAGCTCATAGAGATTAACAGTTATTAAATATATACAGAGTATTTCTGATTAAATCAATGAATTGTTTGTATGTTTAAAATAATTGATAACTGTTGAACAATCATTCTAATATTGTTTAATAAAATAAAGTTAGAGGCAACTTAAGCTATAATATTACTTCAAATGAGAATTTGTTTCATATATTTTATTATATCAATAAAATAATAATTATATTATATCAATAAATAAATAAAATAGTCTGATTTAAATCATATAATATAATATAATATCAAATTTGTACTAAAGTCTTGTTTTCTATTTATAACTCTTTCTAATAACTTATCCTATGTCGATAAGAGAGCTCACTATATGCGAATCTTTAATATAATCCTGGCTATCAATGGTGGTGCAATTAATATTGTAATTGATACTTTTGTGGTGCGATTCCTAAGGGAGAGCGTACAAAAACTCGCTTTGCAAATGCAATTGTTATGAAAACAAAATTACGAATCAATCAAAACATATTAAAATTTGAGGCTCAGCTTGTATTCCCATCGAAAATGGCGCAGCAGATGAGTTCATTAGGGCAAAAAAGGGTGGCTAGTGGTTAGAGCACCACCCTGAAAACCACTTAAACAAACTACAAGCCCACAAACAGTATACATAGTATATACAGTAGCAGTAGTTGATGCAGATAGAGATACAAAGATACGGAAACTGGCTTTCAAAGCGTATCTGTATCTTTTTCTGTGTGTCAACTTCAATTACTTGTGCTGCCTAATCACGGTCTGATAAGGGTAATAAACTGCCGCTTACCTGATTTGTTTTGTTTTCCATTTCTTTTTTTGGGCTGTCTGTGGCCAGAACTTGGCAACGCCTTTTTAATGCCTTGTTGCACCCAAATGCCATTCGTATATGTTGAGCGTGCCTCATTGGAAGCCGCAAGACAGGAAAGGGATGGCCATAGGGTGTTTGCCACAAAATGGCCGTGTTGTATCTGAGAACTGAGAACGGCCTTAAATAGCCATGGATGCGCAAGTATCTAAACAGTAGCACTTTAGCTTGCCACGCAACAGGATCAGGATCGAGATGAGTGATTTTAGCATCGAGTACATTTTGAACCGCGCCGGCGATAGATTTGTTGGCACCAATGCTTCCGTTAGCATTCTACAGAGATTGCGAGGTGGCTTGTCCCTACCCTATCATCCATATGCACAACCCAGCCTCAAGGAGTCGCCACCACCGCCACTAGACGATGGACAGTTGCCCATGTATGACTGGCTTCAGTATACCCGTTACCATCCTCCCAAGCTGCCGCGTGCGTTGCGTCAAGGACCTGCCAAGCGCACGCCTGGACGCCTGCCGAGAATACCCTTTACACCCGCACAATTGCAAGCTTTGGAAAGTGCTTATAAGGACTCCAACTATTTGAGCGCAGAGGCTGCAAATAAGTTGGCCGAGTCCTTGGATTTGACCAATACAAGAGTCAAGATTTGGTTTCAAAATCGTCGAGCTCGCGAGCGACGCGAGAAACGTGAAAAGGACGAAAGCTGCGATTCCACATTATCATCAAATGCCTCCAGTCCGGAGCCAGAAATGATAGTGATTGTTTGAGTAGTCGTTGGATACTGTGGATTATATTTGGCTGTTACTGTGTAACTTGTGATTGTTGTAGCTTAGAGTGGGCTATAAATATATATAATATAATAATATATAAAATGTAAATTATATTTAATGTTAAGGCAATAAGAATAATAAGAAGATAATACATAAATTATTAGTAAAATATTTAACAATTCTTTTTATTTCAATTAATATCGCTCAGACAATACTTAAGTTATTAGTCAAATATATCACATTGTCATTTCGTTTTTAAATTATGTGTATGAGTTGATTGATTCAACATTGCATAATGAAATCTACAATTTGAGAAACTTTCTTATTAGAGCAATAACTTCATTGTACATTTTCATTTTTATTTATTATTAAATATAAAACAAGTTAGCTAAATCGGAAACTGTGTATTAGTTTTGTTTTTTTTTTCTTACTGGAAATGATGAAGAAGTTGAATTAAAAGAATATTGTTTATTTTATTACAACATTAATTGTAGGTTTTTGGTTTAGAAAAATGTGTGATAAATCTCATTAATAAATTTACATTTGTTTGTGATTGATCCGAATATTTAACAATTTAATAAATTTATTCACTTCTTTTTTAATAATAATAATATAAATATTTTTTTTTTCAAATTTAAATCATATTATTAATGCAAATTATTTGAAATATAAATTTTAAATTTTATGTATAAACAATTTGTTATTTATTTCATAGGAAAGCTGAAGATTTCCATAAGATGATCTTTTAACTGCCTAACGTGCAGTACTCTTAGAGCTCGACTTAGATGCTTGCAATAATTAAAAAATTAAGAATAACGTAACAAATACGTTAATAGTCGAAAAGGAAGTTTTCTTTATTTTGAAAACTTGTAAATTGAAAATATGATGTACAAAACATGGTAGAAATGTGATATCTTAGATAAGGAAACTGTAATATTAACTTGATTAATTATTTTCCCATACATGTGATGCCTCATGTTCCCAAGGTGTTCATGGCAGTGTGGACATCATGTGTAAACATTGTGGCCGAAAACATATCGCGTATGGGAAATTTTTTCTTTTTTTTTTTTAAATCTCAATGGAAATGAATCAATTCGCGTGCCAGAAAGACAACAAACCATGCCGACAATATGGGAGGAAAGTATCCTAAGCCGATTTTGCAATTGTTGCCATTTTCATGGTCAAGAATAATTTGTTTTTCCGGCCGCCTTTGTTTGCATACAACGAAAATATCAAATTACAAAGCGGCAACTTTACCAAAAAGGGCAGACATGAAGCAGGGAGCGCCGTATCCAAGAGAGTTTTGCAAATACAAGAGATTATTATGAGTTCACCATTGCGGCAATGTCTGGCAAATGAGTTTACGCAAATCCTGGCGATACCTATGTCTAATCCTAAACTAATCCGATCATGTAAGTGCCTGCGAACTGGAACAAGATGGTCAAAAAGAAACCAAGAATCGCATTCGCCATTTATTCAAAAGTATTAAATGAGCAACAATATGAAACGGAAGGAAATAGACACAGAAGGGTTTGAATTGATTGATCCTATATACTTTGTATTGGAGATACAAATGTATCAAATGCAATATATCAAATGACACATCTGCACGAGATACAAATAGAGACAGTAGTTGACAGTAATGCATTCTACTAAAGCCATTTTTTTCAAGAGAACAAGAATGAAACAGCGTTAGATCAAGAGACGTCCAGAAATGAAAAGAGACATACAGAGATAGAGGGATATCCTCCAAGTACTCCCTTTACCTAAGAGCAATTTAAGCCGCACTCATTAGTTACAGATAATTCGTGTAAATTTGTCAAATCGGCTTATGATTTGCATTCAATGAACGAATGTTTATGTTACAAATCTAGTCCTGTTTGACAAACAATGTGGCAATATTTATTCTAATGGCGTAGAATAACACAGCCATGCGCCGGTTTGGGCTGTAAATGTCCTATTCTTAGTGCTAAACAATGTCTTGACAGACCCAGTGTGGATCAACTCGACTGCGGCTGGCCAGACGTAGATGGATTAACCTAATTCCTATTTTTGCGTAGATTGAGGTAATCGCTGTATGTGGCTTAGTATGGCGTCAGTCAGACTGGCCACTTGCACACGTGCATACCAGGTCACAAGCCCACTCACGAATCCTAGTAAACTAATGTTTTAACCTTTTTTCTTTTATTTAAATATTTGAAATTTGTCTATACGAAATTCAAATTTATAAATATTTATATGGTTAAATAGGCGTTAGAGACTTTTCCAATTTGAAAACGTCTGGCAACTCTATTGTTAATTGCAGAGTTGCTTAAATCATATTAGCGCCATCTAGTGACATTATTTGGCGATTGCAAACCATAAGATATCGACAACAACCCTAATTTCTTTCTTTTCGATAGATCCGCATAAAAGTGACAAGGTGAGCAAAATTATTTGCTAAATAAATGTATTTTTAAAAGGTTTTAACGATGAAATTGTGTGAAAACTCTTGTCGAAAGTGTAACAAACGTGATATGCATAAGATGCCAATCTTGGCGTCACGCTATGCTATGAAAATATTGTAGCGCAGTTCTACACGTGTTTTCGCGCTGGGACAGGCGTAGGCTGTGAACGGCAATTAATTTACTCTTATTTAATTTTCACAGCACATCAATATGCAGCTTTTCGTACGTGGTTTGGAAACAATTCAAGCCTTGGAGGTGTCCCAGGATGCCACCATTGCTGGCGTCAAGGTGAGCAATTGAGATAGTCACGACAACAAAAATTTCCCCCTAACCTCATTTTATTGTTTCTCGCATCTCAGAGCCAATTGGCTCAGCTGCATGGCTTCGACACTGAGGAGTTCAGCCTGAACTGCGAGGGTGCCACTCTCACCAATGAGACACCCGTTACTGCTCTGAGCTCTTTCGAGCTGGATATTACCATTCCCATGATTGGTGGTAAGGTGCACGGTTCTTTGGCGCGTGCCGGTAAAGTCAAGGGCCAAACCCCCAAGGTTGAGAAGCAGGAGAAGAAGAAGAAGAAGACCGGCCGTGCTAAGCGCAGGATTCAGTACAACCGCCGCTTCGTCAACATTGTACAGGGCTTCGGCCGTCGTCGCGGCCCCAACGCCAACTCGACGTAAGGAGGATCAGTTGCAGAGATCTGATGAACAGAAGCTGAGCTACTTTTATTGCAAAATAATGTTCATATAGTAATTTTCAACAATTAAACAACTTATTTTACACACGTCAAGTTGTAATCCCACGCGACTCATGTATTTCTCAATTGGCAAACGCGATGGTCTTCCGCTGTCGGTTAACTACAAAGAAGCGATGATACCAAAATTCGAGGCAGGTCACAAGCACCGCTGCAATAATGCCAAACAGGAGCACCATGAAACATCCCTGCATGTCATCCATGTTCACTTTATGATTGGTAATTTGTCGCTGCACATTCTTCACATTACACTTGTCCATCGACGGCAGATTGGTCTTATGCCAACGATCGATGAAACCCATGCGAAACAATCTATCTATGTGCTGGTTAATCAAGTGCAAATAGGCGCTACTTGCAGGTACAATTAGCCCTATCTGTTCATCCACAAAGTCTTCCTTGCCCAATGCAAATCTACACTCCTTATCAAGCTCAAAATGTTGCTGCACGATAAGCTGCAGATTAATGCGCCAATCAATGTTAATACGATCCCCATGTTTTACAGCCTCAATATTCTCGCCCTGTGCGGTGTTGTAAATAGAAGCGCGATCGATGAAACGTTTGAATTCCAAACGGGTTGTAGTCTCCACGTACTTCTCAAAGAACGTGCCATTTCGCAAGCCATACAGCTTGATTTCCTTGTGGTTAAAAAGCTGACTCAAATAATCAATGCCCGGTTGGAACTTAGGGAATGTGAGAAAAGCAACCAGATTACCGCAATAGGTTGTAACCAGCACAATGACAACGATCCACCAGAAACCAACCACCAATCGACCGCTGTCTGCCCGAGGCAAATACAGGCCACCTGGAAGAAATATTTTTATAGTGAAGATTTTAGATGCAAGTGGTCAGAAACTAACCTTGTTGCAGCAGTGCGCCGTAGATGTACCAAAAGCAGCTCTTAATTGTCGAGAGTCCTCGGATTTGTAAGTCCTGCATCGGCACCAGCCGATTAACGGCGTACAACACAGGCGCTGTTATCAAAATGATTCCCGCTAGGCAAGCCCAAGTCTCCAGTGTAAATGGAGCCATAAAAAGATAAATGCGACTAACCTCATCCGGCTGACGCAAAATAAATGTGTATTTTTGAACACTTATTGGTTGAGTGTAGTTGAAACGCTTCTTGTTCGGCTCATCGATGGTGGATGCCACGGCGGCCATGAAGTACTCATTGTCCTGGACCAGTTCAACGACACGATAGGGAATGCGATAAGTCATCGATCCCATAAGTTCATCCTGCAATGCAATAATGTAGTTGGCATTTCAATTGAATTCCGAAGTTTTCCCACTCACACTCTCATTTGTGCTTTGGAGTGAACTCTCGAACTCCGGAGAGTTGGCCTCATGTAGGTTATAGCTAAAGTTTAGGGCCCGACTCAGCTCCTTGAGGATTTCCATCACAATACCCTTGTGCTCAACAATAACGCCATGATTATCCTTGGTTAGAATTTGCCACGGTGGATTCTACGAGAATTTTGAACCAATATATAATGATTATATTCCTGATTCAAAGACTCACATGCACGGTCACAATGTCCATGGTGATATTGCGGAAATGATGCTCTATGTGGGGAAAGGTCAACTCCTGGCAAATGAAGCCCAGCAATGGACTCCAGTAGCCAATGTTTAGGAACTCAAAGTTTCGGTTTTTGGCATCGCGCGTCGGCGCTACAAAGAGACGGATTAGGTTGTGGAAATGGGTAAGTTACGGACTTGAAACCCACCCTGGCGATATTTTCGATTCTCCTGACTTTTTCCCCAGGTAATGGCGGTTTCAAATCGCCATCTGGAACAACTGGAACACTTGCTGTTGGCCTTGAGATAATCCTGGCAGACATTGACCGAGGGATAGATATAACATATATACCAAATATTCCGCTTACTAAATATAGTTTTCCTTTTTCATTTACCTTCATGTAGTCAAGCATTTCATTTTGCTTTTCCTGCTTGGTAAAACGTATCGATTCCCACTCCTCATCGGATATTTCGCCGTATATGGATTGTTCCTCTAGGATCATGCGTGACAGCGATGTCACCAGCGCCATTGATACCTCAGATATGGTGCAGTTCAGCGAGTCCACACAATTGGCCATAGTTTCGTTTAAAGCAAATGCAATGTTGGCGCCTTCATCAAGATTTATGGTCACTGTACTGGCATCAAAAGCGTAACTCTGTGCGTCCAGCACAAAGAACATCCATTGATTGTTGACGTGGAACATGCTCAGGGTTTCGGCAATCTCTATGATATCCTCATGGAACTTGGAAATTACTAGGAAATTTTGGCGTTTCAATTCATGCTTGGGAGGCGCAAACTGAGATAATGCCATGCGTAGAGAAGAACGCTTCTTCTGGCCTCGCAGGCTTTCATCAATCTTATAGAGAATTACCGAAATTGGCGGTATATGATTTGTAGTACTCTCATACACTATTGACTTGATCAACATTGGATTGCTCTCGACTACGACGAGAAGATAGAAATGCGTTTACTACTTGGTAGGATTAGGTTCTGTAAATACCCACGTATGAATTGATCGACCAATACAACGACTGATTTCCATTTGAAAATGCTCTGCACTTTGGCATCGAGAACGATCTGGGGAAACTCATCGCCATGATCCACCATGGGTATCTTTTAATGAGAATAACATTGTAAATAATAGTGAAAAACTCATAGATCGAGTTTAAAGTTACCATCAGGGCACGATTTAGTGGCAGGCGAGGACAATCTGAATCTGTGATTGCAATTAACAACACCGATGTTGTCTGTGTGGTTTTATAGAAATTCCATGTGCTTTCACAATCAGCAACCGTAATGGCAGCTAGGAAATCTATGGAGTAACCACTCGTTGAGTGACTTTAAATATTTAAGGATCATCATGATTTACCCTTTTTGATTTTAATGGAATTCCAAGTGAAGTAACGCACATTAATGCCACCATTCTTCATATTCTCGCGTATGATATCGCTAAGGATCTTCTCAAAATGCGCCATAATGTTCTGTTTATGCGTGGTCATATATTCGTAATCCACAACAACGGCTAAAAATATCATAATGCATAGTTCATTATAAACCTAACACTTGCCAGCATTTCTTACCCAGAGAGGCATTGGCGCTAAGAAACGAGGAGAAGTCATTGGCCTTTACAGGCACTAGAAAATGGAACTTCAGACCGCAAATTAAGGATAACACTAAGCTCGATAACCTCATGGTGCCGGAAACACTGACAGTTAACTGAAAAGTGAAAGTTAACAATACCTACGAGGTTGCCTTTGTTTTTAAGGATATCGAAACAAAACCAAAAACGAAACAAAGCCAATTAAAATCAAACGATTGTAACTCATTGAAGCGTGTGCTATTGGAAGGCCCATGAAATATTCAGTAGTCAGGAAAAACTGGGGGAAATCCTTCTGCGTTTGTCTGCTGATTGACAGTTTGCGGTTAGGTGTCGACAGCCACATCCACATCCATATCCATATCCACATCCATATCCATGTTCATATCAAATGTCAGCAAATTGTTGCAGGTGTTCATTCGAGTATCCCAATTGAATTATTGTGTTTGCAGTGTTAACTTCGTTTATTGAATTATATTTATGAAATTGTTCATCAAAATTGCGTGTAACGTAATTACATTTTACAAACTTAAAGCTAGAAAATGGAAGGGATCGGATCGGAACTATAGAGGAGGAGTCTAAACTATGTGTTTGTTATAATATAATTCACTTAGGTTAGACTTAGGCTATATACTAACTTAGTTCTATGAGCATGGTTGTAGGTTGTGTCATAAGTTAATGACTAAACGCTCTAATCGCGATTCGTACATATGTATGTATGTCTACATTTGTATTATATGCTGGTGTATAAATTATCTACGCTTACGACTTAAATACAATTCCAAAAATGCTTTTTAAATATAAATGCATACGATTTCGATTGTAATCCGTAATTGTATTCTATTTATAATAATGTTAATACGAAAATTCGTTTATCATATAACTTTTATATATGTATATATATATATATATATATATATATATATATATTATATATGTATGTAAGTATTTTATAAGTTTTATTTTATAAGTAATAATAAGTTGTCTTTGTATATCAATTTCGTGACTATCGCTACTTTTCAAAACTTTTTCAATGAAACGTATTTAATGTAGTGCGATTTTTCATTGGTGGCGCCTTTCTCTCTTCAAATCTCTCTCCCAACCTCTGACGAATCTTTCCCAAATTTGCTATATTCAAACTATACGTTTATACTCTCCCCAATCGCCAGAATACTTGACGTAGCTATGTACTACACGTATTGGGATTTATGCTTATTTGCATATTTATTTCTTGGTCCAAATTCTCGACCGATTACTAAACCCATTCGTCCTGGGTTTACAATTTTCCTCATTCATTGAGTATAGCACTTAGACGCTCCTCGACGGCAACTTTGCGTGACTTCCACACAAACTCGCAGACAGCTATGACACAGGCCACCCCCATGCCACCCATTAGCACCACAAATACGCCGCCCACATTGGCCAGTCCCAGCTCATTGGCCGCCGATGATGACTTGGATGTTTCAACACGACACTTTCCCCCGCCGCGTTTCTCCTTCCACCATTTGGTTTTCAGTATATGTAACTTGCCCTCCTCCTGCAACTTGAGTATGACGCTGTTGATGGCAGTGCGATAAGGTGAGTCTATGGATGGGACAAGTAAATTTAACTGATACTATTTGTATCACAGTGTTATCTTCGATGGAACTCACTTGGTGGTGTGGCAATACCATAGCTTTTGGTATCTAGCATGCCGCCCACTTGTGTCAACTCGCAATTCCTCTCGGTAACATACTCAATAGATGTGGACTCCATAAGGAAAGCATATGAACCTTTGCCCTTGGCAACACGTTCAACACCTTCGCCATTGCTGGCCGTAAATACTGATGGACGTGCCGATTCCATGAACGACCACATGCGTTGATATGTAGAGATCTTAGAGTCCTGTAAAAAAGGTAATTAATCAAATATTCAATCATTGTTTGAATAAATAACTTACCCTAAAGAAAGCCGCGGTGCTACCACCCTTGAGTGCTCCATATTTGATTCTAGTCTGCTTGGCCAAATCCTCGGCACTCTCAATGGGCGAATCCATGCGCTCTACAGTCAAAAACGCTGCCAAGTTAGCTGTATACGATGAGATCATGATGAGCGTGAAAAACCACCAAATGCCAGCAACCATTCGCGTAGAAAGTGCCCTTAGAAAAGCAATAAGGTTAAGGTAAATTCCAAATTTGTCTAGCGTCTTACTTGGGAAGAAAGTCACAGCCTTGTTGCATCAGGGAACCAATGGCAAACCACATGCAGTTGAGCAAAGTGAACTGACTCTCGACCTTTTCCCCATGAGCATCGGTGTAGGCAGGCCACTCATAGGGTGTGAATCTAACAAGAGAATCATTTATGATTATAATCGCGATTTGAATGTTCTTAGTTGACCCACTTGGCTAAGATGAAGAGCAGCACAGAAACACCCAAATATGCTGTGGCCATATAAATCCAAACGTCCAGCGATAAAGGCGACAGGAATGAGAACAAATTGGGCGGTTGTTTGATGGGTTTACGATAGAGTATAGATACGCCCAGGTTCATAAATGGTGTGGTAAAATCAACGGCCTGTTCCCGCTCAAAGGTGATCGTGAGATCGGCAATGGCCAGATCAGCGCGTTGCTCCAACAGTTCACGTATCATGCCATTCCACTCTCTGCAAAGCTCACAATATTAATGATAGCTGTTGGAAAATATACATAAAGACTGAAATTTACCCAGTCATTTTATTGAGGCTACCGTAGCTGCCATCGGGCACTAGCTGAATTTTATAATTGAAGCCCAAGGAGCGGGAAATTTCATGTATAAGATCCACAGCATAGCCTTCAAATTGATCGTTGCCAGTGAGAGGAATCGCCGATTCCTTACGCATACAATAGGGATTGCTCTATCAATAGGAAACATTGGTAATTATAGATAGAATATATATAATACAAGTTAATTTTTACCCACCAATATAGTAGTCACCACTAGAGTTTTATTCTTTAAGTTTGCCTCAATCTCCTGCTGTTTCTGGCTAAATGTTCTGGTGAAGTTAATTCCCTCGGGTAGCGTTGAATTCCATGTGCCAATCTTGCGTATACCAGCAGGTGTTAGCTCCACAATGTCGAGCATAAAATCAGTGCGAAAACCTTGATGATCGAACTTGATAACATTGGTCAGTCCCTTCATTTCAACAATTTTCATGTAGTTAATCAAACTGAAACCATGTTGCCAAGTGCTTTGTCCATCGCAACTGATCGGATGAATGTCGATCTGCTGCGAAGTGTCCAGATCATGCAGGGCCTTGGCAAACAGATGAACTGCATCGTACATTAGAGCCGTCTCGGAGCGTACAGTTGTGAGATTAGCGGACCGCAGCATACCCTTCTCATCGATACTCCACTGACGCACCACATCCGAAACGATTTTCTCGTTAATCAACCGAAAACCAGTTATATTTGTACCTCCATAGCGAAACTCATCCAGATTCACAGTGTGCAGATCCAGAGATGTGACCAAATAGCTATGATAATCACTCATCATGCCAATCTGTTGGGCCTGCTTGAGCACCTCGTGAATACGCTCCGTGGAGCAATCCAACACAATATGTGCCTCGGCTGAGTTCTTAATCTGCTTCAACAGTGGACTAGAATTGTATAAGTTAAGATTAAACTGTTTAATTTCCTTTGAGCATAACCTACCGATAATCCCCGCTATCACTTAACTGGCGCACAGTTATTGGAAACGGTGTCATGCCATGGGCTTTGAGCAGCTCCTGCAGTCGCACAATGCCATCGTTGTTCTCGTAGATTATGGTAAATGTCTTCCATCCCCAATGCCGTACAATATCCACATAAGCCTGAGTTTAAATATAAATATCAACAGCTGAAGTATAGTTGGCAGCAGAACACAAACATACCTTTGAGAGTGTATTAGGATGGGGATAAAGATTCACAAGACAACTTTCTCGTCTCAGGCGGTAGTCCCAGCGATTCTCCAAATGCGGTATCTAAATAAAAGTAGTCATGTTTATTATTTTAAGGCGATTTCGTCTCTTTTTCTTTCCTCTGTGTCTGCCCCACTTACCTCCATGTTGTCACAGATGCTCTGCACATGGCTGGCGGTATGTGAGGATTGTGGTCCAAAAATTGCAGCAACGCCAATGTTCAGCAAGCCGCAAACTGTAAAGGATATGAATGGATAGATTTATGTACTTGTATATGTTAAGGATTCACACTTATTGGCCAACTTTTGCAGTCACTGCCTTGAGTAGGATTTGTGAAAATGCTAGCGAAAATTATACTTAAATCCCAAAAGAGCTGGCAAGACTCAAATTGATTTTCATATAATGCGCTTTGTGTTGCTCGCAATCCCAATTCACCAGCTAGGTAGACATCATGTGAGATTATCTCGGCTGTGAGCCACTATTTGAGGTAGCATCAAATGAGCCCAAGTAGCAAACACTCAAACTTGTGCTTGGATGCAGGTGCATTCTTGGTTTGCTTAGTTCCTATCTATATTTAAAATGCACTTCAGAAAGACATAATTTCATTTTGCTTTTTGGCTTTGCATTTTAGCATCGCATCCTTTGCCTCATCAAATTACTCTGCACGTGTAAGTACAGGTGCATATAACCACAAACTCATACACACACCCACACCCGCACATACCTTCATTTATGTTTGCGTGATGGTGGGGGGTTATGGGTGGTTTTTGGGGCAGATAAAACACTCGAATGTATGTATGGTGTGTGTCCTTCCCAGCCGATTACAGCCACCATGCTGAAACGAATTTTACTCCTGGCTTTCTGCAAATGTGCCTCAAGCAATTTCTGGTCATGTGACTCTCCATGTGGTCACACCGGAGTCCTTTAACGAGCTACGTGTCTCATTTATCACATTCACTCAGTTTTTGGACAATTTTCCATGTACAACGAATGATTTTATAGTACTAACGTCGTTTATCTCAGCTTGCAAAACTTTTAAAAGGTTACGAAATTTGGTCAATTATAAGATTAACCGTAGGATAAAGCATTTTAAGATTATACACTGAAGAATATATGTGAAGTAATATAATTCCTCAATTAAGTCTTTATTCATCTTAAAATAGAATTTACTATTTGTAAGATAAGTAATGCAAATTGTAAAACAATTGTTTTGCAGACAATTACTTCTCAACAACAGAACAATTGAGATACAAATGAATGCCACAATGTCGCAGTGGGTTGCTGATTCCGTTTGCAAAGCATAATATAAACACAATATTGAATCATATTTGAATAGATATAACGATAACAACAATGCAATCATAGTGGAATAATGAGAACAATAAGAGCTTCATTGAGGTGTCAGGTGTACGTTTAGGGCCATCCCCCCCATTCCCATTTGTGCTTACCCCGTTTGCCGGCATGGAAGCTGTCGAATGGTGAAATGCGCTCTATTTGGGCCACAAGTTTGGAACGGGGCAAAATGGAGCGGTCGGCATTTATGCGCTCAACAGCCTGGCGAAAGGCAAGCTCCTGATGGTCGTCTGAGGGATGAAAGAGTCCACCTGCGACAATAAATGATAGAATATATATAAATATTTAAGAAAATACGAAAGTTTTTCATATGATGGCATCATGATTTCCTGTGGCAGCAGGAAAACAAACAACACACAAACACAGTGACACACTTAAATAATATTTATAAGGATACACACACGCGCGCTTTTGAATGCGATGTGAAAAAAATCGATACGCTCAAAAGATGCCATGGAAATTTATCAATGAATATGGCTAATATCGCCATCAACTGTATTATCTGTACGTTATTTGAATTGTTGAATGCATGGGACTTACCAATTTTTATAATGTCGGGCAATGCCTGAGTCTTTCGCCAATTGAGTGCTACTTGAATCATTAACAGCAATAGACACTTAAGCATCCCAAAATTTCCGACAGATGGATGCATATTGCAAGATTTTTATTGCAGGCGTGTTTCCCTGGTATTTTTTTAAAATATTCGATTTACTTAAATATAGTTGGTTTTCAGACGCGCGCTGACATTTTACAAATTTTTTGTTTTTCACTAAATACGATTTTTGGTTCTGTTGTATCGTCTTCCGAGATGAAACACCTACTGAGCGCAGAAGGACTATGTTCATTCTCTTAAATGTGGTGGTATTGTCCTGTTGCAGGCTCGCTTCTGGTCGGAGGGTGGGTGGTATCCAAAAGCCGGGTGACAGTTTAAACAGCTGCGCAATGACTGTGGATGCTGTGTTAAGCGATAGTTGGCGGTAAATCGAATCGTCTTTGACATATTTTACAGTTTACGTGCTTACGTTTATTAATTTAATCAAACCTATGTGCATTCTAATTAATCATTTCCATTTTCTCCACCTGCATATTACAAATATAGATCTTGCGTAAAATTAAACATTTTAATTCAAATTTTAAATAAAACCGACTATTCAAGACTCTGTTAAAGTACGAGTTCTGTTAATGCTAATTTAAGCGAACTGCCCACTTGATTACATTCCAAATGAAGCGACGTGTACATGTGAATGTCTGGATGTCTGCACATAATGGCGCGCGTTGAATGCAGAAGCGCATAGTCGGATTAATACATTGGTTTTATTTCAAATATTGTTGTACTTTACACTGTGAATTGTGTCAAATTAAACAAAGTTATTGTAAACGTATATAGCTACGTTTGTCTCAAAATGCCACGCGCCGCAAAACCAAAAGCAGCTCCGGCTAAGAAGGGCAAAAGCAAGTTGTATGCCATGCCGGAGAAAATAAAAGAAGGAACTATTCTAACAGATCTAGCCAAGGGACAATGGCGCATTGGAACTTCAATAGGTATCGGCGGTTTCGGTGAAATTTATGCAGCTTGCCGTAAAGGCGAAAAAAGCTACGATGCTGTCGTTAAATGCGTGAGTAGCTAAGACAAAAGTTATGCACTCATAATATCGAATTTATAACTTTGGTTTCTAGGAGCCTCATGGAAACGGTCCTTTATTCGTCGAGATGCATTTTTATTTGCGCAACGCTAAATTAGATGACATCAAGCAATTCAAAAAAGATCACGGCCTTAAATCTCTGGGCATGCCATACATACTTGCCAACGGATCTGAGGATATTAACGGGCTGAAACATCGCTTTATTGTGATGCCCCGCTACGGCAGTGATATAGCTAAGTTTTTTGTGCAGAACGGAAATTGCTTGCCGGAGGTTACGGTCTATCGATTGGCCTTACAGATGCTGGACGTGTACGAGTTTATGCATAGCACTGGCTATGTCCATGCAGATCTCAAGGCAGCCAACATTTTGCTTGGTTTGGGAAAGGATGGTGGTGCTCAAGCCTATCTGGTTGATTTTGGTCTGGCTTCGCACTTTGTAACTGGCGACTTTAAACCGGATCCAAAGAAAATGCACAATGGAACCATAGAGTACACTTCGCGCGATGCGCACATGGGCGTAGCCACAAGGCGCGCTGATCTTGAAATTCTTGGTTACAATCTCATTGAATGGCTGGGTGTAGAGCTGCCCTGGATTAAAGAGAAGCTTCTGGCAGTGCCGGCAAAAGTACAAAAGGCCAAGGAGGCATTTATGTCAGATGTAAACGCATCACTTAAGCCACTCTTTCCCAAGGGCGTGCCAGCGTGCATCGGAGACTACATGAAATACGTAGCAAAATTAGCGCATAACGTGGCCCCCGATTATGACAAGTGTCGCACCTTTTTCGTCAATGCCCTCAAGCAAATGAAAGTTGCCAATAGTGGTGATTTGCAATTTAATATGAAGCCGCAGAGCAGCAATAACAATAATAGTCCACCAACTAAAAAAGCAGTGGCACCACGTGGCAGGCCACAGAAGGATGCATCGCAAGTACTTAATTCTTCCGATGATGTGATCGTTGACACCGATGAGGATCAAGAAGATGTTGGGTACACGCCACGCAGAAAGATGGCAGCCAAAACATCGCCAGTTCGTCGTCCTAAAGTAGAAAAGGTCACGCCAGTGCGCAAGGAAGCACCCAAGCTGACATCAAAGCCAGCTTCTACATCGCCCAGGAAACGCGAAGCCCCACAGTCCTCGTCACCACAACGGGTTAGCCCTACTAAACGCGCTAAAATTGATTTCAATAATACGCCGAAAGCCCAAACCGCTGGTGCCAAAATAAATTTCAGTCCAGCACTTTCACTGCGCGGTAGACCTGGTAAGACAGTCATCAATGATGACTTGACTCCACAACCGCGCTCCAACAAGACTTATGAATTCAACTTCGAGTTGGATGTTAGCATGGATGCAAATGTCATTGTGAATGTCAAGCGCAAAAAGAAGGGACAGACGGGCAACAGCAGCTCTAGCAAATCAGCTGCTGGCACAACGCGAACTCCATCATCCCAAACACCAAACAGTAGTTCACCAGCGACACGTGTCAATCTGCGTAAGGTAAATGCCGAGAATTCTGCAAGTTCGCCGGCTTCGAGCTCTGTACGGAGTCCACGCACGCCGGCAGTTACCGTGCGCAAATACAGGCATTAGCATTTCGTTTATTTCCATTCGATTTTGATTGATTTAACTCATACATATAGTGAACCAAAAATTGTTTCAATATTTTTTATATTTGATGCAAAATAAACGAATATTTTTCATAATTATATATTCTCTGAAAAATGCAGTATATGTGCATATACAAATTAATATATTGAAAAAGTCCCACTATTTGTTCCTGCGTTTGCTGCTGCTCTCATGGTGCTTGCTCTTACTGGAACCAGATTTCGTATTCGAGCTGCCTCGTCGTGAAGAGGAAGTGCCGCTGCTGCTGTGTTTTTCTGGAGCGCTGATAGCACTTAATGCGGGTGCCATCGATTTTGTTGAACGCTCATCTTTGCGCGATTTAGAGGATGATGAAGAGGATGACTTGTGTCCGTGTTTGCTACTGCTACTGCTACTTGCATTTGTTGAGCTGCTGGCTTCGGGCTTATAGAAGGGCGACGATGAGTTTGAGGAGGTAGAAGAACGTGAAGAGGGCACCGACGATTTGGTTTTACTTGCCAGCGGCATGGGATCGTCGGGAATAACTACAGTGGGTGTGGACGTGGATATGGCAGTGCTAGCAGCGGCTCGGCTAGTCGAGGGCTTACTGCAACAAGTGTCACATTGCCAATTGTGTTCCTGATCGTCGGCTGCCTCTTCATTAGTAATGGGTGGCTTGTGACATTCCTGGTGGTAAAGTGCACCACACTTTGAGCACTCGATTAGTCGATTGGTGGCTGTGAATACCATTTCTCCACAAACGCAGCAATTCAAGTCACCAAAATCTCCAGTGTCACCGGTGTTGACAACACCACTCATAGCTATTCCACCACCACTGCCATCATCTGAATCTGCAATGGTGTCTGGCGAGTCCGAAGGCACCTTATCGGGCGAGTTAGTCAGATTGATAATTTCGTCTGTGGAAATAGTCTGTGCAGGCGGTTGCGGAGTGGCGCGGCCCGGAAAGTTGGTTTCGTCGTCTATCATACGTTGGCTCATATTCTTTGATATCATCTTCTCCGGCCCAAATCGTAATTTAAGCGCCTCATCTAACAGCAGGCGCAGCTCAGCGGCAGAGCTTGGGTTGCTTGAGTGCAGTAATTTTATTGCTTTTTTAAGTACCGGATCAACTTCTTGAGCAGCAGCGGCGACAGCAATATTAGCAGCCATTTCCAGCAATAAATAATATTAAATATTTAAATATTAATATAACTTGGGCCCGTGTTTTGTTGGTAATAGTTCATTTGAATTGCTTCAATCGGAATAAGTTCGATCGAGCGAGTCAATGAATTAAATAAATGAACGACGTAGCCCTCGTTTCTAAAAACAGCTGTTAATGCTGCTAGTATTGGCCAAGACCATTTTCTTGCATCCCTGTTATCGCTTCTTCTTCAATGCTGTTGCTGTTTTTGCATTTCCACAACGGCTCCGGTACGGCGACCGCTGAGTTTATAATCAATTTTGTCAAGCTGTTGAAGTGAATCGGTATACACTTGGAAATAAAAAGACTTTCGCATGATTCATTGCGTGCGGTATACATTTGTTAATCGTTCGTTGCATATAACCGCGTAAATCAGATAAGGGCAAACGGTCTTTGAAAAATCGAAACACCAATAAGACTCGTCCGAGTCTAAATAAACAATTCTCCAAAGCAATTAACGACCATAGTTGATAAGGCTCAATCAAGCTAAAAACTTAATGTGCAAACGGGTTAATCACTCTAATAAGAAACAATATTAAATTGCTTTGGTCGACAATTTATTTCAAATTGCTGAAAATTACTTATGCGGGAGTTGTGATATTTCTAATAATGAGTAATGTACAGAAAATAGGAATTTATGGCGCCAGAACGGCGTCGTTACTGGCCATTATTTTGCTTGCACCTATATGCAGTGTAAGCGCTGGGGATGACGCAAATCAGCTGGTAAGTGGTTGCCGGGAGGTGGGTTGAAAAATTGGGGTCTTCCATTTGTTTGTTTTCGTTACCATGTTCGTGCACTGTCAAGTTAACAGCTGTATGAATTGCGTACTGCGCACTTGTTGCCATGTTAACACATAAAAGAATCATTTATTGACCACCTAAATATGCATATTTGTGTGTATAGGTGTGATTATAGCCTTTGTTGTCTCTACATAGAAGTAATAAATCAGGCGAATTGCTAAGCAACAACAGCACAAGCACACCTGTTAACTCTTAACAGCGCCATAACAGCGCTCTAAAAGTGGCCGTTACTTTTCAAAAGTTGTATTTTTATAGGAATTCTCGACAAACGATTGCACGTTAACGGAGCCCATTTATGGATATAAGTTTGACTTCAGTGGTCTACGATCGGATTTGGCGCATGTGGTGCAAAGCGTGAGCAACGATATCTTTGAATTTAATGTGTGCAGCAATCTGACACACACATGCAACAACGAGAGCGATGTGGCCGCCTGTTTTAAAAAGCAGGGCAAGGAGTATGTGCTGGGTAAGGGAAATTGGATTTCTTTCATTTAATAAACCATGAAACCTTTGTCTGCTTACACAGGTCGACAACAAAAGCTCCATTATCGCAATGGTAACATGTTTCTCAACTATTTGAGTGGTGCCAAGTGTGAGAATGGAACCGGTGATAATGCCACCTATCAGTTGCATGTGCTGCTAAGGTGCGACTATACGATGGATGTCAGCCCACTCCATGTTACCGCTTATGTGCGTAGATAAATATTTATTAGTTAGTTTAATTCTCTAATTATTTAAGCATATATTGTAGGCTGATGACGCTTGCTCCTTCTATGTTACCTATGAGACACCGTTGGCCTGTCTTCCCATACCAGATGCCATGCAGTCCAATAGTTGTAGCGTTCACTATTCCAATACAGGCGATAGTTTCGATCTGATGCCCTTGAGCGATGTTAATTATAGAACCACAGATCGTCAAGGCGGCTTTTTTATAATCAACGTCTGCAAACCAGTGCTCTATGGCGAGAATGCTATGTGTCCCGCCGGCAGTAGCATTTGTCTGTATGAGCCCAAGGCGACAGATCTTAAAAAGCGGTAAATTTTATGTGACTCAGTAAACTAAGAAATATCTCTATTAAAATTCACTCACATTGCAGTTTTATCAACTATGGCAATGTTCAATCACAGCCCATAATTAAGGACGACCAACTGTTGATTCGACACGACTCCTTGACGCCATGTGCAGGAAATTCGAGCGTTAACTACACCAGCATTGTTAACTTCTACTGCGACAAGGGTGTTATGGTGGGTATTTTTAAATTAGGGCAACATGTCTTCATACTATAAAAGAATTTGTTCTCACAGAATCCACATCCGGAATTCATGGGTCGGGACCAAGATGGTTGTACCTATCAGTTCAGTTTCTTTACGCCGCTTGCCTGCAAGATACTCAAACCATGTTCGGCAATCACTTCAGGCAATGAGCTGTGAGTAGACTGTCCCACAGTTATTTTAATATATTTCACACAGCATGTAATTTGTTTGTTCTTGCAACAGGCTGGATCTGAGTCCGCTCAGTAGCCATGCACCGCACAAATTGACCAAAGATGGCAAAACCTACACGGTGGCTGTGTGTGCAAGTGCCGGGACACCCTGCTTGGCGAATGGTGGTAAGTCGGTCATTTGTTGTATGAAATATTAATGAAGATTTTAAGTGCAGACACAGCAGTTGTCGACGTTGCACGTATGACAGTTTCTACCTTGCCATGTTGCACGTTCTTTTGGCCGCCCTGAAAAGTGTAATTAAAATTTAACTTGCGTGCCAGATAAATTTAAGTTCAACAAAAGTATGAAATGAATTTTATCTGCTTTAATCCTCAAAATATTAAAGTTGAATCACCTTAATTAGTTGTAAACAAATAAGAGCCCTCAAATATAGAAACTATTTATTAAATTAAGATGCAAATCGCTCAGTTTAAACGTAAACTGAGGCTTTCAAAGCTTCCCATCACATAAAATCGCTCATGTGTGTTTATTTGTACGCGTTCAACGCAGGCAACGATGATTCACATTTGTGATGTGGTCATAATAAACATATTTACATAGTGTATGTGCATATACTACATATAAGCACATATGTATAAAGTAAATGTATACAACTGATGTGTCCCCCTTGAATTTAAATTTTCCGTTTTGAACTAAGAGCCGTGTATGTGCGAAAATAATTGTATTGTGAGCTGATCGAAGTGTGATTACTCTATTTACCTAAAGCACAATAATATTTAGAAATTTCAGCTTATTGTTGATAAGAAGTTTGAGAAATTTTGTTATATAAAAACAAGTATAAGAGTTGTTAGTATTATTTGTTTGTTCTGGAAGTCTCTTTTGCATTTGCTAATATGCCCAAGTAATAAAAGCATTTTGCAACTGCAGGCAACAACAGTAAATAGAAGCCATGTGGGCTTTTGGCATTGTAAACGTGCCTGGGCATATCCATGAAATATACACACATACACTCACACAAGTAGAGAGTGTGCCTGCATTTCTAGTTGACTGCAGACGCATTTCCGTTGAAGCGTCCTTCTTTCCTTGGTTGTTTACTCTCGACTCACGGCTCGCGGGATATTGAAAACGACGGGAACGGGTTAAAAGAGTTTCGGGCAACGAAATCATGGCCACCGCTGGGCCTAAACAAATAAATAAGCTCACTCGCTTTTGGCAACTGACATCGCTATCCGGGCCAGACACCGACGACGCGCCTATACGAGCTGATAGAGTTTGGAAGGGAGGGGGGGCCTGCACTACACGAAAATTTCATTTGTTAAGCAAATACATAACAGGACACGGTCACGCGAACAGAGCCGTGAACAACGCGTGTGCATTTCTAATGCAACTCTACTATCTGGCGACCAGCTGACACTGACAGACGCCATATTGGTGAATGTTCATTCTGTTTTTATTGTTTAACGTATACCCCGTGTACGAGAAACATGTGAAGGGCATATTACAATCATTTATGCTGATCAGATTTATTATTTCTTCCAATAAAAACATATTTCATAATTATAATTATAACTATCGCTGGCAAAATTAAGAATCCTGGAAACTAACAGTGGGCAAAGTTTGCTTTAAATTTTACTCACGGCTCTTAATCGCATCATGATCTGATGAATATAACTCTGGTTATAGATGTGATAACAAAAGGGTATGTTTTAGTTTAGTGCTCCTACTACTAACTAACTTGATAAACATGCTTTCGGCCATTTAAGAATTCCATGGCGTAGGCCAAGCATAGAAATCAGTTTTTATGTTTCTACAATTCCGCAGCAGTTGCATTGAACTGCACGTTGCACGTTGCACGTTGCCCAGGACTGCAAGTTATGGCCATGCCTGCTGGGCGTGGCTAACAGCAATAAAATGTTGTTAATTGCTTATGCCACACACGTTGCGCGAACGAGTAATTTGCATTTTACATTCGAATGTCTATTTGTGTTGGTATTTATGGAAGTATGGGAATTGTATTGTCTCTAGTTTTATTTAGAAATTAGAGCATTGTAACAATTCGCATGAATTTTATGATCCATACATATGAAAATAGATGAAAGGCATTCGCAAATATACTCGACAAGCCTGGCAGTTAGCACAAAATGCCAAAAGCATTGCCAAACAAATGCAGCTGGACATGAGCAACAACAACAGCGAACAGGACAGCAACAACTAGTAGAAAGAGTAGCACAACAACTAGAACAACAACTTCTTAAAATAGTTCGATGGGTGTGTTTATTTGCCAACGGCATTTGGTACACTTCAATGTTTATAATTTTCAATTTCTGTTTTTCGTATACCAGCAATGCCCCCCCCCCCCCACCTCCCCACATTCCCCTCTGTCAGTGTTTTATTTTCTGTTGAGCATTTCAGTTGTTGGTCTGTTGGGCAGATTCAATTTAGAGACACGCTCCATTCCTGACACTTTGCCAGCAGCTGTTTTGCGCCAGGATGCGCCAGGATGTGCCAGCCAAGCAGCAGCAGCTACTAAATCGTTTATATATTTGTTTTTTCCTCAATTCTTGTTGTTGTTGGTCTCCCTTTTTTAGTTGTTGTTCTTGGCCAACGACTTGAGCCCTTTTCTTGACTGTTTTCTTATTGAAATTCAATTTGCTTGAGTTTCGTTTTTGCTCGCCTCCTTTTTGCTCTGCCAATCTTAATGTAATACATACATATACAAATAGATACAATATACATTATATATACATTTATCATATACTATATATTTGTATATTTGTATATTATGATTGTTTGTTGCTTATCAACGCCACAAACTTAACTTGCTTATTCCTTGTTCTAGTTAACCCTTTCATGCAATTTAAACGATTTGAGCAATTTATTGTTTTTTGCCTTGTGGCCACAAGCTCTACCAGTCTATGCCCCTTGGGCCCAGATGCTGACGCTCGAGCTGAGATTGCATTGGAATTGAATTTGTGAGTGTTTTGTGGAACAGTTTTTTAGTGTGGCAAAAGATCAATCTCCTTTGCTAATCTCGTCACGGAAATGATTTCAGTCCCCTGCCTTTTCCATAAGGTGGTCAGTCTTTCTCAATTGCATACTTCCGCAGAACATTCCCATACAGATACATTCTCTTATTTGCTTGCACATATATATATGTAAGATTATAAAATATTAGTGTTTATTATTAAAGTATTCCGATTGGTGATTTAACAAATTAGACATTACAACTTAAGTAAGCGACTTTAACGGCTGCTTTTGGCGACTTTTTTCACGACGACCACACTTCAGCGAATTACTCTTGCGACTCTTCTTCTTCTCAACGCCGTCTGCCATTCTCTACCAGGGGCGGTGCAACACTCTTGAGGGTTGCCACCTTACATTCGGCCCTCCTGATCCTCTTCATCCGACCCGGATGACAACAGTTCCTCGTTCTCTGTAACAAATTTCCAAAGTTTGATATTATCACAGCTGGTTGCTGTAACATTCGGTCCTTCGACGTCCATGGCTGCCTTCCGCACATCGTATCTGCCACAACGCTTGACCTTGATTATTTCGTACGGGCCAAGGTAAGAGCTAGCTAGCTTCTGACCTGCTACGAATTGTGTTCGTTTTATGGCAACGAGATTACCCAACTTATAGTCAGGTTCTGCCTTGCGCTTCTTGTCATAATTGATTTTGTAGATCTTCTGCGCCTGGTGAATATTGCGCTTAGCTTCAGCACGCAATGCATTCCGCTCATCGTCAAATTGCTCTATTAGCTCCTGATTAAGCAATTCTAGTATTCGATCTTCTGATCTGGCGTTCATTTTTGTCCCAAACATTATCTCAAACGGCGATGACTGCGTTGACATGTGTACGTGTGAGTTTATGGCTTTCTGTACTTGCGGCACCTGTTTAAACCATTTGGATGGATCTTCTGCTGACAGTTTGGCGATAATAGACAGGATTGAGCGGTTCACTCTCTCGATCTGTCCATTTCCTCTGGCGACACCCGTTGTAGACCAGACATGCTCCACCATGTTACTGCTTACGAATTCTGCAAAAGCGTTTGCCGTGAAAGCGACACCTCTGTCACTTATTAAACGTTTTGGAAATCCAAACACATTCGCCCAATCGTTTAGCTTCTTGATCACCTCCTCACAGCCTGTGGACTTCGTTGGGAACAACCAGACAAACTTTGAAAACGCATCTACAACTGCGAGGATGAATTTGTACTGTTTCGCTGTTGCATCCATCGGACCCAAGTGATCAATATGCAATGTATGAAGTGGTACATCTCCCTTCTCAATGCAATGTAAGTGCCCTTCCTGCTTGCCCAACTTTTTGCTGTGAATTATGCAAGCAATACAGTTATTAATCAATTTCGTTACCTTCACCTCAAGGTGCGGTATGTAATATTGCTGCTGAATATTATGCATCGTCTTTCGACTCGCGAAGTGGCTAGAATCGTGGGCATTTTGGATCACTTCTCGTTCCATCTGCTTTGGGACCACCAACAACTCGTTTCCCACAACCTCTTTGTACAGCAATCCCCCCTTCAGCTTGTAGTTGTCGTATGGGCCTTCTTGCAAAATTTTAACGACTGCTTTGATATGCTCATCGCTCTGCTGCGCTTTCTTCAATCGTGACGACATCTCGGTTGTAATCATGTAGACGTCTTGAGGATAACGGCTAAGGTAATCCACATGCTTCATTTTTTCGCCAGCTCGATGTTCCATGTTGTAGTCAAAATCTTGTAAAAATAGTACCCACTGCGCTACTTCTCTTGGAATGTCCAGTTTCTCCGTCGTCTGCTTAAATGCGATGCAATCTGTCACTAACTTGAATTTGATTCCAAGCAAGTAATGTCTGAACTTCTTTAGCGCCAGGTATGCAGCTTTAACTTCCAAAACATAACTGTGTTGCTTCGACTCCGCCTGCGTTGTCTTCTTGCTCCAGAAGTAAATTGGATGAAGCTTCCCCTCAAACATCTGCAAGAGCACTGCTCCATATCCATCCTTGGACGCGTCGGTGTGTAGCTCGGTAGGAGCTCCTCTTATGTAGATGTGAAGTACCGGCTCTGTTATCAACAATTTCTTCAACTCATTTATCGACTGCAATTCCGCTTGGCCTATCTTAAACTCGACATTCTTCTTCAGCAGATTCGTTAATGGGCGTGCAACCTGCGTATATTGTGGCACGAATTTACGGAAAAATCCCGTAAGACCCAGAAACGCTTGGATGGCTTTTACGTTCTTAGGAGTAGCGAAGCGACTGACTGCTGAACTTTTCTCCTTTACAACGACGATTCTGCTGGCAACATGTGACGAGGACTTCCGAACAATACCTTCGTCGAGCCATTGGTCAATCTGGTTCTTCACTGCTTCCGCCTCATCTGCTGACAAACGGCTTGGTGATTGGCGAAACGGCTTTATGATTCCATCCGGCATTATCTTCAATGTTATTGGACACTCCAGGTGTGCTGCTGGCGGCTTATAGCTACTTTCAATCAGCTGTTCGATACTCTTCTGATATTGTGGCGGTGCTGAAATTACATTCTGAGCTTCGGTCACATTATACACCATGCTATACTCATCCGACGACTTTTCTTGCTGCTCCAGGCTCAGAAATGAATATCCAGCTGAATCGGCCAAGAATTTGAATTTCTTTATAAAATCATGACCCAACAGTGCTTCACAGTCAATTTTGCAATTGGGAACAACTAAGAATTTATGCGTTGTGTGCAACTGATCGACTTCTACACTGGCATAAAAGCAACCAATAGGTTTCGTGTTTCTCTTTCCTAGACCCCGTAGAATCGTTTCGCTTTTCAACATTTCGACATTTTCCAGTTTTTCCATCACGTCTTCATTTACAATAGTGACATCTGATCCTGTATCGACTAGGAAGTCTACTTTGACACCGTTGATAATAATTGTCTTAACTCGTCTGCTATCTAGTATCATCCGCACTTTATCAGTTTTCTTTGGACAGTCACGCGAGATATGTCCGCTTTCGTTGCAATTGAAGCATTTAGTATCGACTGTGCACGACCTTCTTTTGTGATCTGCCGAACCGCAATTGAAACAATATTCTTTCTTTTTATCCACAACAGGCGGCTTACTCTTTGTTGTAACTTCACTTTTGTCACTGCTTTTATTTGGTTCCTGCACCAGCTCATAAATGTCATACTCTTCTCTAAGGGCCTTATATGAGCGGCACCGAAACATAGCAACTTTAAATTCGCTTTTGATTGGCAATCCGTTTACTATGTAACGTAGCACAGCTGCTTCTTCCACATTTCCAATACTGGCCAACTTTTTCATGTTCAGCATGTACTCATGAAATGTTTCTGATTTCTTCATTTTCCTGTCCCGTAACTTCTGGTGAATATCTGCACTGTTGACTCTGTCCTCAAATTCGTCTATCAATTTTTCTTTCAACTCAGCAAAATTAGACACAAGTTCGGATTCTAAAAACAGTCTGGCAGCTCCACAAATTTTGCCTCTAGCTTGTGCATATTTTTGCTTTTCCGATAATTCATATGCTTCAGCGTTAAGCTCAAAGATCTCAAACCATTTTCTTACCGGTATAGAATTACCATCAAAGTCATTGACAATCTTTCCAAAATGGTCTGCTGATATTTTGACCTGACTTTCTCTACGTTCGTCTACTTCCACTTTCAGCGTTAACAACTGTATAATTTGCTGCATTTGGTTGTTCATATCTGTGGCATTTAAGGCCATTTCAACATTTCCTTCTGACATTTCCATTAAGTTTTCGTTTTCACTCCCTTCCTTCTTTTCGGTCTCCTTTCTTTCTTTCGCTGGTGTACGCTTTGTTCGCGTCATATTGTTCTACGTGTGTGTATACTTGAATCGACACGCCGATATGCATACACAGCAACAACAGTTTCGTAGTGACGAGAATTTGCAAGTGATCTTCGAATTTCGTCACAACGCGCAAATATTGCAACAGACGCCAAGAACTTTCGAGACGCTCACTTCTTTACTACTGTTTTTTGGGCAAACCGCTGTAAACTCGCAACTGTTCAACTTTTCGACTTTTCACAGAATGCACCAACAACTGTTTTACAACTGAGCTTTGTCTTTCATTTACTTAAATCCACGCATTCAGAATAGGACGAGCCCCCAAATGTAAGATTATAAAATATTAGTGTTTATTATTAAAGTATTCCGATTGGTGATTTAACAAATTAGACATTACAACTTAAGTAAGCGACTTTAACGGCTGCTTTTGGCGACTTTTTTCACGACGACCACACTTCAGCGAATTACTCTTGCGACTCTTCTTCTTCTCAACGCCGTCTGCCATTCTCTACCAGGGGCGGTGCAACACTCTTGAGGGTTGCCACCTTACATATATATATATATATATATATATATATAGTTGCTTACTGGTATTGTCACGCAGCTACAGAATTGTCATTTATCAATTTAGTTGACAGTCGATTTCTTTTCAATTCCCACACCTCCTCCCAAATCTAGAAAAGAACCCCCTCACTTCAATTGACTTTTGTGTGTTCCATGTGGCTTCTGGCAATAGGGAGCAACCTGTGCGACCGAATCAAAAAGCCAATGCTGTACAAGTTTGTGCTTGTTGTTGTCCGATTCCTGTTGTGACATGTGCAATAAAGTAAAAAAATTGGCAAATAGAAATGGAGCCGCAGGAGGACGAGTGAGTGGAATTACCATATTCTAGTCAAATCACAATCACAAACCTGTCCACTAGACGCTCTTCAATCAAAATCAGGCAACTTGAATGATGCTCTTGCTCTGGCCAAGGGAAATGAAATTTGGCTGCATTTACTCTACAAGTTGAAGGAGATGTATGGGAATGTCATCAACCTGGAAACTGCTTAAATGTTTCCTTACGTTTATCCAGCCATAAATATTAAATCTTTAAGTTAAATCAGAGTTTAGCAGGATGTTCTTAAAGTTCTGCAGATTGATGTTTAGGAAGTGACAGCGCGGTAATCATTCTTAAGCAGCTTTATGCGTTGACTTATTTACTGATTAGATTTACTTGAGATTGATTGCAGGAATAAAAGAGATGCCCTCTAGTTTGTTCATTCATTCATTTGTTTATTTGCTAAGGAATTCTTTATAATATATAACAAATTATGAATAGACCCTATTCTTATAAATTGAATTGATCCAAGGTAGGCAAAGACCCTTAGAGTTAAAGAGAATCCATCCTTAATATCCTTTGATAGAAATTTTAAAATACAATATATACAATACATACACTCAGGAAAATTCAAACTGATTTTAAGAGAAGCTTTCTACATTTTTGGGCAAATATTTTCTGATATTCACGGCAAGTTGCCTTCGGTATCTTTATAGGTAGATAGTTTTTGACTTAGCCTCGACTTTTTCACACAGATTCCATTTGAATACTGTCTCAATTTTTTCAAAAACTTAACAGCAGCTGGCAATAGAAAAGCTAAAGATAAAAGCCCCGGCAGACCGCAAGAAATGGGAAACAAGAGCAGCAATTAATTTCGATTTTGATCGACTGATGGACGTTGTATTCACGGCAACTGCGCCATTTGGCAGTATTGGGGGAACGATGAGGATGTGGTGGGGATGGGAGGTGTGGAGGAAGTTGTTTTTGTGAACATGCCTAACACTCACAGGGGTTTTTTTTTGTCAATTGTTCTGCACTTCCAGGTGCCTGCTATGATCAGAATGGCCAGACATACAACCTGGGCAACTTCAACACACATTTGCGTTTCAATCAAAGCGGATCGCCGTATGTGCTGTACGAGGAGGGCGCTAACTGCGATTCGAGTGGCAGGCGTTGGTCCACGAAAATCGAATTTGTTTGTGCAAACAATGCGACTAGCACGGCTACCACGGATGCTGTGCAAATAATCGAGGACACCAATTGTCAGTTGTTAATTCAATATCAGACGCCCCATGCCTGCCAGCAACAGATTAGATGCAAGGCAAAGACTTATGTTGAGCATTCCTCCGATGGCAGCGGCAGTGGCAGCGATGAACTGGTTGATCTGACTCCCCTCATTAATGACAACGAGAACTATGAGGCCCGCGTGGAGTTAACAGCAAAAGCAGCCCAGCAGCTGCCCAAAAACACAAAGGTGAGTTTGCCACGACATATGATGATTTCCCCAGTTGCTCTTTTAAACCTGGTACCCAAAGGCCACAAGAGACTAATAACATTACGACAATGTAGTATGTAACACGCAGGAGGAGAACCATCTGAAATATATATATATACACAATATGTTCTGTCCGTCCGTTTAAACATCTAGATCTCAGAGACTAGACCTTCTATAATTTGCAACGCCCTGTTGCGCTCTAGCAAATATAAAAAAATAAATATAATTAGAGTTTTAGTATAAATTAAAAAGGAAGAAGAAGAGAGCACTGCATTGCACTGATGTTTTAATATTTAATGCAATATTTAATGTGTTCATATAATTGTGTGCAAATATTCTGGGCATAGGGTGTCTCGTAGTCGTACATTTTCAACTGAGGACTTTGTAGAGCGTTAGAGCATATTTTCGGTTACCGGGTAACTCATAGTCGAGCACACTCGACTATAGCATTTTGACTTGTCTGTATCTAATTTCATGGTCCTTTGTATCCTTGCAGTTCTTTTTGAATGTGTGCCGACCATTAGTGCCGAAATACCAATTAGGCTGCGCTGGCGGCTCAGGTGCTTGCATGGCCAAAATGTCGACAGCCGGAGCACCCGAGGAGGAGCACGTAAGTAGCAGACAAAGCGGCTTATAAGCTTAACTTTCCCGATTCACCATATGTGTGTGTGTGAGTGTGTGATTGTGTGTGTGTCTGTGTATGATATACCTCGTAATTGGCACCAATTTCCCGTTCACTTTCCCGCTCCCAGTTGAACATTTTTGTTACTCATACATAAGTTCATGGTAAATGCCTCAATTTGGGCCATTAAGCCGTTTGGCCAAATGCCCAAAAATTGTGGCGCCATTCATGCATTAAATATGCTGCAAATCCAATTGCTAAGCTCCACTCCACATCGCCACATTGCCCCTCTTGACTCGGTGACCATTGGCCAGTGAGTGACCAGTGGATTTGGTTACTTCATTAGGCCAACTCCCAACTTCAATCTCCGACACTTTCATCTCTTTCGCAGTTAACAACTGAAGAGCCGACTGAGTTCAGTGTCCAAATGTTGCCTAATGCCACAAATTGTGAGGATGCCCAGTTTCCCATTTTCCCCCCCGCTGTATATAGTGCGCCTCTATCCTCCTACCCTCTCCGTCTTATTTTCCTGCTGTCTGAGCTGTTGGCCATGCGCTTAAATACTTAAGCCCACAAAAGTATGCAATGAAATTCGCTTGAAATGAGATTTCAGCTCGTGCTACAAAATGTTCGCAAACATTTTCGGGTTTTTGTTCTTTTGAACGTGAATGTGAATGCGATAATTGCAAAGCAAATGCTTTCGTTTTTTTTTTTTATTGTTATCTACCAGCGTCATTGAAATTGCCAAGAGCTGCAAATTAACCCAGTTAGATAACTGGGATGTGTTAAGTGTGTGTCACAAACTTAGAAAGTTTCTCCAAACAAAAAATCATTCTTTGTAAATGGCTTTACATTGCATGTACATTGTTTTAAAGTATTTAATTGCACAGTGACAGCAACTTTGATTATGGTAAATGATGAAGACAGCATTTTAAACATATATATGGAATCGCAAAATATAAGTTGAAAAATGAAAAACATAAACAATATAATGTGGGAATCGAGAGAATCTCGCATAGAAATAGTATTCCGCTTTGGATGAAGTTGATATTGTAATTGTAATGAAGAAGATGGCATCTTGAAAGAGAGAAAGGGAGAGAGAGAAAGAGCATGAAAGAGAGAGAGAGATGGAGAGAGAGTTAGGTTTTCCTAACTGGATAGCCCTTGCCAATCCTTGCCATATTTTAGGTATTCAATAATAATTCCAATCTTATTCAGTGTCTGTTGATGATTTTGATCAATTTATTTCAAAACTCGCAAATTTATCGTGAATGTTTTCCCTGCACAATTTTCAGTTTTCAGCTATTTCAATCGGCTTTCCACAGTTGAATTTCAACTACTTTTCTGTCGCAGATAAAACTGTTTTCGCTCTGTCGCTCAATTTAAAGGCCGCAGGTCGCCATTTGTGGCATTGAGATGCTCTTATGCAATTATTATATGAATTATAATGCTATCGCTGAGCCTGCGGCATGAAGTGCGTGTCCTGTGGCAAAAGGCGACTTCTGTTCTCCCTGCCCGCTGTTAGCTGTGCCTGCTGGGACAACATAACTTTTATCACATGCCGAGAGCAGAAGCATTGTTAAAGTTGTTAAAAAAAAATAATCACGTACGCGCTGAAAATGGCGGGGCCATATGGTCGAGGGGTGGAAGGAGGGGGTGGGATACGCGAGCAAAATATTTGTGGCAACGCAACGCAAGGCTAACAAACGTAACGTAACAGCGCATAACGCAACGTAACTCTACGTGAGGAGTTGCAGGGGCAGGGTAACTAAAAGGGAACGGAAGGATATGGCAAAATGTGGCTATGGCGTTGACGTTGGTGTAAAAATACATGCACAAGCATACAAGAACACAGACACACACACACACACATACACATAGGTGATATACATGTGCATATATAACTGTAAAAACAGCTTTTAGCGGCCAACAGGCACCAGGAGGAGGAGGAGGAGGAGGAGAAGGAGACGGAGGAGCATATCCCCAAACCCTTGCCATATTATTCAACCCAATCCAAACCAATTCATGCGCCGGCTTGGGCTTGATATGTGTGTGTGTGTGTGTGTGTGTGTGTGTGTGTGTGTGTGTGTGTGTGTGTGTGAGTGTGTGCCCCCTGTGACGTGCTGTGCAGAACATTTCCGGCTTGCGGTAGGATGACACAGAGGAAAGAAGGGAGAGAGAGAGAAAGATAGAGTGAGAGGGAGGAAGCGGAAGAAAGAGTGCGAGAGCAAAACAAGGACTGGGGCAAAGTGCCGTCGGCTTTGTTTGCATGCCGCTGGTCTAGAAATAACGTAGCCATGGTTATATATATATTTCTAAAAATTTATATTGCTTTATTTGCACATACGCACACATAAAGCGAGAGCGAGCGCGAGGGAGTACAACAGAGAGGAATAGAAAGAGAGGGCGCATTGTTGGCGGCTGCTGTTGACATTTGCGCCACGTTTTGCATTTGGAAAATGCTCCGTTTTCAGCGCATTTCGTGTGCGGAAACGGAAATGTGCTGCTAGCTGCTGACGCGCACTTGAACGAACGTGCAACTCCTTTGGCAATCCCTTATCCCCAATCCACTATCCACATCTGCATCCTTATTCCACCTCCATTCACATTGACACCCTTTTATGCATTGACAGTTGTCAAATGTCGAATGCCGTTTGGCTTTCTTCTGATTTTGCTCTCGGCATTTCTTACAGATACTTGGATATTAATGTGCTGCCAGTTGCATATCCTTAGCCATATCCTTGAGCTGCAATCTATTCATTGACTTGGCACATTTGACACTGCAAACCCGATCGCGACTCGGTCGCGTTGCGACAGCTCATTGTCATGCCGCAGCGTCTACTTGCTGCAAATTTGGCTGTGGCATGTGCCTGGCATGTCAACTTCGCAATTGCTTGCAACCTGTTAATGGCCATTCCAGGAATTGCCAAAAATTTGAGCTAAAAATAGCTTGGCAAATAGTGAAGATTTCTCCCATTTTTTTTGCGTTATTTATGGCCTTATTAATGTTCAGAATTTTTCGTTTTTCCACATTTTATCAGGCAATAAGTGTTCATTTTTTAATAATGTAGAAAAATGTCTAATAAAGTAGATAAATGTAGATGTGTGTATACATATTCAAGTAGAAGAGTATTGCGAAACACGACAACAAATTTTTAGTATGGACAAAAATGTGTAAAAACGCGAAAAAATGTTGGACACACAGATTATTTGAAGGCATTGTTGTGCTTTGATCTGGATACAAATGAAGCTGCCCTCTTGTTATGTGGATGTGGCTTATTTGTGGGCGTCTTTGTGGCTAGCGTTGAGACTGACTGGCCAAAGTGTCGCCACAGGACATTTGATGCTCACGCATGTCGCTTCACCGTTATGCTGGACTTGCATAAATCTTTATTGCTTTTCAGCTCAACAAAGTTCCCTTTTGGCCTGCTCAACTTGGTCAAGTGATAGGGTATCGACTACATTTCACATGAAGAGCATTACATACACTCTTATCATCATTGTTATATTGACTACATTTCATATGGAGAACACACTCTTATCATCGGTTCTTATCATTCTGCTTGATTTGCAGTTGTAGTAGCTTTTCCCTTTCCACATTTTCACATTTCATTTGAGCTCTGGACTTTTAATTAGAGCAAAAATCTTAGCATGGCTTAAGCTTTCATTTTCCGACTGGTTTCGCTGTGAGCTCAGCTGAAACAACTTGGGGGAATGTTTTTTTGTTCCTTCATTTGCTTTTTTTTTATTGTTATTTGTTGTTTTCAATAGATTTCCACTATTGTGTTTCATTTTGTTTTCTTTTCTTTTGCTTTACAACTTATTTATTTGTATCTGCAAACAATTAAGTTGCCTGCCGTTTCTGTTTGTTGCCGTTGCTTTGTCCAGTCAACGTTTCCTGCCCTTATGAGCGAAAAGTTCACAAAACTTGAGAGAGAAAAAATGAAAGGAAGAGAAAGAGGAAGAGCAAGAGTAAGAACAGCAAAAGAAAGGAATATAAGTATAACTATAAGAAAGCGACCAGGAAACATAGACAAACAGCACTTGCTTCTGCTTGTGCTTGTACCAATGCGATAAGAAAGTTTTTCAATAAATTTGGCAACAGCAAGTTACTCAAAAGTTGCCGTCTTCGGCTACAGCTTCATTTACCGTTAAGCTGATAAGCTGGCGCCAGTACAACCCTCCTTTCTTCCTTTATTCCATCCCCATACTATGTCCAATGCTAATGAGGATTTGCCTGTTGAAGGACATTCCATGCTATTACTTGTTTGCTGACGCCGCATTAGTTCAGATTTTGAGTTTTCAATGGATTTCCAATGGCTGAAGAGAGTGAGAGAGAGCGAGAGAGAGCGAGAGGGAGAGAGAGAGAGGGAGGGTGGGAGAAGGGAAAAAACTGCTAGCTAGCGGAATGGTTAGCAATAAATAATAGAGCAAACTGCTTAAACCTTGCCTGAGCTGCATACGAAATGAGATGGCGCCGTCTGCCGCCAGTGGCTAATACGTTTAAGATGAGACGACAACATGTGCAACGCTCGCCATCGATGTCGTCTGACCCGGGCATAAATCTTGTGCCACTCGAGCGCCATTGCATTTGCTTCACGTTGGGCATTAAGCGCACGTCTCCAGTTGAATGGCCGACTGGACAGCTGCCCAACTGGCCAACTGGCCAAACTGGCTGTCTGCCTGGCTGTTTGGCTGCTTGCTTTCTATATGCTTGCCTCTTGCCCGCTGCTTCTTCTACATATCCTTCATCTGATACTGACAGTGTTTAAGCTGCTTGCTCTGGATGCCAACAACACACTACAGGAGTAGGAGCAGTAAATGGAGCAGCAGACGGGAGAGTAGCAATAGCAGTTCCAATTTAAAGAGCAGCAGGGAGGCCAACGGGAGCAGCTACGTGATGAGACGCAGCCGGAGGTGTAGCAGAGCAACAGGAAGAGCAGTAGCAAGAGGCACTGCAGCAGGAAAAAGAGTAGCATTGAGAGTAGCCACAATGAGGGATGGGGGTGGCGGGGCTGTAGCTGAAATCGACGCGTGTTGTTGGAAGTGGGTGTGTTGTCACAGCGCCTGTTGCAATTGAAGCGTCATTGAACAGGCGACAAAAAGGTCGATCATTGAGCAATTTGCACAGCTAATGCGTCACTAAGGACATCCTTAGGGAAACCTTTTTGCCTGTGAGCCTCACTCGCAGTGCTAGCGCTGTTGTTACCCACTCGACAATTGAACTGCTTTTAAAATTCTTAAATTATGCCTAATCAATCGGTTCACATATACTTTTACACTTGCATCCATGGTTTTGTTCGATTGTTCTGATTGTAACCCACTCACAGGTTGTACTTTCCAAAGAGGCGCCTTAACATTTCTTACATTACACTTACTCAGGGTAATGAAACTACAGTGAACATTTCAGAACGTTTATATATATATATATATATATTGATCTATAGATTTGCTATATTCTTCGCGTTTGCTGCCTTTTCCTTACAACTTTTGCTGCTTTAAAGTGATCGATTACAGAATAATGCTAAATGGAAAAGCAAGCATTTTCCGTAAGATCTCAATTTATATCTTCACTTTGATTGCATACACTTTTCCTGCTTTACACAAGCATTGCGCACTGTGTTGTGTTGTCTTTGTCGGTTGGCTATCGACGTCTTTGAAATGCCATCCATTTTGTCCATTTGCCGCTTGTGGTTGCATTGACTGTTACGGGTTAAAGGGGTCACAATGGTCGGGTAGGGGCGGGAAGGTGGGAGAGGTGTTACAGTCTGCAAGGGGGTCAAAACATTTTTCCAACCATTCGAATGGCGCTTATCGTTTCATCGTTGCATCATTTTCATCGCTCTCATCGATTTGTTGGGCCAATCGAACGCATGTCCTGTCCAGTTGGTTTAGCGTGCTTCTAACCGCAACAACATCGACAACTCCAGCAGTGGGCAGAGTGAGATAGAGAGAGAGAGAGAGAGAGAGAGAGAGAGAGAGAGAGAGAGAGAGAGAGAGAGAGATGAGAGACATACGTAAACGTGGCTATGATTGAGATTTCGAGTTATTTGCGGCAATCTCAGTCATAAAGTTGGACACGTGTTTGGTCACGTACAGAACGAGTTACTGACATGCCACACATTTCCCTCCCTCCCCAACCCCTTTTCTCCTGCTCTTGCTGCCTCTTCTCCTGCATTTTTTTCATTCCATCTCACAATTTTTCTCTTTCAATATTTTCATTTCAGAGCCTTGGCTTTCCGTTCCTTCAGCTGTCGCCTATCAACCGCACAGCCGCTGAGCTTCTCTATATGAGGGGCGACCCCTGTCCCGCCGATAAGTCCATGAATCTGTCCACGCGCATTCACTTCAGCTGCAATATGCGTGCAGGACGCGTAAGTATAAAGGATGGCGGGTCTTATATGCCACATTGCATTGTTTTAATGTTACTGTTTGCAGGGACAACCGGTGCTCACATCCATTGATGACTGCAACTATCACTTCGATTGGGGCACGAGCGTCATTTGCCCGCCACATGAATGCAGCTTCAGTGCAGATACCTGTGAGATTGTCCAGGATGAGGCTGGCATGCGGTTTAACTTTAAGAATGCCTCCTTTGCTCATGACGGCAAGATTGAGGTGAGACTGACAATTTCAATACCCTGCTGTCTGTATATATATATAGATAAATATCATTTCTTGGTCTTGCCTTCACAGATCGAGTACAAGAAGCAGAAGTTGTTGCTGAACGTATGCGGATTGCATCGCAAGGCAGTGACGGATTACTCACAGGATCTGGTGAATCTGTTCTTCACACACGAGCTGCCCGGTTGTGGCAAGGAGGGTGAGTTCCGGCCGAAACTCATAGACTAATTCGATTTTCAAATTCGTCCACTCATCGAGTAACTTGAGAAGTTGTTGCTTGTCGCTTGTTGGTTCCGTTTCCGTTGCCGTTTCCGCAACCGTTTCCGCCTGCACATCCGCTGGCGCAACACGCGCATTTCCGGCCGCCATTTTCATTTTTTTTTTTTTTTTTTTTGGTGTTACTTTGGCTTTTTGAGCTGCTCTCACGGCAAATGGCAAAATCGCATTAGAATTGGCGCACAGCCCAATGCACTTCCTTTTCGCTTATCTGTCAGAGCTTCCATCACTCCGCACTCTCCACTGCCTCCCTTTCAATACACACATACAAACACACACACACACGCTGTAACACACCCAAGTACACCTCTTGACAATGTCTTTTTTTCGTCGCCTGCTTTTCAAGCGCCATTGCAGCAACTGTGACATTTTTCGCGCTTCTCTTGTCGTCCATTTTTCGCTTTTCCCGCTGTTTTTCTACATTTTCCTCCATGTTATTTCTTTTGCTCTTATCTAAAAGCCTTTTGTGTCGACTCGCCGCCTAAAACGCAAAATACTTGAAATTATCCAAATAGACAGCGGGCAAAAACTGCAGAAAAAAAAGAGAAAATAATGCATAAAATTGTCGACGAGATAATGCGGTAAAATAATCTTGCTGCAAATTCGAGGATATTATTTTTTTGGTTTTTGTTAGTCTCAGTCTTTACATTTTTTATGCGACGGCGGCTGCTGCTGGTGCTGCATTCGGGCCATGAATATTTAAAGGCCCACATACAAAACAAGCAAAACAGTTGAGACTTCACTTCAGACTTCTATCGGGTGGCAATGAATTTTATTGGCAATAAAAAAAAAGTTTGCCATCAAATGGAACTTTTTGTTTAGACGGGCCCGTTATCTGCCCAATAAAAGTGACAATTTAATTATGACAACGTTTCATTCTCTCACTCTTTTTTCCACATGACAATGTTTGAGTATTATAACTCTCAGTTTGGCTTATTTGGGGTCTGTTGTGTGTGTGTGTGTGTGGATGACAATCTGTAAGCGATCAGACAATTCTAATGTGCTCACTGACATGCGAAATGCAAAGTGGATGAGTTGGGGAAACCCAAAATCCTGTTGTTGAAATACAGCACACACACAGCACACAGCACACACACACACACACACACACACATAGTTGTCGTGCTGTGCATTTGAACGACAAAAGCAGCCACAAAAGGCTAAAACCTACTCAGTTCCCTTGGCATTTATATCATGCGGCTTTTGTTGTCCTCTCCAGTGATAATTATTTTTAGCTTTTATGTAATAACTTTGCCAGGACACAGCATAGCATATCCCATTCTTGTCACCCGTAGTTTTTGTTTTCTCGACGACCTACGATAAGGATTCATTTAAGCATTCTTGTTATTCTTGTTGTTGCTGTTGTTGTGCTTGTTTTTCGGTCAATTAAAATAAAATGCCGCTTTGCTTTAGCAGAGCTTCTCTCTCTTTGACTTTCATCAGCTCTTACTTTTATTGGGGTCAAGTTTGCATCAGTTGCTTGCGGTTTCATCCTTGCTAATTAAACCTTTCAATTTTGGTCAATTGCTAACCACAGAATCTGTTCTATTTGCAGGCAAAATGAATGTACAGATGCGTTTGATATGCAGCAATATAACGGAGAACTCGACCAGCATCACAGAGGTAAGTACACAGATTATTCAAGTTTGATATTTAAAGTAATTTCGGAGTATTCGAAAAATTAGGCGGTTTATTTCAATTACTTTTATATCATTCGGTGCTAAGATTGTATTACAAGTTTGGCCATAATATGATATTGATTTCATGGCAATTCTATGGCAATTATTAAGTGGTTTGAATATGATATGATATGATAAGAACAAGTATACAAGTTCAAGTAAAGCCTTTACTATTCGAAGTCGTCTAGTCGTTTTGTTAGATTTGGTAAAAAAAACTATGGATTTCTTTATTATTTTAAGTCTTAAGATACAAACAACTTGTTTTACGAGAACAGAGTAGGGGAAGTAAATGGGGATGGGTCGAGCGAGGGTCGTGTAAGGGTCGTCTTGCAAAGCTGTAGCATACATTTGTGCGCTGAGGGAAAAGCGCATTAAATTGACACACTTAGGAGATTGGAAGACGCAGTAAGGCGACAAGCCTGAAGTGGATTTAACATACATATTTCGCATGTGAGTTTCTTTTGTAAAGCATGCGAAGCAGCTGTGGTGGTGGGGGGGGTGGGGAAGGAGAGTGGGGGAATGATGTATGTTTCAAAGTGAAAATGTATAAGAAATATGCAGAAAAAGGCCGCAGAGCTTGGCAACTGGGCACAAAACAATGTGGCAGGTGTCCTTTGTTATGCTTACCACTTGGCAAATCCGCTTTGCCAGCCATTTGTTGTTGTTGTTGTTGCTGCTGCTGTGTTGCCACTGCTTTTCTGCCTTTCAGCAGAAATGTTGCCTACCAACCTGCGCGGCTTTTGGTTTAGCCACCCCATTTCTTTCTTTTTCTCTTGTTCTCCCTTTTTTTTCTGTTGTTGTACTCCTTCGTGGTGTCTGTTGCTTTTACATAGTTGTAGTCCTTGCTTTTAGCCGGCGGGCTTGCTATTGTTTTGGCCAAGCCTTTGTTGTCTTAACAATCGCTGCTAAAAATGCACGTGCCTCACTTGTTACAGCGAAAACATGCTGTTGTCCCTTCTTTAGGTCTTGGCCTTTGCTCCTGTCTCTGTCTCTGTCTCTGTCTCTGCCACTGCTTTTGATCGTAGATAACTCAGCGGTTCTCGCTTCTTTTCTCTCTTCCCTCTTCTCACTTGTCACAGCTGTCGCTGTGCTTTCCTTGTTTTTAGACTTGTAATTTATTTATGTTGACCTTTTCTTTCATCATCATCAGCAGCTGCTTTATCATTAGTTTGCTGAAGTTTATAAAACTATAAAACTCTCTTTGCGCATAAAGTTTCCCTTGAAACTGTTAATTATATTTGCTGAAGCAATAATGATAAAAGGCCTTTGATTTGTAATAATGTACTTAATTGATTTTGCTTTCTGATTGCATTATGCAACAATGCAACGTAGGATATGTACATATATGACAGACAACCGCATGTTGCAGCAAAATTGTCAATTTGCAGCACGTTGTAATTAGTGGTCTGCTCAACGCATGCAACTTTATTAGCCTGGTTCAAAGCATTCCAAAAACGCAGCAATTAGTGCCTGAGGCTTAACAAAACACATTCATATCCACATCTACACAACAACATCAATATATACACACACACACACACGAGCACACACACATATACATAATCACACACACAGCTCACATAACCATAACAGTCGTTGTCCATTACGCACAAATTGCCAAAGGAGACGCCATCAGCAATTGAAAATATTTGCCTGTCCATTTTGTAGGTAGGCTCTCAGTTGTTTTTATAACCTGTACCCAGTGATAGCACATATGTGCAATTGGGTATACTCGACTTATAGAATCTTATGTACAAGATATGGTAGAATTTATTGCAACTTATGAGTTAATTGTAATCTTCAGCAATAGATTGAGGCGGACTTTAAAACTGGGAATGTTATAGATTAGGAAAATTGTTTTTTTTTTTTATCGTAATTTGTTGAGAAGATATCCTGGATTTCTGGTACATGCATTATCCTACAAATTTTATAAAGATTAAAGCATATTCAAGTTTAAATGGTAGCTGAACAATTTGTATTTATTATTTATTAAGTCTATATCAAATTCAATATATAAATTAATATTTTTATGATAATTATGATTATAATCCGTTCACATTTCCTTAATTTCATTAAATAATATCAATTTACATTGTGTTATTTTGCGTTTTGTCTCAGCTTAGTGGCTACAGGATATCTGCCAGTCGATTATTATTAACTTAATCATTCTTAATTGTAGTTTTTCAGCAGCTCTTCTTGTTGTTGATGTTGGCGCCCTGTTTGTGCTGATTAAACAGTGAGGCGAGGGCGCTGGTGATGGCGACGTTCTACACTCAGTTTAGTTGTATTTGCTAGTAGTTAGTAGAGCTTGTTGCAATACTCAGACTCGCATGTGGCACAAACCAATTGACCCAAATTTAAACCAGTTCACAAATAGCTGCAAGCATGCTGTTAACCAGGCAACGTTGTCGCATTGGGTTGCGACCCAGGCCAGGGAACACAAATGGAAATGGGAATGGTAATAGGAAAGGGTAGGGAATTTTAGGGCAACTGGACACACACGCATGAGTTGCTACAATAGTTACGAGTTGGCAGCTAGAAGCTTCCAGCTGTTGCATTTGTTAGAGTGTTTCTATGATTGCCGTTAATTGCATTGGATTGCATTACACACTTCATGAAGGTGTTATTAATTTAATTTCTCTATCAAGCATACGAAATGACATTTAGGTTCATAAAGGTCTCGCTCTCTCTCTCTCTCTCTCTCTTTCTGTCGGTATGTCTGCCTTTCCATTAGCTATTTGATATACATTTCATGCTCAATTAACTATATGCAACAAGTTGCAAGTTGCACGCTTTGACCTACCAATTGAGGCGTGTTTAGCTGGACAATTAAAAAGTATATACAAAAATTGTGTGTTGTTTATGTTAGATGAAATGAATTTAATTTCAGATAAGCTACAAATGATGTTTAAGAATCTGTTTAATTTAGCTGAAACATGATATTAATGATGCAAATAGTTAACACTCTAATCTCCTACTGGCACCGTTAGCTTAATTAGCTTTTGTCATCTGTGCGGAGCTGGAATAATAGTAACTTCCATACACTCTGAAACACAATAGAATCTAGGAATCGTATAATAAGGGAAACATTTCAGATCTCATATAGTACATCGTGTCTAGTATATAACTTCAGCTAGTTAACTACTTACATAAACTATAACTTACAGCTAGAGCTCAGTTTTCGTCGCCGCAAATTGCTTAGCCCACACGTGGAATAAACCAGAAGTCTAGAGTCTTAACTTCTAAACAATTTGGCGATAAACAACTGTAAGAAACACACAAATACACGGGCGACAGTTTTGTAGTTCTGCAAGTCTTGTTATTCCTGTTCCTGTTATTCCTGTATTTTTTTTTTTTTTGGTAAACTGATGGCAGCATTTGGTAACAAAGGCCAAACGGAGTTGTCTGAAACCGGCAGCGACGCTGTCGGAAAATTAGCGATTCAATGAAATGGGATTTTAAATGGCTGCAAACTTTTTAATGCGTCTAACGCTGTCCTGGATGTCCTTCGTGTCCTCATAGTCCACGGTGTTCTCGACATGTTTTAGTTTGTGTCTAGGGCGGCGCCACGGCCGGGTGCACGACCCGGGACGTCGACAAAGTTGTGCAACGCGAGTTTTTGCCACTTGCAGTTGCCAGTTGCCAGTTGCAGCCGCGGCAAAAACTTTTTAAATTATGCGCACATTTGCAGCGCCTCGTTTCTCTCGCTTTCTATGCATGTTGTTCTTGCCGTTGGTGTTGTTGCTGTTGCTGTTGCCGTTTTTGTTGGCCCCGCCGGAAATGGTCTTTGGCCGAAAGTGTTACACGCAGCGTGCAGCCGGACGGAAGGCGTGCGATGGCCCTGGAGAGGGTATGAGTTGCAAGTAGCAAGCAGTTGTTGCGCCACAGTTTGCCTGTCCTTTTGTAAATGCCATGGACATAGCACACAGCACGAGATACTGGCTTTTACTTGAGAATTTATGTATTTTTCCAATATCAATTTATTTATTTATTTTCTTTTACACTTAATGAAGAAACTTTCTAATTACAAAATTGTGGTTTCGCTTTTCCTTTTGCAGGACACGCAGTGCAGTTTGCTTTATGTGCAACGCACGCCGAGCATCTGTCAGTTTCTGGGTCTGAATGTGCCACAGGATGACGGAAGCACCAGCATCTCCACCACCACTCCAACAACTACAACGACTAGCACCACCAGCACAACCACCACCACCACCAGTATAACGCCAACGGGTAAGCCAACAGAAGCAGGCACAACTGCATCATCTGAACCAGCATCAATACCGGCAGCTGTTCCCAGCCCAACGGCCTCCGTGGGCAGTAAGTGCAGCTTGCCAAATGGCCTAATGTCCTTTTTGTGCTCATCTTTCACTGATCGTCATTTTACAGCCATCATGGGACTTATCCTGTCTGTGACATTCTTTGTGGCATGTCTCGGAATGTTTGCCTTTTCGCCGGCTCGAAGGCAACGCGTGCGTCGTCTCTTCCGGCGCAGCAGCTCAGCGGTTCGCTATTCCAGGGTAATCCGTTAATGTTCACAATAGTAAGCAAGGCTGCAAGCCCATAAAACTATAGATTGAATCTAAAGTATTAAATATATATACATTTTTAAATTAAAATTCATATATATGTACTTATATGGTAATTCATTTAGCTCACCTACCGAACAGAATCAGTTCAGTAAGGTTCGGGGTTCAGGATCTGTTTGCAGCCTTGAAAATACGTTATTAATCGCTTTTTACTAATCGAAGATCGGGCGTTGCAGGTGCAGTCAAACGAGGAGGCCAACCTGCTGCTGGAGCCGAATGGGGAGTTTACAGAGAGCGATGATGATATGCTACTCTAGAAAGGAAAGGATCAGAAGACATTCTCGATTCCAGGCTGTGGCCGGCAGTGGTGCGTACTGATTGCTATTCAAAAGTTAACCAAGAGACGTATAGGAAACTACACAAAGACATGAAAAATCCCAAAGTTTAGAACGTTCAACACCAAAGACAAAAAAAAAAACGCAACTGATTGTGAGCTAAAAACCTAATAATTAGTAGAAAAGTAATGGAAATGTTTGAGGAAATAATAATTATATTAAACTACTTACTTATGTACAATACGTCTAAATGACAACGACAACAACATACAAACCCAGTTAATGGAATTATATATGTATATGCTTAAACAATACTATATATAAATTATATATTTTATATACCTGCACTTCATATGTAAAGGCAAGCCCCCTACCAACAATTATAGATGCATATATGTAGCTAAATCCAAGGAATTGCATACGACAATTGCTTTCTGAACTCTAAAAGTATTTTACCCAAATAACGGAGTAACTGCTTGGTTCTCTTTTAACAATTAACTGCAGAATAACTTCTCTATATAACTATATTCTTCAGAATATATATCTGTAGTTTGATATTTGTATTTTATTTATATTCATGTTTGTTTTTCTTTTGTATGATATGAGACTGGGCAATATGTACTTAATTTTGTTGTTTTCCTTTTAACAATATTATTGATTTTTTAGTTTTTTAAGGCGTCTGTATAAACTATCCAGTTTTAATAACTACGAAACTAAATGTACACCTCTATATATATATGTATAAAGATTTTGAAAAATAAAACGAAATAAAGTATTATTTGTATGTCTTTTATTTGGAATCAGAGCTAAATGGTGGAGGTCTTTTATCAATAAAAAACTCAGACGAATACAACATCAACATCAAACGAATATTCGACCAAATATTTGTTTTTATTAATAGAGCGATTAGTTCTATTGGTACTTCCATCTAAACCTGAAATGTGCTTCCTTTACACAAAAATAAAATGCATTTCATTTAAATTTTAAAATATATTTTATTCATTGTATTTGCATACTGCACATACACAATTACATTCAATAATTGTATGTATTCGTAAATGAGTGTGTCTGCATAAATTTGTAGGTACCTTAGGTAATACATTTCAGAGACATATATATGACATAGCTACTTAATTGTACGATATTTTAATGCTAATTACATGAGTATATGCTGAACATGTTGATGTATGTATTTGTAGATTATTGAAATGGGAAATGATGTATTTATGCATAAAGTTGATATAGTGATGTAATATGTAGTAAATATGCCGTGTATGATGTGCATACATCTGATAATAGCATCGTTATAAAGTTGTCATTAAATACATATATATATATATATGTTGTAGAGGTTTTGGAAATATACAATGTTTTCCATTTGTTCTATATACATTCGTATTATTTATGTGATTTGAGATTCATATTAGGTAGTTTGCAAAAATGTAATTTTATTTCTTTTTTGGGAGTCACATTCAGTACACGGCACAGTTTATATGCTACTATTTGGATACGTCATATGTATGTATATGCATGTGCATTACTCAATAGCTTATATCAATAATAGATTGTACAAAATAAAGCTCAATTTGTTCAAAAGTTAGGTAAAACTTGAGATTCGTGCAAAACAAACGAATAATATTTCCCTTCAAAAATAAAAGTAATTCATTTGTGGTAATTCTTTAAGCTTCGCGTGCGGTTGACCTAAATATAAAATAATTACAATAAATGTTATCGATAAAGTAGGTATGGTATAATAGGTATAATAAATGTACAAATAATTACGATGCTAACACTTAACTTACATAAGGTATAAGTAAATAACACTAAACAGAGTGATAAGCTCTTAAATAGCTTAAATTCTTACATTTTTTTCTGTTGCATTCTTTTTAATTTGTTATATTATGTTTTCCGTTTATGTCTCATAACGTTATTTTTTTTTTAATATTCTTTTATGTCAACAAAGGCCACATGAAATATTGAAAATTGAAAAATTTTCACCAATTTGTGAGTATGGGATTTACCAGCAGAAATTGCTGAATGCGTTTCTAGTTAAAACTATTCTATAGAATGAAGCTAGACGGTCACATGCACACACCCGCATATACACACACTCACATACATAACTGCATTCACACATACATATTGTAACATAGAAATTAATATGAGTGCAATTTGAGTTTTTTGCTACAAAAATTTTGTCTAGGCTTTATACATTCAGCTGGAATTGGAATTGGTCATAGAGTAAGTGGATAGAGAGATGGATGATTTGTTTCTCAATGAAACAAGAGCTCCTCATCGGGCTCCAATTTATGCCACTTCTATACATCGCTTTGCTTGGCATTCGTGTTGATGGTAAAGGCGCCGTTGATGTGTCCATTGCCATGATGATGATGAAGAGCTTTGCCATTGGGCGCATACAGATTCGATAAGCCATTGGTGCCATTGCCAATCATGATGGCTGTGTGTGGTGTGCCACCATTCAATTTGGAAACCAAAGGATTTTTAGTTGTCTCACCAGGCGGTGTGGTCAATGTGGGTGACACCGGCGATGGCTTAATCAATTCCAGCTTGTCATCTGGGGAGCGTTTCAGCAATGATTTGATAAATGCACCATTACTCGAATTTCTGGTGGGTCCACGATGCGGCATGGCATAGAGTAGTCTGTCCCAGAACCATGGGTCACCCCACTTAATATAGGTGTTCATCGTCAGGTACGCCTTCAGCTCATCATCCAGCATCTTATGGTCCCCAATGTCCGAGTAGATGATGACAATGACACGTGAGACGCCATCATTTAATGCCGCTTTATGAGCTGCACGGAATTCCATGCGCGCCCAATCAGATTCAATGAAGTTCGAGCTAAGCACAATGATGGTTCGCCTTGAATCCGCAACGGATCTAATGATGTTTTCGGGTATGAAGCCACCAACTAACCAATCCCGTCCATGCAGACAGAGCTTATACTTCTGATTGCCATGCTCCAGCTTCGGCACAAGATGATTCTCGATGAAGCTCTGATCCTTCTGAGAATATGAAATGAAAGCATCGAATTTGCGATCCTTGTCGAGCTCCTCCTCCGTCACCAGACACATGCAGACATTGTGGGCATAGAGCCATATCTTAATCTCCTGCTGGTATTTGTAGTAGACGGCAGCACTTATGCCCACCAGGAAACCAGTTAACGATAGGATCACTATCATGGCAATGACTAGACTCCTTGGTTGTGGACATAGATCATATTTGCTGAGATCCATCAAGCGTGTGGGCATCTCAGCATCACTGCAGTAAATGTCATGTTGATCCAGAACTCGTTCATTTTTCGACTGTGTGAAGAGCAACAGATCCTTGGCATCGCAATCGCAGATCCAAGGATTCTGTGACAGACGTAACTTGAGCATGTCCATGCTGCTATTTAAGTAACTTAGAATGGTTGCATTAAGCTGTTCCAGCTGATTACGTTGCAAATCCAAATAGATGAGATTTCTGGGCAACTGATAGACCTCCAGTTGGGTGAGGTTATTGCCAGCCAGATGAAGACTCGTCACATTCTCGTATCCTGGAGCATTGTTATCCGGCAGCTTGAGCAGTGTATTGTTCTCCACATAAAGTTCATAATTCATAAGATTTGGAGTCAGAATTGGCAACTTGGGTATCTTTGTTAAATCCCCATTGGAACAATTAACGATCAGCGTTGCGTCAAAGGTTCGCACGAAACATTCACATTTGTGGGGACAGCGTCTCTCGTTCGGATCCTCCGCTTGGTCAAAGTCACAGAGCAACTCTTGCGGCTGTACCGAGCTCATTGGACGATCTTCCAGTGGTTTGGGCGCTTGGCAAATCAATCGATCTGTGTGTGTTACCAAATGTCTGGCATAATCTGGCTGAATATCTCCTCGTGTCACCTGCAGGAAACGAAGTAACGTGCAGTCACAGACCAAAGGATTATCATTTAGATCGACGTGAACTGTTTTCACTCCATGGACAAGATGCATCCCCTTTTCCAACTGCTGGAAGTTAGTTTGCTTGTAAAAGTGTACAGTGCGAATTTGATTGTGGGTCACATTGATGGTCAAATCAAACTTGGACACAAAGTCCAGATCGGGATAATCCAACCAAGTTAAATTGTTATAGCTTAAGTCAATCTCCTGCAGCTCGGGCATCGCATACTTCCAGTCGCTAAAGATACGCATCAATGAATTGTTCCTCAAGTTGAGGCTCGTCAGATTCCTAAGAGGACTAAAAGGAGATCCAATATCACCAACTGATTCCCGTGCCGTCAAATATTCCTGCAGATCGATACGATTGTTGGCCATATTTAGCTGACGCAACAAAGGATTGCCCACAAAGGCCTGAGGACGTATGGTTATCAATTGATTATCGTTCATCCGCAGAGTCTTCAGATTGCCCAGTTTGCTGAAAAGTTTCCTGTTAGAGTGAAATGAATGAGGAAGTTAGTAAGGATTAGATAAGGATAAGATAATATTTATATTATGATTAATTATTGAATTAAAATATTGCTTAAGTGATTACTACAACTTACGTGGAAATTTCCGTCAATTGATTCTCGGCCAGATTTAAGTTCTCCAGCTTCACCAAGTGGTTAAAGATGCCATCTGGCAGATGACTTAGACGATTCTTATGCAAATCGAGATTCACAAGGTTCACTTGATGATCCAACAGATGGGGAGGTAGAGTGTTAAGCAGATTATCCATTAGCGAAATGTTTATGAGTGCTTTTGAATTCTCAACGAGATCTGAGGGGATGGATTCCAGTTCACAGCGTAAATACAGATTGCGTAGCTCTGGGAGATTGGCAAAGAGACGCGATGGCAGGATTGACAATGCCACACGATTGTTTTGCAATTTCACCTGTTCCAACTTCTGATTGTACTGGAATAGACCCTCGGGCAGGGAACGGAAACTGTTGCCATTCAAGTTGATCTCCGTCATGTTGGTGAGCAGGGCAAAGACATCGGGTCGCAGCTGGACGATGCCATTATTATGCAGATCAATATCTTTGACAGAGGAGGCACCCTCAAAGTCATATTTGCTGAGATTGTGCAATTGATTGCTCCACAAATTCAAATGCATCAGTTTGTGCAGATCATGGAAGATGCCGCGTGGCAGTTGCTTCAGATTATTGCTGCCCAGCTCGAGGAACTCCAAGTTTCCCATATCTGCCAACAACTTTGCAGGCAACTCAACCAAATTGGCGGCACGCATATCCAACCAGTTCAAATGATGCATATCACGTAACAAATCCTCAGGAATGTAGTTCAATCGACGGGCGGCAAATCGCAAACGTTGCAGGTTCTGTAAACGCTCCAAATGCGTTCGTGTCACATTCATGCCGAGATCGTTGCCCTCAAAGAACAAGGCCTTGGCATTCTTGATACCCAAATTATCCATAATGCCCGCTATGGGAGTATGCAGGGGCAGAGGACAACGTCGGATCTGCACCGTCTTAATGCTGCCAATATTCAATTGTGGCATCTGCTTGTACTCCGAGGAATTTGTCACATTGCATTCGATATGCACTGCCGAGCCGGGCCGAATGGTTATCTTGAATTTGGGATTGAAACTCTTGCCGGGACAACTGATGTCGTATTCGGAGACCAAAACGGCGCATTCACACGACGATATGTTGAGATCTATGCAATCATCTCGCTCGAAGTCTGCCCCGCCCAGCTGCCAGCTGACCACTTGGAGCAACACCAACAGCAGCACAGACGGCGCTGCTGAGCTGAATCTTCGCATCCTGAAGTCCTTTTGCCGACTGAAAGTAGACAAAACAGTTTTCTTTTCAATTAGTTATTATGTTGTATACCTGATATGTAAAACAATTCTTAAAGTTATTGTTATTTACTATAATAATTACTACAGTAAACTCTTGCAAAGTAGAGCCAAAATAGTAGTTTGAATATTCGAACATTTTTATTATTTTATAAATGTAATTTGAAAATATTCTTTATTTTTTCTTATTTATTATTCATTATCAATAATTTATATTTATTATTTACAATTTAATACCATAATAAGTCTTAGCAGCATAAATAAAGTATTTAATGCTCTTTATGTTGTGCAACGCATAAAGAGGCAGTTAATTAAGCATACGCCCTGTATGCCAAAGACAGAGAAATTTAAATTTAACAGTGACAGCCACGTGATGGACACAATGGTCTTGAAGCGTAAAACGGATGCAGAAAAGGCAAATGAAACGTGTGGAAAACACGTGGGAGAAAGAAACTCAAGCGAACAGTCGACAGATGAAGGTACAAATGAAGCGGTCACATGAAGAGGGAACAACCCATTCGACCGTCCATACATCTCTCTGTGTCCTCCGGTCGAGTGTGCGTGCGTGTAAAGGCTACAGAGGGAAAGCTATGTTGCATTACATGTCGGTCGGACACACCTCGAAACTCCCCCAACTCGTAGGGACCTCAAACAGGTTGGCAGGACATCAGAATGCCTTCTCCGTTGTCATTCCAGCATCGGCTCTTTGGCAACTCTGTGGTGTAATTACGGTCAGGGAGTGTATAAAATGTTGTAAAATGTTTGGCTATTCTTCGGGTAGGTCGTGTGGATCGCATGTGGTGCGTCTGGGTGGTTCAACTGGTGGTGTTGGTGCACTTATGGGCATTGTGCATTTCATGAATTTGTCATGCGCTCGACTGTTGTTAAAGCTTTAACAGAATTTGGGGCGTCAGTCAAGGACCTTATCCTAGCTGACAATTAAATTGTGCCCATTACAAAGATTTTTGAATGGAATTCAATTAAAAGTTTCGCCTGCTTTTTCCACTTGTCACTTGGCCGTTAAGAAAGGGGACGGGAGAAGGGAAGGAGTCATCAGTTTGGGCAGCAGTCTTAGCTGCATTTGCCTTCGCCTGCGACTCCCATAAATTTGTTGCCTCTGACAGCTGCTTTTGAATGAAAATTTTGATAAGGCAATTTAATTATGCGCGCTGTAATTTGATTTTCAATTTTGGTGACTTTTCGCTTTGAGCCATCATCGTCTTTAGGGCGAACAATTTACTTGGCATTTACTTTTAATTAGACTACAACAATGATGGGCATTTTCACTGTCGCCTTTGGCAATCCAAATAATTACGATTATACATATTGGATTTCCTTTTTGGATTGCATTAGCTGCGCTTCGCTACCTTTTTGGATATTTAATAAGCATTAACTACGCTTGAACAGAGCCTTAAAGCCAACAGGGTATGCCAGCGGAACGGCAAAGGAAGTTTATTTCTTTATACTCATAATACATTAAACACAATAAATACGACCTCAAGCTAATTTCGCATTCGTTTTGCATTAAATATTTAAATGTATCTTTGAGTTTGTTATAGTTATAGACTAATCGAAGTCTCAGCTACATCTTCACTGTTTTGCCATGGCAATTGCTGCTAAGCCATTAGCTGAAAACGTTAACACGAATTGGGTTCAGTGTATTTGTGCATTGAGTATACGACTCGTTGTACAGTCAATTCGATACCCAAGCGTCGTCTGCCAAATCCATTTAAATCTCAACACCTGATATTCGCTTTGCCCCGACTGTCTATATGTTTATGCAAGGATCTAACTAAACATCTTGTCTGCTTTTGACTGTTTGTGTAGCCAACTTCAATTTCGCATAAAACTTTAAGCACTTTTCGCCCGTTGGCGGCCAAGTTAACCGTGCAACAACAGTTTGTTGTTGGGATAACATTTCCTTCTGCCTGCTATCTTCCTCTTGCGCTCTCTCCCTACCTCTCGCATGGCCACAAGGCGCTGTTTTGGCTTTTAAATTTAGCTTGGCTTATCTAAACAGGCTACGCTCGCCCGTCCAATTCTTGCTCCTATTCTTGTTGTTGTCCGAAAGATTTTAAACATTTATATTCACTTAAGAAAATTACTTTTAGCTTTTATGCTACGCTGGCCATGTAAATAACTTGCACTGAGCAAGAGACAGAGCTACTGCTCCACTGCTTTACATTGATATGCTTTAGTGCTTGTTTATGCAATCCAATCTAGGCGACTTCTCGTTGACAAGTTTTTCGAAAAGTATCCATTCAATTGGCAGCTCAAATGAGGAACAGAAGCAGAACGAACAGCAGCAACAATGTGAACAATATTTAATGAGGCCTGAGTTAAGCATTTGTGTGTGTGCGTGTGCAAGTGTGCGATTGTGTGTATGTTTGTGTGTGTGCGTTTGAGGGTGGCTTTGTGTGGGTATTTGAAATTGAAAGCATACTTTCGGGCAGGCAATTAACTCAGAGTGCGATTGCAGATGGCCTCGTCTTAACAAGGGGCACGGGGCAGAGTAAAGAAAGAGCGAGAGAGAGAGGGGTAGGGGTTTATGCCATCGGCACCTAATTCCAGCCTGGCTGGCAATTAAAAATAATTGTTAATTTTAAACGACTCACACACGACTGCAGAATTATCAAATCATATGAACTGAAGCCTGTTTTCTGTACCTTCTTCCTTCGTTCGCTCGCATTTGTCTGCTTAAATTAGACAAACTCTCTCTCTCTCTGTGTCCTCTGTGTCCCCCGCCACGAGTCGTTAATAAAGGTTAACGAAGTTCTGCCAACTCGCAGATTTCTCACATATTTACACACACGCACACACTCACACACACCTGCACATGGCTTAATATGTCGGTAGAGTGCGCATTTTTGCACTCACGTGCTCTTTTCCGGTATGTAACGGTACTAAATTCATTAGGCACACTAAATTACAACCGCAGCGCAGTACGAGGGGGGTAAAAGTAAAGGGAGACCTACAGGTATAGGGTCTGTCGTGCCAGTTGACGCCAGAGGTTGAGGTTTGCCTGCAGAGACTTTGGATTTTTATTGCTGCCGTTGTACAAAGTGCTTCAATGTACGCCTTTACATTTACACCACACACACGCACACACACATGCTCATATGGCTATATATATATGTGTGTGTGTGTGTGTGTGTTTGCCTGTCTATTAAATAGTCGCACCGCCCGCAGCGCGCCTTGGAAAATTGGCTTTCGAATGCCTGTGGTGCGCTTTATTACTGCAAGTAATACCAGCAACAACAGGAACAACAACACCAACAGCACTAACAACAACATGAGCATGGCATGGCATTAAATGCTTAAATATTTCTTAATTTCTTTAAAGTTGGATTAGAACAAAAGCCTTTTAATGCCGTTCGCCGTTTTAATGACATTGACATTTCAGTGTCGCGTTGCGTGCGGTTCACTGAATTTCCCCTCACAAATTTTCCATTTTAACAATTTCGTCTGGTCGTGCGTTTAACTCCCGAGAGAGTATGCTACAGAAAAGAGAGACAGAGTTAAGCCATTCATCAATCAAGTTGACTAATTACTCCAATTGTTGGCGTGCAACATCAGAGCAACAGCTCGTTCAAGTAAGAAATACACACACACACACACACACACAGATAAGCTCATTCACACATTTATACATTTACTGCACTTGTGTTGCATTTTGCACGAAAAATGGCAAAAGCAAATAAACAACAACTTGTTTAATAATTTCTTATTAAAAACTTAGAAAAACACAAAAAATAATAAAACACTTGTACAAGTTCTGACAGCACACAGATACACGACGCCCACACATACGCACAAAAAGTACACACATTTTACACACACTTCAGCCAAATCACTGGCAAGTTTTCAATTCAACTGACCAACTGCTCTTTGCTCTGCTTGCGGTTTTGTATCCTTCCTCTGTATGCACAAGTGTGTTGTGTGTGTTGTTGGGTTTTGGCAAAAGATTTCAATACTTGGAAACTTTCTAACAGTTGTGATCCAATGTTTATGGTGCCCAACGTGGTCTACAACAATTCGGCAATACGGCAAACACATGCCCCTAAAAATTGTGTACATAGAAGTGCCAAACTGGCAGCTGGGACATGTTTATATACAGCAGCAACTGCTTGAGGAAAATGAAGGGGGTGCTGAGTTGTGGAATGTGGAAGGGAGGTAGGGAGGTAGGGCACATAGTACAGTACTGATTTATTGGTATTGCTAGCTGAAGCCTTGAGTAAATAGTAGCTGGGATTGCTTATTGCTTTCCGCAGACCATGAACATGACATAAACATCAAGGCAGCTCTCAATATTGAAAAATACTTCAGGAAGCACAGACAGAAATAGAAGTTTGACATTATGCAACATGACTACAGTTTACATCTTTTTTACGAAAGTTTTATTTGAAATCAGCTGAGTTTACGATTCTCGCCCATGATTTTACATAACCAATTTATATATCATCTTAATATCAATAACAATTCAAGACAAATGAACAATTAATTATCTGAATTCTGCTGTATCAATATAATAGCCAGAGGCAAGTCTAATGACTACTAATTACAATAAGAGAGCACAAAAACAAAGAAATTTAATCTGCTTTAGCTTAATGTATTTATGAGAGGGCGTGTTCAACTAGATGGCATATAAATGTTGTTGAATTATTTACTTATATGCGAGTACGAGCCGGTATCTGTAACTTGCATCCTACTGAGACGTCGACCTGTTCTCAGAGGTGCTGTGCTGCTGTTGCTGTTGCTGCTGCAGTTGTTCATGCCGTAATCGGAGTCTGCAACACACAAGAAGCTACGACTAAAAATAACTGAAAACTGATTACGCAGTAACGCCTCCAAGTCCAAGACTTGCAACAACTTCGGCTTCAGCTTCAGTTGCTGTTGCTGTTTCTCTTGCGGTTGGTCGAAGCGTTCGTGTGGAACAGAGAAGAGTGGGAAGAGAGGAGAGTAGAGGAGTCGAGAGAATAGAAGAGAAGTTGCATAGTGCATCGGTTTCTCATAATAGAATTTTCTGCATCTGTGTGTAACATAATTACCTAGTATTCCCGCTATATAGGGTAGTATTTATCAAATTCATTATTTAGCTCGTCAAACTCTACTTAAAGATGAGATGAATCTATAGATTTTATTGATTAAATGTATATCCTTTTTTTAAATCTTAGATATTTTTTGTATCTCTAAACGTCTAGGGTATCTCTGGGCTGTTAATTATTAATGTAGTGTAGTAAAACACGACCTAAAGATGCAGGGGAAAACTGTAGATAATTTTGCATCTTTCAAATGTTAGCGTATCTTTGAGCTGTGCTTTGGGTTTGGGGCAAAACTTATGTTGTACCTTAACTAGCTTTTCATTATAATAATTTGAGATGCGCCAGTTGTTAATGAGAGCTGCTGATGCTGATGCAGATGCAGTTTACCAAACATCTAATGAGCTGTGCACAGCCAAGAGCTCCCACTTCAAAGCCAGCGACAAATCCATGAGATACTCGTTTCCCATGCCACGCTCATTACTCTAAGCTGCCAGCTCCAGATGCAAGACGAGGGGAGCAAAATGCGCTGAAAGCAAAGACGAGCGCCAAGAGTTCAAGTTGCATGCATCTCAGACAACTAAGCAGATGCAAGCAAAAAAAAAAAAAAAAAAAAAGAGGGTTAAGACCTGATTTGCGTATGCCTCACAAACGAAGGGCTTTTTAGCTGAAAGGCAGCGCATTGTCTGTGGCAAAAAGAAAGGCGCTGCCTGTATTTTCACAAGAGAAAGATACCAAGAAAGAGTGTAATAGAGAGGTAGAGTGAGTGTGAGCAGTCACAAAGTGAAAGGCTTTGTAATGTCATTTGTCTGTTAATCATGTTGTCTTCTATAAGTTCTTGCAAAGTTTTAGCATAATGCGCTCGTGCCGAAGACAAACCAAAGAAAGAACTTGTTGAGCCCTCAACCTAAAGGGCAAACCAAGAGAAAGAGCAATCAAAGTCGAGCATGGTCACGGGTGGCGTGACACAGGGGGGACGCGGGGACAAGAGACATGGATACTGGGCACAGCTTGAGGCACACTTTGTCCCGTGTGCGTGACGCATTCAAGTTTAATGGGCTTCCATAGTTATTGTTGTTGTTGTTGATGTTGTTATTATTATGACGAGTATTGTTGTCCGCAAAGCGGTTAAGACTGACCACTTCTTGTTTACCCAACTCAGCTCTAACCAAAGTCACTCAAATGGATACTTTGTGGTCGTCTTACCGAACCACCGTCGTCATCAGCGAGCTCTTCGATTCTTGACTATTTCTTGACTTGTTTAGTTTTGGTGGCAGCGCAAACATTTAACGAAAATTGATTTCCACTTTCAACGTGCCGACAATCCACTCCAATCCGCTAGCTACTTGCCACATGCCACATGCCACTCACCACTCAAGTGCAGTGCAAGTTGATGTCAAAGTTTTCTGTTGCTTTTGATTTCAGCAATTTGCAGCTAAATAATTTTGAGAAACTTGAACTCAAAGAGCTTTTAAGCTCATGTGTTAATTGAAATCAATTAACCATATATCTGTTCTAAGCACAGCTTAAAGCTCTTTACAGTAGTTTTCACTCAAGGCACTTAAGATTAGTAATCGTAACGATTCATTGTATACAATTAATATATTGTATGCTTAGATCTTAAAGCTTCACGAAGTAGCTAAATAATCATAAGCTGCTTTAGTACAAGTGTTTCTGTTAGCTTGATTTAATACAATTAAGCTTGGCTTAGAGTTTGCAATCTAAAGCTACTTTAAGGAGCTTCCATTCTTCCTATTTCGATTTTTGTATATTCTTTGTTTACTTCGCATCATTGCCTATGAATTGATGTCTAATGCTCCATCTTTGTCGTGTCCACCCCGTGTTAACTCAAACTTAAACCCCATCTATTGTAGACTTGTTGAGGCATTACTTGGCCATTTCCTTGGGCGTCAGTTGCCATTTATTCCATTTATTCCACTCCCAGACCTTCAACGTTTCCTCTTATGAACACTAGCTCTCATTCTTCTCTCGTCTCACTCTTCGCTTAAGCAGCTTAGTAAATTTATGTGCAACTTCCACACATACGCATACGCATACTAACACGCACACGCATACGCACACTCACACACATTCGCACGCACACTCAGAGTCATTCACATAAATAAACAACTGGAAAAGGCAACGATGGCAACTGGCAGCTAAATAGAAATAAAATAATAGACCTGCTTGCATAGTGGACACGTCTTCAAATGAAAATGTCGCCCATTGGCTTCAACAGTTTATTATGCAAGTGTATCCCCATCGGCTAAAGGCAGTGGCTAGAGCATTACTCCAGTACTCGTATTGTAAATAATACAGCGTAATGCCCAACCTGCCAAGTGTGGCCGGAGAACTTGGCCTGATTGTCAAGGGACGCACAGCGCGTACACTTCAATTACGAGTTCCAAGAAACAGCCAAGACGATGACAACGACGATGATGACGACAACGGCAACGACGAAGATGGAGACGGAGACGATGACTTTGCGAATGCCGCCTTTGGCATAGCGCTGTCTTCAATCTTCTGGGACTGGTTCTACAACTACTTAATTTTGTCGTGGCCACAGCACTGGGCACAAGACGCATTCAAGCTGCCTTAGTGCGTTCTTTGCGTTCTTGCTTATGCTTTCTTGAGATCTCAGTTGTGTTTATTCTGTACATTTATACCCTGTAAGCATTGAGTAAGGGGGGTAAGGTTTTTCAAGACTCTGCAAGCATATGTATGCACTTATGTATTTAAAAATAAGCTCATTTAGTCTTTAATCTACCCATAGGGTATCTCGCTAGTCGACTTGTCCATGTTACTTATTTTTTTTCGCCTCTTTCTGTTGTATTGTCCATAGCTTGGCCCTCATAATTTGCGCTTTGTTTTATTGCACGAGTTGCAGGCTGCTTAATGCGCCGCCACCAAGCATTGTATTGTTGTATTGTCCAGCACAACACATGCATATACATATACGTATACCACTACATATACAAATACAAATACATATACAGATGATGCAGACCCATAGCTCTTATTGTTGAAATGTAAGTCACGTTTAAAGTTTCGCGTTCTGTGCCCAGCACAGGGACCATAAATGGGGTTTGCTTTACAGTCGTCTTCGTTGAAAGTCTCGGGGCCCCATTTATAGCGCTAATTGTGTACATTTTGTAGCGCTTGTTATTTAGAAATGTGCACGACTTTTTGTTGTTGTTGTTCTCACTATTGTTGCGGCTTCTTCGGGCCATGACAATTGACAACAATTCTGGCATCTGTTAAAGTGCCATTAGTAATTTTGGACAGATGCCAATGGACAATTGGCTTTTTATTGCCTCAATATAGCATGGATTCTATTAAGCCAGGATTAGTTCTCGATTGATGCAGCACTTTAGTCACTTTAAATATGTGCAATAATCAATCCATTATGATAAAAGCATTTTTTTGCGTATTTAAATACCCTGTAACAAAAGCCGTTGAAGGAGGATGTGTATACGGAGCGGCAATCAATCTTAGTTATCTCTAGCTTTAATTCATAGTTTAACTTTAGTCAAAACTTATCTGTGAAATAATAGGAAATGTAATATTGGTTCAACTTTTTAAAGTATATCACATCGTTGATCATTTTTCATATTAGCACAATACATAATACATTGAGGGATATTTAAATTGCCAATATGATGAAATATTTATGTGTTACCATGGATTATTTGTTCATATATGCGCTGATTGCGACCTGTGGCGGATGTTTAAGCAATGCCCTGAATCATTTGTAATACACACAAGGATACACACACACACACACACACATTGTTGCACATGCAAACAGCAACCGCTTCCGGTTATTTATTCTCCACTAACACCGACAAACAGCCAAACGATGGGACTTCAAATCAATGGACTGCGAAAAAATATTACAAATAATATACGATTCGAAAACAATAGAAATATGTAAAGACCCTGTACTTAACAAGTTCATAGAGTCTCTTAGATTTGTCGAAAGTGAAATTTACGTAACAGACAGAAAGCCAAACTATACATATCAGCAGCATAATCAGCAGCAACAACTGAGTCGTTAAAGTAAATGTTAGTTGATCTCAGATACTATAAGAGCTAGATATTGAGGGTTTCTCACAGTCTAGTTCGCTCAATGGTAGACATTCCAGTTAGTTTATTATTATTATTTATCTTTTATTAAAAATATTTGAGTTTATTAAAAATCACGGAAAAAATCACATGAATTTCTTTGAAAAGGTTTTTTCATTAAACTATTTGACCTTCAGCGTTTGTTGTTTTCGCTGGGGGCATTACAAATGCATAAATATGTAAGGGCTCTGAATTATCTTCATGAAATATTCTCGTATTCTCTGTTGAAGTGGGCGCTTTGTATTTATATAGATATTAACATTTATCATTGATGGGACATTGCTTAACATATCACACAGTTGCCGCTGGACACGGATGTTGCAACCGCAGCTGCAGAGGCGATAAATAAAGATTAAAATCTCTGAAATGTGCACAAAAGTGGCTGGCACTTCATTTCAATTTATGCATTTATATTGTATATGCATGAGTATACATAAACAGGGACTCATACACATACTCATACGCATAGGCCGTGTGTCGTGGCTGCAAACAAAGAATAAATCAAAAATCGTTGCATACTTTATGTCTGGCCCCATGATGGGACATACAATAAGCGCAGCGCCATGTTTCAATTGCAAATGATTTAAGCCGCCAAGTCGTCAGCCAGTAAAAAGTAAAATCATTAAAATAAAACGAAAGAAACAAGTAAATACCAAAATTTTCATGACATTGTGTATACGCACTGTGGTGTGCATTGAAATTCACAGCGTACGTTGTGATTTTCCTTGTTTTGCTTTTTATGTACGTCACGGCACTCGCGTTTGTCACGCTCTTCCCGCTCTTTTATAGCCATTAAATCAGAGTGCAAATAAAAGAAAGTAAATAAAAAGAAGATATAACCTTCGTCGAAACGGAAGTGTTGCATGGCCTTTGGGCTCAAATGAAATGCTGAAATGTTGTCATAAAAATGCGAAAATTCGTAAAGTGCACTTTATGCGAAGAACGCCTCGATACTCGTGCAACAATTTGCAATGGAATGAAAATATATTGACTGCCACCACACAATACAGATGAATGTGAGAAGAGCTGTAGATATTCATGCTTTAGAAATCACAAGGATAATTATGCCAAAATACTTTTAGCTATACAAGGGAATACAAGGCGTATTATGCAAAGTATTTTATAGTGTGGCAGCTGTTTAAATTTTCATGTGAGTTTGCTCGACATGCATTCATCAGGCAATGACGTTTTAATTACATTTTAATATGCGGGCCACAAAAATTGCAATAACGTCATAATCGCAGGCATATACTCATATATAAGCCAACACACAATTTGGCCTAATTGGTTGCCACAAACTGTCGGTGTCATGTGGCAGTTGCACGCTCTGTTGCTGCCGCTGCTGGCGACACATTTGAAAAAAAAAACCATAACATAAATTCAGTTTATGCTAAATACGCATGAACATTTTGGAAATGCATAATAAAAAGCAATAAACAAACACACATACACACACACGTACACATACACAAGCACAGTAGCTAAACCCATCAGTTGCAGGATCAGCTAATGCCCGCTTTGCTTCTGTTGCCACCAACAGTTGCATTAATTAGTTATTTGCCCCCATTTCGGGGGCAAGCGTATGTGGGAGCAAAGTATGATGGGTGGGGAGGGTGTTAGGAGTCAGGGGGAAGTGTGTGGTTTGGTCTCTGTTGCGTGTTGAAACTATTTCATATGCAAATGTAAATTTAATGAGTCGTTGAAGCTGCTGTCCCTATCCATTGGTGTTAATGTTGTGCTTGTGTGTGTGAGTTCACATATTGGATGGCAAATATTTTGTTAATTTTAAATTTTAATTGCAGTCGCTTGTTTGTAATTTTTGCATAATTGTGCGCGGGCGGTAGATGACCTCACATTCGTTGACAGTCGACAATTAAATTATAACATTTATTGGATTGTTAGTCGAAAAATATATGTACATATATGTGTGTACATCGAGTGAGTGAGTGCAAATGAAATTTAAATTCACATTTCATTGTGCGTGAATAAATACAATTATTTATGAAATGCGAAATAAATTTAATTATTTATGCATTAAGTGCGCATAAAATCAAATGAAAGCAAACCAAAACTAAGTTTGGCCTGTCTTTGAATTTTACTACTAATGCATTTCAAAGTGACTGTGCATTTCATTCTGCTCCAACCCGGCTGCTCTCCCTCTCTCTATCTTAATTTCTGTCTCCCTCTGTGTTACCCTTTCTTCTTATTTTTGCAGTACCATCAACATAGTTGCTGAAATTCAATTAAGTGGGCGTCTTTCACTGCACAACATCCATTATACAAAAACAATATACTGCCCTACATACACCTATGTCAATGCGAGTGCTGACTAGTTGGTCAGTCGGCGCTTAAACTTTAAATCTAACAGTCAGAATACCCTATAAACACAAAGAAGGCTCACAGGCTAGGGCAAACAGAAGCAATTAGATTTGATATATATTTGCAATTCTTTCACTTCGTTTATAGAGAATCTACTGGGTAGCTTCTAGTCGATCACTGGTGTCTCCAACTGTGTTACATGCTTTTCAGTTGCGCTGTGCGAATTTAATTAAATTCTTCAGCTCTTTGAGCCGCAGGATCGCACTTGACGCATAATTTGTCTAGCAGTTGAGAGTTTTTTTTTGTTTTTGTTTTTATCTGTGTTGCAGCAATGCCAGTTACGAGTTGCTTTTGGGGCACGCAAAAGTGTTGCATGCTACAGGCGGTATGTGCGCTGTGCTTCTGTTTGTGTTTGTACGCCGCACCAAAGAATATAAATTGTTGTGCATGTTTATCTCACCAATGCAGCAAAAGAGAATGAACCATTTTTGCTTCATTTTGTTTGCATGCCACACACATTGACACACACACCCAGACACATTTACAAATATATACATACACATACATAAACAATATAAAAACACACAAAGCATCAAAAAAAAACCAAAATGAAATATAAAATGGTTTCGAGAGAGAACATTTTTTGCTTGCACGCATTTTGTGTATGATGAAAATAAAATATGGTATATAGTACTTCTTAGTTTTGTGTGATGCATGACAGTGAGTGATAAAAGTTATGATCTCTTTGGGGATTTCACTTCGAAATTTATAACTCTTGTCTACGCTTAGATACCCTATGCAAAATATGCTTAAGGCGTGTGCGAAACGCCGCCGCGATCGGTTCACTGCGAGCTCCGCAGTTGTTAGCGAGGAATAATAAAACCCAACACGCGGTTCGCTCGTGCCCACAGGCATCCCTTGCTTGGCAACGCGCGAAGATGCCCCGCCATGAGGAAGGAGATAATGGGGCAGCTCACGACGGATGCCGTATTAAAGCTGGCGGCGCAACAACGACAACTGCAGGAGAGGATGACCGAATGGCTGTGGATATCGTTTGAGCGCACTACAGCATGCGCCCGGTCGCAGCCGCCAGTGATCGGCAAGTTCGCAAGTTCCGAAGGAAAGGATCGGGAGGGTCCCAAGCGGCGGACACAACGAGAGGAATCCATCAGGAGACCTTCCCGGCAGGCGCCGTCTCTTCAGCGAGCAGCCATTGAGTCCCCGGTGTTGCCATTGTTCGCCAGCCGTACCCGTAGTGCGCTTCGAGCCGATCGAGATGGAGTCGTTGCCCCAAAGAGGTCCAAAAGAGTCATTGCTTTGGCCGAGCTGCTTTTAGTGGCATGCCAGTCGCCACATACGATAGCATCGTGGTACAGCGTTTCATAGATGGTGTTCGGGAGACCACGTATCACACGCCGCTCGTGATGGTCGATCCTCCTAATCTGGCACGGGCACTGGAACTCGTTCAGCGCGTTAAAGCGCACAGCTGCCGACATGCGACCGGCACCGTGATGTATGTTGCAAAGGTAACCGACGAGCCACAGCCCGGTTCGCCATCGAGGAGAAGATCGAGACGTCCCCGACCAAGAGGCCTGAACCACTTCGAGCGACACCACGCTCAGTCGTACCCTTCGGGAAACTAGGAGCAGCCAACCTCCTAGGGTTCAGTCACAGCACGCCTCACCCGCCCAGCCCCATCGAAGTAAGTAAAACACCACTGACTCCTAACCGGATACCCGAATCGACAACCAACTTAGCCAGGGACATGGTTACGCCACCTTCGCCAACCGTCCACGCCTCCTTGTGTGCACGGGATCGGCCTGAGTTCCTCACCTCGACCCAAGCTCGGCTCGAGTTGCCGGCAGCCAGACGCAGCGCCCCTTCACCCGAAGTTGAGCCCTTCCTGGCCCGTTTGTTCGAGGAGCCGCCGCTGGAACGCGAGAAGTCAGCCGAGACGCAGCCCCTGCCCATAAACGTCGATCTCCGCATTATTCCGCCAGTTGAAGCGACGTATGCCGTGGGCGCGCTACTAAATCGCAATGCTATACCAAAGCCACTATCATGCACACACTGCAGAGTGATGCTCCAGGGTCCATCCATGCAGTGACAGTAGGCACAGCCTATTTTCGTTCCAATATATATAACTCTCTTATTTTGATTCTCGCTAAACAAGCAATTGTTATTATTTTTCATGCATATTAAGTGGTAGTAAAAATAATATTTATGTTATATTACCTTTTTTCCGTTTTGTATTCTTTATCCCTTTTCTTTTCCCGTTTTATTATTTGTTTGATTTCTTTATTCTATTGGTGTTCTACTGCAGCTCGTTGTACATTTTTAATGTATTTTTAAGCAATTTACTGCAAAGAGAAAGAGAAAGAGAAAGGGAAATAAAGAAGCGTGAAAAATATGCAAAATAGTAGTCAAGAGTAAAGTTGCCTACAGAATATATACTCGTACAACATGGCAAATCTCTAGAGAAGATGTAGTTGGAGGCATCTTATTACCATTTCAAATGAGCTACAGCGCAGAATGTTTCTCAGCGACTTTTCAACTTTGCCACTTTTGAGCTAAAAGTGGTTACAACACACGCATGTGTCTACATATGTGTGTGTGTGTGTGAGTGTTGGTTTTATTATAGCACTAATTATGTCATACATATGCAAAAGTGGCAAACATGGCGTCGACGGGACGAAGTCCCCCTCTCAAGTGTGTATACATGACACGCTCGTGTAAGCCACTTAAATTTTAACGCATACCTAATGTCTATTCATGAGTACCCCCCATCTCCTTTTCCGCTATATATGAGTGTGTGTGTGTGTGTGTGTGTGTGTGTGTGTGTGTGTGTGTGTCTGCGTTTAATTTAATTAAGCTCACTGCTACTTAGCATTGCATGGCCATGCATCTGAAAAACCATTTGCAAGTCAAGTGTGCGTTCTTTGCCGGCAACCTTGCCACATACACAACTTGGTGCAAGTTGGGCTGAGTTGAGATAGGATAAAAGGCAATAGGTTGAGTTAAGGATGCCACTTGGCATCAACCAGAGCAAAAATAAGGTAAAACATGGCAAAAAATTGCTTCAAGTGCAAGAAAAACGATCTTTGTTGTGCTTGGATTTTAACTCGACAGTTGCAAGAAATACATATGTATTTCAACTAACTTTTTATGCAACAACAACTTTCCTATATTTGTTTATGGCTGCTGAGGAGCTAAATCAAAAAAAAATATATATATATATTCAAATTTTTCAAGTGGTTCCATTGATGAACCATTCGATTTAAATATTAATTTGAATTCTCATTTCAACAAAATATCAAATAAATAAGCTTCAGCTCTGCCAATTGAGAGTGCTCGACTAGTAGCTACCTTGTAACTAAGTTTGATAGAGAATGGTCCATCCGTTTTTTTTTTCTTCTTAAATTCTTAGCTTCATGACACCTCTTTTCACAAGTATTAGAGGGTATGCTAAAACACGCATAACATTTTAAAGTACAAAAATAAACATATTCAAAATCATGGAAAAACACAAATCCTTTCAAATAAATAACAAATTTATCTATCTGTAGGCAAAAGAGGTCAAAGTTTGTAATTTCAGTTGTGTCTTGTTTGAAATTCCAATTACTGTGAAGCTGCATCAATTTAAATATTTTGAGGCTGCCTCATAAATATGAAATCACAATGTTTTTGTTTATTTATTTATTTTGTTATGCACATACAAATTGGAATTGGCCAACACTTTGTCAACTTTCTTGTCGTCTTATCATTGTGTACCCCAACATAAAAATGTCTAATTGAAGCTTATACGTAAATTTTTAATTATATCCCAAGACTTGTAGTTTATATATTTTAAGAATGTAGAACTATTATTATTATATACAATTTAAAGTTTTCCATTTATTGGCATTTACATGACAAGTTTCATTATGCTAAGTATTTAAGTTGCTGCCGCATAATGTTGCGTGTTCATTTGAAATTAGAGTAAAATAAAAATCCATTTTGCATAAACTGACTGCCATCCATTGCACAAATGCCAGCATTCAACGGCTTTTGCTTATTTCCAGCAATTAAATAGGTTTGTTGCTATACATAACATTTTCGCATATATTCGTATAGACAAAAGAAAACATGTTATTACATGTCTATGTCATGTGTGTGTGTGTATTTGTATGTTTATGTATGTGTGAGTGTGGATGAATGTTTGTTGCATGGTCTGAAAACCGCAGTCCATTGCTGCTGTTTGTTGTCTTTGTTGCCACATAATGTTGCTGTTACTGGGGCTGCACTCGAATCCAGCGATGCATGCAACGTACTCCACCACTTCACTCCTCCATCTCCCACACACAACACTCTCTGTCCGTCTCTCTGTCTGTCTGTCAGCTCCCTTTTGAATGCATTTTCATATTGAAAATCACTCAAGTGGCAGACCGACAACAACAGCCGCGTGTTTTGTGTGGCAATTTTGGTTCTTTAGCGCAACAAAAAAGAATACAAAACCGTAAAAAATAATAAAAAACAAAAGCAGACTTCATGTTAATGTTAAGAGACGCACAGTGGAGCCGTATAATGAGCGCCTGTTTAGAGGCAAACCCCAATGGATGTTAATAAAAGTCGGCATGCATAATTTCTATGGACAGACATATTTACTGCCCTACCTCAATAAGGTATTTCAGTTCCTTAGAAGATATAATTATGGAATGAGGATCATCATATGGTAAGTAATATTTTAAACGAAGCTCTGAACCGAAGCTTTTAAATATAATATATATATATATATAAATATTCATTCATATAATTGTGTTTATAAAAAAGGGGGAAACTATAAAAACAAACATCTTAAGCTATATCCCTTAAAAAGCTAATAATTCCTTCAATCAAGTGTCTAACAAGAACTTTGTCTTTAGGGATTCTTCAAGCCAATCTGCAAACCCAACATTTTGCTGTATGGTTCAAGACTTTGAACCAAACCTCACCTACTTCAAAAAGTTGGCAGTTATTATAGGTTATTATATAATTATGCTTGTATTTGAAAGTGTATTTCTACTTCGTTGCTTTCCCACTTTACTTCACCACTTTTATAATGAAATGTGCAAATGTGTTGCTGGGCGCAACCAACAGATGCACTGATCCCCAACTTCCCCCATTTTCCCCTTCACACACACAACAATTTTAATAATTTTTAACTTGCTTGCATGTGTGTGTGTGTGTGTGTGTGTTCTATGGTTGCACTCGCCCTGCATTTGTACATAATTTCATTGCTGCCAGCTTTTTTCGCTATTTATATGAAGAGAAAAAAATGAAGTAAGCACCACCAGCAGCAGCACCACCACCACCACGCAGTTGCCCCACCCTCGAAGCTTTTAGCTACTTTGCTTTGTTTTTTAGTTTAGTTGCTAATTTATTTGTCTAGATGTATGCATGCATTTGAGTCCGCCAGCCTGTATTCATGCAACTTGTGGACTGCGCTCTCTTTTGTGTGCCACTTTTCGTATTCCCGGCTTTTTTGGATAACATGCTTAAGCTCATCTGGCGGATGCAGACGCCCTTTGCACCACCCAGCAGCACCATATCCACAACATTAACTTGTTCTTTCTCTATCCGTATCTGTATCTGTTACTTCTATATTTACTGTGCTATGCTGCATATTTATAAACTGTAAATTTGTAATTACATACAAACAGAAGCTACAGTATTTGTATTTGAGTGTGTGCATTTGTATCTGTATCTGCATCTGTGTATCTGTATGTGCATCTGTTTTGGATAAAATGTATCTTTTACACTGTGTTAGCTGCATGTGCATAATTTTCGCTTGGTTGCCTTCTGCTTTATTCAGTATATATGCAGTTCGTTCTAACAATGCTAATGAAAGAATATGAAAGCCAGTATATGGCTTTCGGCCATTCCTTGGCTTTGTTCAACTTTGTGTGTGGCTTTCTTTGCCTTCTTACTGTTGTTTTTGCAATTGTGGCTTCGATTTCACATTATGAAAACTTAGATTGTTCTTATAGTTTTGCATTTCTCCTTTAATCAATTTGGTAACCACATTGAGCCAGGAAAATCAGTTCTAAGCATTCTCTACACCACATTGTTTTTGTTGTTCTTGTTATTGTTATTGTTATGCAGCGTGTTAATTACACAAAGTGCGACGGTGGGTCTCATCGAAAAGTCAGAAAGTTACTCGCACGCGTAAAGAAGTTCCTGCTTCTGGTTGGTGGGGAAAGTTGTTACAGCCACAGGAATTTTATGCGGCGAGGCTATAAATCATTTTTCATTAGCTCACGCATGAGCTCAGCTCCGACACATAAAGAATTTTGTTGACTTTGGGACAGCTCTAAGAAGTTTAAGCCAGAAATTCTTTTGGTCTGCTCTTTATGTTTTGCATGTTCAACTTTAATTGAAATATATGACTGACCCCAAAAAACCGAATATAAAAAGGCAAAAGTAAAGGTGCCTCCTGGACAAGCGCACGAAAAGACAGATCCCGTTTCTTTATATAAGTGAATTTATTTTTTTCTTTATTTGACCTTTGTGCATGTACTTACTCAACAAAAAGAAAGCACAACAAAAAAGCAAAGTTCTCCGCATTGAACCTTGAAAGATTGTATTTTATTTTAACCCACTGCACGGAATAAAAAAAACAACAACGTGAAAGAATAAAATACGAAAATGGAAAAATCAACTTTTTGTTGACTTTCTTTTTCTGTATCTTCTTCTGCCTTTCCCTTTGCAATCAATTGCGTGGCGAATAAATACCGTGTTGACCAATTGAAAAAGAAACAAGAAGACAACGAAAAGATGTCTTGGAATGCACAGTTGATATATATCCATACCAACTAGGGGATATACATCTATCTACATCTATATCTATATCTATAACTATATCTATAACTATATCTATAACTATATCTATATCTATATCTATATCTATATCTATATCTATATCTATATCTATATCTATAACTATATCTATATCTATATCTATATCTATATCTATATCTATATCTATATCTATATCTATATCTATATCTATATCTATATCTATATCTATATCTATATCTATATCTATATCTATATCTATATCTATATCTATATATCTATATCTATATCTATATCTATATATCTATATCTATATCTATATATCTATATCTATATCTATATCTATATCTATATCTATATCTATATCTATATCTATATCTATATCTATATCTATATCTATATCTATATCTATATCTATATCTATATCTATATCTATATCTATATCTTTCTACAGATCGTATATACCCGCTTAATGCATCTGTTATGGGTATATTAAAACTTGTGAGCGTGTCGCACTCATTATATACAAAAGCAACAACAACAATGCGTTGGACATCTGACGCGGAAATTTGCAAGAGCTTTAAATTAACAGCAATTCGTGGGGGAGTGGTCAGAGAGAAGCGGCGAATGGTGGTTGGGTGGGGCGTAGGTAAGAGTTGGCAGCTCTCGCGCTGCGTGTTGTCAGCTGTCATCGTCTGGACTTCATTTTATATGCCGACAATTTCTCATTATAAAAATTACGGCGCCAGCATCAGGCAGGACAACAAACAAGGACAACGGACACTGATGCGTTGCTGGCCAAGAAATGCTGGGCTGGTAGTGAGACAGACAGTGAGAGAAAGAGAGGGGAGAAAGTGGGAGTTGGCAACTGCATGACAAACAAGTCTGCATAAATGTCAACTGTCATGCTTGGGAAATTTGTTTTCTGTCCTCAAACTGTCAAGTAATTTATTGTCCGCACTGTGCTCGAATTATTAACTTTAAATGCAAAAGTTTTTCAAGTAGTTTTCGGCTAAAGGCAAGCTCATTAGCGCCCTCTGTTGTCAGCAGAGTCGACATTTTGGCCAACATATAAATCATGGTAGCATGTCATTAACTAGCGATAAAGCTGTCATAAACAATGCAACACATAAATTGCAAGACAAGTGAGGAGAGGAAAATCAGAGAAAACAGAAGAGAGGGGAGAGACAAAATGGGAGGTAGATAAGGGAAACATAACAATGACAAATATGCAAATCAGTTACAATGCTCAACTGTAATTTGCAATTGCATTGCGATACAGATTAATTGCTCATTTGCTTGGCATTGTTTTCCTATTGAAGCCAAATTTAACGACATCTTCTGAACTGCAGTTCTTGCAGTTTTTGTATTTATTGAACTATATTTTTGCAATTTCTGCAATAATTCAACATCCAAATCGAAGCCGTTTCAGAGAAACCATAAAACTTTAATTTCAACTAAGAAAATGCAATTTTAATATATTTTGTTTGACTAAAAATTGCACCAACTTTCGAAGAACAAGTTTTGAGTATTTTTTCGTGCATTTAATGACTTAATTTGGAATGCAGATGCAAAACAAAATACAAACTGCAAACGAAAAAAAAAAGGCGGAAAAATAATAATAGAAGAGTTGTAGAAATAAAGACGGGGGGCCATGGCACTTTACAAATTACAACGCAGTAAAAATTACAAACTGCAAACTATTTTGGTAACAAAAGTATTTTTGCAACACTGAAAACGGCTGGAGTACATGCAAGTGCCGTTAGCCATGTTGCGGGAGGTACAGGGGAAATGAAGGGGATTGGCAAGAAATCTAGGTTCAAGGAATGACGTGACGCAGCGAAAGAGAGCTTCAATTACGAAAGGAGTCAAGTTGTATGCTAAATATTGTGGTTTGTTGTTTGTGGCTGCATTGACATGTAAATGACCTTTAATTGATGGGCCAGTGTATTGATTGAGTGCCGGGTAAGCTTAGCGCAGGTGACTGGAGTGGGTGGAAGCACAACTACTTTACTTGCCACAATTTGCATTTAGCCGCAGTCCAGGCAGGCGGACAAGCGTACAAGCTTCTGTTTTAGAGTGCCTCGCCCTCGTCTAGCTTTTAAATTATTTACATGCATGTCGGTAGCTTCATCTGATTGCGTTGTGTTCAGGTGAATGTGGATGTGGATATAGTGGTGGTGTGGTTGAGGGTGGGAGTTTTGGGGTGTTGGTTTGTGGGAGCGGGATAAGCGCGTGGAAAAAGCGCAGCCCGGCAAAAGGCAAAAATGAAAATTTATCGCAAACACATACTAAAAAGGCCAAACCCGTGGCTTTCAATCTTTGTGCAACCCATGTGCTAGGCTAATGGCTTTTTCATGTGTGTTTCTCTCTTCTTCTCTCTCTCTTTCTTTCTATCTCGCGCTCTCTCCGTGTTGTATATTTGTATGGCTCGCTGTCGCTTCAGCACTTCCGGCCTGTGCCGGAAGTTTGCATGTTTCTGTATCATTGCTAAGAATCTAAAGCGCGCTAAAACGAGCGCTTTAAAAAAGGCTAAAAACCTGCCAAGCCAAAGGTTGCGCATTATTGTTGTTTGTTTATAATCTAGTATAATGGTTGCCTGAGTGGGAGGTCTGGGTTGGGAAAGTGGGTGCACTCTTCGCATTACCCAACCGCTGGGCAAAAAGCAGTCGATAACATGTCATTTGAGCGTCGCTAATGTCTTCATTTATTTTTAGTATGCCCCACCTCGCCTCACCTAAATTTGCTCTCACTCTCCCCTCTCCCATTGCACTACAACATGTAGTTGTCCCAAATGAACTGGCGAGTTTGGGGAGGGCCAAGAGTCTGCTGCTTGCTGACCATAATTGGACACGAGTTTGTGTGTTGTTTACACATGCATTTGATGGCCGCTTTTAACGTGTCAGTTTTGTGCGCTCACCGTGCCTCACTGCGTTCTGGCCCATTCGATTTGAGGTTAATGTGCGGCCTGAACTATCCAACTGGAAGCTGTAGCCGTGAGCTTTATCTCCTCTCACACTCCAACTATTCTACTGCTGTACTGTGCTGTGCTATGGCAATTTCATTACTCTCTTCCCACAGCACACATTGTATACACTTTGTGCTTTACATTCATGCCACGCACTTGACCAACTTCATCAACTTCATGGCTAAAAAAAAATATTTGTTAGTCAAAGCGTCGATAAAGCCTAAGCATAAATGGCTAGTCGCACGTAAGGGCCAAAAAAGAAGAGAAAAAATGAAGTGAGAGTCGCGCAAAAGTTTGTGGCAATCAACAAAAGTTTGCCAAACTGTGTACTTACAATTGTCACGCACACACTCAACACACAAACCTACACACTCACACGCACACAGTGGCTAACAGCTGTTGGCTTACAGTTCAGCTTCAGTTAGTGCCAAATGAGCAAATGGACGCACACGCAATCGCCACATTCGGATTCACATTCACATTCACATCAACATTGGCTATAATGAAGCTTTGCTTTTGCAACGTTTTAATGCCACAAAAGTCCTGCGAGTCCAGCTCGACTCGACTTGGCTAATTTCTCAATCAGCGAGCAAATGGCAGTTACCAAAAATGTGCTAATTGTGCTAATGTAAGTGTGGGTGAGAGAGAGAGAGAGAGAGAGAGAGAGGGGGGGAGAGAGAGAGAGAGAGAGAGAGAGAGAGAGAGAGAGAGAGAGAGAGAGAGAGTGAGAGAGAGAGAGAGAGAGAGAGAGAGAGAGAGAGAGAGAGAGAGAGAGAGAGAGAGAGAGAGAGAGAGAGAGAGAGAGTTAGAGAGAGAGAGCGAAACAGAGAAAGAGAGGTATTCGTGAACCCTTCGATGCTCTGTAATTTACTTACTCGTCTAGTGTTTTTTAGACTATATGAACTTTGAGGCGATTAATCGCTAAGAAATCCATAAATGTAACTCAAGTCGCATGTAAATAAAGGGTTGGCAACTGACACACACCCACACACAGACTTACCACACACATTTACACTGAAGCAGGGGCAAGCACAAAGTTCAACGTTTGCCCTTTGCAAATGCCACAAAAGATGCGCTGTGCGGTTTAGTGTTGCAAGTGTCAGACACTTAACTTTCCACCAAGGTGCCATCTAACTCTGTCTCTGTCTCTTTCATACACACTAAGAACACTACAAAGAAATATATATGTATATATATATATATTTATACATAGTATATGCGCATAAAGTAAGCTCCACAGTACTACTGACAGTTCAAAAGGGCAACAAAGTACTAAAAATAGTGGAAATTACCGCAGGATATTCAAATTTCCACATAAAAAAGGTGCTTGTGTGTGTGTGGCACGAAATGCAGCTCCTCCTGCTGTGTATGTCTGAAGTTGGAGGTTTGGGCTTGGAGTTGCACATGGCATGCAAGTGTGGAAAGTTGCGCAATAATAAACCTCAACTCAAATGCGAATTGCTAGGAAGAATGGAAAATAAAGAAAGCATGTAGGAAAAACACTTTGTATCGGGATGGTAGTTGGCAGTTAGTTTTGGCCAGAATGCTGATGGGGTTGAAAAGGGTTAGCCGAGTTGTCCTTTGGCAACTGCAAATTGCAAACTGCGAGTGGGAGAGCGATAAGAATCGAATCCTTTTTGCATTGCATGTTAACACATGCAAATTGAAATGTCTAAATCATACACACATCAACACGCACACACACAGAAAGATACACTCGTCACACATACACACATTTGTAGAGCTGCTGGCATAACTTAAATGGCAATTTAATTGCTGACCTGAAGGCGTTTAAACTATGCCGCAAAGCACAGAAGAAAACAAATAGAAATACAGTGGGCGAAAAAGAGGAGGAGAGTTAGAAGGAGAAAGAGACGGGGAAATAATGTGAGGAGGAGAAAGAGAGAGTGCATTGAGATCTGAGTTTAATATGCTTTGACATAAAATGCACATGCCAAAGTGGCACAAACTCATACTCAACCAAGCAAACACACACATACACACAGTCGTGTATGCAAGAAATCGTTGAGGCCTCATTTTGTGGCATTTGTGGCCGTTTCAGCTCTTAGACAAAGACGATGGCCTGTAAAATGCTGCGTAAATTAAATGAAATTCTTGCGGTGTAAACTATACACGCCTTAAGCTGACCTATCTTAGAGTCCTGCCACCCTGCATTGCCTCCTTGCCACACACACTAAACACATTCACTTATAATTAATTATTGTCGCAACATCATTTATCAGGCTATGCAAGGACACATTTACTTTCAGTCTCAGTCCCAAGTCTCTGTCGCATGTTTATTCATCTGCCCGCCTCACTCACCGACTCTGTTTGCGGCAATGTAGTTCACGTTGTTGTTGTTGTTGATTATATTAAAGTGTTGTTGTGCAAGTGTCTGTGGCAGATTATGGTCACACTGCGCGAGTAAAGCTCGAGCAAACACTTAAGCGAGCAGCAGGAGCAGCAACTTAACCAACTCACTGACTGACTGATGACTGTCATGTGCGTGTCCTGCCTGCCACTGGCATTCCCCTCCCTCAATCATCCTCTTCCTGCCCCATCTAACTGTGTGTTTATGACTATGAAAAATGATATTTTTAATATGTAGAAACAAGTCGTAACAGTGGCAAGGTCGTGACTGTGCGCATAACTTTAAGCAAACTTAACAAAAGTGTCAAATTGGGACTTGTACTTATCTTTTATTCAGTTAATTTGAATTTAACCAATGTTACCAAGAAAACTCACAGCTGTAAGCAAAAGGTTATGCTTGAACAACTAAGTTTAATTAGATCCGCAAACTGATGAAGATGAAACATTAAATTAATTCAAATTAGACTAGATACTAGAATCAATTATATTAACTATTAATTAACTCACAAATCGAGCTGTGAGCTTATTGAACGAAGAGTGACCATATAGTAAAATAAACTGATTAATTATTGTGGTCTCGCAAATGTGAAGTGGACCTAAAGTTTCTTCAAAAGAGAGTAAGCTTAAAATAATTTTAATTTAAATTATTTCAGTAAATAAAATTAATAATTCTAAGTATATTCCAAACGAAATAGTACAGTAAATAATATGAAATTTCTCTTGACTCAGAAATTAAATTGAAATCTATTCAAGAACTTCAAGTTTCTTGGAAAAGAATAAACGTTCAAACTAGTGGTAATACTTATTTCCCAGTATAATATTATATTACTTTAATAAAACATGACACGAGGCAAAGTTATTACTCATTCTTTTTATTGAAGTAACGTGTCAAATAGCTTTAATGCGTTTCTTTTTACATTTTTACACTTTATTTTTTCAATAAAAATACTTATTTACAAATTGATATATGATGTATTATCTTTAAGCCACATTATGCAGTTAATGTAAACTATTAAAATGGCACAATTTATATGAATATTAATTGGTTAAATATAACCAAAGGAACTTTCAGCGATTAATTTATTGAACGTGCTTTTAATCAACAACAAAAATGAATAAAAAAAAATATATATATAGTATATATATATAAAAATTAAACTTTTAAGTGCTGGGCAACATTCCACGATAAAATGAATGAAATGGTAATGAAAATGATGTCTGTTATGTTGATAATGTTAATAATGTTTATCTGGTGGAATTTCGTTCATCTGAGTGTTTAATTGTTGTTGCATTTATGCTGATGTTGAATGAAAATGTTGCTTAAATTAACTTAATTTCACATGCAGCATGACGACGTCGAGCATTTATCAACAATTAATTAGTGTGAAATTATTATTGAATAACTACAAAATGGGTGGGTGCCGTACATTAAAAATAATGAAATTTTCAGCTCATATTTGCTATATATATATGGAAATGATAAATTTATGATTGAAGGCAGGAAAATGAAAAGGGGAGTGACTGGTAATTGTCTGGGCCGATGAACGCGTTCGTAACTTGAGGGAAAGGGGTGTTGGCCATGTTAATAGCAATTGCCAGACAAGAGCGTTGCTTTTGGAAATTCTGTGGGTGCAACTAAAAGCAATTGTGAGTGAGAGGCAAAAATCAATTTCAATGTTGACCAAAGCCTGGCATAAATATTTCATAAAAAAAGGAAGTTGCAGACAACAGAGAATGAAAGACAAACAATGTGCAGCAAGTTCTTGTGCCATGGCCAACCACAGGCCACAGCCAGAGTACGATAGCAGACAGAAAGATGGAGAGTAGGAGCAGTGATACAAGTGCTGCCAAGTCTCGGTTGTCTCTGCATTTATTATTAAAAAAGTGGAAAGGGCGAAAAACGATTGCTATTGAAAATCAGCGCAAAGTCAATCGAAATGAAAATCCATAAAATCAGATTTCAAAATCGACAAACAGATAACCGTGCAATGCAACGAGAAAGAAGGACACTTGACGCTGCCGGGCGCCAGGATAAATGTCTGTCAAGTCTGCTCCACCTCACGGCGGTCTCAGTTTCTGTTACTTCTCCAAGTTTCTTCCTGCTGGTTTTGCATTGCATTTTCAAGTTGTTTATCGATGGCAACGCTGAAGCCTTTCGGGCAGACGACCAAAGACCGTAAATCATTGACGAAGTGGTCGGAATCGACGCCCGTTCTCATAAATTTTACAATTTATGTGCGTGTCGTATTCACATGTGTGTATCTGCTGCGTGTATCTGTGTCGTAGTCGTTCTGTGAACTCGACCCCATTTGTATGGGGGCGTATAAGTGTAATAATAATAACAATAATAATGGCTTAATGATTGTGTTCGTCATAAGCTCCGGCTTCATCTATGGCCGGATTACGTTTTATGAACTGACGTAGGTCAGAACGAGGCGAACCCTAGGATTTGTCAACACTCCTTTCTAGCGAAAGAATTTGTTCACAACATTGCGTAGAATATAAATATGCCGACACTTGTGCAGCTATGTATTAAATTGTATTAATAACAGACATTAAGTTGTTTAAATCAAGAGCAGAGGACTGCAGGACTCAAAAAGCTTTCGCCAAGTTCATTAACTTTTATATTGATTGTGTTGGATTTCTTGCTTTAATAATGAAGCTGTTGTGACCTTTTCAACTTACTTGCCTAGGCAGACACGTGCTTTAAAGCTACTTGAAGAGTAACTGGTCTGAATGTGTCGTTCCCTAATTTGATTTAAGTTATCTGATTGAATATTTTTATAATTTGTGCTTAACAGAGCTTTGCTGTATTCACTTAAGCTTCCATGTGCTTTTATATAGCTAAAATACAATAAATACAGTCACTGGTTTGGGTCTTTCATTGCAACATTTTCTATTTTGATTTGTGTTATCTGATTGAATGATTTTCTTTTGTAGGCTTAGTCCAATTTGGATTTCGCTTTTTTGGTTTATGTGTATTATACATTACGATACATTCTAGCATTTGCTCGTTTGCCATTGGCCTGTCTAGAGTATTTGGGGGTGTTTGGTTGAATTTCGTCGTTGCCTGACTTCATTGTGTTTATTTGCGTGCGGAAATGAACACATGAAGGCATACAAATAGCAAGCATAAAAACGCAATTACGCCCACTTCCGAGAGGCTGAAGGCCAAAACACAAATCTCCCATATTGAAGCTGGCTTCATAAGTTCATTTTTATAGCCGCACTGATTTCTATTTTAATATATATATATATGTTAGTGTGACTATGTGTGTGTGTGTGAGTGTGTTCGGGTTCGGTGAAGCAATGCGAAAAATAATACACACATATCTACTTATGTACAAATTTATGTATATAAAAACGAAATGTCATAATACATATAACTGATACATATATAATAAACTGCTTGAGGGCGCACAGCGGTAACAGAGGGGAGCGGGTAGGTGTGAGAGAGCCGTAAACAATGCGATATCAAATGTTTACTTGCACACATGCTCAATGGCATCAGCTTGAAGTGAGTGTGGCATCAGGAGAGTTGCCTCTGGCGGACGTCAGCTTGGGCTGACAATCAAAACAGGCTCAGGACTTAGGACTCATAAGGATTCTTTGTAAGTACATGGTGTGGGCTGTGATGCTTGTGTTGTGTTGGTAATGTTGATGATGAGCTGCTCAATGACACGTGCAGCCAATGCGGCGTATGTGTGATATATAATTTGTTATCGCCTGCTTTTAGCATTTTTCTTTCGCTGCGGCCAATGTAATAATTTCAGTCTGTCGTCTGTTTAATATTTTTCGCGCCTAATGAAAAGTAGATCCCTCCGCTTGAGGCTCCTCTTCTCCTATCCCTCGACGGTGTCGATTTTAGGCATCAGCCATAAGCTGGCAAGCCTCGTTGAGTGCTGAGGCTGTGGCACGGCATTTACATCATTTGTCACGACAGAGTGTCACACACATACATACACAACCACACACACACACATACAGCACGCACATGTGCTTATCGTGCCTTGGTTTTTTCTTTTTTCTGCAGATTTTTCGTTTGCTTTTGGCAATTTGTTGTATGCTGATAGCAGATAAGCATTTGATGAGGTTTATTATTAAATTAGAGATTGTTCTTTATGCTTATACTCAAAATCATGGCAACTAGATGCCCCTGACTTAGCCCAAAGCTGCTTATTGCGCGCAATCAGCGCAAAAGCGGCTTAAAGGTCCATCCGAAATAAATCCAAAAACTTGTAAAATAAATTGAAAAATATATAAAATGAATTTCAAATTAGCAACAAAAACTTTTGAGCATTTATAATTTAATTTCATTACATAAATTTCGATAATTCGCTCGCCAAAGTTTTTAAAAATATTTACGCGAATGCAGTAAAATATAAAATATATATATTGTTTTTTAGTTATAGTCTGAAATATAAACCACTGAAATATATATAATAAATATGTTCGCAGACATCAAATCAAATTACAGAGAAAGCTACCAAAAAGGTAAGCCAAACTAACTCGTCTGCCTTCAATGAGCTGGAAAAGCTATGCCATATGCAGAAATAGTTTTGCAAATATTCACAAAACTCAACTAAACTAAAAAAGCAACAACATCAAAGGATGGATTTATTATGCAATCAAAATGTTACAAATGCGAATTGGATCAAACTGAAAAAGTTAAAGTTCTGCTGAAGCTTATTATAGTTATATATATATATATATAAATATAAATATACAAAGAAAAGTATTTATTTAGAGCATTAGAGTTAATGGATAACTGTGAGATTTAAATTGAAAATTCCATTTGAAATTCGAAATGTGTAAGTGAAGTGTGGAATTTAATTAGGGTCCGAAATAAATCCATAACATTTACAAATATAAGTGTGAGTTGAAGTCAAGCTTGAAATGCTACACACACACACACACACACACACACACTCACACAGAAAAAGAAAGAACTTTGTATCGTGTGTAATGCAATAAGTCTGTTTTAATAATTTAAAATATAAATTGCCACAAGCATACATGAGATATTTTAACCACAAGCAATTTAAATATTAAATGAGTATAAGAAAAGGCACACACATATATTTGGAGATGCTGCCAAATGCATGCACACGTCCATATGTACATACGTACATGTGTATATGTATTTGTATATGTTAAACTTCTCATGCCGAAATCCATGGCAGCCTGCTGAAAAATCCCATTTCACAATCTCATCCACTCTTCCGTCACTTTCTCTTATTGCCCAGTTTCTCTAGCAACCGCAGTCACTGTTCCTTTGCTCTCTCTCTTACCCTCGGACTCCTTCTCTTTCCGTCTTGTATTATTGTTGCCATTGCCTTCTGTGTGCGCACGTCAAGTCAAATAAATTTAATAACGCATATACATACGGTATAAAAGCAAAACACGCACACAAACACAAACACACACATACACTTACACAAAGAAATGAGCTGTGTGTGAGCTGATGGCATATGAAGTTACGCATACGCCAAGTGGGACCAAAAACAGTTGCCAAGTCGAGCGCTGCTGTTTGCCTGACTGCCTTGTTGCCTCGCTGCCTTTTTCATTGTTCGAGCATGCCCCAAGACGCGTCAGCGACCGCAGTTTCGTTTCGTTTCTGCCGTCTGATAACAATGCAAATTCAAACGCGGCGTATGCGTAATATTTGTGTATGTTTGTGAGAGTTGTATTCGCGTTTGCTTTAACTTAGCATACTTTTGTGCGCTGTTTACAGTTTTAAGCACTTTGGCAAATTGGTGATAAATATATGTATAGGTGTATATATACATATATACACATATACCTTTTGTATGTATTTCCTGTCCTGCATCGATTTTATAGCCGGCCTTTTGCCAATTTTGCGACCGCCGTTTTAACGAGTTGCTCACATGGCGTAGCCATAAAATGCGTTGCTGATAGCCGTATACCCATAAACATACATACACACACTCGCACACACACACAGAAAGACACCCACATGCATGCCATTTACACATCATTTGACTTGCGAGCTGTTTCAAAATTATCAACTGCACCATTAACCTTTGATAAGTGCAGAGCAAAATCGATTCAAAGGCAAACGCTATGTAAACTGGCAATTGTTGGCTGTAATCATTGATTTGGCATCATTTACCAGACAGCGTTTAAGACGCTTTTGGCAACACACAACACTTCAAAGCAGTTTAAGCTCCATTGCAAGTGAATAATCCAAATATTTGCTCAGTCACGCAAATGTACATTTGACTGTAACTGTAACTGCAACTGTAACATTGACTCCTTGAATGTTTAGTCAACGATTTATACAGCAATTGAGCTGAGCTTGTCTTAAAATCAGTCTGATGTTCGTGTCATTGATCAACATTATGCTGCATGGCAAATCAATTAAAGCCAAAGAATAAATACGATAAATTAGATGCTAAAACATTGCATGATAATGACACTAGTTGAAGGGGGGCAGCAAAGAAGCTTTAATCCAGATTAATTGCATTTAATAAATGCCAAAAACTTGTGTAATGCTGTAGCTCATTTCAGTAGCAATCATAATAAGCTTTTAAGCAATAGAATCTTAACAGCATTATGCACTGAATTTGTATTTGTTGACTTAAAAGCAATAGTTGAGGGAATGAGGTATTTTAAATAAACTTGTAGAGTGTTACAAATTTAATTCAGAGTTTTAGATCACTAATTGTATCTGCTGATTATTTTGTCATTATTTATTATATATATGAAAATGCTAGTCTTAAATCATAACGTTTTTGCAGATGTGAAAATTTCTAATCGTTAATTTTATCAACACCTGAATGCATTAGTACAGATTTAATGCTTTTGCTGGTACTTAAATGGCAAATTTAAAGGATCTTAATAATAACATCACGAAATATGTCTATCTTCTTAATTTTCACTTTAAAATGTGGTTTAAATGTAGTTTTCAAATAGCTTCATTAATCACTAACAAAGCATAACCTCCCAACTTAATGTAGTCTCATTTTTACAACAAGGACTAGGACAAGGAGGCTAATGGTCGAAGTAGTTCCGACATCATTAATTTTCGTCGATTTTCAAAAAGGCAATCGCTCGCATTGTGTTTGGTTGGATTATAGAGCTCAGTTTCATGTAGAGAGTAGTCTGCTCACGCCAGACGGTTTGTCAATTCATCAAACCCATCAATTACTCGCACATACATAGTCACAAGTCAAAGTCGATTTCATGTAATCAACGGCAGACTGCATTTGACAACTGAGCGAGATGCTCGGCAGATGAGGATGAGGCATCTTAATCATCGCGGCTGAATAGTGTTGTAATCTCTGGCTCAATTTCCAAGCCATGGTCGAGCCATGAGTTCTACTTAGTTATGCATGCGCATAGTCATACTCAATGCTGAATGGTATATACTCTGTACTCTGTACTCTCAACATGAATATGCGAATGTGTGTGCACGTTGTTGCAACAGCGCCAATCAAATGCGGCACCAATGGAAACACAGTGACTCGACTCGTCTTCTGGCATCTTGTTAACTGTGGCAACAGCCTCAACGTTTGTTTTGGCCAATTGTCTATGCAATTTTGGCGTCGAGTCACAACAACAATTGTGGGAAAGGTTAGACCAAAAAGTCATGAGAAAATTGAACAAACCACACGCTTTCACAGTCGACAATTTTACAAATTTATTTTTCAATGAGTTTAGTGTAGTTACAGTTGGTTTTCGCTTTATTTAGGGTCTCATTTGATGGGTCCTTTCACATTGCTGGTTGCATTTTATCAGCTGTTTGCCATCGCAGACACGGCACGACACGACACCTGGGCGCCATAATCAATAATTAAACTTCACCTGGCTGCATCAAGATACGACAAAAGCCCTATGGGGACTGCCCCCACAATTTTCTATTAGCCATGCTCTAAAAGTGCCATAAATATCACCTCAAATGAGTTTTTATGCGCAACATAAGGAAAGGTGGAAAAGGGGAAAACGATAGGGACATGGACTCAGTTCTCTGTCTCTGCAGCATATGATGAAAATATTTCATTCATGACGCTTGTAAATCTTCTTTTGATTGCACTTAATACTTGTCACAGCAGCAGAAAAAAAATTGCAGCACACTCATACACACACACACACACACACACACACACACACACACACACACACACACACATAACGCACACACAAACTAACAAGAAAAAACTGCCAACGGTAGAAGGAAATCATAATAATCCGAACATGTTTGCATTCAAATTGAGAATTTCTCGTATGTCTGTGGATTGTGAGTGTGCGAACGTGTATGAGTGTGTGTAGCTGTATGAGATATGAGCTTGTTTGTGTGTGCGTTTGCTATCTAGAGGGAAATCTCATTTCATTTCCAACATATGCAGCCATACATGCTGAGTCTTTTGTAGTCTTGTGTGCGCCCATTCAGTTTGCCAGTTAAAAATCATGTTTCTCAGCGTGATTTGGGTTATCAGGCAAACAAATCCACACCATGCGCACACACAGACACATACACTTATACACACGCACACTCAAATACACATATACGCCTTAGATACATATCTGGGCGAATGAGAGACACCTTTTACCGCAATTTATCGTTTTTGCGGAATCTTAAATCATCCTTTCAAGGCTTTTGCTTCAGTGCATTCAATGTTTGAATCCTTTTGTATGGGATATCTTTTTATACATATGATACCACATGTAAATGTGTGTGTTTGTGTATGTACGTATGGATGTGTGTGTGTGTGTGTTGCTACCTTGGCAATTCACTGAATTGCCTGTGCGTTGCTATTTGCATCCTTGTATTGTAACGTAAGAATTATGAATTTTATTGAAAGCGAAAATGTCACCAACTGTCTCCCTCTCTCACTTTTTATATAGATCTTCCCAGAGGTGAGCTAAATATGAGCTCAATGTTTGACAAACAGATAGTCATCGAACATGTTATTTGTTTGCTCTCAAGATTACAGATGAATTGCTTGGATGATACTTTGCACGGTCGGCTTCCGTGTTGACAACAGGTGAGAACGGAATAACGGGATAAGGTCATAAGTATTAGCACTTATTACCAGTTACATTTTTGCCATCATCGGCAAATATTCAAAGCGTACTTCTTGTTAACAGCCACTTTTTCAGCAAATATAAAAAACTTTTCGCATCTACAAATTGGTCTCGCCTCTAGCCGCAAAAATGCACGACAGCCTTTTGACTTCTTCTTCTGCTTCTTTCCGCTCAAAGTTCTATTACTTTCTCTCTTTTACATTCGTTTTTGGTTAGAGGAAACTTTGGTCGAGAGGGGGATCATGGGGGGCGGGGCAAAATGAAGCATAACAGGGCCAAAAAAAATGTGGCTAACAACACTAATACCCCAAGAAAATCCCAGCGAACAAAGAGGAAAGCAACTTTCACAGTCAGTTTGCAACTTCGACCTTTTAAGCACCCATCCTCCTCGCCACGTCTCTACCTTCACCTCCTGCTGCTTTCCTTGCTCCTCTTCCCGTTCCACAGCTATCGAACCTTTTGCGACAAACAAATCCAACAAGGCAACTTTTGTGTAAAACTTTATGCATCTCACTGTTGATGAAAATGGAAAATAACAAAAGTGGAAAAAAAGTACAAGTAACGCCAGCATTTTCTTGATTTTTAAATTTTTAAATCTCTTGTCAGACGGTGCGAAGGAACATGTGTCTTGCCTTCTAGCGCGCCCCTTTATTGTTTGTATATATACATATTTTTTTTTTTTGGGCTTCTTGTTTTGTTTTTATTGTTCGCGCTTTTGTTTTTCTTGTAGCGCCATCGGCTTCAAGTTGGCAAAGGATACGAGGCGTTTGTGATAACTTTTTGATGTTTTACTGTTTACAGCTGTCAAGTTGTCCTCTTGCCATGTCAAAATTATATTATGAATTTCCCCCTGCAACCGCCCGAGCCCTTTCCAGCGCTCGTCTGATTTTGTGGTGGCTTTTGCCCGCGTTCATTTTGGTTCTGATCTCGTCCATTGATTTGCATAAAAATGTTCACAAATATTTTGCTTTTTATTACGATGCAAATAAAATAAAAAATAAAAACAGGGTATACAAACATACACAAAGGAAAGCCAAGGAGAAGAAGAAGAGCAGAGAAGAACAAAAGACGACAAGTGACAAGCGAAATTCAATATGTTTTCCAGTTGACTCACAAAGGGCAAATACTAGCAAATAGATGCAAAGTCTGTCTTTAAAATTAGTTTTCATTGAACGAACATTTGATGCTCTTTACTAAAAGGGCAGAGAATATATTTGGTTTCAGTGACCAGTGACCAGTGGAGGATATTGAGTTGTCAAGACAAGTTTTCATATACTTTAATAAGAATTTTTGATTCAGCTATAGTTAAAATATTACAAATAACAATGAAGGAGCAATGTAATGAACTGCACAGTAACGACTGACTGACTGATTGTGAAAAAGAAACTTTCGAAAACTGATATCCCATGTGACCATGGAGGACAAATGCTATGGCTCACTTAAGAGTCAACCTTCAAGCATAGATTCAGCTGTAGTTTGGCTTTTATGACATCGTCGTTTCTTCGCTTCACGTCTGCGTTGTTAGAATGTGTTCAAAAATATTATTGCAGCATTTGCGGCGTAAGGCAAACAAGTCCCTTTATGTTTCGTTTGGAATACGAGGGTATAAAAAATGTATACAAAATTCAATTTGTTTGTGTAAATTTCTTGACTCGCGGCTGTTGCAAATAAAATCTACATAAAATGCCCCTGACTTGCTCCCCACAATGTTGTCGCTTGATTTGTTTGCTTTGGTCCCGACATTTTCCTCGCCATCCTCGTCAGCCTCCTCATTCGACATTCTCCTTCCATCTGCTTGCTTCTTTGACACTTTGACTTTACAGAGTGGGAGGGAGGGCGGTACCCTTGCGGGTGGGACCTACTGCCATGCTCAATATAAATAAATAAAATGCTATGCGGCTGCTTTGTGGTTCTGACGTCGTCGACAAATTAATTGAAAATACTTTCGCTCTCAATACATTTTTCAAACGCTAAGCAATTTCAATTATAGCAAGTCACAAAAAACCGGAAAATAATACAAGCATAATAGGACGAAAAATCAATGGCTTCGAAGTGACTTCGATGCTGCGTTTGATTGAATCAAATGTGGAGCACTGTGAGCCGCAATTAAGGCGATCTATGGATAAATGTACCAATGCCATGCCGTAGACTGAGGATGAGGCTAAAGCTGCCTTTCAGGCATTCCTGTCACGATTTTCGATTGCTTTGCCTTCTCCATATATATATGTGTGTGTGTGTGTGTGCATATTTACAATCAATTGTACTTCAGTCGCAATGGGCTAACAAACTTTTTTAAAATGCCGCAGTACATCTTGCTTTTCTTCTTCTTTGGGCCAAATCTTGAGAAACAAGCGCTTAATTTAATTTATTTTCAGACCCGGTACCAAAAGGGTACAGGGGAATATGTATTTGTGCTTTGTATGTAATAGGCAGAAGGAAGCATCTCCGACCCTATAAAGTATATATATTCTTGATCAGCATCAACAGCCGAGACGATATAGCCATGTCCGTCTGTCTGTCCGTATGAACATCTAGATCTCAGAGACTATAAAAGCTAGAGCTAGCAATTTGGGTGACAACACTCCTATAGTGTGCATGTAGATCAAGTTTGTTTTAGAATTTTACCACACCCCCATCCGCCCACGCAAATCGAATAAAACGTATAACTAGACTTCATATATAGCTACTTACTTGACGTCAGTTGCAATGGCGCAGGTGCTAGAGCGTTGGCACAGCATTCAGGACATCCCTGAGTTCGAGTCTTGGTCGGTTCCTCTTGTTTATTACAAAATATTTGATGTGAAGTGGTGAATATCTCTTCTTTTTTTTTTACATGAAAATATGAATGCTGCTTAGACAATTCTTTTCGAGTGGAAAAGCATTGCCCTCAAATTAACATATCACGCTTGCCATTAATAATCTTTGTATTATTATATTAATACTTATTGTAATAATATGTTGTATATAATGACTTAGATATGAATACCGGGTCTTATACTGTCGAGCACCTCGACTGCAACTTTTCGACTGGTTCTCTATTTACCGTTGTACCTAATGTTGCTGTTGTTGTTGTTGTTATATGTGCTTGGCACGAAATGTTGCTCATTAATTTTGTTTTATTTCATTTCAGAGCCGCTTCAACCGTAGGATATTTAAGGGGGGGTGCACTCAACCCGGAGAAGTCAGCAATTTTTGGCTATTTAGCTTAAAATTTTATGCAGTTCACGTTTCTCGTTTCTCATGTTGCCTGCAATTTCCAACTGTCATCAATTGGCTGCCAGCTGTCATTTCCCCTGAAGATAATTTAAACTGTTTTTCACAATCGATACGCATCAAATTTCAATCTGTATTCCGAATTTAGCCATTAGCCTCAGAGTTGCTTATCCCAATAAATACCACTAAATGCGAGTGATAATTGAAAATATTATGCTTAGGCAACTTCAAGCTGAGCTCCTGCTCATTGTGTTTGTGTGGGAAAAATATTTATAATAAATTGAATGAAACCGACCGACCAACTTTAAGTGGGTTTTGGGCCAAGTGGATGCGCAAAAAAAGTGCTTTGAATAACAAGAACTGTCTAACATTTGAAATGGCATTAAGTTTCAAGCAGGAAGCTCCCATTCAATTGGATGATAAAAGCACAGGATCCCTTCGCAGTACAAATATTACTCACTCAATCGAAATGCGGGTATATCTCATTAAACGCTTACCTGCAAAGGAATTCAAAATATAGGGTTAGCAAACTGTCTGTCATATTGATATATATAGATATATATAAAGATGTGAGTATTGTTCCATGATAATAGAGGAATATGCTAATTGCAGGACAAGGGATGGACGGGAACAGGGGTCGCTGTCTGCTGGGATAATTGAGCTATATTAACAATGACAGCGGACCTTGAGTGACGACAAGCAAAATGGCTGACATGCAAACAAGTCATCAGGCTGGCAAAAGTTTAGATTATATTGTAATAAGGCAACTGAGAACAGAAAAATATTTCCGTACAGCAAGAAAGGAAAGAATAAGCAGAAATTATAAGGAAACAAATTAACTTTAAGGATATATTTATATTTATTGAATTGCGTTTTTTTATTTAATTTAGTTTTTTATTGGCGAAAGATGGGAATTTTAGGTAAACTTTCAGGCTTAAAGAAGTTTTATAATTTCTGTTTATCGATTTTGTAAATATTCTTAGTTTTAATTAACTGCATTAACTGTACAGCCTAAGGGAATAAAGAACGAATCGATTTCATTCAATAGCTTTCTGGGTTTTCAAATGGTTTTAAAGTTGAGACTAATACAACAGTTAACATTAACATGATGAGATCTTTAAATAATCCCAATGAATTGCTTTTAGTTATCCAATTAATCTAGTTGGAAACTTTGAAATGCTTTCGAGGAAAGCGCTTGCGATGAGAGAGAGAATGTTTCTGTGTGCTTCTTTTTGATTTGAAATTTCAATTTACTTGAAGTACTCAAACTTTTGCTCTCCCTGTTGTATTTCACATGTTTTTCGTTATGGCCTTTGGCAAAGAGAGCATAAAATTAACTAAACTGAGGATGAAGACAAAGTTGTCTTTGAAAATGCTTTAAGTTGCTTGGCTTATGACATAATATCAGAATCCTTGTTGATGTACAAATAATTTTCCATTTCAATTCGCATTTGCAGAGAAACAACAAAGAGAGAAAACAAGAAAACAGTATAATCGTCACTATCTTTTAATTAACTTTCTCGAGTCTTTGCAAATGATAAAAAGTTTTTTCTGTTGTTCTAAACAAGTCTGAATTTTGAGTCTGTTTTGTTTTGTTTATCTTCTTCTGACGTGCTTTTAGTTTTTGGCTTGACAGCATTCATGCTAAACGGAATTTTCATTATCATTATCATTTTCATTATGGGTCTCATCTTAATAATAACGATGAAACGACAAATGTTAAAAAGTATTTGTCAAATGTCTGCCAAGTCAAACAGACTGACAGACAAACACATTTAGTTAAATACACAAATATGCATAAATGTTTTTCCCAACTGACAGTTTTTCTCTCAGTTGTTTGGTTTAAGCCGCTTAGAGAATGCCGCTTGTTGGCATTCCCACGCTGTGTGTGTGTGTGTGTGTGTCTGTCTGTGTACGATTAACATAATCGAAAAGAAAATAAATCTCAAATGAAATATAATTTTGGTTAGCCACAGAATGACATCAAATCGAAATTTCTACTCATCCAGAATGATTGGTTAATTGAATTATTACAATGGCTTTTCTTTTACCTAAATTTTCTTGCGAACATTCTCTTGCCGCGTAAGCGAAGGTGCTGCTAGAAAGACATGATCACGATCCAGCCAAGAGCTATGAGTAAGCCACAAAGTTATTTCCTAGTACATCGTGCGGTAACAATTGTTGTCAGTCTTAAAAAGTGGCAAGAACTTTCAAAATATCTCTTAAGCTGCTGGTTCATTCAACTTTCAATCTTCGACTCTGTCTTGTCCCGATAATGTTCCCCAGTAAGAACCATTAGAGAGCATGAAAAACTGTTTTGTCAACGCGACCCGCACATGTGATACAATCTACACGCCGAGTCGGTTTGTGTTTAATAATTGATATCTATTGTCCTAATAATAACAGTAATTAATGCATTAAAGAATTTAATATCTAGACAATATCTACAGACTGCAGACTACAGTCTGTCTGCCTGTTGTGTACAACATTAAAAATCAATATGCCAAACCAGTTGTCAGAGCTCTGCCCACGCGTCTCTATTCAAAAATTAAACAAAAGCCCCGAAAAGCAGAGACATTAAACTAAGTATAGGTCTTTGAAGTAGAGAAACAGACATAACAGATAGGCGGCATAGAGAGAGAGAGACGGGAGAGATGGAGAGAGTTGGTAAAACCCAAAGCTATAAAAAAACAACAAAATTAAAATCAATTTTATGTTTATGACACTTATTTTTTATCGCCCTCTTGGTCTTCTTTTTCTTTTACTTCTCAGAGTTCTTTTGGAACCTCACAGCGGGACAGATTTTTAAATACTCATTTATGTGTAGGTTTTTGTCCCCTCGTAGCTTTAGTCTAAGCCATCAATAACCCATAGTACAGGCAGTGTAGGTCATCAAACCAAAACTAATGACTTTTTTTAATGCTCCCAGGCATTGTACGAGTAAGCAGCGCCTATCGTTTGACCCATGTTTCTATTTAAATATGCAGCGTATGTGATTGTGTGTGTTGGCCATTTGCCCATGAATCACTCATTGCATTAAAATTGCAGACATTCGTCATTCCGTTGGCTTCCAAACTGATTGCCATATAATTTGAGCTGTCCCCACCAATTGTATAGCGATTGCTGTACTCACACCGTCATTACAAATGCAAATGTGCCATTTCGTTTTATCGTCTCTCTAATACATATACTATCTATATATATACTATATATTTGTATGGATTCAATGTACACCCCTTTCTTCACTCCCTCTGCCAGTCAACGTTAATTTAGTGGGCGTTACATATGGAATTTTGGTTTGTAAGCATAATTAAAGTTGAGCACTTGTTAAATTTTCCCAGGCCCGTCGGGCTTATATCAATTATTAAGAGGGAGACGATCTCGGGGGATATCCACTCATTTGACCAGTCGAGCGTTGAGAGCATGAAAGATGTCTTCTGGGACTCTTATCAGCAAATGGGCATCAGCTTTGTCCACTTCACAATCGGAGGTCTAATCAGCGGTTCACATCAACGTGAGTCGAGGTTCCTTGAGCACCTCAAGCACCTGAAAGGTAAGCCGACTCATCGAGGCATGACCTGTATGTTCTTCATCTTCTTCTTCTTCTTGTTGCACCTACACACATCCGCTTGACAATTATTGAAAACTTCTCTTCAATTCCTGAATGATATTTGAATAGGCTTTAATTTTACTTTCCTTTCAACATTGAGCGACTTATCTTACTTTTAGCGATGTTCTTAAGTGCTTTTATCATGCTTGTTTGAAACATTCATTGTTATGTCTATATTCATTTTGAATATAGGAACCGCTGTCTGCTGTTTGGTGTTCCCATTAAAATTGTTTTAAATTTAAATAATGAACAAAATGCTCGTTAGAAGAGGGTCAGAGGTCAAGTAGTCAGCAGACGTCTGTCACCAGAATGGTCGACGCTGCTAATGAAGTTCAAATATTTAGGGAATTAGGCAGCCGAAAGACTCTAAAACTCTAACTTGGAATACCTTTTGGCATTTTATGCTAATGACAAATGCTTTTATCTTCAGCAAATACAAAAACGGCTAAAGTAAAAATGAAAAAAAGACAAGAAAAATTAAAAGCAAAATTGTTGGCAACCTGCTGCTGACGCTGCTGCTCTGATTATAACCTTTGCAGCTGAGTATATTTCATATCTAATGAAGTTTGGAATAAAGTCAAGCTTAAGCTCGTTGAGAATTATAAGTTGGTTAAAACTGTGCTGCTGTAGAGTATTTAATGTACGGCTTGTTTGTTATTATTATACCCTGTTAGTTTTCTTTTTCGACTGCCTCATGCTGACCCTAATCATTATGCTGGGCCTGCCCGACGAGCTAGTGAAAAGCGGAGAGGGGGGAAACTGGCAGCTTGGGACCGTGAAAATTACACGTTTTTTGCTTTGAGGTTGTAATATTACATGCCAGGTGGGTGTCCACTTCCAAGGGGGCTTGGGCGCTTAAATTTATGCTTCTTTTTTACGTTCATGTTGCTTTAATTAAATTTCTCTTTTTATTTTACTTTGTTTTTTGGTTATTTTGTTTTTTTGTGTGGTCGCTAATTTCGACGTTTAGGCGCGTCTAATGTTTCTTGTGGTTCTGTTACTTCATTCAAATTAGAAAATATGTTGGAAATGTGGCAAACGGTGGGGGCGTGGTGGGGCAGCTAATTGGCCAGCCAGAGGTTTATTATTTATACATTCCATTCCACTCGGTTTATATGAGCACTCGTATTTTATGTCTTATTTACAGAAAGTTCACCTGACAACAGCTGCTGGTCAGCGTTTAATTACAAAATCGATTAAAACGAGACTGCTAATAAAGTGAATGTGGATACGCTTGGGTACACACACTCACGCACACTCGCACACACACACACAAAAGCAGGGGTCTAATAGTTAAGGTTCTCGCCGGGATTCCCTCTTCCCACTGTCCGCGCTTCGCTGCACAAATTTCATAAATGCAGCGCGACTGCCGCCGTGACTGGGGAAATTTCAAAGACATTTTCCAGCTGAGCTCAGGTAAAAGCAACAAAGGTAAAGCCAACAGATAGATCTCGAATATAAATGAGTTTTCCATTTGCTCAGCTGATGAAGGCATTAGGCAACTGGAAAATTGTATACCTTTATGACGCTGTCTACAATGAGAATGTCGCAGCGGATCTTGGGGTTTTACCTCATCTCCATCATTTAATTATAAATTTAATAAATAATTTAAATACGAATAGCAGGTACTATAATTGCGTTCTACTAACATTCAGTTAAAGCTTTTATCACAGTCTTTTGACGTCACAAAGCTCAGCTTGCCGGCGGGTAAGTCCAGCGTTGTTGCGCTCTCCGTTGATAAGTCAAACAAGAGAGCTATTGATTAAGAAAGAGAGTAAACCTCACTCGCACTCAGCTGAGCGCGTCTGTAAATATGGCGACCATCGACAGTAACTTTTGTGCGTTAGAGCAACAGGCATTTGCTCAGCTGAGTCATCTTCAGAGAGAGCGCTAAAAACATTGCAAGCTCATACACTGTGCAAAAAGAAAGGGAACAACAACAAGTCGATCTAAACTAGTTCCGGAGATAATTCCAATTGAGATCAATATTTGTTTGGGAAAGTTGAACTTAATTGGGAAGCGATTTTAGTTCCTAGAAAATTGCAATTAGAATTAAGAACATAGAAAGTAAAGCTTAAGGAAAGACAATAATTTTCAGTAATTCGCATATAAATTTAGATTGAATAACTCTAATTATTTAGTTTTATTGCACAGTGTAAATACAGATTAAAAATTTTCAGACACACCTGATAAAAAAACAGCAGTGAAAATAAAAATAAATGGAAAATGCTATGAAACAGGGTTAATTTTTTTTTCTCGTTGAATTTGAAAGTTTTACCTAAACCTCTACAAAAATACATATAAACTAAGTACTAAAACAACAAAACCAAAATAAACACAGTCATAAACATGACAAAGACAGCAAACAGTATAGCCAAAGTGTCATTGTTGCAAAAATAAACAAACAAACAATGAAACGAACCAAAAACACAAACACACACACATAAACACAAATTGCCATGCCGAATTACAAATGGTTTTTAAATGCTGCTGGCCAACTTTTACTACCCGTTGGACATTTAGTAACAGTCAGCATAATAGCCATAATAACGGCTACTTTCAAACATGACCCTAACTACAAGTAGATCGGAAAGTAACCGAACCATCTTAACCATTTCAAGTTGCCGTTTTTCTTTTTGTTGTGCTTAGCAGACGGTTAAATGACTTCCGTACTTTGTTTATCTTCAATTTCCACATATATGTGTGTGTGTATTTTTGCCATTGTTATTGTTGCCTTTGATCTGTTTATGAAAGAGAAAACACTGACCAAGCAACTGCCTCGCAATACAATAAGAATTGTGTTTGTTACTTTCAAATTTGTAGCTAATAAATCCTTAAAGAACGACATTTAAATTAGAATCTCAAAGAAAATTAATTTAATTAAAAAATAATCAATTAACTTAAATATATTTATGTTAGAACATGTGCATTTCTTCACTCGTAAATGAATGTCTCGGCAAATTGAAATTGCTTGGCTGACTGATAAAACAGAAAACTTCCTCTGCTTATCTGCTTTATGAGTATAATTAAATATTAAAAAAAAAAAATTCAATTCTAATTTAAGAATTTTAATCCGTTGATGTACAGAAACTAAACAGAGCCAAATGAATGCAAGAGAAGGAAAACATGCATGTGCATGTGGACTGTAAATATGGTTATCATGATGAGTTCAGTAAAGGTCATGTCTCAAGCTTATCACTATCGGCGACAGTGACAATTGCAGAGTATTATGTTGAAAACACTAAAAAATACCAAGAATACAAGTTCCCGGAATAATGCATCCATATCATGTGTATTTAATGAACTTTTGCCCAGTCCAGTTACTCATGATAACTCTAACATAGATATTCCCACCTTTCCTACAACAATCTTGCAGTTGAAAACCTGTTGAACGAAGCTCATTTAAAAGGCAAAAAACTTTTATTGTTACCCACTGTTATTGTTGTTGTTTGCCTTTTAAACTGGTTCTTCAGAAATAAACACAAACACAGACAAGTATACACGCATACACACGCACAGTGAGCTGAGCTTTTGGTTGAGCTTAGCAAAAGACTGTGGCATTTTGACGACTCAAATCAAAACTTTGGATACCCCATCACCAGACAAAAAAGACGCCAAAACCACGCGTCAAGGCCAAATGCAGTTATTTTTTGTTTTTGCACTTATTTCGCGCGCAAAGCAATTAAAGAAAGTAAAAAAAGTTTTAAATAAGTTGTTTTGTCTATTGTGCAACTGTAACAACTGTATTTGCAGTTGTTGTAACAGTTATTTTGCAGCTCACAGAAAGTAATGGAAGATGAGAGGAGACGAGAAAAGTAAAGCGCAAATTAACCGCTTAATAGCGCTAAAAGCAAAAACAACATCAACAGAAACACAATCTCTATTCGGCATAGGTCAAAGCGGGATAGCTAGAGTCAAGATGACCGCAGAAATTCGCGCGACAGAGCGAAACAACATCAAGCGAGGCCTAGATGCAGTAAGTAAAATGCAAAATACTAAGAAAAATTATTACAAGCAAACGGGTTAAAAGTGTAATGCGTGTTCAACGAATGTGAAGCACAAAGTGAAATATGTACATATGTAATTTAAATGAGCGTAAATACTTACCGTTTTAAAAGCTCCACGTTATGTTAATTATTTGAACCGCCAAGAAACACTTTCAGCCACAATTGTTGTTGTTGTCTTTTACTGCTTTAAGCTTAGCCAGTTTTGTATCACATACGCCAACAATTGTTAAATAAACACACACCAACAGTTGGCGCTTCAGTTGTTATTGCTGCTGTTGTTGTTGTTGTTTTGTTTGCTTTTATTTCACCTTATTGTTTGTAATTTGCTTTTGGCAATATTTATGCTACACTTTCACACATTTGCATTAAGTTGCGTTACTTGCTTTCATTTGTTGTTCAACGCATCACTTGCCAAAAATTTGTTGGCCACAATAACCAACTACCAATAACTCTAAAAACACACGAACCAACAGAGCGTCAGGCTCCGAACAAAATGAACTCGCACTGCTTTTTTTTCTGTTGTGCTGAAATTTGACAAGCGCTCAACATGAACACACGACGGCGACTCTGAGGAGACTGAACCAGCCTAACCGATTGACGACCAGTCGACGCAACGCTCGCTCACATTTATGAGAGAGCAGCATTGTTGCTACATTCGTAGCGAAGAGCGAGTGCGTGAGTTCATTTGGAGAGAGCGCGTCGAAGAGAAAGCATAAAGTATTCTAGGCTTACTTGTTTATTATCGGTCAGTCAAAATATGTGCAAGTGTGTGTATATGCACAAGCAAATAATAATTTTGTCATTTTACTTTTTATTATTGTTTTAATTATGTAGGCATTATAAAAATTAAAATTAAAAAAAGTTACAACGAGTGTTATCAACATAATAAAATAAATCCATAATCGACTCCTCAGCAATACAAATTACAAAAGGAAACCAAATAAATCAAAACAAAGTTCTTAATGTACTAATGTACTCTTAACAATTGACTCTCTTTAGTTAAGCCTACCTGTGGAAACGCGCGAGCGACAAATAATAAATACTGGTTTTACGCTCGCGGTATAAGAGTTTATAAAATACGCTCTTTATAAGTGAATGTGTAGAGTACGCTTGCATATGTTTATAAGAAACTTGTTTTGTTTTCGGCAAATGCCGGCAAAATGTGGTCGCTATTATTGTTGTTGTTTGTTGTTAGTCGCTGTTTTTATTGTTGTTTGCTGTAGTTGTGTCTGTCTTTTTAGTTCGGGTTCTGGCCAAAACTCTAACTAGTTGGCAGGCCCAGAGGCCGCTGATTACAGTTATTATGGCATAATTGTGAATGAGCGTCCCACTGAGAGAATTTCTCTAATACAATTTACAGTTGCATGCGATTTGGCTTAAACGAATGCAATTTGAACATAATTTGCATTTTCATTTGAGCCATAACTTGTCTTGATTAAGTATCTATATCGTTTCAACTACTGTAGGAATAATTATGGTAAATTATCGTAAGTACTTGCAATTTGTGAGGTTAAGCTGAATATGCAGTTGTATTAATTTCGTTGTATCACTGAGCTAAATTCTGTACTAAATTAATGAATGCATTTCAATTATATGTTCTTAATATAAATACAGTCGAATTAACGTGATTATTGATTGTTAAGAATATTAAAATTGTCAACAAATTGTTGAATTAGAATTGCAAATTCCATGGATTATAAATGCGGGTGTAAAGTTCTAAAATAATAATAATAATAATTTCATTTTTCAATTCACAAAATCAAAATGTCGAATCAATTTTGGTTTTCACTGGACTTTTTCTCCAAGTGCTTAAAATGCAAAGCATTTAAAATGCATAAATTAAGTGATTGACTAGTAACCCGCAAATATTCAATTGAATTTCAATTGTTTAAACAATTATTTGAAAGCAACGACTGTTGCGGTTTATTTTGCATTTTAAACTTTAAATATTTTCACAAAGAAATTGTAATAAAATGCTCTAAGGTCGCTTCAACTGAAATAATTCAATTGTCAAAGTTGTAAATTATTGTGCAGCGAATGTTTCCTTAAATTTGGAATTTCCCCCAAATGAAAATGTCGAAACACTCGGAAAAGTATATTCCCTTTGTCGAAGGTTAACAGGAATAAAAAGATGATTTCTTGCAATTCCGCACAACATTTCATTTAACACACACACACACACAGACTGAGCTGAAATATTACAACAACAAATTTGACTTTGAATTTGTGCCGAAAATTTAATTTGATTTCATTTTCATCAAATACATATAAATAGTGCAACAAATGAATTCTGTACGTGCCACAAATGTTAAAAATGTTGTTAGCTATGGACAGGCAGAGGTGAGGTGAGTGTTGGAAGGGGGAGTGGTGCGGGGGGAGGGGTGTATGCGGCACACACAGGACGCACATGTGTGTAGCGCTGGCTGGCATTGGCTGAGATTTGTGAGCATTTGTGCCGTTTTGTTGCGTGGTTGGCCACGACGCACGCAGCACGCAACACGCAGCATGCGGCATGCGGCATGCGGCATGTGGCATGTGGGATGTGGCACGGAGAACCATAAATTCCAGCCGTTCAATAAACTAATGGCAATTTGTATCTGAAAGATACAATGCCAACTCAGTTCGACTGCCTGTACGTCATTCACGTACAAATATAATTTTTCTCGTATTCGTTATTAGTTTCTCTTCATTCTCCATTCGCCGTTCTCCATTTTCATTCTGTTTGCCTTTCCCAATCCTTGTGACACTTTTATCACACACGTTCGCCTCATCAAAAAGTTAACGACGATAATGACAAACATTTCCAAAAGCAAACACTTTGAGCTGACAGAACTCGGCTATTCTATACCCTGCACTCTATCCCTCTTCCTCACTCATACTCTCTCTCTCTCACTCTCACTCTCACTGTCACTCTCACTCCATGTGTGTCCATCGAAAGATAAATATCTCGTTTGTCGTAACTCTTGTTATTGTTGTTGTTGTTGTTGTTGTGGGCAAACACCTTAATTAACTTTTTTCCATGAACATCTTTGGGTCTCCCTTCCCCTGCCATGCCCCCCTCCCCACTCAGCTATCAACTCGCAGCTCTGCGAGACTTGACTTATTTATTAGGGTTATTTAGCTGTAGTCCTTTACCACACACACACACACACACACACACACACACACACACACAGAGAGACGCACTCTAGTCAACTACCTGCTCATTTTCACCTGAGTACGTGTTAATTTTGTGTATTTATCTTATTTTCTAATTCTTCCCCATATATTTACTATTTTTTTTGGTCTTAATAGAAAGATAGGAATTGAAATTCCAATTAACAGTTGCTGGCTTTAGCTGCTTACAGTGAAATGTATCTGTAACTTATGGCATTGTATCTGTATCTGTATCTGTGAGTGTGTCTGCGTCTTTGACGTTGAAGTTGACGTTGAATTTGACTTTTTAACTGAAGTTTTGCCACATTCAACGTGGGAAATGCAAACGCCCAGCGGCGAAGCGAGTGAGAGAGTGAGACAGCGAGGGAGTGAGAGAGTGAGAGAGGGAGTAAGAGAGGGGAACAAACAAAGGCGTCGATTTGTATCTCAAGTGTACACAAATTTCAACTTGCACTATTCCCTCGTCGCCTTTGTTTTGTGACGCGTATTTCCCTTTCGCTTTTGAACATTGTTATTGTTGTTGTTCTTTTCATTATTATTATTATATTTTCTACTTGATCTTTTTCCTTTTCATCTGTCTCTTCTTCTGCTGTTTCTCAAGTATTTCTGCTGCTGTTTGTTTATGTTTTCGCTTAGACATTTGATATGTTTTCACTGACTTTTACTTCATCCTCTTCATATTGTTGTCGCTGTCGTTGATGTTGTTGTTGTTGTTGTTGTTGTTGATGCGTCGATAGCTGCCACGCCCCTTTACCTATTCTCAAGTGGCCAGACATATGCCCAGCATCTGTAGCTGCCAATTGCAATTGTAACTGTGTGCTTTGGGCCGGAAGTGCTGCACACGTAACTTGCCCCATGTTGCATGGCATGCAAAGGTCTTCCGTTACTTTGCTGCGCAGAAATGCAGAAATTATTTCTGCCTCACAATGAGTGAGGAATCCGACATGAGTTGCCTTGGATGCGGCAAATGCAACATTGTTGTTGTTGTTGTTGTTGTTGCTGCTGTTGTTGTTGTTGCAACTAAACTTAATTCAGCGGCACTTGCAAATTGCCCCGAAAGCATTTCAGATTTCAAAGTGTTGCCATATCAACTGTCTGTCTGACTGAATGATTGTGTGTCTCTGAATGTGTGGGTGTGTGTATGTAAGTGTGTGCGTGTGTGAGTGTGTACTGATGTGTGGCACATACGAGCTGCAGATGCTGCTCTCTTGGTTCATTAAGTCCATGCTGCATGCAACAAAATTGCTTGCAAATTCAGCTGAAATTCTACAGAATTCGAGTTAATATTTAAATAATTTATTGTTTATTAGCAATATATTTTAATTAAATTCTGAAATATAAAAAAACACACTGTTAAATTAGATTCTTCTGCGAATCTGCAAGTCTTTGAGTTCAATGAGATTATCTACGGAAGACTAAATATAACAAATAACCAGAAGAAAAATATTGCTGTAGAATCAATTAGCATTTGCAATCTTTTAATGATTGTAATAAAGCTTATAAAATATATTTCTGAGCATATCAACTGAGACATAGAAGGAGGTAGAGTTGCTTAAGCTTTGCTATGAATGCGGTTGAAACATAATAGCTATTCACCTAATGTATTTATTATTATTATATTATATTAAGTTATGCTATAATTTGTAAGCTACTTTAAATATTAATTATAAATTAATTATGTGTGATTATAAGTACAAAGTAGCTGAAAGATACCTTTTATTTAAGGCAATTAAATTAGATAATAATTTACAACAAATTTAAATAAATTTAATTCATAAATAATTTGCTATATTATTGCTCTTAACTATCTAACATTATTATTATTAATTTAATGTATTCGTTCAGCTAAACAAGACATTATGAACTAAATATAATAAATAAATAATAGTTAACAACAGAGAAAAACATCTTTATGAGCTGTAATTTATTATGAATTATAATCACATCTATAAATATCTTCAGAGTGTAAAATAATTAATAAAAATTAAACAACCAATTATTCTCGTTATAAGAATAACATAATTAAATAAATAAAATATTAGAAATCTTAATTAATTACATATAATTTGATTCATCATAAATACTATTTATGTAAATAATTACATATAATTATGCTCTATATCAATAATTAATTATAATAATGAATTTGATCGGCACAATAACAATAGCCATAAAATATGAGAAATATCAGGAATTTTCACGCCTTGATTAATTATGGATAATTTATAATAACTCACAGAGTCGCGTAGTCTCGTAATTGTGATGTTCTGAGATAACGATGCCAATTAGGAATCTGTGTCTGAATCTGGAAGCTAGTTCCAGTTGTTGCGCCTACTTTGTGAATTGGAGTCATAAACATCCTGTCGCGTGGCACGTAGTAAGCACATAATTTACGGCAATTAGGATTTGTTGAGAACATAAACAGTATAACGGGCGATTTACGCATTTCAATTGCCATTTCATAAATTTTGGAATGTCTAATTGATGTTTCCGCCGTCGGAGACGGAGCAGAGATCAAGGCGCATCGCATCCTATTATAAACAGGAGACAGCAGACAGCAGACAGCAGACAAGAAGAGGGAGGCGGAAGGCAGGAGAGAATCGAGTGGAGAGTGAAAATTGTAATTTATATGAAAATTTATTAAATCAAATTGTGTGGCATGCACCATTTGCAGCGGCATGCTACAAATAAACAGAGCAAGAGTACAGAACAGAAAGGGACAGACTTCAACTTGGCGTTAATAACAGACAGAGTCACAAATCCGCGTTGACATCATTTGTGCCACATGTGTGAGTTATGTGTAGGTGTGCGTGTCTGTACGTGTGTGTGTGTGTGTGTGTGTGTGTGCAATATTTGAGGCAGCAACTGCGGCATAAGCTTCAGCGGATTCCCTGGAAGCTGCAACTTAAGAAATTTAAAATAAAAATGCTCTTTAAAAACGTGCCTCGGCTTGCGGCATGAATGCCCTGCCCTGCCTCTCACACACTCTCACTCCCGCAATCTGTCTCTCTCTCTCTCTCTCTCTCTCTCTCTCTCTCTCTCTCTCTGCCTCTCCTGTTGTGGCTGCCACTTTGACTGACAATTAATTTCAATTGCGCATTCGCGTTAATCGCCCTAAAAAGGAGCGACAGCAGCAACAGCAGCAACAACAACAGCAACGTGCAACATATTTGATTATTTTCTTCTCTTCGTTTCATGTTTTTTTGTTTATCTCCCAGCTCGCTGCTATTTTTAATCATTTTTCCCAGTTTTTTTCTGGAATTATTCAGTGTGTCGTCTGCTGCATGAGATTAAAAATAAAAGTGACAGTCGGATAGGGGGTGAAGACGGTGAGAGGGGCAGGGAGAAGCTGCCGCAGCGGGAAAATGAGTAAGCGAGTGCGTCCAAAAGGAAAATGTCAAGTTCAAGAGTCGCTACAGCTGCTCCAGTTGACTTGAAGTGCGTCATATGTGTGTGGAAGAGGAAGCAGCAGCAGCAGCAGCAGCAGCAAGAACAGCAGCAGAAGTGGCAGCTGAAAGTGGAAGTTGGGGCACCAACTTGGGGCAACTTGAAGTGGATTAATTTTGACATTTATGATGTAGGCTTAAAGTGTTTTAATTGCTTTACGTTTCCAGCTAGAAGAACAAAAGCATAACAACGAGAGAGCAACAACAACAACAACAACAATGGCATGCTGCATTCAAATGTTGCAAGTTCCAAGTGCGTGCATCATCGTCATCATCACTGCGATAGCTTAGAGTGGGGCACGTGTCTATACAAAGGCCACTTCAATTGAATTAAGTGCATCGGCCGCATCAAACTCATGCACAATTCACGGTAGCTACACTCAAAGAAGAACAGTAGCATGAACTGCAATATACCCTGTAAACCTGTATACCCTTAAAGGGTATTAAGTAATTTCAATCGTGGAAGAAACTATGATGATATGAAACGAAATATGAAACTATTTGTTATATTATTTCTAAAGGAACTTATGAATACCCTTTAAGCATCTTATAGGGTATATGCTGTTTTGTCTAATTTACTTTATATGGCTATATTATACAATTCGTTTATTTGCTATAGCTTCAACAACTTACTCTACTCTATAAGTACGACGATGTAAAAATACCCTGTAAGTATACCCTGTAATAATTCAAGTATATATATATGTATATAACAGTCTCTGCAATTGCGTCTGTTATTTGTGTTCGTCAAGAGTTTCTCACTTTTAGATTAATTCTTTACGCAGTCCTTAATCTAATCTCTCTCATTGAAATCACAATTTCAAAGTTCTAGTTTTGATATTTGCTGTATATGATCCTTAACGTGCTCTTCACATATCCTATAAATTTCATAGTGCTCGGCTGTACAGAGTGTCGATAATGAATCAAGCAATCTCTCAATTGTCATAGTATAGGGTATGTGCAAGTCGCTCCATAACAAACTTTATATGGAAATAGTAACTCAATATTTATGTTGTGCAGTATAGGCAAACAACCGTTGTTTATCGAGACGCTGGCGTGGGTATCGCGTTCAGGTGTGCTCAGCTGTGTTTCAGGTGTGTTTCAGGTGTGTTCAGGTGTGAGCGTGTTGTTCTAGGCATTTTGGGAGTCTGGGAATAAGCAACAGAAACGTGGCTTGCACTTCTTTGTTCGATGTCCTTTCGACGGCCTTTCACTCACGTAGAAGATTTCCTGCTCCTACTCCCGCTCCTACTACCGCTCCCTCTCCCATTCGCATTCGCATTCGTCCTCCTCCAATTCTCACTCCTCGCTGACCGCACCTCACGTCTCGCGTTAAAGTCACGTATTTTCCAGGTAATTTACGTTGGCTGAAACTGTTGCCACCAATATTTCTGGCCGTGTTGCCCGTTGATTTCAGCCCCTTGTCTTTGCCATTTGGTTTGCTTTGCTGCTTTTCTGTTTTTGTTTTTGTTTTTGTGTTTGTGTTTTTGTGCTGTGCATGAAATGCGTTTTTTGGCCTTTGTACGTGCGCGTTGTCCTTTCTTTTTTTTTTTTTTTGTTGCTTATCCTTGCCCCGGCGTGTTGCAGCGCTGCTTCCCAGTTCGCTTATTGTTTTTCATGTTCGCCTCTGTCGCAAGTCGTGGCGCAAGTGCAGCGAAATGTGCATAACGTGACCGGGTTTCATAGTTGGCTTTTATCAGACAGCGAAAGTGCTCTGGCCAAGTTCGGATCAGTCCGTCGTTGCAAAGTGCAAACTACACGCCCCATGTTGCGCTCATCTGCCCCATCTGCCCCCTCTCTATGTCTCTCTTTCACTCTCATTCGCCCACTGATATTTCACTTGGCAAACTTTTCAACAACTTTCGGACAGCTGCAACGGATACGGATACGTTCACTGATACTGTAACTTCTGTCAAGTTGTTCTTCTTGTTGTTCTTGCTGTTGTTGTTGTTGTTGCTGTTGTTTGTTTGCGGTGAATTAAGTTGCGACCATTGAAACTCCACTTGAGTTAATCGTTTAATTAGTATCTGTGCAACCTGCGGGGGCATTTCAAATGCATTAAAAATAAACCATCTTAGCTTGAAGACACTTCAGGCAATTCGTGGAAGGGTCTAATAATTATTCCGCCTTTGGCGCCGAATTAATTTGAATGCATTCAAATTATAATAGAGGCAATAAATTTGCTTTTAAATATGAAAGAAAGATGCTAGATACAAACACTTGATTTTCAATAAAAAGAATGTAAATATAAAATATACAAATTGCTGACAAATGTATTTTCAAAATCTGTTTTCCTAGTTTCCCAATCGTTTTATTTGGAATTTTCACTCATTTAAATGCATATTTACTCTACAATTTAAAACAACAATTATATTCATATTATATTCATTAAGTTTTGCCCAACTTTTGATACCAAAATCTATAGATGAAAACTACATTTTAATGAACGTAAATAACTATTATTTACCTACAGTTATCTTGGAATCAATCACTTGAAATTTCGGAGTCTGAAGCCAAATGTAAAATGCAATTTTTCAGTCAATCTGTCAATCAATCAATACAACAAATATTCTACATAAAATATCAATTCCAATTACTCGAAGTCTGTGAACATTTAACAAAGAGTTGGCTGCATTGCCTTAACATTTCGTTATTTCGACAAACGAAAATATATTTTATATTAAGAATATACTCGCATTTTGCACTCAACTGTCAAAGTCGAAAAATGTCATTTTGTAGCCAAGTTGGAATGAATATTTATGACCTCAATATTGGCAGCCAAAAACTGAAATTTATTTTACGACCAATGCAAAAATAAACATAAAAATAAATTAATATTTCATTTGGTTTTCTACACAACAGCATCCCCCCCTCTACCCACAGGCACCCTCCCTCGCCGTACGTGCCGTGTTCTCTCAACCAAAATCCTTTTGCTGTATCAACCAACTTTGTTTTATGACCAACTGTTGGTGCCACCTTATAATTGTTGTTGTGTTGTGGTGGTTGTGAAAATGCTGATGTTCATGTTGATGGTGTAGGTAGTGCTTGTTTTTATGATACACAGTTTATATATTTTTTTTAAAATGCATTTTCCATGAGACAATTTTATGCTCAAGAGTTGTGTTTGAAGTTGGCACTTAAGTGTTTTCAATACCCTTTACTAATCTGCCTGAGCATGTGTGGCTGTGGTACTCCAATGTTTGTTTGACTTTGTAAAGGGACACATTGTTAGAGAGTTATATAAGCAAATGAAGCAAACTGCAATTGCAATTAGTAAATAATAATAAATAAAAATGGATTTTTAGATAAAAATCAAAAGTAAATTGTATAACAATATTGTTATACAATATTAACTAATTAGTTGAATATTCAATAGAGTTTATTTTTATTATTAAAATTAAAAATAATTAATATTTAATTTAATTTTGTATATCTTTAATTGAACCCAAAACAAAAGTTCTTAGTCCATCATTGACTTATTTCGGAAAGTACTAAAGAGAATATATAGCCAATTTCTTGGTAGCATCATTTCTGATGTTTCGTTTTTAATTCTCGATATTTGCTTCGATTGTAATCATAGCAAAGAGTCTCTGCTGTGATTGCCTTACAATCTGATGTTATTGAATACAATTTTGTACTTAAAAAATCCAGCTGAGCTGAAGCATAAAATGGTCTCCCCACATGCCACCCACAGGCACATACCCTACAATATGGATCGATGTGAATAATTGAAATGGCAAAAGGAGTTGAAGCCAGCTGAGGGAGCTGTGCTATCGCAAATAGCATCAAATATTAAAATAATCAAACAGCATGTGCTCACTAATGGTGTGGTTGGTGGAACAGATGGAAGTGGGTTATAAGCGGGGGCGTGGTCCTAGCTAAGGGAATGAGATGCCGGCTTAATCATTGCTTGCACTTTTGCACCTGCCAACTTCCAGCTGCCAACAGGCAACAGCCAAAGGTAACGCAATCACTATATCCTAGTTCCATCTTCTCTCTCTCTCTCTCTCTGTCTCTCGTCTCTCGCTCTGTCTCTTAACATCTTTAGTTGCTATCTCTTTTTGTTTTCGCTTGCGAGTGGCAACGTTATTTAGCAGTTTCCGTTTCCGTTTTCATTGAACACAGCTGGCGCATCCTGGGCGTGCTTCCTGTCTGCCTTGTGCAAGTTTAATGCATTTAACTCTTACATTGTGCCACGAAAATTGGCTAAAAAGAAGTCTTCACTTCGCGTCTGTCGATTGTTTTGAACTTCCGTCAGGTAAATTTGAAATGCACTCGAACTGCAACTGCAAATGGCAAAAAGGAATCGAAAGCGAGTCGAAACGACTTTAAGTGCCGCAAGTAACAGCTGCTGGAAAAGAAATCAGAATAACCATAGATAGAGAGACAGAGAGAGAGAGAGAGAGAGAGAGAGAGAGAGGGAGAGAGAAAAATGCTCGACTTAGAGATACCCAGTAAAACATGTTAAAGATGGTCAATCATTAACAATATTGCTTTAAATAGTCCAAGTAACAGCTAGTACTAAGAGAGAGAGAGAGAGAGAGAGAGTACTCGACCTGGACATACCCGGTAGCAGTATTTACCCTGTTCATGTCACAAAATGACAGTCTTCCTGAGAAAAGTACAATCATCTATTGTCTTATACCGTTTTGTGTCTACGTCTTTAAGTATCATAAGGAACATTTGTTAAAAGCAGTAAGATGAGTGAGAATGCTAGACTAAGAGATACTCTGTAGAATAAGATACTTTGTCATATATGTCATGTGAAGCGACTTTAAGAGCTGCGATTTGTAGCCGCTTGAATAGAACAGTAAAAAGGAAAATTGCTCGACTAGAAAATACCCGGTATGGCATAAATATAAGGCGATATTAATAGTTGACAGTTATGCCTACTATATATTCATATCCCAGTCAATATTGCTCTTATGAACCAACAAATTGAAGTAATATTACAGAGTCCACTCAAGATGAAGATACCCAGTATAGGAAAATCGCCTCCTTCTTTCTGTCGCATATCCACATCTTTAACAATAAACCCCACTTAGCTCTAACAATAAGGTATTTGGGGACCATGCAGTTCATTAAACTGGGTTCATATTGCGGTTAGTTCTGTGGCTACATTGACAAAGGACACCCGCAGTGTGACTCGTTGCCAAAATTGTCACAGCGTTTTGACCACATGCTGAGTTTGGTCCTCGCAGTAGAAAGTCAAGGGGGGAGGTTGACAGTGAGTTTTGGTGTCGAGTTCAAGCAGAGTTTTCTTAGTTTTGTTTTGGGAATTCATATAATTTGCAATCTGTGATTTTCCATTTTGATTTGCAGGTTTCTAATCTACTAATGGTGGTCATTTCACTCCGACAATCGTTGCGGCATCTCATCTTTCCAATTATGTCCATTATGCAGCCTGGCTGGGACATTTGTCATTCTAATATTCAGTTGTTTGTGCAATTTCATGCTTCATGCCGTATCCTTCATGTCCCGTGCCACAATTTCATCAAAACTGTCCAAGGCAAATGTCGGAAACGGAACGCCAACAAATATGTTATGAAAAGTTTTCAGCTCAAGCCACAACACGCAAATGCTGGCAGGGATAAGTTGTGGAAAACCAGGAGAAAAGCGGGGAGAGGCGGAAACGTAAACGATAAACCCAGCTCAAGCAGCGGAAATGATTTATTAAAAAACGAATGCTCTGCCAGACCGAGCAGAGCAGACAGAAAGAGAGAGCAACAGAGATAGTGAGAGAGAGGGCGAGAGGGCGAGAGGGAAAGCGAGAGAAGTGAAACATAATAACAAAAAATGTCAGAAGATAAAACTTGCGATTGTCACACAATAAATCGCATGGAAATCAAAGCTACGACAAATATTCAAGAATATCAAAATGAAGAATATGGAATAAAAAATCGCAATACAATTGCTCAACAATTACAGTCTGATCCTGGGCCAGGACAATGGCAGGGAGACACAGAAACTGGCGCTGCTGTTGACAGTTGTCAACATACAAACAATGATGACAACATTTAAGACAATGCTCGACTAGCAGTTACTCTATTTACAGATAATTAAAGTGTTTTTCTTCTTTTAAGAAATAAGAGAGATATTTAAGAGATAAAAATAAGAGCTAAAGATTCTTGTAAATTCTAGTAAAGTATATTCCGCAACGAATAGACTAAGCCCACTTAGATAGCTTCTTTTCCAGGCGAAGCATGATATCATGATAATTAAGACAGACTAGCCTATACTCTGTACGAAGCAGCTCAATGAAACAGTCAGTTTTTATATCTTGACTGTTTATATAAGTCAAGTCTTTGTATTGATTCTTAGTAATATAAATAAAATAGTACAAATATTTCGAATACGTGTCCAGAGTGCTAATTATACCCTGTACAGGGATATATTAACTTTGTGAAAAAAATTTTGTAACAGGCAGAAGGAGTCATCTCCGACCCTATAAAGTATATATATTCTTGATCAGCATCAACAGCCGAGTCGATTGAGCCATGTCCGTCTGTCTGTCCGTCCGTCTGTCCGTCTGTCCGTCTGTATGAACGCGTCGATCTCAGCAACTATAAGAGCTAGAGACACCAAATTTGGCATCAAGGTTTCTGTATACCATACGCAGATCAAGTTTATTTTAAATTTTGGATACCTCCCCCCCTTCCCCCCGCAAATCGAAAAAAACGAATAATAGCCACATTTTTCAACGTAGACACTTCTAACTTAACAGGTGCGTTAAGAATTATATGTAGAAGGAACGCTGAAAGTTTCATCAAGATCGGTTTGTAAATAAGACAGATAATCAGCAATAAAAGTTATTTTTCCACGGAATCTTAGAGCAGCAGGCAGCACATGTGTGCGAGCGAGACAGCGAACGACTGTGACACATGCGTCTGCTTACCATGTGTGCATATTTGTGCGAGGGAGATAGGGAACTATTGCGACACAGGCGTAAGTAAATTAAGTGTCGTAACACTCAGCTTTTGATTGAATATGTATAAATAAGTGACAGTTAGCTGCTATAAGCAAGCAAAGAATTCATATGCAAAATGAGAGTTTCAAAGGGGTTTTCTTTAAACACCTGTTATGTTCTTACTTTTATTTTAATCAAAGTACCTATTATCAACATCATTTTAATATAGAAGCCTGTACAGGGTATTATACTGTCGAATGCGGTCGACTGTAGCCTTTTCGACTGGTATATATATAATATATTTAATATATATCTAACAATGATTAATTAATTTCATTCAAATTCCGTTGGAAAATAGAAATAAAACGCTTGCTCATCAAGAACTGCAGTAACGCCTTTTGTCCTGCTTATTCATTACAGGGTATCCAAGCTAAAACTTTACGTAATTCTATAGTCAGCTTAAAATGCATCAGAAATTCATGAGAACTTCACGAACTTCAACGTGGCACAAAAACTTTTGAGCCCAGGTAAAAAAGGCAGCTGATAAAAAGGCAGCTGAAAGCCTCCGACGCATTGTAATTTATAATGCATGTGCAGCCAAGACGAACTCTCAATTTGAACTTATTAAAATGCATTAAATGAAGACAAAAGAAAAGTAAAGTGAAGTAAAGAAAAGCGAAGCGAAGAAAAGCGCATCCGCAACTTTAAAGTGCACTCATTCACACACTTGACTACTCATTATTAATGATTGAATCAATTCATGAGCTGCAATTTGAATCGACATTGGCTTCCGTGTAAGGGCATTAACTAATTATCTACAAATTGTTATCAATAAGCCTGGGGGCAACTTCCTGCCGTATGCCCAATGCCGCATGCCGCATGCCACACATGTTTCCACTCAGTGTAGCACCAAATGTTGCCGTCAACCTTCCATGTTGTTTTCCCCATCAATTAGTAAGCGCCATGCATTATGCAGCCTCATTTCTTTAGCTGCCTCTTCGCTTGATCTGCTTAGAAGCATAAGCATGCTGCAAGTGGCACTAAAAATAAGAAATTTTGTTTAACAGGAGATAGAAAGCTAATTAGCAAACCACGTGGCCCACGTTTGAGGCTTTGATTGGGGAGCATATTTGAGTGCAACTTGCATACTTGACCCCTTTCTGTGGCATGCCAGTTGCTAGTTGCAATCGTCAGGCATTCAAATGCCACAAGCCTCACAAGACGAGCTAATAAATTTCACTATAATCTGGCATTGTTGCACTAAGTACATTGCATATTCATGCAAAATATATGCTAGGTAAATGTCTGCATTTCTATCTGTGTGTCTGTGTGTGTGTGCGTGTGTGTTGCAAGTCGACTCCAACTTGCCTCATATGCATAAATGCAGAGGCAAACTGTGTGTGAGCTTTGTCCTGAGTTGGGCCGACAGCCGGCTGCCTTCACATGACAAATAGGTCAGAGAGAGAAGACGTTCCCCCCTGTCCGTCCATCTGTCTGGCAAGTCTGTCTGGCAAGTGTGTCTGGCAAAGTCTGACAGTCTGACTAGCTGCTCGACGTTAACCACATGTGAAAACAAAACTTCCGGTGACATAAACACTGACAAGAAGCTTGCTTAGAGTGTATATACTTACCCCTCTCTCTCTCTCTCTCTCTCACTCTCACTCTTTTGCTCTGTCTTCCCTCACTTTCTTGTTTCTGTCTTTTCCCTCTCATACTCTCTTATCAAGCCAAAAGTAAATGCACAAGCAGCTAAAATATTCAAATGAACAGTCAACGCAAAGCTGTAAGCAAGTCTTTGTTCCACACACACACACACACACACACACACACACATATAGAGAAAGAGATATATATACTGACAGTGGCAACTGCTGAGCTTGTGTAGCACTTGGCCATGTTGCAGCTGCTTGACTGCTAAGGAAGCAGGCACAAAAATGTTGACAACAATCAAGCGGCGGGCGGACTTGCAACTTGCCATCGCTTGAACTTTTGAACTATTTCCGCTTGGATTTAGGACATAGTGTAAGCATGCCAGCACATGATGCCACACAGATGATGCAACAGCAACAACAACAACTAAATTAATAGCTCACATTGTTCATTGCACAGAGCGACTTTTGTGAATGCCTGCTCTGTGTGGCAGCTGTGGCAACTGTTGCCAATGTCAAAGAATTGCCATGTCGACTGCGTTGCGCATACGCCATGTTATCATTAACAGTTGATTACCAAAAAGCTCCGTCTGCACTTCCGCTTATCCACACAAAACTTTGCGCCTTGCAACTTTAGCCAAGTGCAAAGTGAAAAGTGAAAAGTTTTCGACTGCATTTTGATTAGAAACTGCCATGAAATTGAAAAGGGTTAAGACGGAAATTCAAACAGATTTGTTCTTATCTGGCATTAGCCATGTGGCAAGTGGCAAGTGGCATGCGGCATGTTGGCGTGTGGCATGTGGCATGCGGTGTGCGGCAAGTGTCTTTATGGGTCACAGCTATTTATAAAGTCATTTTGGCCGCTTCAAAATTAACTCACAAAAACCGTTACGACGAGCCTCAACTTGGCCTGTTTGAAGGCGCCACAATGTTGGCAAGATTCATTGGTTGCGATAAGAAAGAGAGAGAGAGAGAGAGAAAGAGAGAGAGCGGGAGCCGCTTGAGAGGCAGACAGCGAGAGGGAAGAGGGAGTGCAGGAAAAACGTCTGACAGTTTGCTTGTGTCATTTTCAGCTGTGGAAAATCGTCGTACAAGGCTCGTTTCTTTGCTTTGAAGAGAAAAGCCGCTTAGCTGCTTGCCTCGTTGCGTGCCACGGCTGCTTGCCCCTGAATTGTACGCTGTGATAGGGGCAAATTGTTATGCCGAGTTGCCGTCGCGTTACCGCAATCAAAATTCTTACGTTCTAAGCCAATATGTTTTATGATGTATGAAATTTGATGTTGCGATAACATTTTACACGCTTGACTGCTTTTTATTTTCGGCTAACTTGGCTTTCTTCCTTGGGGCCAAATGATGCGGCCCATTCGCACAATGGCCAGCCACGAAGTGGACCTTTTTTTTGTTAGTCCTGTCTCACACACACACACACACACTCACACACGGCTGAGGGAGTTACAGTTAAAGCGCGATACAACATCTAAACACTTGAACTTTTGACGCAACTGTTTTTTTAGCTGTTGTTGTTGCCATGTATTTTTTTTTTACGGCAGCCGCAATCAACAACAAAAGTTCAATGGGCCAAAACGGATGCCAACTGCAAATAAATTTGCCTTTTCACAGTGAAATATTGTCAATTTCAAATCTGCCAAGCACTTGTGCAGCTGTGTGTGTGAGTGTGTGTGTGTGTGTGTGTGTGCGAAACTCTCACACGCAAAGCATGTTCTTTGTAGCGGTAGTGGCAGGGGTAGGGGGGTGTAGGAGGTGGTGTAGGGGGCCGTGTCAGCGCCGAATTGCAGTTTTTATCATCACTTTTTATGCAGTTGCAATTGGGTTAGGCATGTTGCATAAATCATTCAGCTTGCAACGCCGCATAACTGACAATTGGAAAATACGAGCATTACGAGTCTGCAATGCAATTGAGGAATCTCTTGTACGTGTCAACTTAAAGGACAGACGCAATTGGTATAACTTGGCTTGTGACACATTGACGCATTGGCAACTAAACTGAATAGAACTTCGTTTCTCACTAAAAACGTATTATTTATTTGCATAATTCATAATATATTTCTGGGCACGTTTTAAGGCTTTAGTTTTAAGCAAACTCGTTTAAAATAACACTTCAACGTATGTTGAGAGTGAAATAAATAGCATATAACTATAACTCTATAACGTGTAGGCATTTCCCCTTCATCCATATCCATTGTTCCTTAACTTTCTTATTAAAACTAAAGAGCTGACAGCTTAACCTGTAGTTGGATTTGGCGAGAGACTTTGTTGAGTAAGAAACACATATGATGGGCAGAGCAACCTGACTGCGACTAGATAATACCACACATATCACTGGCCCAACGTTTTTATCGCCCATTTTGTGCTGCCAATTGAAATGTGACGCCATTTTGTAGCCTTATGTGCATAGCACCCATCGAGTCCCTAGCAGCCATAGCAGAGTCAATGGCTGTGGGAATGGAGTGTGGATCAGCTTTTATCGTCATTTATTCTCTCTTTTTTTTTTGGCAGGCAGCTTCGTTTAAGCTTCGTTTCTCAAATGCGGGCCATTTTTTTTGTTGGCTTAAACAGTTTTTTATGTGCTCATGATTTTAATGCGCATTGGCCATTTTGATTATGCTCTTGCCGTGGCTTTTGTAGCCCGCACAATTTTTAGCATTTTGTTTGAAATTCATGGAGCGCAACGCGGTTTTGTAAGCTCCTTTATTTTCCATCTCTCTCACCTACTACAGTAAAGTATGGGGGCTGCTTTTTTGACCAAGTTATATAACATGCAGTTGACATAATTAGCCCAGCGCCTTGAGCTTGGTTAGACTTTTAAAATTGAAATATGCCTAAGCGTGTGTTACTTGTGCTTATTTAACGCTTCGATGCGAGTGAGTGAAAATAAAATGTCCTTGATTTGATAAGGCTAAAGACGTGACGGGCGTGTACGCCCAAGTTACTGTCACAGACAGCACCTGTCTGCTGTGCCATTGTTTATTTATGTAAGAACTCACTGTTTGGGTGTGCAAGAGTGTGTGTGTGTGGGTGAGTGAGGGGGCGTGTATAGCGTGTGAAATTGTCACGTCAACAAGAACCTGCGACAGACAGCGAAAGTCAAAAGTGTGACATAGCTGGCAGAAGGTGACAAGTCTTTGCCGTTGCCGTTGCCGTTGCTGCTGTCGCTGCGGTTGATGTTGCCTTTGCTTGGCTTTGACAAGAAATCAAATTTACAAGCCACAGAATGCGGTCGAAACGTTTTGCTTACGTTTCGCTGTTTCTTTGCCTCTCTGCCCCTCTGTCCCTCTGCCTCTACGACATTTGCATTTCTTACCAGTGACTAAAATTACTCATACGCCGCGTGCTGTCGCAAGAAGCCTTCATTCTACAGCAATCACAGGCAACTACAGACAGCTCTCTAAATGGGCATATGTGTGTGTTTGTGTACCCTGCAATTGACTTGTGGCCTTGTGGCACGCAAAGTGCCTCTTGGCCAAAATGCTGAACACTCAGTTTTAGTTCACTCCCACTCCAAAGCTCAAACAGCAGCAAAGCAACGACGACTGTGGCAACGATTGTGGCAAGGCCCTAGAACGCATCCAAATGCGTTTTTATGTGCTCCACCATTGAGACTAGAGCCACAACAACATCGCATTGCCAACAAATCAGCGGATGGATGGTTGCTGCCATATGAATATAAGCCAATCAGTTGTTGGTCAGTTACCAATTAACAAACGCTTTTAAAACCATGGAACGTATTCAAAGGAATTAAGTAAATTAATTATGATAATAATGAATGCAATAAATGCAAGAGTAAATGACATAGATTATGAAAATATGCTTGTAAAAGCGCATTTGCATTCAATTCATCTCTTGAATTTAAAATATTTAATATATCAAAGTATTATTTTCTATAGAAATATTAAACTGGAATTATAATTAGCTACAATCGAAATGAAAAAGAAATAATTATATTTGTGTCTATGAATTTGTAATCTGCCAAGAATTATTTATAATTAATTTCCTATGTTTCGTTTTGAAATTCTTACAACATTTGAAATATTATTTTATTTATATTTTACTAACAACACAATTGAGTCCAATAGAATCCATAAACACCAAATCTATTAAAAATAAATAAACCTATCAATCCAAATAAAAATAAAACCAACTACACTTTAAATTAAAATTCCTATTTTTTCTTTAAGCCAACTTTAAAGCGCAACTCCTGTGATTTTTCCGATAGCGATTGCTGCCAGCAGAAAATCAATCTCTTTTTTATTTTTGTTTTCTTTATTTTTGTTTTTGGCCAACAGCCAATCGGGCACATTGTTAACTTTACATTTTAAGCAGATTACAAACAATGGACGAGAGGCCCCAATGGCAGGGCCGTGTTCTACCTTTGGTAGGTGTCACAACCTGTGCCTGCTTTTCCAGCCTGTCAATCCTTCTCTCTGTGTGTCGTGTGTGTTGTGTCTGCTGTGTGTGCTTGCAAGTGAATGCTTGAAATTGGCTGTAATTGTTTTTGTAGGAACTGTCAGTGTCATGGTGGCTTCAATTTATTTATTCTTTTTTTTTTTTTTGTGGCTGCCTTTGTTGGTGGCTAACAACAGGAACGGGCACAAAATTGAAAACAAAGCCTAAAATGGATGTAGGAATTAAACATTCAATGACAATGTGAGTGAGAGCTTAGCTTCTATTGCCAGGCTCGATAATTGTTTAATTAATGCCATCATCCGACATTATTTTGGGGTTTGAGTCCCATTTCGGTTTAGCTAAGCCACAACAGCAACAATGTCACATTATTTGTAACTTGATTTTCCCCATTTGTATTGCATTTGACATTTGCGGTGGGCTTTCATCAAATCGAAGTGCAAGTGGCATAATAAAAATGCAAGAATAGTGTGATTGGGATGTTCAATCAAATGGATACAACCGCAATAAGCCATATTTGTTGTGAAGCACAAAATGAGCTCAGAAAGACCGCAAATAATTTATATTCATTTCTGACTTATAATTTATACATAAATGCATTGAATTAAACCAGCCAGTGGCCATTTACTATAATTGCACTTTCTGATTTGATTGCAATTGACAGCTTAATCGATAAACGACTGACTTAATTGCAATAAAACTGAAACATACCCTGTAAAAGCAGTTGGCAATTGTTCGAAAACGAAGAATATATTTAATTTAAAATTAACATTTTAATTTATCTACTAATTATTTTGCACATATGTTTGCCTTAATATTGAATTGCAGTCTCTCATGACAAATATTTAATAAATTATTTTATTTAAAGTATTTTTTCTATACATTTCAATTGAAAGTTTGTAATTCAGTGATAACATAGGATATCTTCTGTTTGCTTTTCACATAACTAACTCAGTTTAAGTAAGGTAAAATAAAATAATTAATTATTTAATGCTCTTCATCGCCTGACACTGAACAGATCACGTATTCCTTTTCAGCAACTGTCAAATTTGAATACTCACAATCACATTAATTGAATATTTTATTTATAATATTTACCAAATATTTTTGGCAGCTTGAAACCGCGTATAGCCACCTAACAATTCAGGGATAAAAACACACATTATTTAGTTAAATTATTTTTTGTTTCTTATTTCATTTGATTGCCGTCGAATGTCATATGAGTAATTTAATTATTACTGTTGAGGTGGGGAAAATATAACATGTTGCCTTGTTGTCACGGCAAACACCAACATATTCTACAATTTTCACATGTTTAGTTTGTTTTGTTATTGTTGTTGTTGTTGTTGTGGTCTGAACATGCGCATCATTTGATAATTACTGCCAATTGGCATATTTGAAAATAGACAAATCCCATATAATACACAAGTGAGTTATAAACTAGGTGATACCCTGCAAAGAGAAACTGCCTAATGCTGTGATAGCTCTCCTCTGTTATTGATCAATGAATATTATAAAATATCGAGATGATAGATTATGTCTGACATATTATTTTGAGTTTATATAGCGTTCAAATGATCGAATATACCTCTCATATACCCCATATAAAAATATTTAAACCATTGAGTTAAATATTTGTTCATTGAAAGAGTATTAATTAAATTGTAGTTGTCTGCAAATGTTGTATGCAAATGTTGCGAAATGAAAAGCCATTTGCCTAACAATGCAATTTTTGTTCAATTTCAATTATTTTGAATAACAACATGCATAACTATACTGAGGGTCCATGTGTAGTTTTGTTAGTTATTGTTCAGTTTGAATAGCAAAGCTCATGAAAATAGATTTAAGTTTTAATTTAATTTTATTTTAACAAGGTTGCTGTCGAGTGCAACATGCTGTACATATTGTTGTTGAACTCTAACTAATAATGTTGTCTAATTAACTGAAATGAAATTCCTGTAATTAAATATTTCATTACGCGTTGCTTTAAGCCAATTTGATTGCGACAACAACAACAACAAACTTGTTGCATTCCTATTTTGACATAAGAAATGTAAATGTGAGGGAAAATTCAAATATCGTTGACTATAACTGGCAACTGTATTTCTACCGTTATATGACACATTAGAAAAACAAAATGGCGCCATTTTATGCATTTCATGTGTGCCACTTTTATGAGAGTGCGCCACAGTGTGTGTGTGTGTGTGTGTGTGTGTGTTGCAATAACGGCCTGCATAAATTGTACGATATGCGAGCTGTGGCGGCAAACAGCGATTATTGCGGTGGCACAACGCGAAATTCTATAAAACAACATTGGCTATGGCAACAACAACAACAACAACAACAACAAGTTCTTACCACTTGCAACTCTAGTGCAAAAAGTGCGGTGGTAACTGTGTATTTGTGTCGTTTGTTTGTATGCAACGGATGTCGATTGCAGCCAAATATTGGTTCTCAGTCACGTTGAAAACAGGGTGTCTCTGAGTTTGCAAATATGCAGCTTGTGCATCAAGTTAAGATTGGAAATTGGATTAGAAATAAAAGAAAAATAGAAAATATTAATATATATATATATATATATATATATAATAGTATATATAAAATATAGAAAATATTATACACAAGTAATTATTATATCTAAATAAAGAGTATGTGCAACACCCTGTAAATTCCACAATATTTTGAAATACTCTTAAGTAACTAACTTTTTGAATCTTTAAGCGGATCTAAATCTATTAAGCTTATGCGCTGCAAATATTAGATTTGTTTTGTTTGAATTTAGAGAACATTTTGTACAAAGAAGTGATTTACTGGCAAAAGAATATAAACTTTAAAGGAAACAATAACACTATTACTTTAAAGACCTTAAGATTGGGGAAAGTTGTTCAACATATGTTAACTAAACTAAAAAAATGCTCTGCCTCCTTACACTTTTCCACTTATGTGTATGTGCGTTTAAAGTTCAAGTCAATGAACTGTGTGTGAATTGCACAAAATATAAACAGGCTGGAGGTTGGCGGCAACAGCTGCCACCGTCTGGCACATGCAACTTTTTGTTGCAAGCAATTTACTTTAGCATAATCATATTAAATATTCTCCACCTACATGGTTAGCTGCCACACAAGTAACATCGTCGTCGTCGTCGTCGTTGTCGTTGTTGTCGCCATCGCCTGCTGCTGCAACATCCTGAGGGCGTGCTCATCGTTTTATCTAACGTTTTGTACCTGGCATCGTTACTCCTGCAACTCGAACTTCCCCTCTGCCACATCCTGCTCAGAAATTATACTTAAAAGCTGGGCGCGTCTTCTCGGCACACAAGCTAAATGGGGAGAGAGAGAGAGAGCAGTCGGCAGGATGCGTGTAAATGTCTACACACCCAACTTTTTAAGCTGCAGGCAAACAGCAACATACACACGCTTAAGCACACACACACACTCCAACACACACTCCCACACACACATGCATATCTACAGTTTTTACTGCTGCGGTGATCGTCCTGTGTTTGGCTTCCTTTGAAGCAGACCAAGTTTATTTTTCTTAGGTTTTCCTTTTTTTTTCTTCCTACAGGTCGTTGGCTTTTTGCCTCCTCATGGGCGTTTTTATTTTCTTGCCCGGCTGTTGGCCAACTGCAAAGGCGTTCAAATTACATACATTTTCTTTTATAATACTCCAGCTCCCATATACATATACTGTGGCTTTCAGTTGCCATTTATACGCTGTATGAGTATGTGTGTGTGTGTGTATGTGTGTGTGTGTATGTGTATGCTTAGCCCATTTAACTACAATTATAATTTCTTAGCATGACAGCGCCAGCAGAAGACTAATTAAATTTCTAATCAAGTAAAAGGCCAGACGATGTCTTTGCCCTTTTCCCCAGTCAAACAAACAATTACCTGCAAGGATAACTGAATAGTCTGTCTACAACTGAAGTTAAAGTGCAATTCGCTACAATTCTCTGCACACATATCCATCAGTTTACAGGCGAATCCTTTAAAGAATCCTTCAGTTGCCATTAATAAGTTGTCAGTACGTTTGTTGCGAGCTGTGCAATTATCAACAAATTTAATTACCAAAAGACCTATATTGTTTACAACTGATTAATTCACTCACACACTCGCAAACTTACATATTTTCTTTACATACTTAATGGGGCGGTAGGGGCGTGGCAGCAGCAGTAGCCGCAGCGTGTATGCGGTTGACCAACAACGCCCTCGGCCATAAATAAAAGTAGTAAATATGAAATGCAAACATTTGACTAACTGCTCGACTATGCACATACGCTGTTAAAAAGCTTGACTTTTATATACCCTAATTGAAGTCTAATAAAATAAATAATTATTAATGAAATAATATAATATTGATACAAGTTAAAATTGTAGTTCAACTAATATATAGACTTAAACACTCTACTTGTCACTTTTTACAATAGTTAAAAGCCTGAAAAAATCGCTGATGCCTTGGTCAGGCATATGTGTGGCACATTAAGTATATAAAGGGATAAACATTTATCGCAGTTTATTGAAAAATTGGCGGTTTTCATATACAGCAGGCAGTAAAACGCTTAAATCTCACACAAGAGACGCATCATTTAATGCACTACATACAGCAGAGTGGGGCATATGGGCTCAATTAAGTAAGAAAGCTAAGGTTTACGATAAAGTTATAAATCTCATAATAGAAATTGCATAAATGCTTGTACAAATCTCAGTCAATCAATTGATTGATTAAACCAATAGAATAAAGTTAATTTATGTTGCCATTAATCAACTCTATAAGAAGAAAGACTGGGGTACTCTAGCTGAAGTAAGGAGTAAGAGCATTGGGAGTATTCGCTGTATTTAGCAAAGCGACTTAATTCAGACAAACAGACCGAATTCACTCACCAATTCACATTTTTTTTGATTGGCTGGTTTATTTATTTATTTAACATTTCATATTTATGTTGCATGCCTGCATTTTATGACCACATATACAGAAGGCGTATGCGCTGCAGTAAATTAAGTCGTTAATATCTTGTTTATCACGGACAATGCCACAGCTACCGCCAGTTGCGACCGTCAGCTGCCACCGTTCGTTGCCGCCATCAGTTGCCACCGTCAGTTGCCACCGTCAGTTGCCAGTTGAGCAAGTCGCAAGTTTGGTTGCGTCCTTTGGCTGTTTACGCAGCTCCATACGTGGCTATATGTGCATGTTAATTACATGATTTATGTGCATAAATAAATGCATTGCACTTGATTTATGAAATTAATTAAAAACGATTTACGGCACTTGCCTCCTGTTCATGCAACTGCAAAAATATGTTGCATACCCAAAAGGCGCAGCCATCGAACACAACGAATTACAATTATTAGCATCAAATTGCACAGTCGCTTTTGTACAGTCGCCGCCGACGGTCGTGTTTTGCTGTGTTAATTATTGTTAGTTATCCACCTGCAAGACTTTTTCAATTGACACCGCCCAGACGGTGTCGGCGTCAGCATCTGATCAAAACAGAGATAAGAGCATAAGCAACAAACCCCGCGTCGCGCGCTCGCTAGAGCTTGCTCTGCGCTCGCTGGCGCTCGTCTGCGTTAGTCTAGCGCTTCAGCCGCTACCCGCCCCCGCGCTCGCTGCCACTTGCTAGCGCTGAACTTTGTGCAAGATTGTTATCAGCTAAACTCATCTTGTGCAGACAAATTCAGCAAAAACAATAAGCAAACGCATTATTTAGTAAATAAATATTGTTGATTTGCTAAGAAAATGAATAACAAAACATCTTCTCACTCCCGGCCTGGAAACAAGTCGTTGGATTTCGAGGCGATGAAACTTGTAGCTGGTGAATCACCAAGAAACCTACGTACATCGCTCATCTCAGACATGAGGATATCGCATTTAGACGGAACGAGCAACTCGGTAGCGACTCCTACGTGTACTACTACTACGACCACTGTTAGCTGCGGATTGACATATTCTGTAGCATCAACATCGTCCCAATACATTTGCGCAACACCTAACATTGTGCGTGAGGTAAGCCAAAGCGCAGCCACTAATAGCTGTTCTTTTCAACTGCCCATGGTATCACTGCGTAGGAAACACAAAGGTAAAATGGTCACAAAAACAATTGTTAAGGGCAAACAACCTGTAGTCAACTTAACTGAAGGACGGAAAGACGTAAGCAACCCCTCCTCCCCTCTCCTGCATAGCAACCGATTTGCTGCACTCGCTGAAGAAGCGGAGGCACTGATGGAAATGGATGATCCAGTGGAGCATACAATGACAGCTAATGACGAAGGTACTCAGCAACAAAAATCATATCCGAAGCCGCCAGCGATCTGTGTGCCGCATGTAAACAACATGAACGAGTTAGAGGAGGCTTTAAACAAGCGCACTGAGGAATATAACATTCGCACTTCCAGATCTGGAATTTCTCGCATTTACGCTGTAAATGCAGAGGCATTCAGATCTATAATCAAAGTATTAAGTGAGAGGAAATGTGAGTTTTGGCATCATCAACTAAGGCAAGACAAGGCGTTTAAGTTGGTGGTAAAAGATATTCATCCTAACGTCCCAAAGGAGATCATTGAAAAAGCTTTTGCAGAAAAAGGATTCAAAGTTATGAACACCTACTGCCCCAGGAAGCCTAACTGGCAAAGTATCGAAGTTAACGAAAATGATGATGAAAAAATAGTTAACACAAAAACTAGGCAAAACATGTTTTTTGTTGACATTAAACAAACAGCCAATGCTGCAGAAGCACTAAAAATTACGCAGATTGGAAGACATAGGGTGACAGTTATGAAGTCGAAGCCTAGCAAAGAACTGGTGCAATGTAGAAAATGCCAAGACTACGGACATTCCCGTAACTACTGCCTCAGGAAACCAGTGTGTGGCAAATGCTCAGGTGATCACCCAACAGGGTCTGACTGCTGTAGGATGCGCTCAGGCGACACCAGTGTTTGTGCCAACTGTGGTGAAAATCACGCATCCAGCTACAAAGGATGCAAAGTGAGGATTGACTTGACGAAGAAACTTAAGCCACCGACCAGATTGCCTCAAAACGGACTGCCACAAAGCCACAAAAGCGAACTACGCAGAGATAACCTCTCAACAAACCAATTTATAACGGACACAGTTGTCAGGAATGGGTTTTCTTACGCTGATATGGCGAGGCGTAACTTGAACTCTACTGCTAACAATTCAACACCAAAGCAGCTGAGTGCTCGAACGAGCAACGCAATTGAGGAAGAATACAGCAGCAGACTTGCAATTTTAGAAAGGGCCATACACGAGATGAACTCCAGGATGGACCAGCTGCTAAATTGTATCCAGGGTTTAATGGAGTCAAATAATGCATTTAGGGACCTAGTCCAGAAAATTATTTCGAAATGAATTATCCTAAAGTAATAATTGGGTTATGGAACGCACGAGGACTGCGTAAAAATGTAAACGAATTGATGACATTTCTAAGTATCAATTCAATTGACGTTATGTTAGTAACGGAAACCCATATCTGCCCAGGTGAGACACTTTACTTCCCAGGATATTCTTGTTACTTCGCCAATCATCCTAGCGGGTACTGCAGAGGTGGGGCTGCCATTATAATTAAAAACAACATTATCCATTCGCAAAAGGAGCCAATTTCACTCTGGAAGGTGCAACAGGCAAGCGTTAGCATCTCTACCAACGACGGGAACATTACATTGGCTTCAGTATACCTCCCTCCAAATGAAGCGTGGTCTACGGCAGAATTCGATAATGTACTCTCGTCACTCGGCAACAAATTCATTGCAGGAGGCGATTTCAACGCAAAGCACCGATGGTGGGGCAGCTTAAGGGCATGCAGTCGCGGTAACCGTTTGCAAGAAGCTTTAGCGAATAGTAGATGTCAAGTGCTAGCTACTGGAAATCCAACATTCTTTTCGTATAACAGGCAACTGACACCCTCAGCGATAGACTTCTTTATATACAATGGAATTGCGAATAACAAGCTCACAGTAGAAAGCCGTTACGATCTTTCATCAGATCATCTGCCTGTTGTTGCCACCCTCCATATTTCTCCGCAAATGAAGCCTGGTAGAAAAAGACTGCTCGGCCCCGGGTGCTGCATAAATAAATTTAAGTCTGAGCTTGAAAACAGGATTAATTTGGGCACGAGACTCAATGACTCGGATGAAGTAGATGCTGCACTATCCTCATTTATGGAGCACCTCAAATCCGCAGCCGTTTCTGCATCAGCGGCGCCCCCACAGAATCAACAGCGTCATCATAGAGCTGAGTTGTCCCCTCAAGCTGCCGCGCTCCTGAGTCTAAAAAGAAGGATCCGGAAGGAATATGTCAGGACTGGTGATGAGAGACTTATACCAATCTGCAGGAGAATAGCGAATCGGCTACAAAAATTGCTCACCAAATCAAGGCAAACACAAACTGATGAGCTTCTAGCCAGAGCAAGTTGCGACGCTTCTTCTAATTTCCTGCTTTGGAAGCTCACAAGTAAATACAAGAGACAGGCTATTCCCAAGGCTCCTTTAAAAAATCAATCAGGCGGCTGGTGCTTTTCTGGGCTGGAGAAAGCCGAAACTTTTGCAGACAGTTTAGAGAATAGATTCAAGCCGTTGAATTTATCACCAGACTATATGCAATGGCATATTGAAGCAACCCTGAATAGACCGTTCCAAATGACCCCTCCTGCTACACCAGTAACATACCAGGAGGTCTCACTGTTAATTAAAGATTTAAAATTAAAAAAATCCCCTGGGCACGACGATCTGGATAACAGGACAATTAAACTGCTCCCGCCTAAGGCAGTGCTTTTCATAGTCCTGCTCTTCAACAGCATTCTACGGCTTGGACACTTCCCGAAGATCTGGAAGTCTGCACTGATTACCATGATCCCCAAGCCTGGGAAGCAACCAACGGAGGTCAACTCATACAGACCAATCAGTCTCCTTCCGGCATTGGGTAAAATGATGGAGAGAGTCATCTTAACTCGGATCCTTAGTCTGGAGAGCGTATCTCAAGCGATACCAAAGTGGCAGTTCGGTTTTCGTAAGGGACATGGTACACCAGAACAATTGCATAGAGTTGTGAATTTTGCACTGGAGGCTATGGAGCAGAAAGAGTATGCTGTGGCTGTGTTCATGGACATACAGCAGGCTTTTGACCGTGTCTGGCACAATGGTCTTCGTTGTAAGCTGAAGCAGCTATTGACTCCACAACTATTCCAGCTAGTAAGCAGCTTTTTTGGCTGACAGGTCGTTCAGCGTTATTGTCGATGGTGCCAAATCTTCTGAAAGACTGATATGCGCAGGAGTTCCACAAGGTAGTGTACTTGGACCAACTTTGTACTCCATATACACAGTCGACATGCCGAAGCCGTGTGCAGTACGAGCAGTTGACCCTCAGGACGTTCTTATCGCAACATATGCCGACGACACCGCTGTTCTTACCAGGAGCCAGTCTCTTGGCACTGCCGCCGAGGCCTTGCAACAATATGTCAGGAGCTTCGAGATATGGGCCCGTAAGTGGAACATTGGCATCAATGCTAGTAAGTGTGCGAACATGACATTCGCGACAAGAATTGGATTCTGTCCAGGAATTAGGATGTTGGGATCAATCCTCAGTCATGAATCGCACTACAAGTATCTCGGAGTCATCCTTGACAGATGCCTAAACTTCGCTCGGCATACAACAATGGTGCAAAAAACAATCCTGGCAAAGGCGGCGAGGATGTCGTGGCTGTTGTCGCCAAAAAACAAGCTCTCTCTGCAGAACAAGGTTTCCATATACAAGGCGATATTGAGCCCAATTTGGAAGTACGGGCTTCAAGTTTACGGAGTAGCCGCCAAGACAAACATTAACAAAATTCGAGTGGCTCAAAGCAAAATCCTCAGGAGGATGTGCAATGCGCCTTGGTACATGCGGAATAGAGACATTGAGCGTGACTTAGGCGTACCTATGGTTGGCGACGTTCTGCAGCTACAGGCGGAAAATTACTGTCAAAAATTGACATGCCACCCAAATACGCTTGCCCAACGCCTACTGAGGTATGCGGGCAGAAGACGCCTGAAAAGGATTCATCCACACGATCTTCCTGCCAGAAGAATATCTTAATTTCTTAATTTAAATATGTAAAAATGTAAAAATGTAAATATCAAAATAATTCTATGTATTATATGTGTAACTATATTATAAGATAGTCAATGTTTTTATATTAATGTATAATTAGGTTAAGCTGCCATGAAGGTAGTAATGTACTAATTAGAAGCAAACAGTACAAATCTGAAATAAATTGGAACCTATTTTAAAAAAAAAAAAAAATCAAATTGCACACACACAAGCTTAATCTCATTAACACATATTCACGTACACACATATACATAGACCCACGCACACTTACACACGTACACAGGCGCACGAAAACGCACACACACACACACGCACGCACACGCAGACAAACTTGTAGAGAGATAATTCTATTTCCTTTTATTGACGCCGACACGAACTCGCAACTATTCGCGGCGTCGAGACGCGACGCGTCGTTGTGATGCGTTGTCTGTGGCGCTTAACCAGGACCAATTGCCGCTCATTATGGCCAAGTCATTATAACAGTTTTATTAGCAACCACTGGAGGCAGATACACTTGGCTTGTTTCATTTACAGCCGCTGCCCCAATTACTTGATTAGTCTAATTATATGCGCCACTTGCGCGTTCTAAGTAAACAATTAATGAAATTAATGGAAAGTGGAAATGTTTATTCGTCTTGTTGCCATTGGACGCATATGTATGTCATTTAATAGTGAAGTATTACTAGTTATTGTAGAATTTACAAATTCTGTTCATCTGCTGTTTGCTTCAAGCAGTCATACCACAAAATATTCCGGTCTCTGCTATGTTACGTTATGGTAGACCTCACCAGCAGCTGCCACAAGCCCCGAAGTGTTGCCACAGAAGGACCATTATCATACACACAGGGCACCACTGAACCACCAAGACACTGCTGAACCTGCTGCTGGTTAAAAACAATGTGCGACGATGCGTCCTCAACGATTATGGAGTTGGCTGACACCAAAATCTAACTGCAACTCTGGCAAAAGCAGCAGACAGCCGGCAAGTAATACCAAAAATGTCATACATAACCTGCAGATTATGTCTGCACTATCAAATTCCCTTCCTCCTCCACCCATTCTACCAATCCGCAACTGTCAGGTAGCTTTTACTTCAGGGAAATGAAAGCCGCCAACGGACGTACAAAGTAAAATTTTTTATGTTTTTTTGTTTGTGTTTTCATTTCACCTGCCTGTTGACTACCTGCTCAACATTTGCACATACATATGCGAGTGGTAAATGTGTGTGTTTAGGTGTAGAGATGAGATGCCAAATGGAACAATGGATGCATTCAGTCATAAGAAATGGAATAACAATGTTTCCTATATGAACATTTATGTCATTTTTTATTTAGCAGTAAGTTTGGTTTTGAGTTTATGTCTTTATTATTTCAGCAACAAAAACAAATAAAATGGAGTAAATGTCATTCCCTAAATATTTTAAAAATCATTTTTAAACTTGAATTTGTGTAGTATATTTCTGTTAATTACGTAAATATGACAAATATATATTAAAGTCAATCAATTTGATTTCTGAGTACGAAAACTTCAATCAAATTATCAATTGATTTGCTTTTCCAGACAACATTTGGTATGTCTGATGCCTAAGCATAAGATACAAACACTGAAATGAATACTTTAAGCCTTCGAAATATAATTTATCGACCTTTTACCTTTTGCACTTGTGTATACTGTCCGATGCCTGCTGTGGTCTTGTTTTAACCTTTGCACTTGCAACATTTTACATTTTTTATTAATTAACTTCTTACCATGTTAACAATGGCACCAAAAATGCAGACAAAAGTTTATAAACTTGAGCTGGCAAACTGTATAACATAAACTGTTACTTATCTGAGAGAGTGTAAAAGGTTTAGAGATAAGCCAGCAGCTATCTACAGTTAAGCTACACACACTCCAGGAGAATACACAAGCATATTCAACCTGTGGCACGAGTTGCATGCATTGAAATAGATTTTTGTTAAAAAACAATTTTTGCAGCGTGCAACAAGAGAAATAACAGTAGCTGAAGTTCGTGCAACTGTGCAACCCAACAATGCAACCCACTATGTAACTTGGTTAATCCTATTGATTTTGATTTGCATACAAATTAGAATGTGCAGGTACGAGTATAGAGTTCCTCTCCCTCTCTCTCTCCCTCTCCCTCTCCCTCTTGTGACTGCAATATGGCAAAAGGATTTTTAGCTAAAAGCTCTCGGGACTGTTGAGGAAAAGTGGTTAGCAAACCAGAAAGTTGAGGCAAAAATTGTGTTTAACATGTGTACAGCCCAATCCCATGGATTATGGCTTGGCATTAAATTTCAATTTAAGCTACACTAGATCTTTACACAGCCATAAGGGGCGTACCAGAATGGGCGTTGTTCTGCAGTGCTTGAGAAGCGACGAAGTGCGAATGCCTTCTGAAACAATTAGCATGCCGCTTAATTGTTTGTGGATGGAAAGAGAAAAGGAGAGTGTAGAACAGAGGGAGAGAGAGAGAGAGAGAAAGAGAGAGAGAGAAAGAGAGAGGGTGCGAGAGCAAAAGAAAATGCATATCCATAAGTGAGTTTGCTGTGTAGAATTTTAATACGTTTTAATGAAAAATAAACTGAGCATTTGCCGGTGAGTGTGTGGCCAAACAGCCTGATGTGTGTGCATGAAAAGAAATGTGGATAAATTGAAATTTGATGCGGCGCAAATATCTTTTAATGCGTTGAGAGGATGTGATGGAGAAGTAGAAGCGCAGGCTCGACCATATTTGCCAAAAACTCGACTCGACCCGCAACCAGTCGACACGTCTCAACTCGACTCGCTGTGCATTCGTATGAGTGCGCATTTTAATTTTCCTTAATATTTCATTGCGAACTCTTGCATGTGTTTCGAGTGTAAACAGAAGCATCTGGCAAACCAACGACTTGTGCGGCATGGAATTTCAATTAAGATTAATTCGCGCATATATTGCCAGCTTCGTGAATGGTGAGGGTGGCACAGTTCACATATTCTCACACCTGTCACACCCACTCCACCCTTCCTATACATTGCTTATAGCAGCGGTTTTTCGCTCAGTTGCACTCTGAAACACGGTTGAGCGACGAAGCGTTATGAAGATGACGGTAGGTGGTGACGACGACGACGACAACGACGACGAGGGAACAAGGTGAAAGACTTGAACGCCAAACAAAATTGTGCCACTTAAGTGAGGACAACAACTTGCAGGCAAAATGCATAAGCTAAATCAGCAACAAATTATAAAAAAATAAACTTTAATCAGGGCTTGCAAACAAAGAGCAAGAAAGATGAAAAAGAAAACGCCATAAAAAAGTGTAGCATACTTTTGTGCGCCAAAGTAAATGCCAGTACATTAAGTGGCGCATTTCATCATCATCATCGTTCTCATTCTCTCTACCCGTTCTCACTCACTCCCGGTGTCGCACTCATCTTTGTCACTTTGTCCTTCCAACTACTACTGAACCCTTGAAGAGCAGTAAATATTTTTATTCAAGTTAATAATGCTGCACTGCTCGTTACCAGTTGCCAGTTGCCAGTTGAAAGTTGCTATCATTGCTCTCGTTTTTGCCAGTTTGTTTTTGCTTATGCAGCTTCAGCTTCAGCGACAGCCTCTGCTTTTAGCCTGTTTACGTGTAAAGTCCTTTTCGCCCATCTATTTGCCAGCACTGCTGTTGTTTACTGTGGTTTTCATCATCCGTTCTGTTTGTTCATTAGCCGGGCCAAGGCAACACCAGAAGCGAAAGCAAAGAGCTGCAGCGGCTACATTTTTACTCTCCGCTTGTTTTATGTGGTTTCAAATAAATTGCCAACCCCAAACCCCCCAAATCCCTCATCCCAACAAATCCTCAATCCTCAACATTAAACATAAATATTGTGGCACACTCGTCAGCTTTGCTTCAAAATGAACTGGGACTGAAAGTAATGCCACAGAGACCTCTAAACTATTTAATACTCAGCAAAAAAACTTGAATGAGTTGATAATTATAGATTAAATGCTAAATTAGACTGAATACTATTGAAAGCACATATGCAAATATGCACAATATTTTGTGGCTACTATTATAAATATTTCAAATATTTTTCTCTCTCTCCAACCATTCTTCTCTCTTTCTCTCTCTCTCTTAATATTCATATTTAAGACTTGAAAGATTTCCTGTTCAATTCCACTTACTAGTCTTATATACCCTACATTTTCAATACACATACTTACTACTCTTTCACAGTTATTGCTACTCGTATTTATGGGCAACACTTAACGGGCTAGTTTTGGGTTTCCGTTGGAGGCGAATAAAACTGAGACTGTGGTAGCAATTAAATGATTATTTGTGCTTTTTATACAGAGCTTTCCTAGCAATTCGAAATGACGTTGCAGAAATGTCTATTTCCCCTCTCTCCACACCACCATCTCTTTCTCTCTCTCTCTCTCACTGTATCTCTCTCGCTTTGTACAGAGGGAAAGGGCTGATTCCAAACCCAACAATAATGGCCAAAAACAATTAGACGAAAATCCACGCCAATGATTTGTGGTAGAGAACCGCAATTAATATCAATTTATATGTATTTTTATATGTTTCCCTTGAATGCTTCACCTTAATATATCATAATTAGCGCATAGTCGACCACTGACTGTGGAGAGGTCAGCTTGCTCAGCATTTTCAAGATTTTCTTTATTTTGCTCCATTTGTTTTGTTTTTTTTTTTTTTTAGCAGGAAAAGGTGCAGTCATAAAATTTACATAGTATTCTGAGTCGAGCACTTTAATGTCTTTGTCTTGGCTTTTGTTTTAGACCCATTTTTTTGTGGTTCAATCTCTGATATTAGGGCTCGTTGTCCCTTCTCTTTGCTTCTTCTGGTGAGTGTCTCGTTTGCATAATTTGCTACTTTGTGCTGTGTGCTTTTGGGCTTTTAGAATTTCCGTCTGTATTTTTATTTCTCAGCTTTGTCAGCCTTGTCAAGTGTGCTAATATTTGTCTCTAGTCAAAAGATACAGAAGATTTTGCGATTCCTTTTATGGGATTTAGCATTTGCTATTGTACTGCATGATTAATGCCTTTGATTTATAAAAGCACTTGGATCAATAAATGCCAAGCAAGTTCTTGGCCCTTTGGTCAGTAATTGCAATGCCGTCTGCTTAAATGTGATTTCTTGTTATAAAAGCAAACATTTAATTGAAAGCAGAGCACAGCAGCATGTAATATATATGCTAGAATTGAATTGACTGTGTGACTAATTGACTAACTGACTGATTGTCTGAGTGGAACTTTGATTACAAAATGAAAAGCTAAGCAAGCTCATTTGCAATTTCAACAAACTTGGTAATAACTTGCACATAGCTGCACAACTAAAACCTTCTAGACATAGATGAGGATATTGTCGCATACGTGAGTCGACAGTATAATTTGCTGGCATAAGTAAATAGACACACACACGCACACACACACACCAGCAAACAATGCAAAGCAATTTACAGTATGTAAGCATTAATGCAGCTTCCTGTTCTCTATATAATTTCAGGTGTTTCCTTTGCATTGGCTGCTGTTTTGCATAATTGTTATTATGTTTGTATTAGTCGCAGTAATTTAGGCTTCAGCACGTGCACTCACACATCAACACATAAACACACTCGCACACTTAATTCTCATAAACTGATATTTTCTTAAGTTTCATTTCCATCAAACAATACACTGTCCAAGTGATCAACTCTGCTTTCCAAATAATTTGATTACTAATTGCCTAAAATTAGATAAGAAATTTGCAAATTGCTTTCAAATTTAATTATCAAGCTTAAATATTTGTTCAGCTAACAAGAATATCAAATTATTGCAAGAATTTAGCTAGATTAATTTTATTTTAATTGCGTTTTTAATAGGGTTTCCCATTAACAACCATTCCATTAGGGAAAATAAATAAATAAAATAAAGTAACTCAATTACCTAACTACTTTTCTGAATAATGCAGTATTTGTTTTCGCTGTAAGAATAACGTAATTCATTGACTTTTAAGACTTTCGCATTTAAGTTCAATCTCCGATGCTTCCAGCGAATGCTTTATATTTATTTCTTAGCAATTTTTCAATATTTAAATGCAATTTTACCGAAAGTTAATTATTTAAATTATTTTTTTTTATAAATTCAAAATATTTTGTATTTAACTAACTAACTATTTTTCGCAACATGAAACTTTTATCGATTTAAATTATTCTATATATTTGTTTCAACAATATTTCAGACCTCAATTTAATCAATTTAACATTTCATTCTGTATTTTGGTATATAAATCAAAAAGCATCTTTAAACATTTCTTCAATTGATTGATTCCGTTCATTTGTATAAAGTTTTTAAGGCACAGAAAGTAATAGAGTATAAGCGATTCTTATTAAACGGCTTTGTCGCATGAAAAACTAGCATAAAGCGTTTCATACAACTCTCAAGTGTGTTGCCAAAAAGTGTTGGCTGGTGTGTTGGCAAAACCTTTAGCCTTGGCGAGGCCAGCCTCCCACCCACCTGTGCACCATCTGCAGCAAGTTCCCCTAATGACCGCAATGTGCGCGGCCATTAGTGAAACATATGGCGAAGGCAAGGAATTTCTTTTGGCAAACTTTTTGGTTGGGCCAAATATAACTTAATTTTTGGTCTATACCAGTTGGAAGCGGGTCAAACCCAAGTTGTTACCTGACTCGATGCCCGTTGCCCGTTGTCTGTCGCTCGATGCCTGGTGGGGTAATTGCTCCCCGGAGTGCTGTAGCTACTTAAGAGACATTGTATGGTCCAACTTGGTCGGCATCATGCGCTTTTTTTGTCAGCAATCTAGGCCTTATTTATGACCCAGACGATGGCGATAAAAAGGCTAAGCATTTGGCTTATGTAGCGTTAAACTGGTTCCCACCAAAAACTTTCGGACAAACGGGAGAAATTAGCGATAGCACTAAATTTTATTTAAGAAATTACACTCTAAAGTTTCAGTGTAAATCGCATCTTACAAATTTGGCCAGTTAAATGGTCTTAAAGTTTTTTCATGTTTGTTGTTGTTGTTGTTGTTATTGTGCAGTGCTTAAAGTTCAAAGAGCTCAGAGCGGATGCTCATCTTACAATCTCTAATGCGGCCCGTAGCCCAGGTGCGTCCATGCGTAAATCCCACGTGTGTGCGAGAGTGTGAGTGCGAGTGCATGTGTGTGTATATGTCTGTATGTGTATATGTGTATATGTGGGCCTAAGCCAAGTCAATTTAACGCCCTGAAGGCAGCAAAGTAGCAGCACAAATAAAGACGCACTGCGTTCCAGGGATTGCTAGCTCATAAATAGTTAAGCATGCGAAATGAAAGGCAAACCCCAACAAAAAGGACATAGGACAGCACAGAGGATACTAAGCAGGAGACCCAAGGAAACCAAAGGTGTGTGTGCTCCTGTTAACAAAAGGTTCAAGCGCATTTTATGTGTATCTCAATAAAAACCAAAACACACACACACACAGACAAAAGCGTAAGAAAATCAGGCTAAGTGTAAGCATATTGACCTTTATCAGCAGGCTAAGTCCCAAAGGACAACGACAGTAACTGCTGAGCTAAGCTGGAATGTGGCATGTGTGTGTCCTTAAAGGATGTCTGTCCATATCTCCAACGTCTAGCAGTGATTTAGTGCGCGTTTCACGTTCTTCGATTGCTTTGCAATTAGCGCTACTTCAGCAATTTCATTCTGTCCTCCACTTATCCTCTGCCAGCCCCTCGTCCTGCCGTAGTGTGTGTCGGTAATGACTCGTTACTGCTGCATGTGGCAACCATTGATTTGCAACAATCGACGACAGTTTTGTAATTGTGTGGCCTGCATGTGGTGTGTGTTGTTGGCGTTGGCGGCTCATAAATTTTTTGGGGTCCGCTGCACAACGTGGCGCATACGTAATGTGCTATAAGTATACACAGGCCCCCCACACATAAATAAGTGCACATGTGTGTGAGTGTATAAGAACGGCGGCTCCAATTAGTCGTGTTTTCAAGTGCCTTTCACACTCGCAGCTTTGGCTTTGTGTTTGCCACTTGTACGTGCCACTGCAGTCTTGCATGATGGACGCCTAACGAGCTAAGCGCCAGCAGTAATAGCAACAACAATAACAACAACGACAACAACAACAACATCAGCAAAAACCAACAGTTGCGACAGTTGCAAGTACAATACACTTCATGCCACCGAATGTGGCACAATTGCTGTTGCCAGCCCGCGGCATTGCGTCTTGCAACACTTGTCGTGGGCCAACCCTAAACATTTAAGCCTTAAAGCACTTAATCATTTAAACATTATATTTTCTCACTTTTTTTCTATTTTTTTAATTGTCTCACTCGCCAAGTCGACGGTTACAAAATGCAAATGTTGCACAACAAAAGAAACAAAAGCAAACTCCTCAACATTTCTACACAACAACCTAGAAATAAAAAAAAAACAATACGACTTTTCTGTGAGTTTAATGGCAATAAATAAACAAATATGAAGCGCCGCAGGACCTTTTTGCGTTTTTATGACTGCTCATTTTTTTTTTGTGGATGGACTGCGTGACAGACAAAAGCCCAGCGGGCACAAATTTCGAGCTGTCAACAAATTTTCAAATTTATTTCTGGTTTTTTCATAAAAATTAACAAAATGCCAAATGTCAAGCTCACCCGCTGTGCCCCAGAGATACAAAAATAAAAACAAAAACATTAATGATAAAACAAAAAGAAAATTAACCACATACATTCACGTTTGCGTATATGAATCAATTATGTACATGCATAATTTTGGGCAGTTCTTGTGCGTGTCTAAGCTATTTCAATGAGCTGAAACTTTGGAAAAGGGATGAGGGTGTCATAGGCACAGGGTCAAGGGTCAAGGCCTCAATCTGTCATATGAGAAGAAAACGCAGGGTCAAACGAGTAAGAAATAGTAAGAGTAAGAGACTTAGAAGACTGTATTGCAGTAGTTATGGAATTTAGTATATTCGTCTTTTTAGGCCTCAAATTTGCTGCAGGCTTATTGCATAGGAGATGTCTCGTATTTTAAAGTATTTAGTCAACGGCTAAAATTCATCATTGGAACTTAGATAACTTAAAAATATATATATATTTGAAATATAAATATATCACATAGGGAATGCAGGGAAACCGAAGTTCCTATTTCGATCTCAGTTCAGCAATTTCTACAAAATGTAGAGACGACTAAGATCGAGGAGTTGGCGTCGGTTTTTATCTTGCTCTTATCATTATGAACTAAAGTTAAATTCTATCTATGGTCAGGTGTCACTAAAATACGCATTCAATAACATTTCGAACAGCATTTACAAGTTTGATTGACTGTTTTCGGCCACTATATAAGACTCTGGCAGCTAAAGCTAAAAGCTAAGGACTACATTAGACAGTAAGCAGTTAAACTAAACTGCTTGTCCTACATACATCACATACTGACAATGCACTTAACGATGTTAGAAACTTAGAGTCTCTTCGGTCACTCAAGCATTTTATCGTATAGAAAAATCAAGTTATATTTATTGCAATTCACGACAGAACAGGTAAGAAAGAAACACATTGTGACATGAACTTTCCATAGTAATGTTAAAATTAGCAATTAAAAAGGCGTGGAGAGGTGATGGCGCAGATGTAACAGTAATTAAGCACATCAAGAGTTTATCAGTTAAAATGCAATTGCAATTTCAACTGCCGATAAGCAACTCAAATGGCTGCAGCACTTAATGACTTCATTTTTTGTTCGCCTAGTTGAGTTCAAAACATCATAGGGAAGGCCAATCAGGTGAAGTGTGAATTATAAACACGCAAGGGCGCTGTCATGAAGCGTCGTTTAATAAGCAGCGTAGCGCGTGTTGCGGTCCACAACAGGAAAGAAAATTTAAACAAAAACAAGCGGATCAGTCGAGCGCGCGCGACAGTATAAAACCCTGTGCAGTTTTATAAATTAAGCATTTTGCTTATAATAGAAATAAGAACGTAGCACGTGTTTATTAAAGAATACTCTTTTGAAACTCTCATTTAGCATATGATTTCTGCTTATTTCTTGCTTATAACAGCAAGCTTTCACATATGTATACATATTCAATCAAAGCTGAGTGTTACGACACTTAATTTACTTATGCTTGTGTCGTAGTAGTTCGCTATCTCGCTCGCACACATGTGCAAATATGGTAAGCAGACGCATGTATCACAGTCGTTCGCTGTCTCGCTCGCTCACATGTGCTGCCTGCTGCTCAACGATTCCGTGGAAAAAAAATAACTTTAATTTCTTTGCTGATTTTCTGTCTTATTTATAAACCGATCTTGATGAGACTTTCAGCGTTCCTTCTGTATATCATTCCTAACGCATGTGTTAAGTTAGAAGTGTCTACGTTGAGAAATGTGGCCATAATACGTTTTTTTTGAATTGCGGGGGTGGGGGGAAAGATATCGAAAATCTAACATAAACTCGATCTGGAGAGGGTATACAGGAACCTTCATGCCAAATTTGGTGTCTCTAGCTCTTATAGTTGCTGAGATCGACGCGTTCATACAGACAGACGGACAGACGGACAGACGGACAGACGGACAGACGGACAGACAGACGGACATGGCTCAATCGACTCGGCTATTGATACTGATTAAGAATATATATACTTTATAGGGTCGGAGATGCCTCCTTCTGCCTGTTACATACATTTGCACAAAATTATTATACCCTTTTTTGCCCATTTTTAATGGGCACAGGGTATAAAAAGTGTAATAGTAAAATATGTACAAAAAACGAGAGCGAAACGTTGAAACCCCAAAGCGATAATAATCTAGGAAATGAGCAAAAAAGGGCTGCTAAAAAATTGTTCAATTAATGCGAGCGCGCTTGTTTCCCCCTGTACAATGTGAAACGTTAGTAACGTGCATAATTTGCACACAAACACACACACACACACACATCTACACTAAAGCCGCACACCACAAATGCACGCGGACACACATACACGCACACACATGTGCATGTAATTGCCATGTAATTAAGCGCATGCCAAAAAGTATGCAGCAATAATGTTGCCATGCATCAGTAATCAATATGTGGGCGTCGCATGGCGTTGTGGGCGTGACAACTTCACTTTAATTGAAGCGATGTCAAAAGCAGGCATGGAATATGTGTGTTTTTGAGAGAGAAAAAATGTAACAGAACTTTTTTTTTTTTTTTTACAATACAAAACTTCTCAATCAATGGCTTACAAATTAAGCATACGCAACGTTGGACACTACAAGTTGGGCGTCGCCTGGCAACGCCGTTTACATGTTGTTCAACATGCCAAATGGGAGCTGAATTAAATCTTAAATGTTAAATATATATAAGAATTTATGAAACGACTCCATTGAAAACTTTGAATATATATATAACTATTGTAATATGCACATTAGTTCAATCGACGTACAGCTTACGTACGCTTAAGTAAAACAAAAATAATTTAAAAATATAATATTAAATACACTTTTGCATTTGTTATTTCAATGTATTAAAGTGCATTAAGAGCTTAAAGGCAAATAATGCGTTAAATTTAATTAAAATGCGTTTGGCGTTTTACAACTTTATATGTTGACGTGTGTTTATAAAAAGCGACTTAAAATAATACACACATCTTTAGTTGGTTTACTTTATTTAAACGCTCGAGTGAAATAATAATAAATTTAATAATCCATATGCAAAACTTTAAGCACGCGCAGCGGGGGCGGCTTAAAAGGACAAGGAGGGGGAGGGCGCATATGAAGTGAAAAAAGCAAACGAAAACATAAAAAACCTCGACAATAATAAAAGTTAAATAGGGTGCTGCATGCGATGAGCAGCGGGACGAATACCAACAACATCAGCAGCAGCAGAAGCAACATAAACATTTTCCATTCAACTTAAAATTGTTTACAAAATAATGTGAAAATGGCTGCCAAGCATGTGTTGCCTGTCTGTGCACACACGCACACACATGTGTGTGTCAAAATGGCGATAAATGTTACTAAACGAGAACAATAGCATCAGCAACAGCATCAGCAGCAACAGCAGCAACAGCAGCAACAGCAACAGCAGCAACAGCAACATCAGCAGGAACAACAATAACAATGTCAGCCCTCTAAGCTGTGTACGTGGCAATTTATCCGTGAGCTGTTTTAGGGCGCGTTTTGCCATAAGTTCAACATTTTTAAATACAGAAAACAATCATTGGCAAGCGGGGACCCCATTTTGGTGTGTGTATTATACAAAATTACACATACGCAACGTGGGCCGCTGCACAAAATGTCAGGCAAGAAAATGTTGGTTGAGTTTTCCGTTTACCGTCACCATTTATGTATTTTTTTCTTTTTATGGTCTGTTAAAGGCAGCATTTTTATACATTTCACGCGCGCACATAAATAACGAAGGCAACCATGCAGAAGGTTTATGACTTTTGGCCAAGTAAATTGGCTAGAAAAGCAATGGCTGCATATAAAGATTATTGTGGTGGCAGCAGCAGCAGCAGCAGCAGCAGCAATAACAGCAACAGCAGCAGCAATTGCAACAGCTGAGTTCCTTAAATGGCTTCATTTTGCAGCTAAAACGGCAATTGGCAAACCGCTGAGCATGAGCACACTCTGCATGAAGTCGAACGGATCTCTACTTAAGAAAACTGCAATAAATGAATAAACTTTTCAATTTCTTCATAGTATACGACTATGGTTGACTGTGCGGTTGAAAGTTTACGCTTCCGCTAAATTAACCCAAAGTACAAGCAAGCTCTTGTTGGTGGATGCGTCGAGTGGTGCGCTCTCGCGACAGTCACCACAACAGAAGTCACTTGCAAAGTTTTCCTCTCAATTTAAAGGCAAAACAACAGCAACAGCAACATCAACATCAACAGCAAAGGCAACATCAAGTGCTGTTACCACAACAAATGGTGCCAACAGACAACCTTACCAAAATTGTCAGATGCCAGTTGCAACGGAAATGCAGGCACGCACTGTGTGTATGTGCGACTGAATATGTGTGAGTGTGGGTGTGAGTTTGGGTGTGGGTGTGTGGAATGGGGAATGTTGCCATGACAATAACCTCAAAGTTGCAATATACATATAAGCGAAAAGTCAATTGTATTTTGATGTCGCCTACGCCACAACAGCAGCAACACTAACAGCAACAATTAAATCACCATCACCAGCAGAAGCAACCACAACAAATTTACAGCACAAGTTTTGTCCACATGATGAAACAATATTCAATTATTTACTACAATAATGGCCTGAGGTTATGTGCAAAAGATGTGGCATTGATTTTATCCCTCCACAAGTTTATGCCACATTTGCCCCAATTTCAATGCTGTCATCCACTATACGCATATCCTAGTGCAATGTGTGATATTTTGTATAGCTGTACTGAGAGTACATAATTATAATTATGTTGATTATGATTTTGTTTACAAATATTATAACTTTGTGTACATATATGAGACAGAGACAAAAAAATCTGACTTTATTAAGTATATATGTTCTTGACTTCTATACAAAGCTCGATGTGGCTCTGCTCTTGTATACAAACTCTCCGATTTGCAAGTAAGGAAATCATACTAATCACAAATGTTATTTGGAAAATTACTTGATTATGTAAGCAGCATTGAATTTATATAGATATGTGTGCGTATAGCGGGTATATCATAGTCTTGTTTACTATACTAAAGCGATCACAGCTGCTACAGATTTTGGTTTACCAGTTGAAACTGTGAGCTTTTCTTTCTTGATTATTCACATAAATTTACCAAATGTAATCAAACTGTTGAAAAAAATTATTATTATTTAATTTGCATCCATGCATATTTAAATAGTTTCTGTGCCAGATCAATCAAGCCATGTCAACCAAACATTTACTAACTATATTTATTGAAGCATTAAATTTGTATCATTTTATTTATAGTTTTTGGCTATCAACAATTTAACACTCGATTGCGCATGAAATGCAAATTTAATTGGGGAAATTAACAAAAATTATGCATTTGTCAACTATTTGTAAAGTTGTTCACTACCTCTTTGAGGGTATTCTAATTGTGTGACTATGCTTGTCTGCTGTTTTGCAACTCAAAGTCAATTATTTCGATTGAAGTTCGGTATCGCTTTGTGTCTCGTGTCAACACCTTGTCAAAGTTTGCTTTCAAGTGTGCCAATTGGTAGCTGGAGCAACTTTTTAGTACTTGTAGTCGTGCTTTCTTACTTTCGTACTCCATCGATGCATGTCAACCGAAAATGTTTGACCTTTTTGGCCAGCACGAGCTTAAATGAAAAACGTGCTTCATTGCCAAACTAAGCAGCGAGTTGGCCAAGTAACTGTGTGTTACCTGAGTTGCCTGTTACCTGTTACCGGTTACTTGCTACGAGTTTGCCTTTTATACAGTCTTTTGCTCGTTGTTTTAACAATCATGATTGACATGCAAAGTGCACACAACCTCAGCACAATTCAACTCAACTCAACAGAGCTCAAGTCTCGGGTTGCCTTTGCTTGCATTTGATTTCGTTTGCATGTAACTGAAACAGTTCACGCCAACAGAAGTTATGTGTGGAAAATGTAATTTAACAGACTAAATTACCAACATAATTAAGTCAGCGACAAAATGGAAAATGGAAACTGGAAACTGAAATTCATCAATGTACAATTTGTTAATTTTATTGTCAGTAATTTGTATAAATAGAATTAGACTTGAATTATTTGAAAACGCAATTTACACGCAATACACGAGACATGGAAAAAAGTTTTTTTCAGCGCCGAAAACACATTAATATTTCAGGCAGGCTGACGTTTTAAGTTTTTCAGTTCATAACGAAATTTTCACTGTTTTCCATAGAATTCAATTAAAAAGTTTTCCCAACTGCCAACGACAAGGAACGCTCGAAATCTCTTTCTTCTTCACGTCTCAAAGTCGAACATGAACCCATGTAAATGCCAAGTGAACTACAGCCTTGTTCGACATTTTGTTGCCTTTTTGGGCATTGAGAGATGGATGTTCATGTGGCAGCAACAACAACGACTTTGACTTTCTTCGAAAGATTCAAGGGGAAAGTCAGACAATGTCTAAACAATGTGAAATGAATAATTTGATATACGAGCATTTTCAGCTTAAAACTTTTTGACAGCGGTCAACAAATGTTGGCAAATTTATTGCACAAATTAACAATGACACATTAATCATACGCTCTGTATGCCAAGCTGACTGCCCTTTCGGCCTGGCCTTTTGCATTATTATCTGTGACATGACTGGGAATTTTAAATTCATTTTTGACATCTGCATAGCCCAACCAACTAAGCCTGTCATAGCAACTGTGCGCTTTCTCGACTTGACTTGATTCCACTCCAGTTGACTGCATTGCTAGCTAAAACTCCCACTACCATTACCACTACCACTACCACTACCACTACCACTTCCACCTGCAGCTGCAGATTGAGCCTTATCTTTAGCTTCGACTTGACTCCGACCGCTCGATGATTTGGCCTGACATTTTTGCATGCAACGTACAGGGAGTGTTTGAATTGTTGGCAGCAAAAAATGTTGACAGTCAAGTGCGTGACTTTCTGCTGGAAAATTGTATTTTATGCGCTGCGTCTGCGTCCGCTTCTGCGTCTGCCTCTATGACATCTATCGATGGGACTTTCCATGCGAATTGCTGTCCATTCAATCAGCATTTCAAGCATTTGAAGTGACAATCATAATGCAGATATTGTCATTTCCATTGCAATTGCCCATTGGGAGTTCTATGTCTCTATTTCTCAGTCTCTAAAAATGACGGAGACAGCAACACAATGCAGCATTAGAGACAGCAACAACGGCGTAGATAGAGACAAAAGGCAGCAACTCTGTGGGTGGCATGTGGCCTGCGGCATGTGGCAGGTGGCAGGTGGCAGTCTTGAGAGTGCATTGCATTGTCAGTGTTTGAGGGTGGCAGCAACACTAAGATTGCCTTTATATGGCATGTAATTGACTCACAGCACTTGGCGCTGTTTAACTAACGTACTTACTTACTGACCAGGTCTAGGGACTCTGGCCACAAAAGTCCAAGCAATGACAGTAATAATAGGGTGTGTCACGCTGTAGAAAGCTAAAAAATATTTAGCTTCTCAATCAATTTTGATATTATAATGTTACTATAAAACTATTTAAACTTAATTTTAATTTTAATAGTTTTATTTCATTTGATTAATTTATAATTTCAATTTTGTTTGTAAATTGTACTTTAAAATGTAACAACTGATCAACACTTATAAGTAGATAAGAATAACAGATTTGAGTGTAAATTGCTAATTACATAATTTCCAAACATCCAAATAGCACATCAATGTCCACTATTGTTTAGTTTCTAGACATATTCCATTTCTTGACTAACCCCAACGCTGTGTTGCGCCTCGTTTCAACAGGCCAAAACTTTATGGCCAAAAGCCGCAACCCACACAAAGAACCCGGCACACAAGAAACCTGACAGCTCCAATTGCACGTAGCCAAAAGTTGTTCATAGTTGCTCGGACTCCCCACTCGTACTTCTACTCTAACTCTAACTCCAACTCCAACTCCAACTCCAGCTCGTACTTGTAGTCGAAGTCGTACTTCTATTTTTATTCCACTTTCTCTGCTCTCTGCCTTAAACATTTTTTGTTTTTCTTTATTTATTTTTTCTTTTTGCCTGAAAGCCTTAGTCTTTGTGAATTGCTATGCTCTGTGCTCAGGCACTGTTTATTATTTGGTCTGACCACATTTTTCTAGTTTTTGCACGTTTTTACTTTATTACCGTAGATGCTGCCTCTTATTTTATGTGCTGACCGATGGAAGTGAAAGGCGAAAGATACACGAGCTCAGACGGGCAGGCAGACGGACAAATTGCGGTCTTCGATGGAGGGATTTACTCGTAGTTTCTCAGAATTTTCTAATTTCGGGGGCATTTACAACAAAAACAGCAACAACAAACTACAATGAAATAATGTAATGTTTGTTGGCAAAAAGAACCGCAGAAAATGCCAATACGACATAGATAACTTAACAACTTAATGGCAGGCCGCAACCAGGAGTAACTTTACAAGAGCGCCTGTGGGTCAAGCGGGTAAACAGGACATAAAAACCTTGCAGACCACAAAGCATACAAGACAACACATGACACAGCACACAAATACCAAAAATCAGACAACAACACTTTGCTGTACATAAATCAATTTGCCAAAGGCCGAAGGCTGAAAGCTGAATCAAGTCTACAGTCTGCTAGAGAGTTTGGCAGGGTGGGGATGAGGGTAAGGGATAGATTACTAATGTCAGCACAAAGCACAAAAGCAGGCAACACAATGAGAACATGCATTAGCTGTATGTGCACAAAAGATCAACAATGGTTGCGCTTTTGCAGCTGCAACATGTTGTGGCAGTTGCTAGTAAAGTGCTACAAGTGTTGCAAATCTCTTGCCACTGGAAAGTTGGTCAAGTGTAAGCCGTTGGCTTAAGCTCCGGCCCCAAAAGTTACAGCTGACGATTGCCAAAGCAAAGCTGTTAGCCAGATGCGCAACTTGCTTATAAACCATTTGGCTGTTGGTCTAAGTCTCAAACTGACTTTCAACTTGCAAATCAAATGCCATAATAATGTCTCTACCTTTGTTGTTGTTGTTGTGGCAAGGATTATGAATTCGTATATACCCATATATATTTTTAGTGAAAACAACTTTATGGTGTCGTGATTTATGAACGTTTCAACTTTGCCGCGCTATCAGCAAAAACTTTTGTTAACTCCACGTGGTGGACTGGTAAATACCCGTATCTGCATTGGTAAAAGGGCTTTAATATTCGCACACACAAACACACACACGGTCACACACACTCGCAGCGAAGGACAAGTTGTGGGTTCAGGGCATTCAAACTTTATATACAACAAAATTTCAAAAACATTTTATCGTGTTACGCTTTCTACTGGCTATAAAAATGCATACACTCTCTACCTGCCATCCTACTGCCTGCCTGCCTGAGCTTGACATGCAGCGGCCTCTCTGCCCTGCAGCCCCACCTCCCATTCACTCACTCAGCGCCCTTTATCCAGTGCCTTTAACTGACGATGGGGTCTATAAAAATAATGCCCTATTTCAGCGCTAAAATCGGCTAACAAAGCAAAACAGCTAACGTTGGGTGTTGATGTAGCGTCTGGCAGTCAGGAAAATTTGAGGAGAATGCGAGGTAGAACGAAAGGAGTGAAATATTTACCCTTTTCAAGGGAGCTGACAGCTCGGCGCTGATGAAGGCTCATTGGTTTTTAATTTAAAATCGAAGTGAAACTCTGTTGGCATTGGGTGCATGCAATCTGGCTATAAGATGACCTCAATAGCAAATGAGAATGCGTAGTAGATTGTCAGCTAGGCAATAGCAATGGAAATTTAAAATAATAAGCTTTACAAGTTCATTAAAGTTTTAAGCAGATAAACTGCTTTAACAATGCAATCGAAAATGAGTCAAATATTACAATTGCCGGATTAATGTATTGGATTTCATAAAAGGTTTATTTAAGTTGGTTAAAATACTTGAAAATACTGTGGTAGATTGTCCCCAACCAATTGCATAACCTTGCATAACTTTTCTTCTTCATTTCGAACAATTTAGCCCGGTTAATAGGATTTTAATTTGTGTATTGACTTCGAAGCCCATAAATGTGCACAGTTTTGTTTACACAATCTGAAAATCGATTAGCAATTGCAGCAACAATTTATGACATTGTGAATTTAAATTGTTTTTAAAGCAGAGTAAATGTTTATGCTAGCGTTATAGTTATAACGTTATGGCAAACACAATAGCAAAACTAAATATTGCAAAACAATAAATAAAATATCAAATTAACACCAACAACAATGCAAGCACACGCACATGCATGCGCAAACATGAACAAACAAGCTGAAATGGACAGGTTGAGGCCACAAACATTTGTTGTGCAAATGCTTGGAGCCAAAAACAAATGTGGACACATGGCGATACAAGAGCCAAATAATTGCAATATTCATGGCAATTGTAAACATATAAACACAAACACACACATACATCACCCTTCCTAATAGGAAAGTTTGGATTTCCTTTGTATGAACTAAAATAATATAATATTTTGTCAAGTGAAGCGGAGATAAATTGGAAAAACTTTATGCATATTATATGCATACAATAGTCGTATAATTTGATGCTTTATAAAATTACACAATTTATTTGCCTTCTACTGTATTCGATTATATAAATATTAATTATTTATAAATATTCCGATTGACTGCGGCAAAATTACATTAATTATTTAAAGCTCATTTCAGTTGCATTTACCTATTTGCAACTAAAAGTGTCAGTCAATTTATATTAAATTTGTATGCAATGTGCAACATTTCATAAATTCAATTTACAACTTAAAATTGAAAATCCAATCAGTCTGACAATTTTAAAATATTTTTAAGATTTAGCAACTTTCAGTGCGGGCATCAATCCTGCTCGACTAGCAGTTACCGTAGATTGTTCAGTTTTCTTGATTATTCAGTTTCACTGCCAATAATTAACAGCCTTCAAATGGTTGCCTTCATAAATTACAAATTGAATATGGCAAGACAATAAATATTGGTTGACAACGATACTTTGGTTTGTTTGGCTTTTGTGCCTCGAAGTAAACAACTTTTGCACACCAAGGCCAACAGCCCAGGGAGTCCTATATATTGGCATCGGAGATAGAAAATAGCTGGTGACATAAATTGCCTTTAGTCAGGTGCAAATTGTCAGCAATAAATTGTAATTAATGATTTATGATTCTGTCTTTATGTAGCTAACACAACACACTATTGCATAGGATACAATAACTTTGAGTAAATGAATGTAACATCGTCATATTTAGCCCCATTGTTTTGTAATTATAAATTATTTAAATTCACCTTATTCCATTTACAAAATATACATTTTCGAATTACTTAATAATACCAAAAATTAATAATTTCTCTTTCAATTTTAATTCTCATTCCCCAATTTTTAATTACACTTTACACTCCATTAATTTATAAGTATTTAATGGTTTCTCTTTGTTTCATTTGCACCGCAAAGACAATTGCAATATATCGCATTATGGACATTCTTTATAGAATTATTAATTAAGATAGAGCATTAGCCGAGTCGACTTGCGCGACCCTTTAATCTAGTGTCTAGTGCCAAGAAAAATGGGCGCCCCACCAAACATAAATAACATAAATATTTCAATTAAAGGGCGTGATTTTCATGCAAAAGGCGGGAGTCTCGGCGTTGAATGAACGTTACCTGTGAGTATTCCGCCACATTTTGGTTAGATTTATGTTGGCAACGCTGCCACAAGTTGCGCCATTTTGGGCCAGTTAAGGTGTATTATCAACCAATTTCGTGAATGCAACGCTCTCCACTTATCCGTAATCGTGGCTCGTTTCCCTGCAGCAAGTGAAGTCCCCCGCACCGCACTGCATCCCTCTTCCATTAGTTTGTCTTGTGCTTTGGCATTAACGCTATTGCTTATCAGGTAACTGTGCGAAAGTTGTATAAAAGTTTACACACTAAAACCAGACAGTGAACCAAGTGTAAATATTTTAAGCTTGCGAAGACTTTTTCATTTTAATTAAGGCGCATACGCTGAATGTTGAACGTTGAATGTTTACTTATTTAATTGCACATTCGGAAAATGCAGCAAGTTGATTTTTTGTGCCTTGGTGTTTGCTTAACACGACGAACCGAAAATATTAACTGAAAAGGAGATGAAGGCAGACATGAAATTCAATTTCGTTAAAGCAAACAAATGTGAAGGCAGCAGAAAGAACGTGAACATTTTTCAGTTGCTTCTTCGGTGATGTCAACGACGATGAAGCCAGTAAATTGCAGGCTGCATTTTATATGGCCTGAAATTACAGGATTCCACATAAAAAATATATATCAGAGAAATGATGAATAGAGGAGGCAACGATATCTGCCAGTTGCCAGTCTGAGCGACATCCGACAAAGTTGCTCTTGTCGTTTTCATTTTCGTTTTCATTCGTTGTTGTACAGTTGTCGTTGGCATCATTTTACGTCATTTATCACAATCATGACACGGCTGGCTGAATGACCAGCTCCAGCTAAAGGGCCAGAGCTGCCAACTGGACAGGCTTCCCAACATGCTCATACCTCAGGGCTGTCCAAATGAACAGGCCAGGCCAGACAGCGTTCCACCAATCGTTGAAAATTTTATAACCAACCGACTCGACGGATGCTACATATATGCTGATGACCAGTTTGGCCAGCAATCAGAGACGTTAATAATGTTGTTTGGCCAGTCCTGATGACCAAATGCAATTACTGTAATGCACAAAAAAAAAAAAGATCGAGCAAGCAATCCTGTCAATGGCCTGTAAAGCGAATTTCTGCTGTATTAATTGATTATTCTGCCAGACGGAACAACATTTCGAATGCGTTTGGGAGACCCTTCAAGCAATCTAAGTCGATTAAATGTAATATAACTGCATTTACATACAAATTCGCATTTATATGTAATATGATTACACAGCTATTAATTAATTGAATTCTATTTCTATACAAGAATCATTGTTCGGAGATCTCAGTTGTCCAGAGTTAGATTGACAAGTTACCAGATATAGAAATTTTAATTGCAAGTATCACATGTACTTTTCTGGTTATATCCTATCCGAAGAGTAGATACTCATGCAAATAAATTAACAAAGTACATGGGAGGGAGCAAAAAGAACATTTCGTAAAAGTTTTTTACATAAATAGAAATTGCATAAAAACACAAAATGAAAAAAAACAAACAGGTATGATATAAGAATGTATAGAAACAAACGACTTTCATTGCAGAAATAGACAAAGTTCATAGAATCTGAAAGAGTATAAAATCAAACTAACGGACATGCGAGAAACTGGGTAAAAGGAAACAATCAACAAAAATTTGCAAACCAGCCAATTTGCGTTCATGCTCGTATATCTAAATAACACATGGGTGCATGTATTTTATGCTTTAGATGCTTTTATTTTTTGAGAATTTATTTATGCCCGAAACATGCACAATTTGAATGTTTGTATTGCAGTAACAACAGCTGCAACAATATATATACAAATGTATATTTATATGTATGTGTACTCACACTGGTCATCGTAATTGTTGTTAGTCCCAGCAAACATTTGGAAGACCATTTTTACAAAACTTACCTCGAAGAGTCTTCGCTGAAATGATTAAAAAAAGATGTGCGACTCGAAAAAGATTGGAAAACAACTCGAAAATTACTCGTAATGATTCATGAAATAACAATAACAAAATGTAAAGAAACCGAAACCGGCAAAAAATGAATAGATAAACGATTATTTATATAATTCATAAAATTTTAATATACATATGTCTTTAATGAAACAAGCGGATCAGTCGAGCGCGCGCGACAGTATAAAACCCTGTGCAGTTTTATAAATTAAGTATTTTGATTTTAAAAGAAATGAGAACGTAGCAGGTGTTTATTGAAGAATACTCTTTTGATTTCTGTGCTTGCTTATATCAGCAAGCTTTCACTTTTGTATAGCATCAAAAGCTGAGTGTTACGACACTTAATTTACTTATGCTTGTGTCGCATTAGTTCTCTATCTCGCTCGCACACATATGCATGGTAAGCAGATGCATGTATCACAGTCGTTCGCTATCTCGCTCGCACACATGTGCTGCCTGCTGCTCTACGATTCAATGGAACAATAACTTTAATTTCTTTGCTGATTTTCTGTCTTATTTATAAACCGATCTTGATGAAACCTTCAGCGTTCCTTCTATATAACATTCTCAACGCACGTGTTAAGTTAGAAGTGTCGATGTTGAGAAATGTGGCCATAATTAGTTTTTTTTTTAATTGCGGGGGTGGGGGGAAAGATATCGAATATCTAACATAAACTCGATCTGGAGAGGGTATACAGGAACCTTCATGCGAAATTTGGTGTCTCTAGCTCTTGTAGTTGCGTTCATACAGACAGACGGACAGACAGACGGACATGGCTCAATCGACTCGACTATTGATACTGATTAAGAATATATATACTTTATAGGGTCGGAGATGCCTCCTTCTGCCTGTTACATACTTTTGCACAAAATTATTATACCCTTTTTAGCCCATTTTTAATGGGCACAGGGTATAAAAATAAATAATATTTTCAAATGAATATTTCTTTTTATATTTATATTTTATATTTGTTTGTCTGTGTGCAATATTTATTTAAATGCGCACAAATAATTCTATTCTAAAATTGTTCTGTCTCAAACCGAACAATTAATATGTGGTTTATATATTTGTCGGAGAGAGCTTTAATTATTTGAAATGCGCGAATTGATAAGTGTTGTAAGAGGAGAGATTTTTTTGATAATGTACAACACTAAACGATATTTATTTTCATCCCACATATTTATATTCATCCCAAAAAGTTACGTGTTATTCAATTTATAACTTATTTAAAGGGTATTTCAAAGCGAGGTAGATCCACAACATTTTCTATGTAGTTGCTCCATCTACTCACACAATTATCAACTATTTATTTAATTTATATGAAATGCAAATTTTAGTAACTTGTCGGCACTTCAAGTGAGGTTTGAGTTTAATGGATGGAACTTTTCTCATTACACTTTGCCAGTGCTAAATGCAAATGATGTCACTTTGGCATATTAATTATATTAAGAAAGTGGCATTCATCTTAATTATGGCTCGCAGTTTTAATTGAATTTAAATGAAGCTCATATTTCTGTTTGTATTTGCACTGATAGGACACTCATCTGATCTGAAAACTCATAAATTTCCCCAGATTCTTATTGCTTGAACTGTGCAAATGCCAGCAATCAGTTTATAAATGCCAAGAGCCTTGGTTTTTGGTCCCAAATTAATAACCAGCTTGTGAAAGCTTGCAGCATTCCACTTGTAATTTGGTTCTTTCAGTTTTTGCTGAATATGTCGTTCTACGATTATTGTTCCCAATGGGAGGTTCTAGATGAGGTACTGTTTCATACAAGTCTTTTGGCTACTCATTGTGAGCAGGAAAATGAGGAGCTGCATATTCAGCAATTGCTTGGCCATGTTAAATCAATAGTGCAACAGTGTTTACCAATTTACAGGCCCAGTCACTGTTCGTTTTCTTTGGCAGTTGCTTCAAATTTGTCCTTTAATTAAGGTTGCAACAAGGGTTGCATTTTGTCAACGTTTTCAACTGGATTCGACCCTTGGCCCTATGAAGTTTCAATCATTAAATTCTGCCTAACCTGTGCCCCCTCATCTACCACTCAAGTGTTGCTTTAATTCTCAGGGTCCCTGTTCTGCACATTTTGCCAAGGCTGTTGGCCAAATCTCTACCCCATGAGTTGTGTTGTCTGCTTCTCCGTGTGCGAGTGTTGCTGAGCTTTTTAATTTTAATGAGATCTCTCACTGGCAGCTACGTGCTTGGCCTGGCATGGCCAGGACCGTTGTTAGCCACGCCTTGGCACTAATTGAGGCAGCTAAAAATGTTTTACGCTGACTTGGTTCGCTCTCTCTGTCTCTCGACAGACAATTTTAATTACAAAAATATGAATATTTAAAGCGGTTTGCCAAAGATTTAATACAAAAGGACACTACCAAACAAAGCCCGACAGTTTAAGTTCTGAAATGACAGCAGACTCGCAACTGATATGAACAAGAATGATAGATAAGCTTCCAATCTAACTTTTATATACCATATGAATTTAGCTATACACAAAATGCTTTTCATGCTGAAACTGTAGATAAAAAATGCTAATTTAATGGAATCCACTCTCGGCTAATACAAAACTCACCCACACGCTTCTAACCAGGTTTTTGCCCTAGATAAGCCACAAAACAGATTGATACATTACGTGGCCAATGTCTATCTCAATGGACGCAAATGGACGCCAACAGAATGAGATGTAGAGCAAAGCAGCAGCTTCTACTGATTGATATCACATCACATTGAGTTTTTGCATTTTAATCGAATAAAAAGCTTTAAATATTTTATGCAATGCTTTTGAGTAACAGTCTCTCTTTTTATTCAGATATCTATTGAGTATTATTACAATTTATTTTAATGAAGTTTGCTATAGTTCTCTAACAAATTAAATTCATTCCCATGCCGACCTTTTGTCTATAGTTTCAGTACGCAAAGCTTTCCTCTTGGTCCAATCAAGACTCGGTTACATACCTTTTATGGATTCCCTTTCAGCACCATTAAGCATGGGAAATCTAAAGTAAAATACAGCGCAACGGAAATATTTTGTTTCAGCAACAATAAGATAAAATGTTGACCAACAACTGGAACGCGGGACAATGGCGTTGCATTTCCGTTTCCGTTTCAGTGTCTCTTTCTGTTTCTGTTGCTGCAAATGAAAACTATTTTTTTTCGCGCCCCGTTCAGAAAGTTGGCAAAAAAGCTTACACTTGTCCCTGGTCACAATGTTTTTCATGCTGACACAAATCATCAAGCTCAAATTTCAGAGTCCAAGTAGAAATTCATCCACCTGAAACAAACACAATAGCAGTAGCTGTCGGGCAAAGTTTTGTTATCCAGTCCGAAATAAGAATAATCCCTCCACAGAGTTAGACTAGAAGCAACGCAAGTTAATTAAAATTTCATGAATGAATTAATAATTAGTTTTAAGCTGTGCTGTATGAGTAATGGTTGCACTATAGTTCTAAAAATTCGTTTACTTTATATCTGTAATGGCAATTTCCATTAGCTTATCCAACAGCTGAGAAAAATTGTGCGAGGCTTGACCAGCTTTATGTGGTTGTCTTCGTTCTCCATCTCATCCAATGCGAAACGTGCTTGAGCCGCAGTGAATGCGTTTGCATAAATTGTGTAAGGCATAAAAACCAAGTGCATGAAAACCAAAAAAAAAGAAGCGAAAAAATAAACCGAAAAAAATTCAATTTGGATTTTGTGCAACCGCCACTTTCTTATGCAATTCTCCCTGCCCCTCCATTGTCATGAGTGGCGGCTTGAAATGAAGTCGCCACTAAGCTCGTTGCCTGCCCCTCACATAAACAGTGAGGAAGCTTAGCTTTGGGCCAAGCGCCAGCTGCAGTTACGCCCACAACTTATGCCCAATTTTTATTAGGCCAGACAGGACTATGGAATTTCATTCTGCCGCTATTTTTTTCCCCCTACTTTAGTGTCTAAAAAAATGGGCAAGAAAATGTAAAAGGCCCTAAAAGCTAACATATGCAAGAGCTGGAACTTCTCCCCATGGAGTGCACAGTCGGTGCACAGGAAGCTTAGAGAGCGACGTTAACGACAGGTCAGGATAACGTTTACAGGAAGCAAAAGGCAAACTGTAATAGGCTTTCACAAACATAGCAAAAAAAAAAATAAATATAAAAACGGAAAAACAGAGGAGGAAAATGTTGAAAAATCTAACTTTTATGTGAAAGCAATTTTGCTGACACCCAAAACTGAGCTTCAGCAATTAAAGCAAGCTCAAGGGAAAAATGAATTTGGATAATTAAAGCAAGAAGAGAAAGAGAGTGACAGGGAGTGCAAATCAATTCTTTGGCGGCTTTAAACTGAATTTTCTATTTGAAACTTAAACAGAGCTAAATTTTATGTTGATGGCCGATGGCACCCATTGAAAAGCCGCTGAAAACTTTGGCTGTAAAAGAAAACAAAATAATATCGATTATTAGCACGCGCGCACACAATGGATGGAAGCAACAAAACGCGCATAAAGAACAACAACAACGATAATGAGAGAGGAGGTGGCAAGGGAAAGCAGCAACAACGCGAAGTCAAGCAGACAAGCAAACAAACAAAAACACCACGGCAACAGGACAACAGGCAACGCATCGAACGCAGAGTTAGGCAACATTTAGGTGGCGGGCCGGGAGGAAGGAGGGGCCGTGGCACGAAGCGAATTTGGTTAGACCAATTAAAGCAATTTTGACAGCTCAAACTATGGGAAGCAGCTGCAAAGGAATCCATAGCAAACGAAAATCTTACTAACTTCAACAGAAGTAAGGAAATAAAAATAACGAAGCAGCTTTTAATTTGCCATGAAATTAGTATTATTAAAATTATTAAAGTGAACTCATTAAGTATGTTAAGCAAAGCTGTAAGCTCTTTACCTAGACAATCGACAGTCATGCTGATGATTGCTGCGCTAGTTTACAGGATTAGCGGTGGCTTGACAACCCTAAGCGGATTAGCATACCCAACAGTGGCGGCGACAAATGCGAGTAAACAAAAGCAAAGAATGCCAACGAAACAACAGCCACAGCCCCTTGCCACAGAACAAGTGTCACTGGCACAAGCGGTCAGCTGCTGTCAACTTAAATTTAGGGTCGAATTTGAGTCTTTTTTGTGCAACATTTTCTACTTTTTCTTCTGCAAACAGTATGCTGTGTTCATTAAGTTATCGAGAATTTGAATGAACGCGAATGCAATTCAAAGAATATTTCATACCCTTTCAGAGGGTATTATGATTTCGGCAAGAGGTGTGCAACGCAAAAAGGACAACAAGTAGACTCAGATTACAATATCATTTAGTTGTCAGTTGAAAGATCAAGATTACTTGACTTTGTCTTAAACAGTCCGATAACCAATCCAACGCTGCAAGAGTATCAGATCTTCGGTATACCAAAGAAAACTTGTTTCTTCTTGTATCCTCTTATGTTGTTGTCTGTACTCAGCAGTCGTTAGCTCGCTGATGGCTTGTTCAATTGCTAAAATTATTGTGTACATGCAATCAGCTGTGTAATGTAAGCCAACTCTGGTGTAATCAACGGCAACGGCAACGGCAACGGCAAAGGCAAAAGGTAAAGGTAAATGCCATAAATCTGTTAGCCGATTTGCTCGTTTCGCTTCACTGGTCGCTAATGATTTATTGCCACAATTGCAGAAGACAAGACAAATGCTCAAGTAATTGAATTACAAAAGCGAAAAATGAAGATAACTAACGCTGACTAAGCGTGGGCCACTTATGCAAATTGACCATGGCCAACAACGGAGAGGCCGAGGCGAAGTGCTGATAAAGCTTCTTGGCCACTTTGATTGCAAAATCAATGGCTCAAAATGGAACAATGTAATAGTGGAGGCCAAAAGTCAGCTTAACGGTTTTAATAACATCCAGAAAAACAGCTAAGAAAGTTTCAAATGCAGGCTTAAAACGAAAGGAGCGCACAAAAGTATGCTATGGATTTTGCTACTCGTTTAGCGGAAACGGAAACGCGAAGTGCCAAAGAAGCAGAAATAGAGATAGAGTAAATAGAGCTGAAGTTGGCCAAGAATGAAGTCATGAGCATTATTTGTGCAAAATTACCTTTAACGAGCTGACTAGCTGTTGATGTGGCCATCCTGTTGCATTACCATTACCGCAATAAACTGTAGCTAGGATCGCCTCAGCGGGGTGTCGAGTGCCGCACCAAGTTGCTTGCAAAATTGCACTTGACTCGAATGCCAATTACATGGCCCTGCAGATGTCGGATGGCAGTTAGGCCACGCCAAAAGCAGGAAGTCGACAAATACAACGACGACAAGAACGTTAAGGACATCGCCAATGGGGTTTGCCTGAGACAGCAGCTGCAGCACTGCCTGGGCTACAGCAATGGCAAAAGTAGAATTGGCATAAAGTGGATTAAATATGAATAAAAGATATTTGCACAAATTGCATTAGTGCGGCGTAGAGAGCACAAGCATCAGAGATTGATAGCGAGATAAGAAGCAAAGAGAATGATCCGAGAGGTCAGACTACATTAACTCATTGCATTAAGTCACTAAGGAGTTGACTCTCTGTCTGTGTACTTATCGAGAACAACTTAGCATGCTGGGAAAAAAACTGACTTGAGAATTATTAAAATAGGCTAAAGAGGAAAATTTACATCTTATATTCGTAAATATGAAATTTCTGATTCATAATTTTTCAGAAATATTACTTATAGTTAATATATTTAATTTACAGTGTTAGATTTCACGACTTTCCAAATAAGATAGTTTGTTATTATATAGAACATTGCAATGGCCTGGGAAATATGGCATGAAAACCATATACTAAAAATATTTTTTGATTGTTCAACTGTTTGCAGTTAATTTTAACGAGTTTTACCAAATATTTCATTAAATTTTTACATCCAACAAAAAAGAATTTAATGAAAAAATGGAATTTTGAGCGGAGCGTAACCACACGCCGAACGTTCAGTAAAATGCGCAGTGCACTGTGGTCAACGTTAGAATTTCATTGCTGTGCGAGTGTGAGCATGTATGTGTAAGCGCTTGTAATTAAATTCTGTGCCTGCAAGTGTAACAGTAATATTTGGTTTTGTGGCCGCAACCTCACAACCGCGCAGTTTCCCTTCAAATTCTCACCGCATGATTCAAGCTTCAATGGTGGCCAGCGCAACAGGAAATAGCATCTAATTTGATTATGCCGTGTGCTACCTACAATTCCATTCGAGCTATGTGAATGTTTGTATAGATATATGTATAGGTGCATACGCGTGTGTGCGTGTGTGTGTGCCTGGGTAATATGCCTTAAAATCCCATTAGCGCATTTATGAGCTTTTGGCCAAAAATTTAATTATGTAAGCGAGCCAAAGCTGCAACTGATTCGAGCATATTCATATGTATTTCTCAATTCAAATATATAATTAATTGAACCAATGTGGTTGTAGACAATGCTTAATAAATTAATTAAATGTTCATAAGTTATAATAATGGATACTACATATGTGTTTGTTTAATAAGCCAAGCATAATCAAGCCAATAAGTAGAATTGAAACTTATTTGCAAATGTTTCTTATTAGCAATACTAGGCGTTTATGATTAATGAAGCACAAATAAATAAATATGAGATAATTTTATCATTTTTCTTATTATATTATTTTGAGATTATATTATTTTGCAGAACTCTAATATGTTTCGGTTAAAACTAAAATATTTACTAAATCATTCCCCTGATAAGTTCCCATTAGAAGCACACACAGATACACACTTTATTGCTCACACCTGAATCAAATACTCGACTTTGTAACGGCAATCACAGCATCTATTAAACCTATACAAAACTTTTCTGGAGCTCTACATAAGTTGCCAGCAGTTAAAGCACTATTTGGGCCATGGCTATACGGCTATAGATATACATTTTTGTGGCCGCTATCGAGTGCCGCAGACATGAAATTTTCACAAAGTAGTAAACTTTATGCCGACACCGTCAACGATGGCTCCCACACGCACAGGCACAAACACACATATATACATATATACGGAGACACTTCCAGACAACGCCAGACTCTCCCACACACCCCCAGACTCTCTCCCACTCATACTACTAAATTGAGTTTAGTTGGAAAGCCAAAAAAAACCAGTCGAAAAGGCTACAGTCGACCGCATTCGACAGTATAATACCCTGTACAGGCTTCTATATTAAAATGATGTTGATAATAGGTACTTTGATTAAAATAAAAGTAAGAACATAACAGGTGTTTAAAGAAAACCCCTTTGAAACTCTCATTTTGCATATGAATTCTTTGCTTGCTTATAGCAGCTAACTTTCACATATTTATACATATTCAATCAAAAGCTGAGTGTTACGACACTTAATTTACTTATGCCTGTGTCGCAATAGTTCCCTATCTCCCTCGCACAAATATGCACACATGGTAATCAGACGCATGTGTCACAGTCGTTCGCTGTCTCGCTCGCACACATGTGCTGCCTGCTGCTCTACGATTCCGTGGAAAAATAACTTTTATTGCTGATTATCTGTCTTATTTACAAACCGATCTTGATGAAACTTTCAGCGTTCCTTCTACATATCATTCTTAACGCACCTGTTAAGTTAGAAGTGTCTACGTTGAAAAATGTGGCTATTATTCGTTTTTTTCGATTTGCGGGGGAAGGGGGGGAGGTATCCAAAATTTAAAATAAACTTGATCTGCGTATGGTATACAGGAACCTTGATGCCAAATTTGGTGTCTCTAGCTCTTATAGTTGCTGAGATCGACGCGTTCATACAGACGGACAGACGGACAGACGGACAGACGGACGGACAGACTCGGACGGAATCGACTCGGCTGTTGATGCTGATCAAGAATATATATACTTTATAGGGTCGGAGATGACTCCTTCTGCCTGTTACAAAAATTTTTTTCACAAAGTTAATATATCCCTGTACAGGGTATAAAAACACAAGTATACTTTTGTTCATATAGAGATGATTTATACCCTGTACCGAAAACTGAATGCCATAAAAGCATTTTAAAAATGTTAAGCATAAGAAGCAAAGATTCTAAATTACAGAATACAGATATTATAAATAATTAAAACCAAAATGTTTATAATGGGAGCATTATTTTGGAAATACTTCCTCTTTGTAGATGCACGCCATCTCATTTCATACTGTTACATACGTGTTCATCTTACTATCATTACCACTTCACTGCTATAGGGTATGCAAAATTGAAAGGCAAAATGAACGACAACGAGGAGAGAACTTTTCCATCCACTTTTTTTCTGTACATGTATCTCTATATTTATGGAACTTTTTCAATTTGGAAATAAAGTTTTTGGTATTTCGCGCACATGAATAAAAATTCATAACAAAGCAAATCGTGACCGTAGCTGGGACCAACAAAACCAACAACATTTAAATGTGAAATTGTTGTATATGTATATCCTTTATTAAAAACTAATTTGAGTTATGTAAATTCAGTAAATGTCAATTTAACCACCATTAAAATTCATATGGTTGCCAATTTAAGACGAACAACAGGAAGGGAAAGTTTTATTCTGACACTTCAATTACATGACGTATACGTAATAAATGAATTTAATTTTTTAAATTTAAGTAGCGTCGGATTACGAGTGGGAAAACTTTACATAAATGTTGAGAACTTCTGTATATGGAGACGACTGCACGACTGGAAGATACCCTTTGAACAGTCGTATAGTGCTTACCTGTCCTAACAATTCGCCGACTGAGCAGAATATATGTTATTTATATAAAGCACCTAAGTAAGTAGAAATAGCGTCTCTAATGGCTGAGCAATGTCAATTGCAACTTCGCAGAAGCTCAGCGAGTGGAAGGAAGCCTTTACTTTATTTTCCTTTAAGTACTCTTACTCGTACTCGCATGTCAAAATGCTCACTCGTCGACTGCATTAAAATGTTGCAGTCGAGCGACTGTCAATGAAAGTCATAAAAAAGTATAAAACATTTGCACTTCCTCTTCCAGTTGCAGTTGCATATTAAAGCAGAGACTCTTTGTTTAATGGGTTGTGCATTTAAATGCACTTAAATCAAGTAGATGAGAGCATACAATGGGCCACAGTCGGCAATTATCAAGCTGAGAGTCGTCTGATCTGCGAACTTATACGCGTATGGATAGTGCAGTGAAATAACAAAGGTACACTACAAGATACTATGTATAAAAAGTAAATCTGGTGTTAAGATATTTTAACGCCATTTAAACCATCTATAAGGGAGTTATATTTTGAATCAATACTCAAAACAGATCTAAGTTTTCATACTCCGAGAGTAGCAATGAGATATTTTAAGCAAGCAATTGTTAACTTATTAATTTCTCGATATTAATTCAATTCTTGATGCAGCAGAAGTTATTAACTTTCTGTTACTCAGCGTTAAAATTATATTGATGTAACTATAGAGATAACTACGATATCAAATAACCAATTAATATTATTCCTGAAAGCAATTAAGTACAACGACATCTCTGAAGTTCGCTGTTATTTTCTTCGTTTCAACAAAACAAGAGGGATTTAAATTCATCAAAGAATTGATTATTGATTTGACTAATGATTGAATGTAATCAATGTTGTAATCTAGTAACTAATCGATTATTTAGGGGCAAAGGCAAGCAGTAGTATTGGGGCTATAAATTACACTATTAGCTGCAATTCGAGCATGTTCATTAAGCCAAAAACACTTGTCGTCGTTTAGTAACTGAATTGGGACATATGTAGATATATATAAAAATATATATATATAGATATATATATGTATAAATATGTATATCAGGTGTGTATGCATGAGTGGGTGTAAAAACGGCTGTGCACTCGTATACTTATCTGTGTGTATTTGTCTACTTTAGTATCGATTGTATAACTCAACATAATCCCACAAGTGCCATAGCCATCAATATGAAGTACTTGTGCTTGTGTGTGTGTGACTATATGTGTGTGTGTGTGTTTGAGAGTGACCATGTGCGTGTGCATGGCATAAGCACTCATTAGTGTAAATAGCTTGGTTCTATAACCAAGTTGCTCTCAGTACGTCCAAATTGCCGCCTATTTAAGAAACATCGAAATTATTTGGCTGCCACACAATTAAACTGTAACAGGCAATGCTTTAGCATGTCCATAACAATTGTGCAATTCTGTATCAATTGCATATAATTAATGATTAAGATTTCAATTCAAAACATAACCAGTCGACCGCGTTCGACAGTATAATAACCTGTACAGGCTTCTATATTAAAAGAATTTCGTATAGTAGGTACTTTGATTAAAATAAAAGTAAGAACATCACAGGTGTTTGAAGAATATCCTTTTGAAACTCTCATTTTTGTAACAGGCAGAAGGAGGCATCTCCGACCCTATAAAGTATATGTATATATTCTTGTTTTGCATATGAATTCTTTGCATTCTAACTTTCACATATTTATACATATTCAATCAAAAGCTGAGTGTTACGACACTTAATTTACTTATGCTTGTGTCGCAGTAGTTCCCTATCTCGCTCGAACAAATGTGCACACATGGTAAGCAGACGCATGTATCACAGTCGTTCGCTGTCTCGCTCGCACACATGTGCTGCCTGCCGCTCTAAGATTCAATGGAAAAATAACTTTTATTGCTGATTATCTGTCTTATTTACAAACCGATCTTAATGAAACTTTCAGCATTGCTGCAATATGATATTCTTCGAGCACCTGCTAAGTCAGAAGTATCTACGTTGAAAAATGTGGCTATTATTAGTTTCATTCAAATTGCGGGGGAAGGGGGGGAGGTATCCAAAATTTAAAGTAAACTTGATCTGCGTATGGTAAGCAGGAACCTTGATCCAAATTTGGGGTCACTAGCTCTTATAGTGCTGAGATCGACGCGTTCATACCGACTGTACAGGGTATAATGAGATGAGAACTATTTAGCAGAGAGTTTGTTCCCCTTGGTTTCAATTCAATTGTTAAGAATTGCGTGTCATTTAATTTAACCTAATTTTAAAACAGAAAACAGCTCAGTCTCGAGTCTAGTTCGAGTTCAAGTTATCTGCTTTGAATTCAGGCGTACAAATAGAGCTGCTAATGCATATTTAGCCAAGCGGTAACCTTACATAAAACGTAATTTTCCTTTCTTGTAATCCTTATTAAATCTAGCATATTTGAATGTGTCTGACTTTCTACGCATTTCTATCTTAATGTGAATGTGTGTAATCAAGTAGGATTCCTCCTATTTGAAAGTGTTGAATTTGTACACAAATGTTACGCTTTGTTAATCCTTTAATGTGATTTTAAAGCACCTTTGAAAATGTAGTTGCCTCGCGTCTTTACCTTCAGTAAGTTCTGAATGCCTGCCTCTTAAACTGTGCAAACAAAACTCTTCATATGTAAAACGACAGCGCAGCTCATATTCCCAGAGGCAAATAATGAGAGAAGCAGATAGAGCGAGAAGGAGTGAAAGGGCTGTGAATATGAGCAACAATTTTACATTATTTATTTTCAATTTAAAAGCATGAAATCAACGTAAACAGCTGCCAATGAGTCGTTGCCTGCCATTTCCACAGTCACATTAACGAGAAATGCGACTCAATGTGCACGCACACATGGCGTATGCGTAATGTGTGATCCGTGCATTTAAAATGCAAAATAGTTTTGCATGGAACCCGAAATGACTGCCGCATAATTGACAAGCCGTGGTGGGTTTGTCAGGTGTAGCTCATTTGCATGCCTCAGTTTGGCACCTTCATAAAATCGCCGCGAGCCAAAAAGGCAAATGCAGAAGGCGTGAGTGCAAAAAACACAATACCCAATTGTATATTAATTATTGGGTTAACTCGGCAAAAGGTGTAAATGGAAACATTTCAAATTAAGTTATTGTTGGGTAAATAACTTCAAATGATTTTCACATTTAATAGGAGTTTAAAAAGAAGTGAGCAGACAATAATTGAAACAGGGTATACAAATATTGAAAGACTTTAATCAGAAAGTTCTTAAAGGCTGTGCAGGAGTCGTTGCATGGTCGGAGTCCCTTTTGCCATTACCATAGTGGCCCTGACAAACGGCTGCGTTTGTCATGTGTTAGCCTGCCAGCAATATTTTCTGGCAGACGGCAAATAAAAATCCCCAAACTTATGTTCTCGAATAACAGACGGCGACATGCCTTACACTATCAAAGGCAGCGGAATTTGGAGCAGCAGCAGAAGATGCCGATGAAGCTGGAGCTAGAGCTGGCTGCATATAGCTGAGAATTAACAGCACATTGAATCTCTCTGCCTTTATTCTATTCTTTTGGTGCCCAGACACATGCATGGTAACGATGTTTCGGAGACATTGCAACGTTGATAAGTTTGCATATAAATTGTGACACATGCGAGGAAACTGAGAAAGTGAAAGAGAGACAGAGTGAGCCGAAAAACATATTTTAAAAACGCTTGAAGATGATGGCAACAACTTTATTTATGTGCTGGCAAAACTATTAGCTCAGATTTTCATTAAATTTATAAGTAACAGCAACAGCCCAACGAGTCTCAGCGAGTATATTGGAAAACTTTTGTAAAGCTGTGCAGCTATTTGCCATAAAGTTACTTCAGACCACGCTGCGTATGAGTAATGCATGCCGGCGCACAAATGTCAAAGGTTTTGAACTTTTGCCACACATTCCCAGCGAGCAAATGACAGAGACAGAGGCAGAGACAGAGACAGAGACAAACAGCAACAAAGCGACTCCACCCAACTGCCACACCCCGTTCAACATTTTGTCTACCAGTTTCTGTACTGTTGTCTTCTGTCTGTTGGCTGCTGTGACATGCCCTAAAGTCCTCCCATGTGTCTGTTGTGTCGCATTGAATTTATTGGAATTTTTGTTGTGCTTTCGAATCGAGGCAATCCACAATGGTTACTAGGTTTTTGTCCTGCTATTTGTAGTTATTGTCCTTGCCACTGCCCAACAAAAAATGCTTCCCTTGTCTTTCTCACTGGAAGGCGAACAATTTTGTTAATGTCGTGTTGTCCAGCGTTTGACATCGGTCAGCGCTCAACGCTCAGCCGCGGGCAACCAAAAGCAGCCTCCAGCCAAGACAAATATAAATATAAATATAATATGAACTTTACTTTTCTATTACAGTTTACCCCTCTGGCTCGCACCCTCTCACTCTATCTAGCTCTGTCTCTGACAGGCATGGATGTTGAGTAATTTGCAGCTCATAACCCACAAATGTTTTATTTATATTTATTTTTTATGTCGACAGCTGGAATTGTTTGCCTCAAGGAAGCAGCAAAAATTGTATATTACACTATCTTTAAGGCAACTCACACATTTATTTTAATGACCAAAATAAATAAATATCGATTATGAAAAGGGCAGCAAGGTAAAGAGAGCTGCCTGAGGCACTCAGATGTCAGCCAGCACGTGCTAAAAGTTTGTCTCGAAATGGTTTAGTACTCGTACCTGGACTCCCCAGGCAATTAGCCTGGCCAAAGCTTATGATAAGGCTAATGCCGCTCACTGTTTGACTAATTGAAAAAGTTGCAATTGCTGCCAGGCGCAGACAACGGATAATGGAAAATGGAAAAGTGGAATAAAGTTAAAAGTAACAAATACAGCATACAATATGAAAAAAGGACAAAAATCCAGTTAAATATTCGATAAGAGAACTGTAAATTAGCTTGAATGAAATTTCGAAAATGGAATCAGAGTCAATTGATTAGCCCAGCTGCTGAAATTGTAAAAGAAAACAGGTAAGTCCATGTAAAGCTGCTCAATTTATTTTGTAAAGCAAGAGACAATTGACTTGATAGCCTTGACAGGCCTGCTTCTATCTGTTTAATTCATTCTGTTTACCTTTTTATCATCCTGGCTTACAAATTGTTATTTTGGCCATATTGTTGGGAGCTGAATTTAGAGAGAGAGAGTAGACAACAATGCGATTGTGGTCAAGTTTTGTGTGGCCGACATTTGCATAATAAGGCCTGGTCTGGTCTGGCCAATATACTTGGTCTACTGTGTTAAGCAGTGCATGAAATTGTTGGGCCACCTTCAGTTTAGACCCTGGATAGTGTAGTACCTTAAGCCAAAACGGAAAGCATAAATTCTCTGTACGATATGAGAACAGCCAACAAACATCCGCACATAAATAAATCATAAATATTAAATGAAAATGAAAATGAAAAATGTGCAACAACAGCAGAAGTTATGGTAGGAAGCGCACAGAACCTGTCAGCGAGTCTCTACCTCTACCTCTTGCATTGCCCTTCTTTGGGAAATAATGCAGTAGCCAACAATGCAGCAGGCGATCGCATGATTAGCGGCAGTCCATAGCGAAATAGAAGCCAGGCTAAAACCAGGCAATGGCATCCCATGACTCACCAGGTTGCTGTTGACCAGAATGGAGCCTTTGGGCAAAAGCAACGCACGATATTCTTACAATGTTCAAAATTACTAAATTCGATATGCAATTTATAAGCCCCAACTCTGCCAGTCTACTCTTTCTCTCTCTCTCTCTCTGTCTGTGTGTATCTCTCTCTCGCTGTATCTGGGTGGCCGTTGCCAGTGCGAATAAACGTGTCTAGCCCTTTTGGCAGTGTTGCCTGTAGACTATTTGGTAAGTACTGTTTGTTGATATCTAGCCAAAGCTTAAGTGCAGCCAACGGCAACAAAAGGCATGGCAGAAATGTTATGCTTTAATGCGATTTGGCCAAGTAGAAAAAAGCAAAGTACTGAGCTCTTGTTATTCTCCAGTTGTCTATGAGCTGCATATAACTAAACTAAGCAGCTCTTACCGCATTTATAAATACCCTGCAAATATCGAATGTAGCAAGCAGATGAAGACATAGTTGCTAAAGATTCATTAGGCTCTAACTGCGCGCATTTCTTGCACTGTGCACTTAGTATATTCTAACTACTGGGTAACTGTTAGTCAATCACTGTTGTGTATCGCACAATTTTCTTATTCTTTTTTTTTTAATTTATGTTATATTTTCTATCCGCTTGCATTGCAAAGATAGCATTCCTGCTCAGGCTCAAATGAGAATTCTTCCACTTTTTTCCTTCTTTTCAATGCAGCTTAATACAGCTCCGGCAATTGAATACTTGTGGCTACGTAGTAGAACTTAATTATTTCTTTGTTTTTATTTATTTTTATTATTACTTTCAGCCTCACACTCTATTATTTATAATGGCGAACCAAAGGACCTCAGATTGTTGCCAGGCCACAAATTCCCTAGTCTTCCATTTTGCATTTTAATTTAAAGCCCTGAATCATAAAGCATTCAGAGCAAAGAACAAACGCAGCCCAGTCCACAGATCCACGCACAAGATGATTTAAAAAGCGTTAACATATTTTCAAGCGTACATCCCCCCCACCCCCACGCAACTTGAATGAAGACCAGGTCAGAACCGCACAAACGCACGCAGTTGGGCAACAAAAAAATAATCATTAATCATTTTTTTAACATGCCCGACGGCGACGTGGTGGACGCCAGAGGCAGCCAGTGGTTGTTTCCGAAAAGTTTTCAATGTGGTATGGGTTGGAGCGTTGGATCGCCAGGTCGGGTCATAACGCATTAACTTGGCGAAGCACTTGTAAAATCCGCATGTGGTTCGCACTAACTGTGATATTATCAAGTTGAAATGCGACCGCATTCGGGCCCACAGTGTGGATGGCCGACCGCGACAAATTTGAAAAATGGCCCAAACTTTTATGGACCTACCCACCATCCCCATCCCCCTTGCCTTTCTGGCACACCTCGCCTTTAACGTTACCTGCTCCTCGCCTTGGTATCCGTGACATACGAGCTCAAATAAATATTTTTCGCCTGGCACGTTACAAATGCTTTGCGTCTGTTGTACAAAACTTTACTCCGGTAGCACGATGTGTGTGTGAATGTGTGAGTCTGTGTATCTGTGTGGGTGTGTTGGCCATTTAAGATCTGCTCCAGGCCCACATCTAAAATGGCCAGCTAAAGTTTTAAGATGCTCAGTCAGCTCTCAGTTATTCGCTTTTGAATAATGCAGCGTTTCCTCAAACTCATATTTGAAATTTAAATACTCATACAACATGAAAATTCTCTGCACGAAAATCTCTGAAGAATTTTGCGACTATTTTCCTGAATGCCATGCATAAAATTTCGTATGGCATTGCCAGTTCTACGCCTTCTACGCCTCTACTAAACCTTCTAAAAGCCACAGCCAGGCTATTATCAGCTGTTAGGTGCCTCCCCTCCACACCCCTCTCCATTCACCTTTGGTTCAGCGGCTCGGGTGGTTTGATAGTTTGGCGAGTAGACTGCTTGACGAGTTGAGAGAGTAGGAGACTCGACTCTACTTCATCATTAATTGCACTGTATGTCGTATGTTGTGTGTTGTGTATGCAATGTAAATACAATCTGCCAAATACTGGTAACATCTCCCAAATGTCTGCCAATTTCTCTTAATTTCTCTACATTTCGCTCTCGCATTCTCTCTATCTTTGTCTCTCACGAGTATAAGAGTTCTAAGATCAACGCATGCGCTAAAAGTTTGTGAGCTCAAGCAGCTTCCGTTGTTTTCCGGATGTTTTATTTATTATTGTTTATTCTAAGTGAATTTAATGTTGAATGTGTTTGCGGTTTGCAATAGGATGCAAAAGTTTTTCACTCTGAACACGAATGAAGCTGGGCTGCTTAGGATATAAACCGAGCTCTAATGTTGAGTTAAATAAATTATCTATTTAAAGCAAAAAAGTTGATTATTTTATTTTTAAAACTAGTTGAAACGAAATACTTAGTATTAAAGAATTGTATATACCCTGTAGAATACAGAATTACTAAAACAGATTTAAGATTTCTGAAAAAATATCGATATAAGTTCCACAAATTTATACATACAGCTGTTGCATATAATACCCTATTGTCATTTCTAAACTTCTGAACATATTTCATTGGTTTCATTAAAGTGAATTAGCACTAAATTTGTATTCAAGGGTAGCTTTATTCGAATAATAAAATAACTTCTTCAACGATGTTCTTACGCCAAGTTCTACAGAGTTCAGGAAGAAGCGAACTTCTTGCTCAAAACATCAAATTCACGCTGATTTTGTCATTAAAATGAAGCAAAAACTGTGAGGAGCAACTGGAGACCGACAAACAAATGACACTCCCTTCCCCAGTTCCGTCCCCTCTGTTCTATGGCACATCAAACCGACCAATGGGTACTTAGCCACTGCGCGTTTTTAATGGTCAAAACTTTTATGTTTATTGTTTATGCTTTGAAGCAAAAATTTTCATGAACTTTTCATTGTTCCGGTTTGTCGGCACAAAACTTTTAGCACACAATGCACTTTAATTTCGCCAGCTCAGTATGCCCCCCTCAAACACCCACCAATAAGAAATGCTGCAAAGCAATGCGAAGGCAAATGTTGCAGCTAAACTTTATGCGACAAAAACTTGGCCAAATGACAGTGACATGGTCAGGGGGCAAGAGTTGGCAAAAGGCAGAGGGCAGACAAACTCCAACTCCAACTTCAACTCCAACTTCAACTCCAACTTCAACTCCAATGTCAATGACTGTTTTCGCGTCTTTTGCACAATCCAACTTTACGTTATTTGCTGCTAAATGAAAATTTTCTAATTTTCCGCAAATATTATGTACATTCTTTAAATCTCTATAAACTCTCAAATACCTCACACTGGACAAGGCAGCAACAACAGGCGGTCAAATCAAGTCCGAGAAAGTGAACTTTAGTTCATTTTTTCAAAGCTCGACCTTTTGTTAGAGCAGCACAACAGCACAATGTAGTTGCCTTCTAGCTGGTTTCCTGATCACTGCCCCTAGCACTTTGCCTGGATTCAACTTGTTAACATTTATTTTCTGGTGCTCTTTCGCACTGCACGATGGCCAGCCAACGTTTTTATTGCCGACTTACAATTTTTAAAAGTTACCTCAACTTTTCTTTTTCGTTTTGCATCTTCATTGTTAAGCAAAAACTTTGCTTACTTTAAGCAGTCATTCAGCCAATTTTCAAGTAACTCAGCATTTTTTCTTAAAATAGAATATTTTTAAATAAAATATGCGTGATTAGGCTAAAAGATTGTATTGTAATAGCATGACTCTAGTATATCTACTTTTAGTATATATTCATTTTATTTTACATTCCATGATTAACTGTCAATCGAGGGGAAGTGAATGATTTTCTATTTGAAGTAGAGAATTCCCTTACTTAACGCTCACCTATGAAACACACGCAAGCTATTAAGTCGAAAGCTCAAAACTCAGCATAGATAGATTGAATAGTTTGTTTTAGAAAGCACACAAATACATGTACACTTACACATACGTGCACATGCATATTTGTGTGCCACAACGATGCTAGTCTCAGCAAAAATCTAGCCTAGAAGCATGCAACACATTGGCACTTGATATGCCACAGCTGCTGCCAAGGTGCCAACAAATTGGAGTCAGCTATTTGCCTAGCCCATTATGTATGTATGTGTGTGTGTGTGTGTGTGTGTGTGTGTGTGTGTGTGTGTGTGTGTGTGTGTGTGTGTGTATGTGTCTGCCATAGCATATTTGTGAGAAAACACTTAGCATTAAATGACATAATAAATTGCCGAAAATGTCAACACGAAAACAATGTTGAGCCACGCCGTACACAGAACATGAGATTTTTCGCCTTTTCAAATTGTTTTTGGTTTTTTTGTTTGATTCTTTTTTTTTTACATTTGTGAAATATTTTGCAGTGGCAAAGTGAAGTGTAAATATGCCCCAAAGTGGTGTGCAACATCTGCTGCCACTGTTGTTGCTACTGTTCTCGCTGTCAGTTACAGTTGTTGCTTTGCTTTGTGCAGCGTTGAAGTGAAATGTTTACTGAAATGCCGGTGCCAGCAGCTTAACTAAAAATTGTTGACGTTTTTAGTCGAAAAAATATGTTTAATTTATGGCTTCAAGTTCTCCGTGTTGAGTATGCCAATAATTGAAAAGTTGCCGAAAGCAATTGATAACAATTTTCCATGCAGCTGACATAAAATATATAAGATTGCAACCTACTCATGTCTTGCCAGTTGAAAATTGGCCCCCCGAAATTGCATAATAATTCCTTATGGCCATATCATGTGCACATGAGCATCAGCAGCGGCAACAAAAATTGTGACACAAAGTTATGACAATGATGAAATGGAAACGACATAGACGAGCACGAGAATGAGGACGAGGATGAGGACGAGGATGAGGATGAGCGCATGAATGTTGCCCGTCGCCAGTTGCTGCGACTGCTCCTCCTGCTCCTACTCCTGCTGCTGATGATGATGATGATGAGCCGCAGCAGAAGCAGATGGAGAAGCAGGGGATGCTGGAAGAGCAGTTCTCGTATCGCGTTTCCATGGTCGCCAACTGGCAACATTGGAAATAAGACATTTCTCTCCCTTTTTGGTGGCACTTTTTTTTAATATATTTTTCTCTTTTTTTCCTTTACTCTGTCTTTTTGTTGTTGTCATTTTCGTACTTTGCCTGCCATGCCACAAAGTACAATTTCATTTTATATCCTTTAGATGTGTACACATACGTGTCTGTCTCTCTGTGTGTGTCTGTGTGTGTGACGAAATTCTCGCAAATTTACATAAAAAAAAAATATGCTGAATATGTGGGTAAGAGTATAAAAAAACCCCATGCTACCAATGCAGTCAACTTACATGGCTGAGGCCGAAGCCAAAGCGCTGAATTTCGCATAACTTGGCCATGCCCTACACCTGACTGCCAGTCAGGCATATACATTTGATAGATGTCCAAGTAACATTACACCAGATTTAAAACTTTAATTAATGTTTTTACTAAGCATCCGCTTTTAGTTTCTATTGAAAGAAATATTCAATATTCAGACTGTGATGCTTTATGAACGTTATATGTGTCTGCATTCAAGTTAATGAAAAATAAACATATTTACAAAAACTATGTACTAAGCTTTTCACCAGACATCTCTCCTCTTTTGACAATTACGACAATATTTAGAAAAGACAAACCCACATTTCAAATGCATAAATTCGTACAATTAGACCTCACAGAATACAATCAATTCACTTAAATGCAACTCAATCTAAATGAGATATTGGATAATAAGAATAATAATAATAACAAACGTATCAGTTATATTAAATGCAGCTTACAACTTGAGGCAACAACGTTAATCGATATGCAGCTCATAGACAGTTCCTGCAGGTTCATCCACATTGCAGAGACACAATTTTCTAAGACATTGGCAAAGGCAAGTCGCCAACAACAACCGCACCCGCACCACTTGCACCACCCCCTGCTGACATTGCATACTTTCACTTGCTTGGCCTGAACCAAGTCGAGTTAAGTTGAGTCGAGTCGAGTCGAGGCGAGTCGAGGCGAGTCAAGTCGTCACAGAATTTGCATGCCAATGCAATGCAGAAGAAGGTCTCTCAGTCATTCCCTCAGTCAGTCATATGTGACATTGCAAGCCATCTGAAGGAAAGGAAGGTTAAAGAAAAATATAAAACAAAACTTTACGAGAGTAGCAAATACACTTAAAAAGTAATAAAATATTTTATTGCAGCATACAAAATGCTGAAATGTGAAATGAGAAAACTATGAAAATGATTTTTCCTCACACAAAATATGCAAATAAATTTATTTTTGTTCAGCACTTGAAAATTAAAAAAAAATTAAAGAAACTCATATCATATATGAGCAAAAAGCAGCTGTGGTTCATAAAATAATCATTAGAGTGTATAACTAAAGCCTTGTCATGTGTTTGATTAGTCAGCTAAAAGGAGGAGGCATCTCTGATGGCATCTAATGATATTTAATGGCATCCTTTAGCTCGTAATCCTGTAATCAATAAATGAGCAGCTCTTTATGTGGCTGACACTTGAAGAAGTTAATTTTATGAAGCCGCAAAAGTCACAGACAGCCGCCATTGTTTGTATTATGCGTGTCATAGTGGGTTTGTTGTGGGTGGTTGGGTGGTTGGGTGCTCAGGCGGCATTCATGTTCCATTTGGCTGACAACATTGCTGTCTCGGAACGCAGTTCATCAATCAAATCACTGGCTGTTAGTCAGGCAGTCATGTGATTTGATTGATTCACGCTAAAAATCCGTACTCAAACACACTTCCCACTACTTACGAGTATGATGCTCGCCTGGCAATGTGGATGCCTCACTCCAGAAATATCTCAGTCAACCAATTCATCCTTGTCGCCGCCATTTCCAGACCGCATTTAGCGTCGTTGCCTTCGCATTGTTTATGCCCCGACAGCGATAGAGCGACGAACGTGGCAGACAGTTTGCAGCAGTGGCAAACAATGTTTCAACCGCGGCTGCCACTTGCCACTTGCCACTTGCATTGATTTCATGCTGCTGCAGCTAGAATCAATAAACTTGCCACGGTTTCAGCATCTCATACACGTACTCCTACTCGTACTCCTACTTGTGCTTCATCTCTGCCAGCGACAGTCTACTTAAGCATATCCTTAACCAGCCAAGGGTATTCATTTGTCACATTGCCGTTGCAGCTTTAAAATAATAAATTATTCAAACAAGACACCGACTCAAGTCTTAGCTGATTCAACTGCTCCCCGGTTGCCATTTTTGGCTTACAATATTGTTACGTCCATGTGAAATTGCCCAATTTTATGTTCAATCAATAAATACTCGACGGCAGTAGCTACTACGTGTTGGCTGCCTCAATTTATTTGATATTCATGCAACATTAACATGGATTTTTATTAGTATCATTTTTTGAAAAGGGTTGCCTAAGCCCCGTCTCTCTCCTTACTCCCAGCACGACTTGGCCAACTAATAAAAAAAAGCACACAACCAACCATATAGACAATAATACAACCCGGAATCGAGGCCCAGCCCGGACCTGGTCTAATGCTACTAAAAGCTTAGCACTGGCTAAGCGTATTTATATTATGCCAGCGTTGCGCTATAATAAAAATAATATATATAAGAGAGTATACGACTCACAGATACCGCTGAAATGTTCCTCACGACTATTATCAGTAATCAATTATTGAATATTATTAGTTAATGTTCAAAATATATATAAAGGTAAAGCAACTAAGTCTTCACAGTCATATATTTACAAAATTTCTTGCTACCGCTCGGAGCAAAGTTCATTTGATTCTAAACAAAATATATGCCCCATTGATCTATTTCGCTGAAGGGTATCAAAAAGGTAGACAGGTGATATAAAATGCCAGCCGGGTCGTGCTCTCTGGCCGTTGGAGCTGTGTCAGGTGTACGTGACTGTTGCCCCTTTAAAGCTGCCAATGTTCCGCAATTACCCCCTTCGTTGCTGAGGCATAAAAACAAATCAATATGCCCTTTTGATTGGCACTTTGCATTTAAAACTTAAGACTTGACGAATGAGCTTTACATAAGAATCTAATCAAATAGGACAACTAACAGTTGTATCTAGTTAAATAACAGAATTGAAGCGAGATTTTCTAATAGAAAACTAATCAAATGATGTATCAAATATTACAGACCCGTTTCACTACAGAATTTGACAGGCATAATAATGGAGGCAGTTTGTAAAGTAAAGAAATAAATATATCTAAGAAGTATTACAGGGTATTAGTTGTTGTCAACATTTTGTTGGCAACTTCTGGCAACAGTTTGGCTGTAAGAACAGCAGCTTCACTCGCACTCGAATTAATTAAACTTGTGCTCGTTATACAGCTAAAGGGCGTGCTGTAGTCAGACACCCTTTGAAAACGCCCAGAACCTACCTCAAATGACGCCTCAAAGTAGGCAACAAAAATGTTAACTTTCATTTTGTTTCATTTCGTTTGGCGGCAGTTTGTTTGCTGTATGAGGGAGAGTGAAAGGAGTGGAGCAGTCAGTGGTCTGTCAGCGTTATCAACCAACAAGTGTCTCAAGATGGTTGCCTTTGAGCTAAATGGAAGGACCACAGCAGCATATTTAACCACTCCAAGAGTGCGATTATAAGAGCGACCCCATTGCCCTTTGCCGGGCATTAAATGTCTCACGTTTCAGCCACTTCTCTACCATAATTAGAGCCAAGAGCAATTTGAAAAACACTTGATGCTGGCAATTAAAAAGTTGAACAACATTTTTCTTTTTAGCTACAAGTATTGCCCGCCAAACAGAAAGCTCTGCCATTCCCCTTCCATCCAGTACCCCCTTTTTCAGTGTGTTTGCCATCACGACGCTTCCGGGCTGCAAGTGTAATTAATTAGTTTTCAATTTCACTCAGCTAAATATGCATAATTTATGTGCCGGTGACTGGGCAGGATAACCGAGCAAACAAGGCGAACTGGGACAACTATGAGAGCCTGGCAAACAGGCAAACAGGCAACAGCGAGAACAGCAAGTCAACCTTTCTCATGGTCATAATAAAATTTACTAGCTATTACTGGAGTTAGCTGCTAGCAATTTTCTACTTACTTGTAGCATTTTTTCCTGTCGTTGTTTTCTGTGTTTTATGCTTCAGTTACACTTTGCTAGCCAATTTGTGCGCCAATTACTTTGTTTGTATGCGCTGTGCGACAATCGCAAGGACAACGCGAAAGGAGATGCTGCTGCTGATGTTGCTGTTGCTGTTGCACTTGGGTCGCTGCCTGCGCTTCCTCTATTTCCGTAACAAACATTTCCGTTTCGCATTGCAGCAAATTTATTGTTTCCGTGCGGTTTCTCATCCTGTCGCTGCCTGTTTGCTAGAAAACATAGCATACTTTTATGCGCTATTTGAACTGTTCAGTTTCTAAGGATATTATTGCCTGAGATTATCAAGAGCTGTCACAATAACCGAAAAAATAAAACGAAATGACAGGCAAGCGGACGTTCTCCTTCCATACAGTGCCTGTCTCACGCAGTGGTGGCGCCCTTCCGGCCGGAAATACGCATTTAGTTACATGTAGAATCGTTACGTTTTTGTCAACAAGCAAATTATACGAGTATTTCTTATTTCGCCTCAACGTCGTCTTGGCTAGGAAAAATGAAACTGTCGCTTCTAATAAATCATTTCGGCAAATTCCAAGTAACTTTTGTTTGCTGCTCCTGCTCCCGCTGCTGCCGCTGCCGCTGCCACAGCCACAGTCGCTGCCGACATCAACGGTTTGTACTTATTTCCGCTTCCGCTTTTCCCAGCTCGCCGTTGCCGAGAACATTTTTTGAAAATGCCCGCTGCCCTTCTCCTATGTGTGTGTATGCAAAATACGAGCATTTTACTGCGCCGTCATTTCAACTGGCATAATTAATTACCAGAGCGCGCACATTTCCCAACGGCATCGGCGTCAGCATTGGCAACGTTGCGTGTGCCACTCGTGCCACAAACGCGACTAGGCCCTAACCTCAATGACGCCTCACTTGACAATCAACGCCCCGGAAACGTTGCTCCGGACTCAGGTGCGACTGTTGCTGACAGCTGGCTGAGAGTTTAGCGGCAAAAAAAAAATAAAATATAAAGAAAACCCAACGGTAATTGGATCATTTTAATTTATATAAATTTATGCGATGGCAATGCCTTCAGTAATTGTTGTTGTTTTTATTTCTGATCAAAAAGTTTGCAATCTGTCTACCAGTTGCTTAGCACAACAAATCGCATTATAATATAACTCAACTTAATTATGCAACTTCCTGCCATTTATAAACAAAAATAACTGGAAGCGGAGTCCTTAGAATGTCCTGACTTAAAGTTTCTTAAAAAGAACAAAGTTTGGAATAACAATTTCTTTATCTTTCTGGGAAATATAATAATTTTAAGTATTAAGTAATTAAAATTAAAGTGCTGAAATTAAAATTAAATTAATTTCTGATTAAGGAAATTATTTACAAATTATTTAAGACTTGACTAAATTTACATATTATCTGCAAAGATTTTTTTTAGCTATTGCACCTTTGGACTTTGGCTTGTTATTGACAACTTTAAAATCAATGTCGTTCACTAGAAATGCTTGTGAATTCCATTTTATATTTATAACCCAAATACAAAAGAAGTTCGCTATCTTACGTGAAGTAGCGCTAACAGAATGTTGATGGCAATTCATTGATAAGTAACGTACAAAAAAAAAAAAAAACTGACTGACTGATTGCTTTGCTTTTGGCGCTTTGAGGAACAACACTTTTCAATTAGGAGCCCACCCCACATGGTGAGGCGACTCCCATTGACGCAATGCAATTCAACTAAAAGGGTCTGAAAAGATGCGGCAGCAGCAGCAACAGCAACAGCAGCAGCGAGTGTCATGCTTCGTTGGCAAATGCAATATGCTGGTACCTTAAGCTGGACTTGAATGTGGACGTAGGTGAATATATGTGTGTAACTCTGAACACCATGAAATTGAGTGAGCTGCAGTTTGCAGCCACAGAACTTGATGGTCCAACTTGAACTCGAACTCGGTCTAGGCATGGATATGGGACACCTCGTATATGAGTTATCACATTGGTCACATTGATTTATGCAGTCGCCAAGCAAGCGACCCGCATGGCAGCTGAGATAAGAATTAATTGGCAAGTGCAGTGCGCAAATAAATTGCATAGGGCGTGTTGGGAGAATGTAGGTGTTGGCTGGGGTTCAGTAGAGCAGCCACGGTTACCCAGTGGAGCTGCTTCATGGCATTGCAATGCATCCCCATTGCGTTGCTCTTAATGTAAATGTGACAAATGTTTTACGACTGGCTGCGCCTGCATCGACGATGACTACTGTTGACTCTGGGCAAACACCTGTAAATGGGTTTATGCCACAGCACACACGTCCACACGCATACACACGCACACCCACAAGGCAACTGGCAACGTCAGCTTGTTTGCATTTCACGCATATTTTAACCAGCTCTGGGTCTGTTTTGGTTAACAGTCTCTCTTCCCTTCTCTTCTCTTCCTGGCCTTGCATCCATTGCAGTTAGCATTGCATTTTTGAAGCACTTTTTGGATTTATACCGACATTGACTCCCCTCTGGCCTGTGCTAATCTCATCTCCACGCTCCCGCCCTCATGTGTGCGATTCAGTTAATTAATTGCTAGCTAAATATTTACAGCTATTTGAAGTAAATATTCACTACGATATGTATCTATATTTGAAATATGTTGCCCTGCAGTTCGGAATTAGTAACAAATTTCCCATGTTTAATGCTAAACAAATTTCCGTCATATATATAGTCATGTACACCCACACATACCCGCACAAATTAGATTAAGATAAGTATGTATGTATGCACATGGCAGCTAAGCTTTTCACTTGGAGCTTTTAACACCAAGCTCAAGCTAAGCTCTTTTGATTAAGTTAGTTTATAAGAAATCTCAAAACTGTACGCACGTACCAATAAACATTTTGATAAACGAAACTCGAGTTTTTCGTTAATAACTTATTCGATTCGACAAAGAAGTCGAAGAGCAAAGCCGCTTACAGACGACGACGAAGTCGTGACTGAAGGCGTCGATTATCAATACTTTGCCTAGACGCAGAAGTCTCGGTTCGAAAGGCAACGATAACCTTTCATCTTAACTGGCGACGAGGATTAAAAAAAAAAAAAAAAAAAAAAAAAAAAAACCAGCCATACATCAAGACGGACAACAAACAAAATCTGGTATTCAGCACAGTAAGCAGTTCTAATATAATCAACGTTTGGGGCTCTTCAATACACACTGTCCAGCACACGTGGTCGAACTTGATGAAAAAATACGAACGTAAAGAGGAACATAAAACATACCTGAAAAGCTTTCATCGGCACCAAGCGAAGAAGAACTTAGCACAAATCAGGAAAGCTTTTATCAGTACTACAAAGAGAAGGAAGATAAGTAACATGAATGAAAATAACTTAGCTGCGTTTAACTCAACCATGAACTGCATCAAATTTATACAAAATTTTGATGGTACCGACACTAATCAACTTCCTGATTTAATATCACAAATAGAAGTTATTCTTCCAACTTTTGACGTTTTCGATTCGGCAACCAAAAACATTTTGTTTGGTTTTATTAAAAACAAATTTGTAGGATTGTGCAGGCCAGTGCTCCATAGGTATGGAAATATAAACGAGTGGGAAAGGTTAAAACAGATTATCTTAAAACATTTTGGCGAAAAAGAGACAAGCGACGTCTTAATGGATATGTTAAAATTGTGTCGTGTTGAATCGACTATAGAAGAGTATTACAACAAAATTAATGAAGTGGCTAATAGAGTACACAATCGGATACTAATCCAGAACGATCACACATACACCACTTCTGAAGTAAATCGAATTTCACTCCGTGTATTTAGAGATAATTTACCTGAACCTACAAAAACAATGATATTCGCAAGAAACCCACAATCTTTAGACGATGCTTATAAAATAATTGAAGATGCTCGACACCAAAGCTATACATTATTCGGGCCTATCCGAAAGAATAATAAAAACAATAAATTTAACTTTAGAGCAAATTTTAGCAATGATAATAAAAATGTAAACGAACAAATTGTTACACAAGGTAGTTCTGATGAAGCTTACAACCAACCAAATAGTGTTATAAAAAATGAAAATCGGAGATCCGAAGGTACATATAACGTATACAATAAAAAGCAGGGGTATCAATATCAATATCAGTCAAATAATAATTCAGCTTCCAATTCTGCTCGAGTGTCGACAAATAGCAGAAATATGCAAACCTCTGAGCAAAGCAAACGTACTTCTGAGCCAATGGATCTTAACCAGTCTAACGTAAATTTTCAGATAGAGGGGCAAGAAGATTACCACATATAAAAATCCAGGGAAAAAAGAGAACACTATTGTTTATTATTGACACTGGAGCAGAGTTCAGTGTTATTAATGAGAATATGTGCCACCCAAAGTGGAAAACAGATATTGACCTAGAAGTTAAAGCAATGGGCAACAAAATTAAAATACATAAATTATGCAGGTTTCCATGTTTTCAAGAATTTAAATCTGAAGGTTATATTTGCGAATTTTTAGAATATAATTTCCACAACGCTTACGATGGGCTAATAGGTGGTAATATACTTAACGATATGAACGCAGTCATCGATTACGCAAACAAAAAGCTGAAAGTAAATGATGTCTACTTAGATCTTTTTACTCAGAGAAATCAAGTAGATCTAGATATAAACAGTTTGATTCCACTGAACAGTATTGACCCACAGGCAAAACTCTTAGTAGATAACCTTATAGGAAAATTCGATAATATTTTTTACGAAGAAGGCCAAGACCTAAGTTTCACGAACGAAATTAAACACAGAATAATTACAAAAAATGAAATACCAATTTATTCAAAAACTTACAAATACCCCGAAATACATAAAGACGAAGTTAATAGGCAAATAGAAGAAATGCTACAGCAAGGCATTATAAGACATTCAAAAAGCCCATACAATAGCCCTTTATGGGTCGTTCAAAAGAAAATGGACCAGTCTAATAAGAAAAAGTGGCGGCTTGTTGTAGACTACCGTAAATTAAATAAAGAAACCATCGAAGATCGATTCCCGATACCAAATATAGATGAGATTTTTGACAAATTAGGGGGTTGCAACATTTTCTCTAGCCTAGACCTCGCAAAAGGCTTCTACCAAATAGAAATGGACATACAAGATATACACAAAACGGCATTTTCAACTACTAGTGGCCATTATGAGTTTCTTCGCATGCCTTTTGGACTACGGAACGCTCCCTCGACGTTTCAAAGACTAATGAACAATATTCTTAGTCCCTATATAGGAAAATTTTGCATAGTTTACATGGATGACATCCTTATATTTTCAAAGAATATAGAAGAACACGTCCATCATCTAAACTGTATATTCAACTGCCTATCGAAAGCAAACTTAAAACTCCAACCAGACAAATGTGAGTTTGTCAAAAAGGAGATCGAATTTCTTGGCCATGTTATTAATTCAGAAGGTCTTAAGCCAACTCAAAAGAAAGTCGACGCAATCTTTAAGATAAAATTACCAACAAACCAAAAACAAATTAAAAGCTTTTTAGGAATAACAGGGTATCTAAGACGCTACATAAAAGATTACTCAAAAATTGCACAGCCCTTAATAAAGTATTTAAAGAAAAATTCTAAAATAAACATACATGATCAAGACTACATAGAAGCTTTTCAAAAACTTAAGATCCTAATTACAAGTGATCCGATTGTCGTATACCCAGATTTTAGTAAACAATTTACGATAGTCACAGATGCAAGTAACTATGCTTTAGGCGCCGTGCTCCTGCAAGGTAATAAAGTAATTTCGTATGCTAGCCGTTCGCTTAAAAGTCATGAACTTAATTATAGCACAATAGAGAAGGAACTCCTTGCCATTTATTGGTCAACAAAATATTTTAAATATTATATATACGGGAGAAAATTTTTGATTAAAACCGACCATAGGCCACTAGTCTGGCTTAATAATCTAAAAGAACCGAACCTTAAGCTACAAAGATGGAAAGTTCAATTAAACGAGTTCGATTTTGATATAACATTTATAAAAGGCAAAGAAAACGCTTTGGCAGACGGACTTAGCAGAATTGTTGAAGCATCAGCAGAAGAATTTGACCAAAATATCCCAACACAATTAGATATAGATAACTCAGATATATTTATGATAGAGATCATCAACAATTTACCAGACATGACACCGAACACAGATATTGAAGATGAAGATTTCTCGAAGGACTTAATTAAAATATTTACTAACGAAACTGACGATTTGGCAACAGTTCATAGTGCGGATTCCGACGATCGTAATTTTATTAATATTACAGAAAAATGCCTAAATATCTTCAAAATACAAATAATAATTAAAGAGGCAGAAAGCGAATCAAGTACATTCAAAATTTTGTATGGAAAAAAAAATAAGACATATTTTTAAAACAAGCGGCGATGAGAGAAATATGCTAAAGTTCATGCGAGAAAAATTACCTGAAAAAGGCCTAGTTGCAATATTTTGCGAAAATTTAAGTTTATATGTAAAATTTCAGGAAATTTATAGACAATTTTTTTCAAATAATAGAAGTTTAAGAATACTTAAGTCGTGTACACTATTAAACGATATCCATGATAAAGAAGAACTTTTAAAGATAATCGAAAACGAACACATAAAAAATAATCATAGAGGCATTAACGAAATTTTTGTATCGATAAGAGGAAAATTCTATTACCCAAACATGCAAAAAGTTATACAAAGTTATATTAATAATTGTAATGTATGTAACTTAGCTAAATACGATCGGCAACCTATAAAATATAACTTAAATATCACAGAAACGCCAGACAAAATTAACGAAATAATTCACATAGACATTTGGTACCCTAAACGAAATATCATGTATCTCACGTCAATTGACAAACTGTCTAAATATGCAACAGCTCAATATATTAAGGATAGATCCTGGATCTCTCTGCTCAATGCAATAAAATTAAGAATCCAATACTTAGGGAAGCCAAAAAAGATCATAACTGATAACGAATTTAATATAGTTGTAATTAAACAATTTCTCCTAGAAAACAACATAGATGTACACTTTACAACTCCTTATAAGAAAACCGGAAACTCGGACGTGGAAAGATTACATTTAACACTAAATGAGCACATACGATTGTACAACGCTGATCCAAACAATACTGACACTGTTCAAGAAAATGCCTATAAAGCAATTATTTGTTACAATAACACAATACATTCAAGTACGAATACTAGACCAATAGATTTATTTAATAACATACTTTGCTATGAAGATATTGTAAAATTATCCGAAAAATTAGAGAAGAATAAGCTGATTCTAAACGCGAAACAAAATAACATAGATGAACCAAACTTCGCAAATGTATTTGTTAAGAATAATCAGGTAGGAAAATCATATCCAATATACAAAGAAATAAGTAACCACAAACAGGTTGGTAACTACATGATATCTGATAAAGACCCAACAAAAAAAATTTATAAGGATCAGGTGAAAAGAAGATATAAATACCAAAATGAAAATTGTAAAAATTAAGAATATTTTGTAAACACACTTTTGTTTTTCCTTAATCTAATGGAAATTTCAACCAAATTGTCGAAACTTACGCTGGGGGAGTCATGTACACCCACACATACCCGCACAAATTAGATTAAGATAAGTATGTATGTATGCACATGGCAGCTAAGCTTTTCACTTGGAGCTTTTAACACCAAGCTCAAGCTAAGCTCTTTTGATTAAGTTAGTTTATAAGAAATCTCAAAACTGTACGCACGTACCAATAAACATTTTGATAAACGAAACTCGAGTTTTTCGTTAATAACTTATTCGATTCGACAAAGAAGTCGAAGAGCAAAGCCGCTTACAGACGACGACGAAGTCGTGACTGAAGGCGTCGATTATCAATACTTTGCCTAGACGCAGAAGTCTCGGTTCGAAAGGCAACGATAACCTTTCATCTTAACTATATATATTGTATATATATGTGTGTGTGTGTTTCCTGCCACACAAGTGTCAGTTACATATGCAAATTTTATATTTGTCTTTGAATTTAGCTTTGCTTATGCTCTGCTGAATATTGCGTAATCATTGCCAAGAGCTTTATTTTCTTTTAATTATATGGTGGTAAAGGAAAATGTATTTATTTATTATAAGTTTAATTAGAAACAACTTGTACTTTCTTTATATTTCTAGTAAATATACAATTTGATTTTAATTTACTGTATTACATTTGTCCAACTTATGTTTTTTTTAAATACCAATTTATTTAAATAATATTTATATTACTCTCAGCTTTACTTGCATTCTGCCCTCCCAATTTTGTTTTGCTGTAGATCAATTAGTATAAGCAGAACATATGTATATAATTATTTGTAAAATAAACTTTTTTTCCGAAGTCAGCACTAAAATGATGAATGGATTAAGAAATAATTGTAATGGTCAGGGCAGATATACTAATTAGTAATTAATTAAAGACTGACTAATATATTTATCTACATATTTTTAGAGCACAACACATAAGCAAAGAATTTAGCAATGCTTTTTTATTTTATTTACTGAAAAGAGCAATGCTATGATTAATAGGCTCAAAGGAAATCTGGATTGAAAAGAGTTTCCTTTCAGCTGGCATTGACAGTTATTTCCTGACGTTGCTGGTGCTCAAAGCAAAATGCAATTTCCGATTAAACACGCTTGCATTTTTTCATCATCCTTGCCACGGCCAACAACAGCTGCATATGTCCATGTTTTATGGCCAAGGTTCATAACTGTAAGCGAAACTGCAGCAACTGAGCAAGTTACACAGGTGAAAGGGACCTGACACACTCATTCTCACATACACACACACGCATACTCATGCACATTAAGGTTGACAAAGATAGCAGCAAAGCCAGAGCCCCCGACTCGGTTTATGCTCTTAACCATCTGACCACAGCTGCCAACACGCAAAAGGTAATGACGCATCAAAGGAATACGCATGCATGCTTCTCCTTCTTCTTATCCTGCTCCTCCATCGCCTCCTCTTCTTCTGCTGCCACCAAAGACCATGGTGCCGCCGCTCGTCGGGCTCTACTATGGGCGACTCTTAAAGCTGGTAATGTATCGGTTTCTATTTAACAAACAAGAAAGAAATATTAATTGAAACTAAGGTAGTTATTAAACTATAATTTCTATAGACATAAACTTAATATAGAACAGCAGAAAGACTATAAAAGAAAAACTGAAAAAGCATTTTGCAATTTGATTTAATAACAATATACAATTTAACAAATAATGAATTTTACTTTAAAATATAGTTTTACAAAAAAGTTATTTTCTAGTTACCTGAAGACAACTCCTGTCAATTTGAAAAATAATGGGACTGGGGTATAATTAAATAAACGAAGAAAATAATACTGTCTCCCATTATAAATAAATTTAACTAAATACTGTAAAAAGAGAGAAAAAAAGTATATATAAAAAAATAATTGTCTCTTCCAATGACATTTTTCCAAAAATATATTTTATTAAGTTTGATTCAGTCTATTTGTTTATGTGATAATATATGTTGTAAAACATTTCTTGCTTAAAAGTAAAATTGTGTGCTGTGTTTATTTACAGTCAAACATCTTTTTCACTTGTTAATATTATTTAAACAATAAAAATCACATTTCTGCTAGTTGCACATATCAATATATGTATATATATTTATTGTATATACAATTGTTATTGAGCTGAATTGTTATAGTTATCATGGTTATTATTAACAATATGCATGTGAAATGCATATCATATGCATTTAATTTTTGTAACATCCATTTGTTGCATTCAAAGATATGCCTCACACTGCATCTGACGTCTCCACTGTGGCCAATCCGCACATCCAACAGTTTGGTCGGTTTGAACGAACCCTTTGCCTGGGGCACAACTGAGCAGCAAGGGTGTGGCATTAACACCCGGACACATGTAGAACTGATTGGGATCCACGGTGGCCCACGGCTGGTGCATTGTTTTCGCTTTCCCGATGCTGTCACAACCGGCTGCGAGCTGGACGGACGCCTCTTCCGCGGTGAGACGACAGGCTGGCCATTGGTCATAAGGCAGGCAGCCCAGATGGCCATGGCCATTGAAAAATCCCCTTCCCTTTGGGCACTGCAATTGCAACGGCATTTGGTCCGCCACCGTGCATACGTAGAATATATTGGGATTGGGATCGCCCCACATGTTCGTGGCATGTTTGCATGTTCTGTTCGTGGCCGCAACGGATGCGTTCACATCCCTCATGCCAAGTAGCATCATCATCATCATCATCATCATCATCATCATCATCATTCGCAGGTCCAGTAAAATTCTCGCATGAACATTGCATTCATATCTCATAAATAATTTCATCAGCAACTTTTATAGGCACAACACAGACACAAATTCCCTTTATATTCCAGTTATTGTTATTGTTATTTTCGTATTTTGTTATTATTATTTTACTCCATGCAAAAAGAAAATCAGACCCTTTAACGCCACGTTTTTACTGTGCACCACAAAAACATTGACTGATTGATATGGCGCCATTGTCATTCATTTTTATACTCATTGCAGCATTCCCATTGTTCTGATCTTATGTTTTATCATTCATGGCATTCCCATTGTCAATTTCAAACTCATGACGCTATCAACTTTCGTTGTTCTCTCTCTCCCTTAACATTTCTATTTCTGCCTGATTAGATATCTAACAAAGTTCAGAGTGTGATTTTTATAATGTGCAACAAGTTTTCCATTTCATGGGTTTTTCTCATTGTGTCAAAAATGTATCTCTCAAGTATTGACAGTTCTGGGAGAATACAATTTGAACGGAATGCCTTGCGCGGATTAGGGATAATGTAAAACGGTTCAACTATTGAAATGATAAGTAAGTAACAAGAATGTTTATGCTCAACACACAAATACTTAAAATCATTTTGCGTTAATATGAGCATATATTGAATTTATGACATGAATCACATTTACTAAACTTCGACTACTGAAATAGGCAGAGAATAAGAAACAAAAGACGACAATGGCCTTATCAGAGCGATAGCATAACATTAATTGCCTTTCAAATGAAGGTAAATTGGAAATTATTGCTGGAGGCAATCAGACAAAATTTAATTACAAAACTCGGGGCTACATGACAGACACAAGAAATGCCAAACACTTTTGCATCTCTGCCGCTCTCCCTCTCACGTCTCTCTCTCACACTCCTTCTCTCTCTCTCTCTCTCTCTCCCACGTCTCTCTCAATCTATCTCTCTCTATCTATCTCTCTCGATTTCTTACTCGCTTTGGGTGCAGGCGCAGCTGCTGTCAAAAGTTCTAATTGATTTCGCTTACAGCCAGCGAATCGGGCAACAAACTGCCATTGAACCCATCGAGAGCCCAACTGACGTCCTGGCCTGAAAAACGACGTAGGCCATAACCTGGAAAAAGTTCTGGAATCAGCCGACAGCATCCGGCTTCATTTGCCCTGCTTTGTTGCTGTTGAGTCACGTTGTCAATTGAAGTTTTCTTTCTTCTCTGTATGATGGCGAAAAGTGTGGGAAACCCAGGTTTTAGCCATTTCCTGCTGCCACTTTTCGTAGTCTATTTTAAGCGAGCCAAGTTTAAATAGGGAAACTTCTTCCAGCAAAAGTTGACGACATAATCGACATAAATTCCAATAGGCATGTGGCCAGAAAACTCTATTAAAACTTTGCGAACTGCACCTGCACATGCGCAGCAACTGATGATTTCATTTGAGTTTGACATCAAAGTATTTTTCTTAGGAATTTACCGGGCCACTTTAAATGATAAGTGGCCGAAAAACAAACAGAAGCAAATATTTCAAAATCTACAAAATAATAATAAATAGATAATAAGGAAATTAAGGCAAGAAAATGACAAGCAGTTATCTGTCTAGTTGTGCGTCCGATAAGCGCTTCACGGTGCGTATGAGCAATGTGAGGCATCATAACATATTCAATTGCCCATTGACAATGCTATCAATTGATGTCCAGATAAGTCACCTGATTACCTCTTTGAAAGATTATAAATGGTCAGGCAATAGACAAAAAGCAATTTAGTCTATTTTCAAGTATTCATAACTAAGCAACTGAAACATCAAAGTGAAGAGTTTAACATGCAAAAAGGTGAAGCGATTCTTTATACGAAAGGACATTAAGTTGATGCTATCAAAGATTGAAAACAATGTGATTTAATGTGTATTTTATTAAATCGCACTCACAGCTTTCCTATTATTCCTTGGCCTTTTGGCACTTGGCAATGCGGCCTCGCTGTTTGGGGATTTGCTGCCAGACGACTCGTCTCCTGTTCCGGATATAGATCCTGTAACAACTCCTGTCCCGCTTATAGATTCAACAACAGATGATCCAAGTGATCCTGTGGATTCAACAACAGCTGCTCCTGTAGATTCAACTACAGCTGCTCCTGTGGATTCAACAACAGCTGCTCCTGTAGATTCAACAACAGCTGCGCCTGTGGATTCAACTACAGCTGCTCCTGTGGATTCAACAACAGCTGCTCCTGTAGATTCAACAACGCTTGCTCCTGTAGATTCCACTACAGCTGCTCCTGGTGGAACCACTCTGCCTATAGATTCAACAACAACTGCGCTACCTACATATCCACCAACAACTATACCAGGCGAATGTATATACCCAACCCAAACCTGGGGTGTCCCAGATCTAACCAAATTTGCATTCTGTCTGGACGGAAAGGCTAGAGAAGCCGAATGTAATGAGAATCAATACTATGTGAGCAATAATGAGGTTTCTGGTTGTCTGCCTGCTGCCAAAATGGATACAAATTGCGTCAATCTAAATATCGAGGTTGAACCCTGCACTGGACAGAATCTGAAGCAACCGCAGCCAAGTCAAATTCCAACCAACTACTGGCTATGTGAAGGACTGAACGATGCTCCCGTGGAGCTCACATGTCCGGACGGTAAGGCGTTCTATAAGCAGGATGGTTATTTGGGTTGCTTCGAGTGGCTGGAATGGCGCAAATTGCGTAGTTGCCAAACCTATTAAAGCCTTGACCATGTCCATGCCCGTTAAAATAGATAACGCAATTGTCAACCGTTTTAATTACGTTTTCATATATACCTGACTTTATCTTGATTAAATATTTTCCGTATGGAATATAAATTAATTTCAAATTGATTACAAAACAATTAACTGTAGCACCGAGCCAATTGTTAATAAAATAGTACGATAAGATTCATCGGGCCACGTTTACATATTAATTTATTTATTCAAAATTCTTTGTTCTGACTGATGTAGTTGCAAAAAGATTAAGAAGCTGACTTGCTTGGTTAAGGTAGTTAACAAACCTAATTCATTTACAATTTACAAGTTGGTGACGGGTAAACTGTATACCAAACAGGGAGAGTGGAAGATTGACAATTTGATTGCAATGGAGCCAGATAGAATTTATAAAATTGTTAGATTGTAGAAGAGGTAAATAATCAAATTTCTATAGCTACTACCGCAACAAAACCGCAGATAACCAGTTGGAAGACAATAAATCCCTCCATTTTGAACCCCAGCGAATGACAGAAATTACATGGCGCACAAAACAAAACTGTGCAAAGCTTCAAACAAAAACTTTTTGCAAAGAAAACTAGTATTAGTTTGGTTGTATAAATGTGTGTGTGTATATGTGTGTGTCAGTATCTATATGTGAACTGGCAAAAAACAATTGTCACCGCACATTTTTCCCTCAACAAAACAACACGAGAAATAGCAAATTGCAGAGCACATGACGCAAGACTTGGGGTAACTTGACTCGGTCACCGAACATATGTATCAAATAAAATACTATGCTTACTACTATATATATATATATATATAAAGTATATATATATATATATGTCTCTGTGTGTGTGAGTGTGTGTGTTTGTGTCTGTTTTCTGCGTAAGCTTGCAGCGAGTTCAAAATGAGTTTAAAGTTCGCATTAGTTTTTGTAACTTCTGGCAAAATCTAAACTGTGCACAACTTCGGATACTTGATTGCCAAACGTCAAAGCAGTGACTGTTGAATTATAGATTTTCTTTTAGATTATACTTGGAAGAAGTAAGTGAAAATAACATTTCTTATTGTACTTCAACATAGTTGTCAATCATACCACAACCATCAGTTTAAAAGCACATTTAAGCTTTAACACGGATTAAATGCGTGTAAATAATTAATATTAATTGATTAACTAACCTTAATATTAAGCACTCAAACTCAGCATATTGTATAACAACATACAACTTATAATCATAACAATGCCTTAACTTATATTAATTGTATCTTATCTAATTAGTCCAATTGGTTTTACCTTAATATTCAGTTTCAAAGCACATGAAAGCATTAACTAGATTAAGTAGAAGATGGCAATAAAGCTCAATTAACTTTGCAGACTTTGACCTGATTTTCATCAGTTGTGATCCTTTCAATTCAGGCACTTGATAAAATTTCCTCAAACTGAAATTCAATTCCTATTAATTAATTTTTCCTATGCTTCGTTATCCTTTCCTACTCAATTTGCTGATGCAAGCATTTTCCTTTTAATACTTTCATGGATAGTTACGCATTTAGTCGCGCTCTGTCGGACAATGAACTCAGGCAATCCATAGCTAATGCGACGCTATTGCCTAGGTAATAAATGTCTGATTGCGATACATAGTCAGGCACACACACACACACACACACACACATACACCCTTAGACATGCCTGTAGTTCAGAGAGTTGGAGTGTCAGTGACACGAAACTGCTGCAACAATGGCGCATGCGACACTGCCCCCAAATGAGTTAGTCAGGAAATTGCATTATTTGTCTTTTGGATGTTGGAGACAAAAACGCGACTGTCCTTTTGTCCATCCACTTGTGCTCCTTTTTGTTATGCAGTGTCCTGGCGCCTAGTTGCTGCCTTCTAATTTCTCATTCCCCGTCCTGCAGCAACTTTTAAAGCGACGTTGGCTATCTCCGATGCGACACTGTTCTGTCACACATGAGAATTTCAAAAACGCTCTCCAAGTCACAGCAATTTTTCTGCTCCATTTCCGCCCACTGGTGGTGCCGTTGCCGTTGTCCGGTGTCCGGTGTCCGGTGGTGCAGCTTATAGTGCTGTTCTTCTTGCTGTTGTTGTTATAGCAACTGCTGTTGCTGCATTTTAATTGCTTGGCTTGGTGTGCCGCTTGGACCATTAATCCTGCACAACTTGTGCACTGAAATTACGAAAAAGGATTTTTAAAGTCACAATTGTCGTATGTTATCAACTCATACACACACACACAGACATAGACCAATGCAGAAAGATACACAGTCAGTAGAACTCGTGTCTCGTGCAGAAGAACTTGGCCTGTAGTTAAGGGCCAGGACCCTGTCGCAATGGTGCTCAGATTTAATTGAGTTTGCAATTGTTCTGCGGCCTGGCCAACTGAAGAAGAGTTTTGCAAGTTATGCATTTGAATTGCCTGCAACGTGCTTCCAACTGGCTTAACTTTCTACTCGATGTCGTCACAACTTCCGTTTCCGCAAGACCGTTGATGGACTTTGGTCAAACGGTGTTGCCATTTTAATTACAGCACTATGTATATGAGCGTGTTGCAATAAACTATGCCTTCAACATAACCAAGCACCTGAAATGGCACGAAAGTATGAAACAGTTTATTTCAGTTCTTTCAGCAGTCTTGTATTGGACATCGCAATGCATTGCTCAACAGTGTGTTTACTTCAATTATAAATATGTGTGTATATATATTAAAGTGTGTATGGATTTGTATGTGATAGCTGTTTACATAAAAACAGTTGCAATAAACGATGTCCTTAAGAAGACCCAGCACGAGACAAAAGCCACAATTACGCAATACGCGCACAAGTATGCAACGGTATTTTGTCATCTGTATCTTGCTGCTGTCTTGAACTGCCTATCGCAATGCAATGTTGTTACTTTCATTGTAACTATGTGTGTATGTACAAGTGTATTTAAGTGTATATGTTTGATAGCTAAACGGATAAATATAATTGTGGCTATCTGTGCCACAAACTTGAATTAGATCAAGCGACATTTGCGCATGGCGCGCGAAAGTATGCTACAGTTTATTTCAATTACATTCGCAACCTTATATATATATAATTTTTTTTTATAAATATATATATATACATATTTATACGTGTATGATGTGATATGATGGATGTGTATGATAGCTGTTCACAGAAATAAAGTTGCAATAAAGGATGCACTAACAAGAGATAGAAACGGCAACTACGCATTGCGCAAAAATATTCAACACATTTCCAGCACTTTCTGCTGCCTTGAGCTATTGGCACGGCGTATCCTGTCAAGTAGTCATAATTGGCATTTTTTGCCTGGAAATGCCAACGGTTGGTACGTCACTACACAAGTCAACTTGAGCGGCACTAGCCACAAAACCACTTCTCCTGCCTCTGCCACCGCCACGCCGAGAGAAGGCCGCAACTCAACCATTGAGTTGTTGCAATGATTTTTCAGCGCGCGCATTTTTGCAGAGCACAGAAGGAGAAGGGATGGCAAAGAGAAAGCTGAACGCCCTGCTGTTAAGTTGGCTTAAACTTTTCCACTTGAATGGCAACGGAAGGTTTTATGCGCCTCCTGACATCTCCGCATTGTGTTTCAGCGGCGCATTAAAGTATGCAGCATGAAATTTCTGCACTGCAACAAATAAATATTTGACCTCCCCTGTTGTCGTTGTCACCCCCACCATTTGTTGTTCCCCTACTCGTTGTATTTTATGGCGCCGTTGAATTTATATTTGCACTTAACAAGCGACAACAACAACAAGAACTTTGCACTTTGTGCACAAAGTTTGTTTGGCTTATTTTTTGGTTACAAATCAAATCCGAAATCGCATTAAAATTGCATGCAGCTACAGAAGGAAGACGAAAAAAAGAGAAATAGAAAATACAAATTGTGTGTGCAAACAGCCACAAAATCGCGTTGCCACAAGCTTTACTCCAATACGATATGTTGCAAAGGTGTTGCTGGTATCGGCATTGAGCACCCCCCGGAATTCCCCGAGTTTTGCTGGCTCTCCTATCGTCTGCCGTCTAACTGCTGTTTGTCAGGCATTTTGCCTGGCGTTTTTGCCATTCCAATTGAATTTTCGTAAGACGAAATCACTTCAACGCCTTCGATTTCAATTTCCGCCCCATTTCCAATTTGAATTCTGTTATTGCATTTGCATTGTTTATTGTTTGTCCTTTACTTTATTGCTATTTTGTCTGCTTTTCTCGAACTGTATTGCGGCTGCAGGTCGACGCTATCGAGGTGTGATCGTATATTTAGCTGTTGCAGGCGAAATGGCCTAGTTTGTGGTTATAACGAAGAATAGTTTTTGGTTCAACAGCGTAAATTGAATCATACTTTTAAAATAAATTACTGATTATAATTACAGAAGTTACATTTTTAAATTCTAATTGAAATCAAATCAAGTTTAAACTAAGGATCTATGTTCCTATAATCAAGCATACGTTTATTTTGTATTAATAGAGTTGACTTTGCATTAAATACAATACAATACATACAAAATGAAAATCTTTTCTGTTAATTTAAATTCTCATTCTCGTCCGTTCGCTTGCTTTTATTCTTTTCTCTCATTATATAACAGTTTGACAGCAACTTTCTCGTTTAGCTTTTAATCCTTACTGCCTGTCAGATTTAGCAACTTTTGTTATTTTTTTAGGTCACCTCCTTTGTCGTTATCTCTGTCACCTTTCTGTCTCTCTTTCTCTGTCTCTCTGTCTCTCTCTCTCTCTCTCTTTCTCTCTCTCCTGACACCTTCCTTTGCTTATCATTTTTTCTTTACTTTTTTACAATTGAACACGCACTTGGCATATCTTTTCTGCCAGCTGCTCATTTTGCATACCTCAGGGCTGGCAACATTTAATGGCCAGCTGCAGCACTGGCTTGCTGCACAGCTTGCAACAGCGGATTGGAGAAAAGAGAAGTTGCAACTTAAGCAACTTCGGGGGCTTCTCTGTTCCAAATCGTGTAGTTTGCTGGCAGTTGAGTAATCTCATGTCTGGCTTCCAGAAGCTGTTGTTAAGCATGTTCCAGTTGGTGTTGCTGTTGTTGCTGCTGTTGTTGTCCTGCTGATGGGGCATCAATAACGCATTTGTATAACATATCGCAGTCAATAGGAGACACGTGTCTAAGTATCTAGTCTGCCATCGAGCCTAAGCTCTGTTGCATGTCATTGTAATGGTATCATGCTGTAACAGATTTCTGTTTACCTTGATTTACATAAGCACATACATACATCAAGATTGAAGTGGGGGGTGGAGATGTAGGCGGTGGCGGAGGTGCGGCAACCACAGAGCAGAGCAAACAAAGCAACGCTGCTCAATCGCAGTATTGCAGTGGTGTTCCGTGGTAAGTACGAGGTAAGTAAAGCACATGGAAATGATAGCAAAATACACTCAGGCATGCACTTAGTCTTTGCGCCTTTCAGTTCTCTTCGTGTCGATGTCGACATTGATGTCGATGCATGAGTGTGAATAAGCACGTGTGTGTGTGTGTTAAATTCATATACATGCATGTGGGTGTGTTATGTGTGCTGTGTGTGCTACCAACTGCGATCTATGCAAATTTGTTTGCTTGCCTCCGTCTTGGCACATGCGATAACAAAACAACCCACACAACAACAACAACATCAACGATGGCAACACCAAAGCCGCCTGCTGACTACTTTTTGTTAACATTTTTACTTTTTTTTTTTTCTTACTTTCCACACTAAACAAATAAAGTTATTTGCATGCGCAACTAAATCGATTTGTGTGTATCAAATTGTGGTGCTCCAGAAAAAAAAAAAGAAAACAATGACTATATGAGAGCGCAGCTGTTACAGCAAATCAGCACAAGGGGCAAGTTGGCTTGGTTGGCCTCCCCAATGAGTTGCAACATTAAACAGTGTTCAGTGAGGAAAACTCAGATAAGTTTCTTCGGGTTAAGGAATACAAAATTGAAAAGCAAAGAGAGAGAGTTATAATAATAGTGTAAGGAATAAGACAACGGGGGGACATCGACTAAACTAGGCAGAATCATAGATCTTCAATCTAAAGCACTGATCCTTACAAAAGTATTCTCAACACTTAATTAAGCATTTATATTTTTTTCTTATTGTCAGAAGTTGGAAGATGATACGACTTTTTTCACTAACTAGACAGCTTTTCAAGTCAAACGTTGCTTTACTTCTGATAATCATAAAGTACTTCGCAGTGTGGATTAAGCAGACATAAATGAACTGGTATCTAACCATGAAGCTTATGCGGTTAAACAAAGGGTTAACTCTGAGAACATTCAGCATGGTCTGACACCCCTTTGCAAAGCCCAATAATTAAAGCCAGGCACAAAAATTGTTGACAATTTAATTAAAAACAATTTTGGGCAAATGTTATTTATAGACCTGGTCGAGGGGCTGAGGGTGTGGCTTTAGCAGCAGCAACCAAATGGGAAATAAGCCGCTTTTGGAACGCACATGAATGGAAACTGAAATGCAGTATGTTGGGTACTGGGTGCTGGGTGCTGGGTGCTGGCCAAAAGGGATTTGCATCTATTTGTTGTGATGTGCAGCATACGCGGAACAATTAAGCAGAGTGCGTGGTCAAACACACTGGTCCATGGCAGAAGTGGGCGTGACGGCACCAGAAATTGCTGCGGTTCATGAAAATCCTACCCTCTTCCACCCACCAACCCCTTTTGTAAAGCATATCCCGGTCTATTGTTTGCGTAATTCGGTAAATCGACGGTAGAAGGGACCTTCATGGACCTGACCACGCCAGGGCATGGCTTTAAACCCATTTTAATAATTTTTAATTAGCAGCCACAGCCTGACATTGTGCGACCACTCTCTAAAAATTGTTTTTTAATGATGTTTATTTAGCATAATACATAATGTCGTTTAGTTTAATGAATTTGCTTGAAGTTTTTAGTAATATATATGCAAATATTTCATAAATAGCCAATTTATTTATTTGATTTGCTGCAATTAACTGAATTAACTGCAAATATCCAATTATTTTATGAAAATGATTGAGTACTTTAAAAACTAATACACAACATTTATGCAGCAATATTATTACTCGAAATATTTAAAATATTTACAAATTGTTTAAGTTCTTTATTAATTTTAACTTGCTTTAATATATATATATATATATATATATATATATATATAATTAATTTTTCCTTCATGCATCCTTCATCCACCACTTACTGAGAAAACTCTTTAAAGTTTATAAAGTTTATTTTGTCTTCCATTTAATGAAGTTAACTCTGAAATATTTATTTTCAAATTCTTATTCATTATACATGAAAAATCTCATTGAAATAAGGCACACATTTTGTTTGTAAATCGTTAAAAATGCTCAATCTATTTGTTTATTTGGTTCAACTATACGCATGCTTAATATATTAAGTATACGTTGAAAGACATCAATTATTTGGGTAAGTTTATCGAAATTTCTTCATTTAGATTCCTCCGTAAGCAGGCTGACTTGGTGGCAGCTCCGTGGGTGTCCAATACCATTCCGCCCAAGGCACACAATCTCTGGCCGCAGTCAGGAAGCCAGTGGCGATCGGACAATAGGCAATCGTAGCTGGAACTCCAAGAGTTTCGCATACCCAGTATTGGTTTTTGGCGCGAAAATGAGGATATGCACCAACAGTGATCTCCTCCTCCGTCTGGCAACCTGGCTGCCCAGTCGGTTGGCCAAAGGGGAAGGCACTGCAGCAGCTGATGAAAGCCAGGCACAAAGCAAGTAGATACAGATAATTCATGATGTTCTTTTAGACTGACCTATGCTAATTTCGCAGCACTTCTTATATAGCGCAAAAAAACGTGGACGTAATCTTATCAAAACAACGGAACCGCGAGTAAGTGTGGCATGATGCTGTAAACAGATAAGACTTATAGGGAATTTGGTGGAACAATGATAAGAGGTGGGAAGGAATAGCAACAGGGCCCTATTTGGCAGGCAGTTTATGGGGCTGTTTGTTTGCCCACCATTTGAAGCTTGTTAGCTGAAGGAGGAGGGCTAAATTGTGGTTGCTGGTCTGCTTGCATATTCATGACATCAACGCCAGCTGTAAATTATTTTCAGAGATAGCCCTGGCAAGCCACAACAAGCGGAACAACAGCTAATTAATTCAAAACACTGCCTTAAAGCCATTTTTGGTACGGAGCCAACGAAATTTTCACCTGACAAATGAGACGTTGCTAGGCCAGGCTCGTTGTAGTGGTAGTTGTGAACTGAACTTCCTTTTGGGCCGCCTTAAGCCATATTAGGTACTGCACACTTGAGTAATTGCCATTGCCATTGCAATGTGGCTGCAGTTGAGCCTCAGTCTTGTGGCTGGGGAATATACAGGCGGGGGAAAGAAGGAGCAGAGTCTAAGGAGCCGCCTTTATTGCTCACGTTGCGCACTTGGCTTTGTTTGCTTTTGGCCATAAATTAAATCAGGTTATTAATGTCTGCCATTAAATGAAGCTACATGCATATAGACAGAGAGAGAGAGACAGTGAGAGGAAGAGACAGAGCACAAGTACAACGCCTTCCCTTATCCAGGTCCATGGTCTCTTGAGCTCGGCTTTTGGTGATTTATGTTAATTCTTGTGGAATTTGTAGCATTTTGAAGTTATTTTCAGATTTTACAAAACAACTGGAAAATTTGTATGCACTTTTCCTTACATACGTAATGTGTGTGCGCTTCACGAAAACTTTAAGAGGAAACGAGCAAAGGTTTGCAATATGTTCTTAAATCTGAATTGTCATTGTTACAATCAGACAAACTTTAAACTCAACTGTCCTACATTTTTCATCAAAAAACTGCAACATAAACGTATAAAATAATGTATATTAAATGATTTTTTAATACGATCGGTAACGACCGTTGATATTTGGAATTTCCCATTGATTTTATGACCACTTTGTACGGTCGAAATGTAATTAAATACAAATAATATGTTATGAGTATTCCACAGGCGATGCAATTGCATTTCGTAATTTACTATAACATTTCTGTTTCTGTTTAATACCGTACTTCAATTTGAAATACATTGCAAGAGTATAATAGGGCATGCTGTTTCCAATAAAGAACACAAACTCCAATTTTTACTTTGTATGAATCGATTTTAATATCTTCAATTAATTGAGAAAGATTATTCCAGTTCCATTTAGAACGAAGAACAGGTAAAAGCACTTCTGAAATATATTTTAGACCTGGCTAAAGAAGATCTGCTATTCTATAAGTTTATATACTGAGTATCTTTTAGTCGTACACTCTCATGATTAAACATTCTTGAACATACAAAATTTTTAATTTATTTTTTTTTTTTTTGCCACTCGAAACGCACAAAAAGCTACATTCGAATAAAACAATGCAAAAGAAAAACTGCGAATATCCCATTGAAATAAAGTTTTGCAGCTCGTTTTGTTGATGTGCTCGCTTTTGGGAGTGACAAAGGGCTTGACTGATAACTGTTAAAATGAAATAAAAAACGAAACAGAAAATAATCAAAAATTGTGCAACTGAACTGTAGCATTTGTTTTACACTTTTTTTTTTGTTGTTTTTTGATGTCGACTCTGAGGTCTGAGCGGCGGCCAAGTGAAATGCAATTGGAGCCAAAATGTGTTGCCAAACGCGGGAATATTGATTTATGACAGATGTTTCGGGCCAGTCCAACATGGATTTAAATTTCACTGTCAAAAACTATTAACTGTTGGCAGTTTTGCAAAAGGGCGAGAATTGAATTTAAAAAACAAAAGAAAATAATATGCCGAATTATTGCTGTCATAAGTCAAAGGTCTGTTGTCAATTGAAATCATCTCAACTTGTGTTTACTATGTTGTTGTATGCACTGTGCGAAAAATGACAGCTGTTTATGACTCACAACTGGGAGACTTGATAACTTACACACTTATCTTTATTATATGATTCATAAAGACTTGTTGACTTCCTCTGAAATTGACTGATAACATTAATGCTTATCATGCCTAAATATCGCGCAGTGTAATTCCGGAAATGAGGCCGCATAATCGTAAATAGTTTACTATCGTATATTTTACAAAATTATCCCATAATCCCCAAGAATCGTTGCCCCGCTTAATTGGATGTAGATGTGTTTGTTATCATCCGATCGCTATGAGACTGCAAATTTATGCATAACCAAATCGTCTCAACAATAATTTACAGATTAGTTTAATTACATAATGGAATACATAATTAAGCTAAAATGATTTACAGGTTAAGTTCACATCACAGTCAAGTCGGTCATTCAATTCACATTATCAGCATTTGCTTTGTTTACTGTGAATTATGGAAACCTGTTTTAATTACTTAAGAGGGGCACGTTCTCAAGCTCGATACTCAAACTGAGGGCATACATTATAATTATATATCACATATGGAATAGAATAGAATGGAATAAAAATCCCCGACATGAAGTAGCTACTGTCAAGACACTTTTGGAACGTGTTGGTAATATCCATTAATTTCTATAATTAAATAACAATAGAACTATTTTGTCATTTGTCACACATTACATTGCTATCCATACTCTTGATACGATATGGTTCGTCTGTTTCTAAATAATATACTCTCCATGTACTTATTACAATCATTTTATGCCATTTTAAGGCTTTTACACCTTCGGCATATTGAAATACAAAACACATACAAAATTACGTGATGATCGTATTAGTAAAAGCTTTTAGGAACAAAAACAGGTTTGGAAATTTGCGTATATAAGTCCCTCGTTCGGATCCAAATAGAGCAGTCAATTTAAGCCTTCAACCTGTCACAATGAAGTTCTGTGTTTCATTAATCAGTCTGCTGCTCTGCTGCAGCCTCATTATGGCCCAGAACAAGTGTCGAACCGTCTGCCCAGCGATATTCAGTCCTGTTTGCGGAGAAGCCACAGTCCAGGGTGAACTGGTGCGTTGCCAGTTTTCTAATAATTGTGAAATGGCTAACAATGCCTGCATAAAGAGAATAAGTAAGTTGTTCCTCACTTATAGATATACTATAATTATAATTTTCGAATGAATCTTTTGCAGACTGGACTCAATCAAGCTGTAAATATACCTCACCCCGCTGTAGCAGTATTACTCAAGTCTAAGGTTAACTAATGACGATCTGTTAAATAAATATACTTATTTGAAACGCGCAAAAGCATGTTGTTCATTCGAATGATTGTTTATTCATTGTATATACAAAGCGAAGGTGCGAAATGGCATTGGAAGTATAAGGGAATTCCTTGGCAGTCACGCTCATTAAATATTATAATTATATAATAATATAATTAATATACATTTGAAATAATTACTCTTGACTTGTAGAACAAACTGATAAGACATGGTCCGTCTGTTTCCAAATAGAATACTCTCTGAATTTCTATTCAACACACTTAGAACAATCTGTCTAAGCTTTATGCCATTGTCAACGTATTACACCATTAGCAAATGAAAACACAAAATTACGTGATGATCACATTATTAGTACCATTTAAATAAACTAAAACTAATTGAGATATGTTCGCATATGAGTGCATCGTTCGACTACAAATAAAGCATTCAATCTGTCACAATATTGTTCTGCTGATCTGCTACAGCACAGAATAGTAGTGTTCAGAATATTTTATTTCTTTATAATTTTCTAATGGTTCTCTAAATACTGGGACCAATCAAGCTGTGAATCTCTCTCACCGCTTTGCAAGAGCAATTTGTATGCCTAAGCTTAACGAGCTGTTAAATAATCATACTCATTTGAAAGTGGCAAAGTGGATAATTATTTATTCACTGTAAATACAAAGCGAATGTGCGAAATGGCATTAAAAGTTTCGGGGAATCCCGCGGCAGACTCGCTCAGTTAATGTCAAATATAATGTTGATATAAGCCAACTGAGGAGCTTCAACTATATTAAAAAGTTCGGAAAGTGAGAATTATTATGCCAGCTAATTATTGTTAAATAATAATTTATAAACTATATATATTTATCTCAATCAGTTCGATGATATATTTGTAAGCCTATTCAACATTGATATAATTTACATGGAAGACCTCAAGCAGCTTCTAAACTGTCAATGCTTAGAGTTATTATAAGGGTATTGATCTACGACTTAACGTAACTTAGCACTCAGATTTTGTCTAATGAATTATCAAGAGCTTCTGAGAACTGAAACCGGTTGGGAAATATTCGACTTCTAATCTTGGTCTAAGCTTGTATATATACCTCTCAATCTGATCAAAATTAAATAGTCAATTTAGACATTCAGTCTGTCAAGATGAAGTTCTGCGTCGCCTTAATCAGTCTGCTGCTCTGCTGCAGCTTCATAATGGCCCAAAACAATTGCCCAACTATTTGCACAGCCGATTATAGACCTGTCTGTGGAGAAGCCAGGATTGGAGGACAACTGGTACGTTGCGAATTCTCCAATGGATGTAGAATGGCTAGCAGTGGCTGCATTAACAAAATAAGTGAGTTAAACTTTAATAATCTATTCTATTTAATTTGTTTTATTGTATTTATTTCACATTTTATATTGTTTTTTACAGACTGGCGACAATCTAGTTGCGGCAATACTTCACCTCGTTGTAGAAGTCTGGTTTAGGTCCAAACTCAACTAATAACAATCTGTTAAATAAACAAACTTAGTCAGTTACCATGAAGCTCTGCTTTGTATTAATCAGTTTGCTTCTTTGCTGAAGCTTTAATCAAACAACGTTTGAATTGCTTATGTTTTGCAGTTAACCAAAAATGTGTCTGGGAAATGGGAAAACAATAGCTATGACGTCAATCACAGCGATTGAGTTGGAAACTAACTTCCATTTCGGTTTAATAAACTATATGACATGTATGATAATTATTCTAATACCTTAATAATCAACTTAATGATCTGTACTTTAAAGAATTTCAAACGATGTCAGCTTAGTTCAAATTACTTAATTGAAATAACTCTTTATAATAATAATAATAACTCTGAATAAACTCTTAACTTTATGAGTTTGCTGAAAACTCAAACGGCCTCAAAGTGAATTGATTACAGCTTGATATTTGCACTTTATTCCACTACAAATGAGAATTCATTTTAAATAAAATGTATTATACAATATTTGGTTCAATAAAGTTCATTATAAATATAAAAAAAATGTATTGAAATTTGATTAGAAATACGAAAAGACTTTTTCGACTACCCAATATAATAATAAGAAATAGCGAAAAAATACAGCTGCTCATATTCTAAAAATATTATCATATTAATAAACAAATTAAGATGTGAGGTCAAAACAAGCCTCTTGCCAAATTGATTCAATAATAAACTAAACATTGACTCCTGGTTTTGATTAAAATTGTATATTTTATACAAAAGTTAAGCATAATATATGAATTTGCTTGTTAATAACAGAATATGTGATAATTTTTCGTTATCGTCATAATTATGAGAGGTTGTCGATGTTTTGTGCTAAATGTGACTGTTTCAGCGCTTAGACAAAGACTTGTTTTATTTATTGTTTTAAAACAGCTGATAAGGCAAATAGTATATATGTGTTTGCTTACACTAATACATAAGTCAAAGCGGCTTCTAAATATTATTATATAAACGTATCGCCGTGAACTACAAATTTCAGTCGATATTTAGCTGTTGAGCAAGCTAACAACTAACAACAATATTTGCAATGAAATACGTATTAGCCATTTGTTTGCTGCTCTGCCTGGGATTGAGCCACGTTAATGCCCGTTGCAGCGGTGATTGTCCCGATACAGAGGAAGTTGTCTGGGCTTTGGGAGGAGGCTGCAATGTGTTCCGCAATAAGTGTTTCTTTGATAAAGACAACTGCACTCGCAAACCTCGTAAGTGTTCGCTATTCAATGAATAACTTGTTATTAATAATATTATTATTTACAGCTCTAACCATTGTTACCAAGGAGGAATGCCAGAAACATTGTGCCTCTTTTTGTCCACAAAACTACGATCCCGTGACGGGTAACTATAAGGGACAAATTAGAAACTTTGGCAATCAATGTGAAAAGATTGTTCATAGTTGCAACACTGGCGAGAGTAAGTTGAATTATTATATTATGTAAATAACTAAAATATATAAACTTTCATTTATTTATATAGCATTCTTGGACTAAGTTTCAATTGGAGTAAGCCGAAAGAGCAAAAACTTAAACTAGCTCAAATCTGTACTATAAAAATCATAAAAAAGAAGATTAAGTCTTGCAACAGAATAAAAAATATAAAAATATCAAAAGAATAAATCATTCAATTGCATATTATTTATTGCATTTAAATTATTTAGCTCTTCAGTTTTTTAATAGATATAGACTTGTTAATAAACATATTTTACATAATTATCTACTCACTTTATTTGAACTATGCCATTTATTATCAAATATTCCTAATAATTAGTCTGCAAAACAATAGTTATTTTATTTAGTTTTTAAATAAATATAATTAAATTTCAAACCAAACAATTTATCAACAATAATTTAGCATATAAGCGCTTTATTAAATTCAGCTTAATTGATGACATAAGTCATAACTTTAAATTTGAGTTGCACTATGAGAAATCAAGAGACAATTAATATTTATTTAATTATCATGTATAAATAACGAATCGTTTATCTGGAATTAATGATAAGAAACTGACTGATTAACTAAGCGCAAAATATCTTGCAGAAGTTTTTTATTTGATTACAAAATGAACAAATTCATTTAATTTTGGTTACAATGTTCCCAACCTATTGGACGACTTGGTGGCTCAATACAAGGCTTCCATATCCAAGCAATCCAGGGTATACATGCATGTTTGTCCTGATCAAAGCCAGTGTTGGGGCCACACTTTTTAAGCACCGCATTTCCATTCAATTGTGGGCACATCCAGTATTTTGTGGGATCAATGCAATGCCGTTGGGCATGGCCTACTTCAGCTGGCAATATACAACCCGGTTCGTAAGTATCAATGCATTGTCCCCGAGCCTCCAAGAACAAGCACAAGCAAAAGACAACAACAAGAGCTGATAACAGATAATAAGCTAAAATATGTAATTTTATTAAATCAGAATTCTTTATGCATACCTGTGAGCTGCATTATGGTTTATGATACCACTCGGATGGAACTGTGGAGGAACATTTTGAAGAACTGTGGCTTTTATAGGCAGCTCAAGTGGTGTATGAACTTCACCTGATGTGTCTTAAGTTCGTTGTCCTATGTAAGAGCACTTACATCCATTTACATTGTAAGATATCTCAAGAGCTTGCCAAGGTCACAATTTCTTAGAGTATTGTCTCTGATTGTTTTTCCCCACAGAATGACTTTAATGCTCCATCTCGTGATTGTGTCCAACATATAAAATGCCACACACGCATTTTGCAATGGCTAAAATTACAAAAGAAATATACTTGTGCGGAAAGAAAGAATGAAAGAAAATCCCTCAAGAAATACAACTAGCAGCTGCATTTGGAGCGACAGAGCATGGAAAAACAAGACATTTTCAAACATTCAAACAATTTTGTTAGACATGACAAATGAATTCTTTCTAGCTTGTATATTACTAAACAGTGGAGTGCAATTATATAGTATAAATAATAAGTTCTTTTAAATAATGTAGTAATTTTTAAATTCAAAATATAGTAATATAAATTTAATTATTATAACTATATGTATTAAAAACCATCTACTAAATAGACCAAACAAAGCCTAGACATTTGGTTTAGATAGGTGAGCCCGTTCTTGAGCTATAAAATTACAACGAAAAGTGGCATTGATTTGTATATATATATAGATATACTATATGCGCATTACACTATTTCTCACGTATTAATTCATTGCCTGTTGTGATTGTTTTCGTAGTACAAATTACTTTAGTGATTCGTCTAGAAAATTGCATGCCACTCACGAGCGCTGAAATGGTCAAGCTAAAAGAGAATTTCAACGAACAGCGAGTGCAATCGCGTAGCTTTGCCACGCATCCCCCACATTCACAACAGCAGCAAAATAGCCAAAAGCCAAAGACGTCGCAATACGTCCAAATCGAGCCAACTTCATTTGGCCAACTGGCGAACAAAGCGTTGCTCCTGGCCAATTTTCAAAGACATGTGTGAATTGAATTTCCGTTTAGTCGAAACCAACTGCAAGCCCAAATAGGTGAAGACTTTACTGAAATAACACTAGCTCCATTTTAAGATTAAATAAAATTTCCAAACGTTATAATGATAAATCATTAAAGCAATCCATTGTAAATGCTTACAAATATATATCCTTAATTACTAAAACATATATTTTTATTAACTTATAGAAGTTTTTAACATTTCCTACGAATGCGCGCACAATTTCAAATTGTTAGTACGTTACGCTTGTGCTGCCATACCGAGATATATCGGTGCGCAATATATAAGCAACATTTCAGCGTTGCCACTCAATGCAATTGTGAAGGGCTGCAACGCACTAATAATACTGCGATTCAAACATCTGTGTGCCTGTACGCAAATTTTGAGTCACTTGAAGTTAGTTGCGCTGCGAAAGCTAATGATATCGGCTATCGATAAACAAATAGTAGCAGCGAGAGAAAAATAAAAATTCCGCAACAACAACATAGAAATTGAAGTGTAGTGAAGAATTAAATCTAATTATAACAAGCGACGCTTAAGCATTAAGCACACACACTCGCACATAGAAGGCCAGTTAATTAGTAGCAAAAACTTAACGATTTTTGAAACAACACAAAAGCAAACGGGCAGGGCAACGGCAGCGGCAGCGGTAGTGAACAGAGGCAGCGACAGCGGCAGGTAGCAAGCAGCCTAAACACTTGCGTTCGCGTGTGTGTGTGTGTGAGGGGCGCGCGCGCGGTATGGGTTGAGGTATAAGTGTTTGTGTGTGCGTGTTGTGCTGTGTTAGTGTGTGATGCAAAGAACAGCAGCAGCAGCAACAACAAAAGTGCGGCGTGTGTAACTAAACCGAATTACAGCACACAACGCCTACGTAATGGCCAATCAACTGGATGCCAATGTCAAGGACGATCTGAAAACGCAATTCGTAACGCGCGAGGGCACCTATCGACTGTTAACCCTATCGGAATACTCGCGACCCAATCGCGTTGGCTACAGCAACAATCAAAGCTCACCCCAGGTGCGCGTCTCATTTGTTACGCTGCCCAATCCCAGCAGTGGTAGCGTTGGCGGTGCCGGTGCCGTCGTCGGTGGCAGCAACAGTGGCAGCCACCACAGTAAAAACAACAGCGAAGCGGCAACCGCATCGCCATCCACAATAGCAGCAACAACAACAACGAATGATAAGCGAACGCAATTGCAATCAAATGGCGCAGCGACAACAGCAACAACAACAACAACACCTGCTACTCCAACAACAACAGCAGCTACAACATTAAACGGTGGCGGAGGGGGCGGTGATAGCTACAACGGTAGCAGCACAGTGGATGCACGTTTGGGCGGCGGAATCTCTATGCACTCGATGACAAACGGTGGAATTTTGGACCAAAATGGAATGCCCACAAATCAAATCTATGGTGGGGATCGGATGTGCTTTAATTTTGGTCGTGATCTGTATGTCTATGCGTTTCGTGGCATCAAAAAGGTAATTGGAGAGAACGTTACTCTAATTTGCATCATTCATTCTTCTCACTCTCTCTCTCTCACTTTGTATTTCAATAAGTGTCGCGAAGGTGACGTGGCTGCACTCCAAAAAGATGTTGAATTCCTTTTTTTATCAGCTTGCTTGCGACTCTGATAAGCGTCATTTTCATTGCATTGCATTGGCAGTCATGCAACATGCGACACCCCCGTACTACAACTTTGCCAGTCGTTCTATTAGAATTAGTTATAACAACTACACCCCCGTTACCAGTTCCAAGCAGCTCATCATATTCAATTTTGCCCCTTTTGGCACATAACACGCTGTCCAAACACAATCGCTTAATTTGTTCCAATTCTCGCAGTTGTTGTTATTTAGTTTGTTGCTGTTGTTGATCAATTCGCTTGCTTAGCCTTTATTTAAATGTGTTTATTGCGCTCGAAGGCAGCTATTTTCCACTGGAAATCATCCAACGACATTCCGTTAGTTTTGTGAGTGTTTTTGAATACCCTTTCATAATATATGTATATGTGTTAGATTGTCTAGTCTTTTAAAAGTACGTTGGAATCTATGTTGATTAGTCGAGTAATCTATCGATTTCCAGTCCTCACAGATCTTTTCTCTTGTATATGTAATTATTTTAGGGTATCTGCTAGTCGCATACACTGTGCTGCTGTTACATAAAGTTGTCCTAGATGAAATTATGAAACAATGCATTTTACTTTAAATAATCATATACTTAAGGAGTAAAATTTATAAAGAAAGAATATTTTTTCAGTTATTAAAGAATCACAATTTGTGTGAAGTGACCATGGAGAACTTCTTTTGTTATGTTAGACTGAGTGTACATTCTTGAATGCATTTAAATTCATGGTATTGTTTAATTATTTATCGTCAAGCAGCTGTTTCTAATTCTTTAACATTTTATTTGCAATAGTTTTTGCATTTGTTTAAATTTCATGCAAATTATAGAAAAGCAGCTTAGGTCTTAACTTGGCCAAAGCTTCAATATTAGCTTCATTCGCGTCAGCTGCTCAACTGAAATTCATGAACAAGCCGCTAATTTTTACGGTGCTAATTTGTGTGCATACCGATAAGCGATAAAAGCGAGCATAGGGTATGCTTGACTTATAGAGAGAATGCAACTTAATGTCTTAGCGGTTTAATCAGTTAATTTATAACTATATAAATAACTAAGTCAAATATTGAAACGTATTCTTAGATATACGATTATATAGTATATATACTTAGATTAATTGAGTTTAATGTTGCATCATCTGTGTGTAATATGTGATTAACCACTTTTTTGTTTTGTTTCTGGCAGGGCACCGAGATGAGTAAACCAATCGATAAGAAGTTCTACAAGGGCACAAATCCCAGCTGTCATGACTTCAATGCGAATGCAGCCACGCCCACAGGTGCACCACTGCTGGTTGGTTTCACAACGGGACAAATTCAATTGGTGTCCCCACAGCAAGGGCCACGTGAGCTGCGTAAACTGTTCAACGAAGAGGTTAGATTGTCGAATCTATACTAAAATGTTTCTAATACTGTTGTCCATTTGCAGCGCCTCATTGACAAGACCAAAGTGACCTGCCTAAAGTGGCTACCGAATTCACCGCATCTGTTTCTCGCCTCCCATGCCTCAGGACACTTGTATCTGTATAACGAGGAGTTGCCTTGTGCGGCAACATCGCCCAGTTATCAACCCTTTAAGGTGGGCGATGGCTATACGATACTCACCAGCAAATCGAAGTCAACACGTAATCCGCTCTTCAAGTGGGTCTTTAGCACCGACAATTGTTGCATCAATGAGCTGTGCTTCTCACCGTGCGGTTCCAATCTGGCGCTCGTCTCACAGGATGGCTTTCTGCGTGTCTTTCATTATGATACAATGGAGCTGCTGGGTATTGCGCGTTCCTATTTTGGTGGCTTTCTTTGTGTCTGCTGGTCACCGGATGGCAAATACATTGTTGTTGGCGGTGAAGATGACTTAGTGACCGTGTGGTCTCTGCACGAGCGACGCGTTGTAGCCCGCGGACAGGGTCACCGTTCGTGGGTCTCTGTAGTGGCCTTTGATCCCTATACAACCTCCTATACGAATTGGGATGGCGGTGATTTCAGTGACGATGAAAATCAACTGAATGAATATACTGCATCCAGGGAAGAACGTTTCTCCGGTGACTCCACAGCCAATGGCGGTTTCGAGGGCTTCGATAAGAACTCAACGCCTCTGCATGCTACACGAGCGCGTCCTCATTCAGCTTCCTTTCGTTCGGACGCGTCGTCGGCAGCGCTGGCGCCAGATAAGCTGGCGATTAGCTATCGCCTCGGCTCGGTCAGTCAGGATACGCAAATCTGCCTTTGGGACATCACGGAGGATGTGCTGCGGCATCCGTTGACTATGCGACAACGCGTGAATAGCACTCAACTGAACGATAGCAGCTTTATGAATGGCGGCCTCGATTCGGATGGCATCAAAGTGATACGGCCCATTGCCATGGGACAGGCAAGCAATTTTGCGGACTCCGGCAGCTGCAGTCCCATCCGGGAGTCGGCGGGCGGCATTGTGGGAGCGACAGAGCATAGCAATAGCAGCTCAAGTAAATTCTCAACGGCCAACTGCACGATATCCTCGCAATCATCTAATGCCAATACGCCGCCTGATGAATGCTGTGAAACGGACACGGCAATTGCGAATACTGCAAATACCGCGTCCAAAACGAACAGCAGGCCACATGGCACCAGCAACTCGATTAAGTTTCCAAACTGCATCAGCACGACCAAGTCCGATAGCATTGATAGCAGTGGGCCGCGTGTCAGCAACTCCAATTTCACGACATCCGGCTACAATAGCAAGAATTCCAATAGCTCGACCAAATCAAATTCCAATTCGGGCAGCGGCGGCAGCAGTTTTAGCGCCTTCAATAGCCTCACACAGCGGCTGTCCAACTTTAGTTTTCTGAGCAACTCGGACAAGCGTTCGGCTACCATTGGTTATGAAGGCAACGGCAGCGGTTCGACGGCCACAAATCATCGCCAGCATCGCAAAGCCATGAGCATGCTAAAGAACTACAATCAGCATAATCACAGCAATCACAATAACAACAGGAGCAGCAACAGCAGCAACACAAACTTTGCACACACCACGGCCGTGGAGTCGGGTACAGGTTCAGGTTCTGGATCAGGAATCGGGAGCAGCGCGACAGCAAATAGCTTTGGCTCACTGAAGCTGAGTAAATCCTCACACAACTCATCACTGGTTACGGCTGGACAGTCATCGACCAGTGTCAGTAGCTATGATCCCATGAAGCTCATTGGCACGCCAGCATGTCCGCGGTTCGAGGAGTGTCCGCTCCTGGAGCCGCTCGTTTGCAAGAAGATTGCCCACGAGCGTCTCACGGCGCTGATATTTCGTGAGGATTGCTTTTTGACAGCATGCCAGGATGGCTTCATCTACACATGGGCGAGGCCTGGTCATACAGCGGTAAATTGGTGGCATCCTCTCCAGCAAGATTATTTATTTTAATCACAGATTCCCTTTCTCTAATCGCCACAGCACGTTGCTCAGCACTTGTCGCCCAGTCAAGCAGCGCCTCCGGGCGGCACGGTAATATAGTTCGATAAAATGAATGCGGTCAACTATCAGCGTAATCTTGTCAAACAGCAGGAGGCGGCGCAGTCGGTGATTTAGGTTAGAGCTAGCGATTGATTTCAAAATAATTTCCTGATAGACACGAGTTTTAATTGTATTTTTTTCTATGTTTGTTGCAACCTTTGTATTCCAATTGAAAAATGAAAACTCATAAATGAAATATTCATAAAAAAGAGAAAAAGAAAAGATAATATAAATATAAATATAAATAAATAATATACGATATATAGTTATGTACAACATAACTACGATTTATATATGCAACAAGAGCAGGCAACAGAACAAACATTTATATATGAATACAAAATATATATTTAAATTTGGATTATTATTAGTTGTAAATGTATTATTTTTAATACGTGGAATTTGTTGAAAACAAAGCAAAGCATGTTTATAACTATTTACTAAGCGCTAGCATAATACACAAAATAAAAATAAAAAAACAAACACAACACACACACACACACTTTGCATTAGTCAACTTTAAAGCAAAAACAACAAATACAAGAAATTGAAGCTAAGCTAGCGAAATTTGTATGCGAAACTTTTTCACATTTGTGCTATGGTACTGAGTTGCAATTGAGGCCCCAACTAACGAACTACTTATACTAACTATATAACTAGTATGCATTATTACTATAAAAAAATAAAAGCAAAAATAACGTAAACGAAAACCTAATACCTAATGTAGGAACTGTTATCGTTAATATTATTATTATTATTATGATTATGATTATTTTTCATGCTATTCGAGTGCAAAACTCTATCAGCCACACATAATAAATAAAAAGAATACAAAATAAAAACACATTTACATAAACACCCAACAAATTAGACTAAATGCAAAACAGGAAAAAAAAAAGAAAATAAAATAAATATTTCATACAGACATATATTTTATAAAAGTGAATCGGTTACGTGTGCGAAACTAGTAACAAATTTGAAAAGATCGAAGGAAAGATAGTAACAAAAGTTAGCCAATAAGATGAAATAAAAAGAAAGGCAAGAAACAACAACAACAGACAAACCAACAACACGTTACAGTAATGAGACTAAAAATTTCAATAAAAACTATATACTATTTGAAAAAAAAGACGAAAAAATCAATGAAAAACATACATAACGCTTGTTTTAATGAGAAACCAACAGCACCAATGCAATTGTTTTGTTCATATTCTTTTTAAGCATTGTTTTTATTTATAAAATTGTAGTTTTGTTATTAAGAAAAAAATATGCATGCTTCATTCCCGCTAATCTCAATTGGATGTTTATGAACATCTCTGTAACCACATAAACTACCACTAAAGATTTTAACATTTTGGAAATGATATTTTGCATTGGTTTTGGAAACATTTAACATATCGATTTTGAGAGTGTGTATATATATTTATAAACTATAGACATGTGTGATCAGATGTTTATATTATATCATTGCCCCCGGTTAATTCAATGAGTTTCACAAAAATATACTAAGATATATTTTAGATCGCTTTCAGCGTCGCTAATGGATCCACACCGGGCAGATACAAGTGCTTAGAGAGCAGGAAGGCAAACAACATCTGTCCGACAATCACAATGAATAGAAAGTATAGCTTGCGCTTCCGTCCGCCGCTATAATCGAACTGCTGTGGATTTCCATAAGGATCATAGTTGATAGCGCCGCTTGGAGCGGCCGGTGAATTGTCCTGCAACAGTTTTGTCCGCAGCGTGCGCAACTGCAAATAGTTGAATGTTATTAGTATGTAAAGCATAACGATGGAATAAATTCTATGCTCACCAGAAAGAAGCCAAAGGCAAAACTGGTATACGCTAACGCTACATAGTAGCCGGAGCGAAAGAATAGCGTGCTCATCAGTAGACAGACAACGATATTGACATATTTATAACCCGTAAATGCTAGCAAATCCAAAGTCTTAAGGCTTGTCTTCACATTCATCACATACAGCGATATAGAGTAGACAACAAGTTCAAAAATGCTATAAGCCATAGCGCTGGATGCCTGAATTCCCAGCTGTTCGGGTGAAAAACGATTCTGCATGCCCAAAAGCAATCCGGCAACAATTACATAGGTTATATATCCCATAGTCGGCAGATAGAGATCTGGCGCGTTAATGTCATAACGCGGCTGCACTGGATGCTCTTGATCGTACTTTAAAGACCAGTCCTGAATATGAGTTAAGAAATTAACATAAGCAGTAATTTTAAGACTTTGTTAATGCGCTACAGAGTCCAATCAGACTAGTTAAAATCGTATTAGAAACTGATAAGCAATCCGACTCACCTTGTGTATGTAAGGAAAGAAGAGCAAGCGAAGTTTTCGACCCACATAGGCATTATCCACCGCGAAGTAGTACTTCAATTTAGCCACGGGCACCCACTTTTCAAACTGATTCTCCACCAGCTGCTTGCCTTGATCAGCCAGACGTTGGCCATATTGCATAGCCATGTCCTGCACAATGGGCTGTTGGAACATGGCAAACTGTGGATATTGGCCGCCGGGTACAGCACCTGGTGCCGTACCATAAGGTGGCTGCTGTGGTCCGGCCATTCCGTAGGAAGCCGGTCCAGGTGGTACAGCAGCCTGCGGTTGAGTTGGCTGTGATGCCGCCGCTGTATAGCCAAAGTTTTGCTGCTGCTGCTGCTGTTGTGGCGCTGGTGCTGAGGGCCCTGCACTGTAACCATAATTGTTAACTTGCGGTGCCGGTCCGGCGTACATGTTAGGATCGAACATTGTTGGTGCAGCTGTCGGTGTCATGAAAGCGGAACCGCTGGGCATTGGTACCGTTGGGCCCACAGCGTTCACATCGCTCACTCGTTTAATTGGACGTGCTCGACCGCCGCCTTGTGCTATTTTGGTAAACATAAGAGATAATTTTTTTACATATTGGGAAGAGAGGAGCAACGATTTGGATAGGGGAGAAAGTGTTAGAATAGCTACACACGCAGTAAACAAACTAAAAACGCAACTCAACAATTAATACAGGCAACAAATTAACAATTAACTACAAGTGGCAACTAAAACAACTGTCAGCTGCAGGTGCGATCTGAGTTTCTCTGCATCAACACTCGCAGTCTGAAACAACGGCGGCAACATAGGCGGCTGCCTTCGTGGTATACTTGCGTAGCTGTAGCTTGTTCCTTACAATTTTCCCACTTACGATTCCTTATACCCGCATTTGGATTGTAGTTCATCTTGTATATGCTGCGACCTGGCCTTCGTTATGTTTTTTTTTTTTGTAGTAATTAGCCCTGTTTTTATTTTAAATATCAGCAAAACTTTGGTTTATTACACATCACCACTCGGATGAAACTCGATTAGTTTACGATTGCTATTATGCTTTAATATCGATATGTGCTTGTGGAGTTATCGAATGTACATAATTTGCTATAAATTATTTTAAATTCATGTTTATGTACATAATTTATCAATAAATTATTTTAAATTCATTTTTAATTATCAACATAATTGGTACATTTGATTATTAAAGCAACATCTAAAAAGATTGACATTGACGCGGATATTTGTTACCGCCGTAATTTCTTCCTAGGTATCATTCTATTGTAATCAAAATTATCTACTTTCATCAAGTGTTGGCAACCCTAAGAATGAGTCGCATGCAATTTTTATCGACTATCGCGTTGCTAATCGTGGCTTGCTCATATCTACCTGCTATTTTGTTGGAATTGTGCTAACTTTTTGTTTTTATTTAATTCAGATATAAGTTTAAAGTGCGTAGTTATTAATTTTTATACAATTGGTTAGTAAGGCTTTAAATGAATGATGAGTGAAGTGTGCATGCCAATGCAAGAGTTTGTTTACGGTTAGCAAGTTTGAGAATATCGAGGCTCTGAATTTAAGGTGTGGTTTGGGCTTTGGAGGCTTGACTAAGCGCAGCTTTTCTCAAATTGGGCGGAGGCTTTTTAGAATGTGAAAATACACAACAAGTGCTTCAGCTTATATTCATACATAAATTAAGTAATATGAAGCATATACTGCCTAGAATAGTGCTAAGTTTAATTAATTGTTTTGTAAATTAAAACAAAATACGCTCAAGACCACGCCTAGGCAAACACACAAATTAACACGTACACACACTTAAGCATGCATGTGCAAGTGTGTGCGTGTGATTACTAATACATTAAATTGCAGTCAGACTAACTGACTGACCTGTGGATTTGTTTATGCTAAACGTTCATTAATTGAATATTAGAAAAATAAACATTTTCTATTGTGCTTTATTTATAGACTCAACGAATTTCCAATCGAAAATGTGCCTTTAGTCTTGTACGTAACGCTTACTGGAGCAGTTCCCTCATATTGAACTGAAGCGGAAACTAAACCAAGTCACGATGTCAGTACGCAGCAGGTTCTATTTTTGCGTGCTGTTCCAATTGTTGTTCTTGACAACGATTAAGGGACAACTGCCCAACGACCTGCAACAGCAACAACAACAACAGCTGCCGGGGCAGTCACAACCACAGTTGCAACAACCTCAAACATATCAGCCTAGCTATAACAAGGACTATTCACCACGTTTTAATGCACTTTATACGGGCCAACAACAGAATCCTGATAATACACAATACGAAAATCCATTGCTGGACTTTAATAATCAACCAGTAAATCCCAATTATATTGGCGGCGGTGTCAGTCCCAATAACTACAACAATTTCAACAATTATGACGGCAATCGTCCTTTGATTGGCGGTGTCAGCAATGTTGGCGGACCTGGCAGTCTTGGTGGCAATTTGGGACCACAATACGATCCCTTTAATCGTAACAGCGTGACCGGAAGTGCTGGTCTTGGTTATCGGGACATGTTTACAGATGAGGATAACTTTTGTCCCGAACATTGGGTGTCATATCGTCAGACATGCTATCGCTTTATACGCTCTCCCAAGCGCAATTGGGCAGAGGCCAAGAAAATCTGCAAGGCGTACACTGCGGATTTATTGAATGTTGACAACGTTGAGAAGCATTCGTTCATTTTGAAGAATTTAATATTACAAAATCAGAGACAGAATCGTTTCTTTATCTCGGCCCGACAAACGGGACCCCAGAATTGGGTGAACGATGACAACACACAGCTTGTGCATATAGAAGACTCATTTGCCTTCGATGAGAAACTGGCGCTGGAAAACGAAGATCTCATCGATAATCGCTTCCTGGTGCGAAATGATCTAGGCAATAGGAACTTTAATAATCCAAATGCATATTACAACACCATGACGGGCACAACAAATATCAATCAGCGCAATCAAAATAATTTACGCGGTTACTTTGGTAATTAAACTTGAAACTTTATTTAAATTTCTTTCTTTAATAAATTTGTACATTTTAGGTCCCAATCAGCCCGACGGAGATAATGGATTTGTGCGGGATCGTGTGGTTTATGCCTACTCAAAGAAACGCGATCGCTGGATGTTTATGCCGGCTTATGAAATTGAATTGAATCTCTTCATTTGCGAGTCCAAGGCACTTTATAGTCCAGATAATGTGAACATCAAGTTGGACGATAAGCGACCTTATGATTATGGTCTGGATGTGCGCGACTTGGAGCGCATACCACGTGGACCGTACTTTGTAAGGCAACCGAATGATACAACCTTTGATGTGAATAAGAATCGTTTGATTGACGATGTCTCATTAAGATGTTCGGCTGGCGGATATCCAACTCCCACCTATGAATGGTTTCGTGAAGTGTATGTAAACGATACACTTGAATATCATAAAATTGATCCATTGACTGAGGATCGTTACACCATATCGGGTGGTAATCTAATTATATACAAACCAAAGCAGGCCTTGGATCAGGGATCTTATCACTGTGTGGCGCAGAATAAATTTGGGCGCGTGCGTTCCGAGAGTGCGCATTTGAATTTCGGTTTCATAATGGAATTCAATCTGAAACGTTCGGCGGAAACAAGTGAAATGAACTGGGGCAAGTCAATATTCTGTGATCCACCTCAACATTATCCGGCTATCAAATACTATTGGGCCCGTGATTATTTTCCCAATTTTGTTGAGGAAGATCAGCGTGTTTTCGTCTCTCACGATGGAGCGTTGTACTTCTCCTTCATTGAGACTGTTGATCGCGCCAATTACTCGTGTACAGTGCAGACGACTGTCTCCGATACAGGACGCAATGGACCCTTCTTTCCACTGCGCGTGACGCCCAACAGCAACTATCAAGCGTTGATCTTTGCTAATACCTTCCCCAAGGCATTTCCGGAAGCTCCCGTTGCTGGAGAAGAGATTCGCCTAGAGTGCATGGCCTTTGGTTATCCCATACCATCTTATAATTGGACACGCCAAGGACAACCCCTGCAGCGAAATGCCTACCTTACCAGTTATGGGCGCGTGCTAATCATTAAGAATGCAACTATCAATGATAATGGACAATATACCTGCAGCATTACAAATCCTCGCAAGACGTTGGTGAAGTCCATCTATATAAATATACAAATGCGTCCCGAGTTCACCATACCGCTAAAGGACATGATTAAGGACTACAACAGCGATGTGACATTCATTTGTGAATCCTTTGCCATTCCCGATGCCAACTACACGTGGTACAAGAATGCTGAGCGTCTCGATCCTCTGACTATCAATCGTGATCGTTATGTAATACAGGACAATGTATTGACTATTAAATTCCTTGAGAAGGATAAGGATGATGGAATGTATCAGTGCGGTGCACAGAATCAATTGAAGACATCCTTCTCATCCGCCCAGCTGCGTGTGCTCTCGATGAAACCTTCGTTCAAGAAACATCCACTCGAATCAGAAATCTATGCTGTTTACAATGGAAATACGACCATCGTGTGCGATCCAGAGGCCGCACCACGTCCTAAGTTCCAATGGAAGAAGGATGGCCAATTGTTGGGCTCCGGTGGCCATCGTCGCATTCTTCCCAGCGGCACTCTTATCATTTCGCCAACATCTCGCGACGATGAGGGCATGTATACGTGCATAGCTACCAACCAGGCGGGCACAGATGAGTCACATGCACGAGTTATTGTTCTACGTATGTTTTGAGTTGTAATCAAAGATATATATACTATATACATGTGTATTTTTGCAGAGGAAATTCGCTTTCTTCAGACGCCACCACAGCGTATTGTATCCAGAGAGCACGATATCATCTATCTGCATTGCGAGGCTGCATTCGATGAGCTGCTGGACATTGCCTATGTTTGGAAGCACAACGGCGAGATATTACGCCACAATCACGATGGCACTCAGCGCATTGTATGTTCAACGCATCCACTAATTTAATTTCTCAATATAATAATCTTCTATTTGATTTAATCTGCAGATTGTTGACTGGAACAGTTTGACGGTGCATAACATAACAATGCGGGATGCTGGAGATTACGAATGCGTTGTCCAGTCATCTGTGAATGAGATAAGCACCAAGACAAATGTAATCATTGAAGGCGCTCCTGGCGCACCTGGCGGTGTCCAAGTGATTGAAATTGGCAAGACTAAGGCCATCATTGAATGGGTAGATGGCGTCAACAATGGTCGCCCCATACGCTATTACAACATATTGGGCCGTACCAATTGGAATCGCACCTGGGTTAATGTCTCCACGCATGTGCAGGCGCGTGAGGTGGATCGTTATACATCACGCCAGCAGGCCGAGGTCATCAATCTGACACCGTGGTCCTCGTATGAATTTAGTGTAACGGCTGTGAATGATCTTGGCATAGGAACTCCATCGGCACCTTCACCTATCTACAGTACCTACGATGATAAACCGTATATTGCACCACGGAACGTGGGTGGTGGCGGTGGCAAGATTGGTGATCTGACCATTACATGGCAGCCATTGTTGCCACAGGAACAGCACAGTCACGGCATACATTACAAAGTATTCTGGAAGCTAAAGGGTGCCATTGAATGGGCAACTGATATTATTAAAAAGCAAGATAATGTTGGCGTTGCTGTGGTCAATATTCCGCTCAACAATTATTACACCGAGTATGATGTGAAGGTGCAGGCAATCAATAGCATTGGCAAGGGACCGGAGAGTGAATCCGTTGTTATACACTCCGCTGAGGACATGCCACAAGTGGCACCGCAGAAACCCTTTGCCCTGGCCTATAATTCCACATGCTTTAATGTATCTTGGAGTCCCATTGACATGTCACGTGAGAATATTCGTGGCAAGCTTATAGGCCACAGGGTAAATATGATAATCATTTTATCATTCTGGTTGATAATCATTTATCTTTTGCTCTAGTTGAAGTATTGGAAGACTGAGCACCAGGAGGAGGATGCCGTATACTATCTATCGCGTACCACGCGCCCCTGGGCTTTAATTGTGGGTCTACAACCGGACACATATTACTTTGTTAAGGTCATGGCTTACAATGCAGCAGGAGAAGGTCCAGAGAGTGAACGTTTCGAAGGTAACAAAAATATGATTAATGATTTCATAAGATTTTTATATTTATTTCTTTAAATGCTTTCAGAACGAACATATCGCAAGGCACCGCAAAAGCCGCCGTCTTCAGTGCATGTTTATGGCATAAATCCGTCCACGGTGCGCGTTGTGTGGCGTTATGTGTCGCCAGCGCAGGATGAGGAGCCCATTGAGGGCTACAAGGTAAGCAACATTATTATAATTATGCCTTATAGCCATAACCTTACCAATCTATCTTTACAGGTGCGCGTTTGGGAGACGGATCAGAATATGATCACTGCCAACAACACCATTGTGCCTATTGGACAGAAACTAGAGTCCTACATCAACAACCTTACACCCGGTAAGAGCTACAACATGCGTGTGCTCGCCTACAGCAATGGCGGCGATGGCCGCATGTCCAGTCCAACGTTAGTCTTCCAAATGGGAAAGACAACACGCAATGCAGCGAATACGCGACACGGCCATAACATCAATACAGCGTTGATTATGAGCGTCTTGTTGTTCATCGCCACCTTTTTCTTTACCAATGCCAACAATTAGATGGAACACTAGATAATCAGCAATTAATTAGACAGTAAGATAATACACCGTCCAGGAGATGCAAAGCGCACAGCTTTACAAACCATACACAAAACTTAAGAGTCTCGATTAGATTTAATAAATCAGCAAACATTCCATCTTTATTAGAAGATTAACCTCAGCGAATTGAGCATATGCAATACAACTACAGGCAGAGATAAGAAAGTGACCTTATATTCAAATAAGTACAGCATATGAATTGAAAACAAAAACAACCGAAAAAAAAAACAAAGAAACGCAATTTTTTATAGATATTTTTCGAATATAGTATATACATATATGTTTTTTCTTTTGATTTAACAACGAACCATAATTGTACATTAGCATAAGCAGGAAGCTGCCCCTTATCTGTTTTGTTTTGTCCTGATTTTACGCGTCTTTTTGTGGTACATACAACTTGTACAATGTATTAAATTTAATTATATCCATTATACAAATTTTATCAACTATTCTTAAATAAAAACAATATAAAATACAATCATTTGTGAAAAGTTGACTTACCTAACAACATTTGAAATGATAAAGCGCGCAGTACAGCGATGCTAGCTAATGATATCGATTAATTATCGAGGGGACAACGCTGAAAGCTTTAACAGCTGTTCGTTTCGCTATTCCATATGTAGATACATGTATATATGTGCGTGCGGAGAAACCTATGGTGATGGCTCATAGGAAAATTCAGTGAAAACGAAAGAGCAAGAAACGCAAGTAAATATAAAATGCATTTATAACGCACAAATGATAAGACAGGCGAACCCACATCCAAGACGCACGGCCACGCTGAAGCCTACAATATAAGAGGGTTAACAACATGGAAATGGCTAAAACAAACGGTTGGACGGTTGTACAAACGCCATCAACTTCCGTTCCCATATATTCAAAATATACGCGCTACACGGAGTTACGACGGGTCGATGACAACGACATCTACAAATTGGCCTCCATACTCGATATGCAGGATTGCTGGCGCAAACTAATGGGCATTATACCCAAGCAACTGGACGCGAAAGCCTGCAGCGCAGGAGAGCTAAATTTTAAGGAAATCGCTGCCAAGGTCGGATACAAGTACACTGAGCATCAAATGAGTCTAATTGCTGCAGAGCGATTGAATCCCGGCCAAAGCATATCACAAATAATGATCGACGAGTGGAAAACTTCTGGAAAATTTAACGAGCGGCCAACAGTGGGAGTTTTATTACAATTGCTGATTCAAGCTGAGATTTATAGTGCTGCCGATCATGTGGCAATTAATTTTCTAAACGGTAAATACCACTTGCTGTAATTGTCATCACTAGACATTAACATGTTTTCGTTTACTTACAGAGCCACTCCCTGTTCGTCCTGCTGAAGGGCCTGCAGCTCCCATCAAATTCGACCTGGGCAGTGATGACATGGACGTTGATGAAAATACCACCTTTCAGCCAAATACATCCGAATTGAATGCTGGCCCTGCGCAGGCCCGTAGCTCTAAGATGAATATGGATTACTGGGAGAAACATGTGGTAAGACGTGATAAAAGTATGCCACATCAACTTGAAAACGGTGCATCCAAGCCCGTGCCACCACCGAGAACTGGACGTTCGTCACGTTTATCAAAAGCCGCGACTAGCAAAGCAACACCCGACACAGAAAGTTCTGCCTCTACTACGCCCAATATGCCGATTCTATCGATCCTCAATGCAAGCAGTGAAAAATTCACGCCTCCTATACAACAATTTCAACAACCACATAATATACCGAACCTCTCCATACTCAATGGCAGCACAGAGCATTCATCAATGGCCATAACATCGACAACGCTAGATGCTGGGAGGCTCATAAATAGCAGTAGCAGCAATGGCAGATATGGTGCAAGCAAATCAACAGCAATATTGCCAAATGTGCCACTGATAACGCTTTTAATTGAAAATTCCAGCTGTGAGATAAGCAACACATCTGATGCAAACGACAGCAAAACAGGAACAGCAGCAACAACATCAAATTCAACAGTGACAGAAGCCATGCCAATGTCGGATATGAGCGCAATGAGCTTCAATAATTTGCCAGCAATAAGTGCGTTGAATTTGAATACTGGCAGCGGTGATGATGTTGAGGCAGCCAGCAATCGAGTTGTTATGCCGCACGATGATAACAGCAGCGGTGCAAACAGCTTAAGTAATGACGATGACGACGATGATGATGATGATGAGGATGTTGATGTGGATGACGTAGATGATGAAGAGGCGGATGTGTCATTGCCAAACTTGAGTAATTCTGACCATCAAATCTCTAATAATGACTCCAGCCTGACGACAGTTACCGGCACCAGCGGTGAGAATAGTTTTGAGCTTACGAACGATTCCAGTTCAGCCTCAAATGATGATTACACTAACAACATTCCGAATCTGAGTGAACTTCAGCAGTAAAGTAACCCGTCCAATATAAGCACTAGTTTACTTTCTGCAACCTACATAAATGCAAACATTCCGTTAAACATTAGACACACATGCTTATGTATGTATCACAATCGGATGTGGCTTGTAATATTAACTATATATAATATATATAGACATGTAAATATCTATAAAAGTTCTGAATAAGATCAAATTTAACGCAAGTTGTTAACACACTAATTTAACATATCGAGCTAACTTAGATATAGCTTCCATGACAGCCAATTGAAATTATTTTCATTTGACGCAAGAGATTATATGTTTGGAATTTGGATTTTGGTTTCCTATTTTGTTTTTGTAATCAATCCATTGCACGAGTCAAAGCAAATTTTGTATTAAAACTATTTTACAAAAATACACATTTAATACATTCAATACGTACAATATATGGAAAAATGAGTTTTATTGTCAATGTTATTTATTCTATTTTAAGTATTGCACTCTGCCTGTGTCCAGCGCTGCCAATTCTAGAAGTCTTCAGGTTGTCCAAAATTCAACAAAAGATATTGCATGATGAGCGTAAGTTGAGGAATGGATTTGAAAAGCTTGGACAAATCGAGAAACATACGAAATTTTCGTTGGCGCGCAATCAATTTCGTGGGCGTGAAATCGATTAATCGAAATGTGTTATGTGATTGCAGCACTGCGTACTCGACACATCAACAATAATAACGCATCTCTAATTCAGACCCTGAACTTATATATTTAGTTTTTGTTGAATTTTTCAAAATTTTTCGCAGTATGGACGAGTCGGAACTGCTCTTCAATTTGTTCTACTTCCTGCTGTGCATGTGCATCATTTATCCGCCCGAGGAATTCCAGCGCCTGGGCTTCACAATTGAGCAATTGTTCTCACGGTTTCTCGGCGAGGAATATCTCGACTTCGTTGGCTACCATATTCGCCGCACATCTCTCAACCTTTTTATCCATAGCTGCTTGCCCGTGACATATTTTTTTATACACAGACTGAAGTTCTCGGTGTTTGCTACCCAACAGCCGCTCGAAGACAATGAAGTTGATCCGGATTTCCCAATGCCACAGGAAGCTGTGGCCTTCAAAACGTTGACCTGGAAAATGGCTCAACGCTTTAGTATACTGGCTGTGCTGGCTGTGCCTGCGTTAATCTTCAACTGGCATCAGCACAACTGGCGTCGACATCCCATTAATAAAGCGCTAGCCAAATACTCCAATACGCCGAACACCTATAGCGCCGTATCCAATGACATTAACACTGAGTTCCGTCGCCAGGACGTTTATAAACGGAAACTGAACTCAATTAGCACAGTGATCGCCACAGAGAACTGGATCATCAAAACAGCCATGTACAATGTTAATTTTGCGCACCAAGCCAACACGGCGCTTAGCGTTGCCAAGGTAGGACTTTCGAATGTCTTTATGAGCTCAATTTTAATTCTCTTATCGGCTGACAGGCGGAAACTTACAATATATCTCAGCATGATCAGAATGATACCTTGCAAATGATCAGCATTATTGTGCGTCCCATGCGACAAGGCGTCACCGATTTTCATATTCGTATCAATGCGTTGGAGTTCCGGAGTTTAGAGGATCGTGTGAGACGGCCCATTGCTATACCCTCAAACATACAATTTCATCGCAGCGTAATTGATCGCTTTGTTGATGTATTCAAGGCGCAGGTGACGCTTAATCCCATCTTCAATTCGGAGCCAATTACGGACAAGTGTTTTGCATGCATGCTTGCTGAGCCCAACATCAAAATAAACAAACAATGTGCCGATTTGAATCGGGCTGGAGCACCGCTAACAGATGAGGCATGTTGCTCCAACTGTTACTGTCGTCCCATGTGGTGTGTGGAGTGTTTGGCACGTTGGTTTGCCGCTCGCCAAAGCGACGTTGATCGCGAGGTGTGGCTGGAACAAAAGTGCACTTGTCCGATGTGCCGTGCCAAATTCTGTGTACTCGATGTTAGCTATATAAGGGCGCCTACGGCGACCAATGATGCCTCATGATTTAGCTTGATTGACGGCAGCAACAAGAACAAGTAACCAGTTGATTCAAACCTTATGCTTTATTGTTAAGATTTAAAATTGAATTTTTCTATAGTTAAGACAAATATACATATGTATATAAGTGTATAAGTAATTTGTTTATAGTTTAAGATATGCGTATGCAATATAGTGCAATTATCACGTTTTAATACTTGTATAATCTAATCAAGTAAGAGATAATAATGTTCATAAGTTTACATTTTATATATGTAAGTACAATCGATTTATACTATATATCTGAATGTGTATGTATATATATTTAGAGAGTGCCTAAGTTAGTCCACAATCTGTTCTATTCTCTATTAAAACTAAATAGCAGAAACTAAACAAAAAGCACAACAAATGCAACAAACAAAAAATTTAAGTCTTCCCATCGTTTCGATTTCTGTTTTTTGCTCTTTCTGTGTTGCCAATTTTTGCACGTTTATATAGTCCACACGATGTTCAATAAACTCTTAAGTTGATTTAATAAAGCGTAATTCAAATGTTATATATATATATACATATATGAATACATATGATGTATGGAACCCAAACACTATCTATAAATTAGTTTCATAAAAACTTTTATAGCTCTCCATTTTGTCACGTTGACTTCGCAGTGACGTCGTTCCCGTTGCTGCGGATGTCGATGTATTTGTTGTTGCTGCTGTTGTGTTTGCTGCATAGGAGGATGATTTGGACATAGCGCTGGTAGTATTACGCGCTGAGATCTGAAACGGAAAAACATAGACAATATCGTTTATTAACTACATGTTTTTTGCATACGCAGATAAGCCTATCATTTTTGGACTCAACAATCACAGAGCAAAGTAATCAAAAGGCATGTTCCAAAGTAATATTTTTGATTTAGCACCTGATTTTAATCAAACACAAGCTATCGACAAGAGTACTTCTTCTTCGCATCTGAAGCGTTTCTGTTTTTGTTGTTGTTGTTCCTGTTTTTTGACGAGTGGCGGCAACAGCAACAACAGTGATGGCAAAAGCCTCAGTTGAATCGTGCACAACCACTTACCTATATTATACACACACACAGTCATCCAAACGTTGATAGTATATAATATATATATATGTATGTATGCAGTTGCTCTATACAACAACAAAAAGGTTTGTCTTTGTTGTTCTCTCTCTCACTCGCTCTCACTTTTTGTTAGTTGATAAGGTTTTTTTTGCGCTGTTAAAACGCGAAAAAAAAAGAAAATTTTGCAATATCTGACATAGGTACAATCACACACACGTAGACAAGTACTTATTATTTGAGTGCTTTTAGTTGGTAAAACCTTGGTCATAATTCATACCTTACTATCATTGCACTCCCATGTACTATACTTAGATATACAACCCGTATATAGCTTTTTTTCAGCTGTATAAACTTTGAGGACGCCACAAAATCTATAAAATGCTTTGATTTCCTAAAATGTTAGATTGTTAAGGTAAAGCAACTGTAAGTACAATGGGACTTCATAACTTTTGTCTATTAGAAATCTCTTAATTTTCTATAAAAATAGTTTGGAATAGAGAATAATTTCCTGTGTGTTCTTAAAATAATAAAATGTACATTTCAAGTATTAGATAAAGTTTTTCAAAAAGCTAATTCTCTCTAATTCTTGATATGTTTGTCTATTTAAATATTTATAGTTATTTCAATTTATTAAATATAAATATATCCCATATTATTAAAAAGTTCCTGCATAAAGATATTCAGATATTTAATAGGAATAAAGTAAAGTTTGAAAATATTGTAATATTTGAATTTTAAAATATAAAAATATCTAGATATGGGGTAAAGTTACTCCAAAAAGCGAAACCTTTTAAAATTGCATATGAATTATTGTACAACTCGACCAATCTTAAGTGCACTCTCCAGGTGTGATACTTTTATAGCATTAGCCAAGTTCAATGCACAGACGACAATGACGCAGCAATAACGTTGCCGGCAATCGATCGTTCACTGCATTTGTTGCGCAAGACAACACATAAAACACACCCTCCATCCACCCAGGGCAACTGGTCGGTTCTCCCATACCCTCGCGCTCCTTGCTCCTTACCACCGTTAGTAACCCTCACTGACCGTTCCCGTTTCAATTGTTTGCTAAATTTGGCGAAAATTCGCGTGCCGCCTGAGACTTGTGGGTTGTTCATTTTATGGCGCCCCTGCGACGTCTTTCGTTTCTTTGTATCAATGTATGTGAACATGTATGTGTGTGTACAAATGAAATACGTTTTCGTATTATATGACAATGTGGAGAATTTTCGTCGATTTACTCATCTTACAGTGACCAAACAAATACAGATGTATAATGTTTCCAGAAAGGTGTGTTTGTCGGTCGCTGACGATACATACGTATGTACATGTATTTATGTCTGTATTACGAGCAATTAAGTAAACCCCCTTTTCCCTCCTATGGATCTTGCTTATTTCGGCTTGCACACGACAATGTTCTGTTTTTTGTTTACATTCTATATTTATTTTTATTTTAAACATAAAAAAGTGTGCAATATTCACAATAATCGTGATGATTTTATGGAAGCTTTTGTTTAAAGCCATATAACCCTTTTATGAGGTAGAATTAAGCCTCAATAAAGGACTTTTCTTTGTTGGCGAGTTACGGAATGGTTTGTTCTTTGGTTGATTTACGTCGTAGATAGTACGACAGAAAAGAAAAAAAAATATATATTTTTTTTATATATAGAATAGTGAGAAATGAGAAATTGCAGTCGAGGCCAAGAGTTTGATAGCAGGAAAAGTACCCAATGTAATCTAATCATTGCAAAATATATGTGTTAAAATTGTCACAATGAGTGCTATCAAGAGGACTGTTTAGTTAGTTAAGTAAAATATATATCTGATATTTCACATATATATAGATGGTCATGTAGCTTCAAGTATCAAGTAGATGTAGATGGTAAATAAACCTGCAAGTAGTCGTACTTAATAATTTTGGCAATTTATCTACAAAGCAATTAGTTTGTAATTAAAGTTGATAAGCTTTTAAATTGAGATCAGAAACGAGTTGAAGTTGAAGTGACAGAGACAACACTCCTTTTAATTATTACATATAATAACAAACACAACATGAGTAATTTAAGATAATGTATAAATATATAATTGTATATATATATTTGTATCTTGAAATAAATTATTTTTACATTTCATTTGAGTAAACTGCAATTCTGAGATTTTCGATTTCATTCAAGTCATTCAAGTCTGGCATTGAATACTATATATAGGAGAGCAGAGATCTTACAGCTCTTGAGAGTGATCGTAATAGTGAATATATTGTAATATTGTAATATGTTGACTGCATTGAGTCTTATCACAATAAAACAACTTCCGTTTTCTTATTAACGAGCATTTCCGTTTATTATTGTTGTTTTTGTTATTGTTCGTTTCACACGAAAATGACGTGTGGACTTTCGAACCACAAAAGACTCTTAAGACCTTCCTTCTAGATTAATTTGGTTTTACCTACTAAAAATTTATGAAATCACGCACACAATTTACAATATTGATCGCGATATTGTCATTGATATATTTGGTTATTTATAGTGCACCTGCCTGATAGATAACTGATAATAACTAATGAAATCAATGTGAAAATGAGTATGAAAATGGATTTAGCCGTTGCTTGCCTTATCGTTTTCCTTGCCATTATGATTGGCATTGCCATCGAAGAGTTTCCCATCGACCACATCCCGTTTCTTGTTCTTCGATCTAAAGCGACCCGAACGTGATATTGTGAAATTGCGCCATTGATGCGAATATTGATCGCCACAACGTTTCTCCTCCTCGTTCAAAATGCTGTCCAGGTAGTGAATAGTGGGCTCATGTGAGGCAGTCATGGTGTTGCTCCTTTTAAAGTGTTACCCCTTAACTAAGGATCAGGATATGATATGGTAGTCTGAATCTGTGTGTGATTCTTAATACGTTGCACGTTTTAATGATATTGATATCGAGAACTCAGTTTTCATTTCATTTATTGATACAATGCCGAAGAATTGCCGAGTGATACCGATATTTATATATGTATATATGTACATATATATATGTATATACTTTACAATATGTAATGTTGTTTCTTTATATGTACGTTTTATTTTCTTTTCTTTTCTTATTCGGTTCAGTTTATCAAAGAGACGAGTTGCTAGCGATGCGTGTTGTTAGCCGGTGCCCGTCTGACTGCGGAGTTGCCGACACAACGCTGTTATTAACCGTAGTTTCTGTCGTCGCACACAAGTGACAACCGCGACAAAAGCAACAACATGCTGGAACAGCGAGTCGAGTCACCGACTTAAAGATACCCGGTAAGCCATTTTAATATATGAATATGTATATTACGTGCCATAACTAGCTATAACTGGAGTTATATACATATATGTAATCTTTACTCGATTTGGTGATATATTTGATAATAATAAAAGACGCTTATTCCTGGTGCTTTTAACAGATGAACATATGGTCAGGATATGGGGTCATCTGCGTGTTACAAACATAGTAACGAATACAATATGCCCTTGCAGTCTTTGAGTATCGGGTATAACAACAACAATGGCAACAATACAGAGCTGACAAGCAACACGACTCGCAGCTCCAGCGATTCGTTACGTTATGTGTGCCCGCCTTTGGACCCCAACGGACTTTCAGTCACAAAGAACAAACGCAACCCGTTGGAGTTGTTATTGTTGTTGCTGCTGTTGCCGTTGTTGTTGTTGTTGTTGCTGCTGTTGTTGTTGTTGGTGGAAAGAAAGCAGCAAGAAATCTTTCAACTGCTGTGTGAATCCAAGAGCGTGTGATTGCTCCTGAAAAGCCAAACAGGTGGGCCATATACACACACACATACACACACGCTCATATACACTAACATTCACACATAAATCACCTGGCTGTGTCTGTGTGTGTATTGTGTGCGGATTTTGTCTGTGTATGTGTTGTGCTTCAGTTGACGTCAAAAGGGCGCAGCATTTCAGACTCACTCAATGCGCTGTAGCTTGCGAATATAATTTCACACAGAGTGAAAAGTAAGCCAATCACATTGATTAGATATAACAGTAGATTAAGCTGTCAAAAGCGCACAACTAAAACAAATTGAAATGATAGGGCAATAGGTCTTAGTTTTTATTTAAGCTTTTTCGCATATACAGACGGAATAGTAATTAGATCGCTGTGTGATTTCAAATTTAGTCAGCATTTCCCTTTACTATTATAAGTTTTTCAAACCTTATTATTATATTATTTCTTACGGAATATTAATTTGATCATTGTTTGGAATCTAAATTTATTGATGACAACAGAAGTTTGTTCTTCTTATTTTTATAGCAAACTCTTCTTAGCGCACTTTGTAAGTCGTTACAACCTGAAGAATTCGTCGGCTTTTTGTTGGCTACATATACATACATATGTATTTTCTATATGTACACAAATAGATATCATCTAGCAGCTCGTGTGTTGTCGATGATAAGCGCAAATAGACAAAACAAACACTCGAGTCGCTAACAATTATAAATGATTAGATCGCTTTTTGGAGCATTCACTTTGTCCGGGTCTTTAACTGTAACTTTTGTGTGTGTACGTACATATGATAGATGTTGGGATGATGGTGCGTCCCCCCTCCGAGCCAACTACAGATGTAGAGGCCAAGTACTTGTATATCTGGTGTCGGTCACTTACAGAGCGGGTTCATTATCATGATGACTCAGCCAATGGTTTTTGCTTAAAATAAAGAAATTATTTACACTTTCGTGCAGCGATTGCAGTCTGGAGAAGTGGCTTATCTAATCTGTAAATTTGCACCTTTGGGAAGAGATCGCTAAATAAAGTTAAAATTGTATTATATTTCATTATAAACCCACCCACAGCCAAGGGTTTTGGTTTTATTTACATGGGTAATTTTGTTGTAGTTTTGTTTACAAAATGATAACATAAATTCAATTGTGTGGAAGCATATATATATAAATATATATATATATATATATACATATTGTATATATGATTTAGTATATATCTAGTTATACATATTTAATAGCTAAATGGACAGTGCAATGTGATTTTCTTGTATTTTATTGTTAACAACGAATTTGGCCAAGCAACTTGCGGCTGCTTCCATTGTACATTTCTGGACTTCTTCATCTCGTAAAATTTAACAATGAATTTTGGTTTGCATCTATGTACTTTTGTCGCTAAATATTGTACCAGAGTTTCAGCTGATGTGTGGCTTGTCTTCATTTGGATGATTTTACCCTTTTTTTAGTTTTTTTTTTTTTTTTGTTTGATTATAAACAAACTGAACGCAAATCAAAACTGAACTAGTTGAACAATAAGTAGGTTGTCATATCATATCAATTGAGTGTCCATTTGCATTTAAACAACGCTGTCACCATGCACCTCGAGCTCCCGTTCGCGTTCGCGTTCCCGTTCACGATCACGTTCACGTTCCCGAGCAGCCGCTGCAGCAGCGGCCAGCCGTGACATGGGAAGTACTGGCTGCTGCTGGGGCTGCTGTTGATGACGTGCCCCACCGATTCCAGAGGCGCCAGCATTGTTGCTGCTGCGATGCATAAAATTCCGTATATTCTCCTCCGTGTAGTCAACAATACGACGCTTCTTGCGACGTGCATATTGCTTTTGTTTCAGATAAATTTTCAGCATGCCCTTGACCGTGATGAAGGTTAGACCCCCGAGCAATGTCCGATGCAGCGTATTCTCTACTGAATCAAACAGTATGCGACCAACAATGCACGAAATCGTGGGCAGCAGCAGAGCACCACAAAATATGCGCGTTGCCGAGACAGGATCTGACAATGCTGGTGTTGCCGGGTTAGAAGAGGTTGGCGGCTCCTCCTCTTCATTTCTACAAAGCAAAGACGACTAAGTTCATAACATAACTTTGTATCTCGCGAATACTTACAAATTTGGATAGATAAAATTTACAAATGGAAATTTGCGCATTACCGTGCCACGATTGCGTATTAAACGCAACAGGGCATCTTCCCAGCGGATAAGACGACCGAGTATGAGTCCAACGGGTATGGCGGGTAGACCGATTAGCAGTATGAGGGGATCGCCAGCTTCCATAATAGACATTCCATGTTCATGACCAACGATCTGTAAACAATGAACATGTAAGCAAAGCTAATTATAGATGTTTGTATAATAAACTTACTTGGAGGAACGTTACAGCTCCGTAAGTGACAGCTGTCCAGTAGAGTGAGCCTACAAAGAAACCCGCTGCCAGAAACGGACTTAGACGCTTCACCACATTATCCATGGCTTCCAAGGCACCTCCCAATTTGCCCATTTGCGGGAACACAATAATGTACTCGGTTTGACATTGTGGGCAGGACACTGAGCGCAGAGCATTGCCCTTTTGTGTCTTCTCATCGATCCAGCGATATAGGCAGCTCTGGTGAACCCACTTTGTGGTACCGCGACATTGACAGGGCTGCACCCAGGCCGCTAAGCGATTATCCTCGTCCGTTGCAAAACAAATCCAACAACAGCGCTCCGTATCCACGGAGGCATCCCTCGCTGTTTCGGACGCTAAATTGATCTCAGTATCATTTGCTGTCTTGGATGTCGTCGGAATTGGTTCCACAGTCACCATTGTGTGTGCTGCTGACACAGATGACACTTCAGTGCCGGCCTCTGTCTCTGTCGCAGCGTCTGCTGTGGGCGCTGTTGATTTATCATCCATATCGCTGCCAATAACACGCCATTTACACGAATTCGTATGCATTTTTGTTGTCATTTACAAGTTTAAATCATCGAATCAACTTACTCGCAAATTTATTAAGTCACTCTTTTAGGTCTGTTTCCTTTACAGCCTACTAAAAATACTTTTATTTTTCAACTTTTTCCATTCGACTCAACTGAAACTAAAATATGTCTGAACTAGAGGTGGTCACGTGACTAACATTTATTTCCTCCAATCACGCTCAAGTCAATTCTTGTCCAGCTCAAATATTTTCTGTCCTGACTCCAATTACATTTATTCTCGCTTTATTTTATAATCATTGAAAACAAAAACCATATAGTCGCTTTCATATGTACTATAATTAAGTATTTAGCAAATAAACAACACTTTGAAGAGCTCAATCAACAGTCGTGAAATACTGCATGTTGCCTTCTATAATAAAATACTATGCATTCCAATAGATATGCTTAATGTCACTATCGACTGCAGAAGCTATCGAGCGATTTTGCACCGATAACTAATCCTAACAGTGCTGCCACAAACAGTTCTAAAAATCAAAATTTGACTAAATATTTTTTAGAAAAGCGAATATAAGGAGGAAATTTCAACCGATCTATTCTATTTTAATTACATAATTATTCACCAAACAATTGACAGAACAATAAATTTAGTACGCGCTGTTACATTACAAAAAAATGTTCGAATTTCGATGTTATTCATTTTAGGTTTGACAAGATTGTTTTTTGGGAACGCGAACTGCAACTTCAGTCACCCACACCACCAGTGGACTATATAAAAATGATATGTGTATATTATTGCAGTTGCGAGTAAAGTTTAGTTTAGCAAATATATAATAACATTATTAAGAAAGCCCGGTGTATTAATAGCAAAGAACGTCATTGACTTCGCCAATTTCTAGATTTGCCATTGATTCCAGCTGCTGCTAGTCCAGTTCATTGTTAGCATTTTGTCGTTGCCGTTGGGGTCTGCTTTGCTCCTCATCATCGTCATCGAAACCTTGCATCAGGCGATTGAATATGTCGCCAAACATGCCACCAAGTCCAGGGGGTCCACTGTGGACATGATCCGGTTGCTCATCAAAATATATAACGCCAATTTTTGTTAAATACTTGGTAAATGACGTGTCTCGCTTGAGGGAAGGATCGTAGAGCTTGCGCAGAGCGCGAAAGCCAGTTACACTCTTCATGTCGATAAGTCGAAACAAAAAGTATAGGAAATTGACCAATGGCTCCTTGTAGGGAAACTCGTGCCTCAATAATTTTGGATGGTACCGTGTATACTCGTTGAAAGTGTCCTCGGCCGTTTTACGATCCTTCAAAGACAACTGCTGCAGCACGGCCTGCACCACAAATAAATCGATCTCGCTTTGGAAGCCTTTGCTCTGGCTAATTTCAATTAGCACACGACCACAGAGACTGCCATCCTGACATAATAAATAATGATGACGTGCCGACTCAATGTTGCCCTCGGTCCAAAAGACATGCGCAATGAGCTTGTGCAAGACCGGATGTCCAAACTGGCCATGCACACCAGTGCTCCATTTAATAACGCGTTGCTAATTGGAGAAAATTAATTAATTGTTAGAGCAGTCACAAATGGATAATTCTAGAACTATAACATACTATTAACGTCTCGCGTTCCACTGTACTTGCACTCAGGCCACGTATTAATGCGCCCAGTCGAGGCACCCATTGGAAATTATCCGTATCCTCGGAAATGGGGCCACGCTTCTCCAGTGTGTCCAATAGCAATAAACACAAGTCAGCCGCACTGCTTTCCTGCTCCTTTTCAATAAGCTTCTGTGCGCCATCGAAAAGCAAATCTAAGCAATCCTCATAACGTTTCTGCGCCGTATAGCGAAAATATAACGTTCGATACATCATGTGGGCCTCATAAAACTCTCCCTCCGCCAATGAATGGGATAACTTTGCTAGTACGCGGCTGACACCCCGTTGATTGACAGTGGAGGTACTGCTGCCGCTGGCAACGGGACGTTCGGCTTCGGCCGTGGTCATATTCTTCATTAATATACGCTGTGCTGCACTTTTGCGAATATGTGTACTTATGTTGACGGAAGGATGATTCTAAATTTTCCTCAATAATATAAGATTATTTATGGATACTTTATCGCCAGAAACTCGATAACGATTTCGGATAAATCGATAGCTGAAAATGGTGCTGCCACATCAATCAATTTTGCCGTTCGCACAAACAAAAAGACAAGTAACTGGAGGAAATCGCAGTAACAAAAAAGAATAAAAAAAGAACTACAAAGCAACAACAAAATAAGGAAATTTACTCAATGGAAAGCGATGGAACTGCAGAAAATGCATGTAATGTTGTTGCAGTGTGCGAAACACCCAATACAAACACTTTTCCATCAAATAAATGGATAAAACTAAATGTCGGTGGAAAAATTTATACAACAACAATTGACACACTCGTTGGCCGTGAACCGGATTCAATGTTGGCGAGAATGTTTCTACAGGATGGAGGCATGATGCCCAGCGAGAAGGATGAGCAGGGCGCCTACTTAATTGATAGGAGTGCACGCTACTTTGAGCCGATTATTAATTATTTGCGGCACGGTGAGTTCGTATGTGAGAATCATATCAGTATAAAGGGTGTTTTGGAAGAGGCGCGTTTCTTTGGAATCTACTCGTTGGTCTCCCACTTGGAGGAGAAGCTAAGCGAGCAGGAGCAGTTACAGGATGATAGACCCTTAACACGCATGGAAGTCATTAAAGCAATCACACAAACATCCGCAATTACGGAGCTGCGCTTCCAGGGCATCAATCTATCTGGCGCTGATCTTCGCAAGCTGGATTTCCGCAATATTAACTTTAAGGTACAGATTGTATACTTCTCCTATCTAACTATCTGTAAATATTTAAAGCATATCTTTTGCAGTACGCCAATATGTCACATTGTAATTTATCCCACACAAACCTTAATTATTGCTGCCTGGAGCGAGCAGATCTTCAGTATGCAAATCTGGAATGTGCTCAGTTGGTTTCAGTGCGCGGTCTGTGCGCGAATATGGTAAATGTTATCATATAATTATCAAGTGATATTTAATATATTATTATTATTATTCTTTTAGGAAGGAGCAAATTTGCGTGGTTGCAACTTTGAGGATCCTACAGGTGTGCGCACCAATCTGGAGGGCGTGAATCTGAAAGGAGCCTGCCTGGAGAGCAGTAACATGGCAGGTGTTAACTTGCGAGTGGCAAATCTTAAAAATGCCAATATGAAAAATTGCAATTTACGTGCCGCAGTCCTCGCTGGAGCTGACTTGGAACGTTGCAACTTATCAGGCAGTGACCTGCAAGAGGCCAATTTGCGTGGTGCCAATCTTAAGGACGCCGAATTGGCTTTGATGGTAACGCCTTTACATATGTCGCAGGCCATACGATAATCCTTTAATACCTTTCAATCCAAAAAGGTATTCACAATGTGTATTAATTACATTCTTGTGGATTTTATATATTTATGTGATGCATATGTAAATTGCGGTCTTAACTTAATATTTGTAAATACCCATTTGTATATAAGAGCTAGAATGATAAATAAAACAGTATTAAATGCGATACTTTGAATCTTATTTAATTTTAGTCTCAATCACAATCACCCCGCGTCTGTCAGCTCTTTAATGAGCGTCGTTCTCGGTGCAAACGATCACTTGCTCTTTTATTAGTTTTCCTTGTTCAGTTAGAAAAGACGACAGCAGTAAATAATAAACATTATAGACGTCCGACGGTTTTTTTAAATAACACCGTTTAAACAAAAATTTTTAAATTTTTATTACCAGAAACAACTCTGTTTTTCCACTCAAGCAAACATTCCAGTCTGGCAATATTAAGGCGAACGAAAATTGCTAATAAGAAATATTTAAAATCTATCATTTGCATTTGTATAAAGATGAATATAAAATGAAATGAGTTTAGGATTATTAGCTTAATAATAATATTGTCATCTAATGAATTGCCATGGTGCAACAATTTTTATTATCGATATTAGCATTACATTAGTATATCGATGTGGTATCGATATCTTCTCCAGCTCTACAAGTGGAGCCTAGGCTGAAAGATTTGATCAGTTTTGCAGAAGAATTATGTTGAAAACGTGTCACTTGTCTGTAGCAATTGTTGCCTTATGCATATTAATTGCAACACCATGTGCGGATGCCGACAAGAAACAGAGCAAAAAGTACAGCAAGGAGGCAAATGACCCGCATTTCAAACAAATTGTGAATGAGAAATATGAGCCGGAGATACGGAACCTTCAGCGGCCATTTCGCATGGCCAAATTGAATCTTGTTTGGGCAAAGGCGCAAAATGTTAGTACAATGTGCATTATGGAAAAAAAATTTTATAACTTCTGCTCGATTAATTTAGCGTCTAAGTGAAAGCAAAATAAAATCATTGTACATGGAGCTGAAAATACATGATAAGGAGGAGATTACATGGAAGCAGGTTAGTGCCCACGTCAAAGACAAAGATGGCTTAAAGGAGAATGAGTTGCGTCAGAAATTAATTGGCATAATGAGCAGCTACGACTTGCTGGAACACTTTGACGATACGCTGGATGCGGAGAAAACAAAACCATATAAGGTACATAGGTTAATTAATGGTAAGAGATTGTCGTACTAAGCATTGATATTTACAGAAATTCCACGATCCCGAGGAACGTCATAAGAACAAAAGTCTTTTCAAAGACAAAAAACTTAACCGACTTTGGGAAAAGGCCGAAATCTCCGGTTTTACGGCTGATGAATTGAAATCGCTAAAGCAAGAATTTGATCATCACGAAGACAAAGTTGATATCTATTATAGTTTGCTAGATAATGTTGGCACCATGAATACTGATAAGCATGAAAGTAAGTTTAAACGACATATACTTTCCATAGAGTAAATAACTTTGTGTTTATTATATAGATGCTATTAATACTGAAGACTTGGATAGTTACAATCTCATTTCCAATGATCCCAATGCAAATGAGATTAGCACGCACGATCAGAATGTGAAAAAGCTTCAGAATGATATGAACTCACTGCGAGAGCATCATACTGGCATAAAGGATCATTATGATCGCTTAGAGCGTCTGGTATCTTCCGGTCCACATAGTCAGGACTTCATTGAACCCAAGGTTCAGGGTTTGTGGCGTGTGGCGAAAGCAAGCAATTTTACGGATAAGGAACTGGCCTCCATTAAAACCGAACTGCATCATTTTGAGAGCCGTTTGCTTAAACTACGTCATTTACATGCAGAGCATGCTTTGCATAAGGAGAAATATAAGGTAAGCAAAGTTAACTTAAATATACAATTTTTAATTCGTAACTTATTTAAGGATGAAAAGCACAAGGACAAAAGCAATCGATTTGAAGATATGGAGGATCAGCTAAAGAAACAAACCCGAAAGGTCGAAAAACTGCAGGAGAATATTGAGAAAACCATTTTCAAGCATACTGAACTTTAAAGGATTTTTTAATTATCCATGCTAATCGAGCAAATTAATTTTAGATACATATAATCTCTGAAGCAATTGTTCCGCTTATTACTAACTTAGCTCCCTAATTTTTATACCAAATCGCAGCTATTAATCAGCGAATCTATTATGTTAACAAATGAAGTATGAAATCGAATGAAGTTGAAATTTCTCGCTGTGTATTTATTGGGCGTTGCCACCCTGCAATGAGTTGGTGCTGCCAGCGTGTGCACATTTCGGGTGAATGGCAAATTGAAAAATCGTAAATAACATTGCAACTGCATCAGCAGCGAAAACTATGTAAAACAATTGAATAATTATTGTTAATTGTAAAGTGCAATGCATTTTGTGAGGTCCCATGGGGCAGTAGAAGTGTGCTTTTATTATTACTAAGTATACATAAAGTGTATGTATGTGTTAGATGTAGGCATGGTTGAAACATCAAAATTTGGCAATTTGGAGGCCTACACTTATCTCCTTGTGACGCTGAATTTAACGCTCACGTTTATTGTAATGTTTTTTAATTGTCTCTGCTGTAAAAAAAGAATTCCAAAGTAAGTACACAATATGTGTCAATAACTGGCTAATATGTTGCTGCAATGCAATGCAAATGCTGACGCTGACGCTGCCAATCCAATTTGGTTATTTGGGGGAGTGAAAGTTACGTCCCAGTTCCAGTTGGATGAGCTCGCGCCAAAAAAAACTCCAATGCGCTAATTAAAATAATAATTAAAATTTAATTTGTACTCAGAAATGATTTGCTTGGCCTGGAGGGCATGGTTAAGTTGAAGAACCCTGACGAGATAATTGTGGTGAGCAGCAACAATGCAAATACGAATAACGTTGCAACTAGCAACAGCCTGGTGCACAATAGTGAGTCACAAGCGGAGCTGAATGCATCGACAGTCTCAAATGCTGACTCAGAAAAGAGGTAGATCATATACACAAGTAAATTACATTCAATTATATTACAACGCTCTTCTCCCTCTTACAGATCCAGTACGGCGGCGCATCGCAGCTTGCCCGATATTCCCGTGGCGGAGCATAACGATAACGGCTCGGAATTGTATGAAACTGTTGCCGACAAGCAGCTCGCAAATGCGCATAATGAAAGCCGTAAGTATAGTGAAAGATTCATAAATGATGATCAACGGAATTTAGTAATAAATATTTACGCAGCTCAACCGAGTCTCAAGAAACAGACAAGCGTCTCCCAGCACAGCTCCATCAGTCAGGCTGATGATGTGAGCTCACCGTACTCACGGGTTAAAGGCTTGCCGCATGATTATGCTAAAGTGCGTACCACCGAGCATCCCTATGCCCAACTGAATGCACCGTCCACTTCCAATGCAGCTATTGCAATCTCAACGACAGCAACTTCCAGCAGCAAAGCTGCCAGTTTACAACATGGCACAGATTCATTACAACGCGGCTCGCAGCTTAGCTCCGGCTCCACCCAACACTTGAACGATGAGTTAACGTCGCAGGTGGAAATACCCGCTGCATCGGCTATTGCTGGTATGATATCGGCCAGTCAGGATCTGCCATATATGACGCCGCCAATTGCAAATCAACATTTTAGCGGCGACTCGCAGGACTCTTCCAGTAAGTGTGACACAGAAATATCGACAGCTTTGCAAGATCTTAATATCATATACTTCACAGAGGGTTACACCAGCATCAGCGTGCGGGAACCGCTGGCAAACATTTTGGCTCAGCAGCCACCGAGTAAATTGACGGCCAGAAATGCAACGCTTACGCGTGATGTCAATGATTCGCATTATGCCACCGTCTCGGATGATTCAGGTGAGTGGAGAAGAAGCGATTTCAAAATATACAATAAGAACTCCATTCGTTTGTAGATGAAACCTATGCGGCAATTGAGGATCCGAACAATCGACACATTCCAAATGCCACCGATATTTACACAAGCGGCTCAGAGACCTACGCACAAATCCAGCCAATGCAGGCAAATCCCATTGTCGTCGCCGTCGAGATTAATAACAGCAGCAACTTGTCCGCAGGCAATGCTACATTGGCGGGCAGTGGACAGTTGCCTCCTATAAATCACAGCACGGGCAGCGCATCGTCGCATAGAGTGAGCAGCAGCAGCATGGAACATGCTGGACCTGTGCCTCCACATGTGGATAATTTGCGGGCACAAATGCACTCACGACAGGCTTCCTCATCGTCTTCTGTGTGCAACTTGGGCTCGCCCAAGCCAGAGAAACGTCAGGCCAACTCACCGTTGCCGCCAACGCCTAAAGCAAGTCTCTGCCAATCCCAAGCGCAACATCATCTGCATTCGGCTGCAAGTAGCAGTAATTTGACATCTGGTCGCAGCTCGGTTATATCAGTAATTGAAGCTAGCGCTGAGGTTAACAATGACTCAAACGATGCGAGCGATGCATCGCCGCAGCGTAAGCACAGCAAGAGTCTAAGTCCATCTAAAGATGTGGAAGGTACCCGAAACATTGAGGGCATGTATGCCAAGGTGAGCTTCCAATATATAGCTTGCTGCATTGTCTACAACATGCTCTCCTTCTTCCATTTGCAGGTGATGAAAAAGCACAAGTTCTCCTCGCATCAGCCGGATGCGCTTGGTGATAGTCCCTTGGACAATGCGGCAGCAGCGCTTCTGATGGACACACAAAAGCTAACGACGCCAGCAGAGAAAGGTCGGGTGCGCAGCAATAGTTATACTGCCAAGGATCATGGCTATGAGACGATACCAGCAGATGGACAAAATCAATTGCAAAATCAACTGTCACATGAGAATCGCAAATCGGATTGCTATGCGGCCAACATGCTGCAAAAGGAGCGACAACAGGAAGCAGGTAAATGCAGGTTGCAATCAACGAGGCACCCCAAATGATAAATTACAAATCCCAGATGATCTTTGTGTAACCACTTAATCTGCCCAAACTGTCTCCTCTCGTCTTTCTCTCCTACTTGTGTCTTGCTTTCAATTTTCACCAACATTTCCCATTTAGTTGATTTGCCAAAATGAGAAATTAACGCGTTTCGACAATTTCGTCAGTTTTTGTCTGGAACTAGCTGTGGTTAGTATATATACTAAATGGCGCTTGTTAGCTTAGCTTAGATGTCTTCATTTCAATTGATTTTATAATGAAACTAACTATATTTGTTGTTCCCACGTAGCTGCGTCAAGTCAAGCACATCAGAATAACAGCAGCAGCAACAGCGTCCAATTGAAACCCAACACGCCGAGCACAAGTATAAAGCACTATGAGACTATCAACTGCCCACCGCGTCAGCCGATGAGTAACAGCAGCAACAACGATCCTGGCTATGAGCAACTGCAAGCAACGCCTCACAATCATGATGATGATGCCAAAAAGTCCGACTATGATCCAAATTATGAGGTGCTCAAAAGTCGGGCCCATTCGGAAGATGGTTATGCCAAGGTGTTGGAGAAGAAGCGTCCACCTGGCGATGCTGTCGATAGCAGTGGGGGCTATAGCACCATATCAGGTGCCGATGCGAATCACAATTATGCCAGCATAATGGAAACGAAGGCACATATTGCAGCTGCTCCTAACGATATGGATCACTATGCACGGATTGCCGAAAATGCGGCTAGCACGCCTGGAAGTAGTCATCCCATTTCGCCGAACTCATCCTCGATGACCAACAGTCTGTCCATGATTACGGTGACGACCAGCTATAGCAATGTAAGCACCACGCCCGTTTCCTCGCAATATGAATCCTTGACGGGCACGGGCAGCGAAACGGATCCTAACTATGAATCGGTATGTTATTTGAATGCCACAACAGCAACAACCACAACCACAACAAACAACAGTAGCAATAACAGCAGCAGCAACAACATTAGCAGCAATAGCAACAGCAACACAGAGCATGCCTATGAACGCCTAGAGTCGGATAACAATACTCAGGCGAATAGCCCACTTAGTCCAGAGATGAGCACGCCCAGTGAGCAGCTGGTGGTGGATGATTACTTTCAGGTGTAGGCTGCCAACAACACCATTGAGCTGGATCTCGTATAACTTGAATTCATATACATTTGCTTAGCAATTTATTGTTTACAACGCACAGCACATATCACATATTTGGATGCACAGCAATCGCTCAGTTCATAGACCTTCTCCCAAGACAGCATGCTTCATATCGGTTTGCTCTTTAGACCTAGTTAGTTCATAGTCTAAGTTTATAAAATAACAAAAGAAAAGAAAACTCCATGTACAAAGTATTTGTATGTTTAACTTTGATAATTACATTTCCCCTCTTCCATCACAAGATAACAAGAGGTCTTACAACTATAATAAATAAATAGATAATAGTTACGCGCTTTGACTAATAATAATTATATTCAACTCATACTATGAGCATGAGTATCTATAACTATATCTATATGTATATCTAAATCTATACTTATGTATATCTATATACCAGTGCGTCCTAATTTAGTTCAATTGAAAGCACGAACAAAGCGCGCAATTTAAAGCGATTAAGTGAGAGATTTGTTTTAAATTGATTAGATTCGAAGGCAGATATTAATGAAAACGAAACGAAATTGTACTAAATAGATTATAATTATTCTATATATATTTATATATATATATATATTGTATATTTTTTATATGTTAGCATGTTTTGCTGCTTTTTTAAATTTATTGATGGACACACACAACAAATATATATATATATATATAATCCATTGTTTATGTGAATAGAATGTAAACTTCCAAGTATTCGAGCATCAAAATAATTAAGCTACAAGTTCAATAAATTATTGATGACATTTCAAATAGTTTCATTTGATTTTGTATGTATATATAGGTATGTATTTATTTACGACGGCACATGCAACGCAACAAGACTGTAGACTGTAAGTAACATTACAAGCATAACATTGCAAATCGAGCACAATATAGTTGTATATTTGTTTGTATATAAATATGGGAGATTATTTGATTTGATAGGTAAATGCCGGATGCAGTCAGTTGATGCCATCAGCAGCGATCATGTTAACATCCGTTCCCTCTTTCGCTGAGCTGCTGTTGCTGCTGCTGCTGATGCGATTGCGCATCCACCATATATAGATGAATGCGCAGATCACAAACTGCAGGAATATGTATTGATAATCAAAGATCAAACTACATCTATGAAATGTAAACGATGAAACGCGCCCGACAAGCGCCGAAACAGCCGCTTCCACGTTTCATTCATTGTTGGCATTGCCATCGCCCGGTTGCACCACAGCTGCTGCGGCTGCTGCCACTGCAGCGACCGCTGCCACAGGTGGCAATTGTTGTGGTTGCTGCTGCAGTGGCATGGGCACTCCCTGTACAAGCTGTTGTTGCTGTGCAGGTGCAGCTGCTGGGGCGGGAGGCAGCGATGCCACTGCTGGCTGCTGACTTGACTCTCGATTCAGCAGCGCAATGTTGCTGGCCTTCATCCGAGCTATTGAGGTGGCCATGCCGCCGCCCACAGCCGATAGGCACGGTGACATACAAGGTGTTGAGCATGATGAATTGCTGATTTCACACTGGTCAAGTAGGCGGAGAAGCTCGTTGGTGTCGGGTCCGCCAGAGGTTTTCTGCTGCGGCTCATCCTTGGAGAGCAATGCCAGTGCTGTTGTCAGATCCCACATTTGTATGGCGCCATTGCAATGTCCTGTAAGTATAAACCTTGAACCCATTCTTGAGGACACCTCACATTCGTGTACACAAAATGCTGAGATAGTCGACCCATCCACGGAGCGCACCACACAAACTCGATCCCCGTTGGAAGCCAAACGTACATAAAGTTGATTCGTTTCGGGGACAACCTTTTGAACAAATATCATGTCATCATAGTCGCCATAGGGTCCGAAATCATTGCCTGCCGCATAGCTATAGTTGCTGTCGGTGGCCTCCAAGGAGACTATCTTAAACGAAGCCTCCGGCGTGGAGCCAGGCTGCGTGGAGAGCATGCCCCGAAAGCGGGTCAAGCTCCAGGTTCTTACATGATGATACTCGCTGCAGACGGAGACCAAATACTTCTCAGAAAGCATAACCTGGAATTGAAACATGTGATAAATTCAAAATCATATTATTATTGATTAATCAATGTGATCCCACCTTTGTTATGGGACTCTGATGCACAAAGAATGTCTCGAAGAGATGTGGTCCATGGCCCGCTGTCTCGGGATGCTGTACAATAATCCTCACAGCTCCAGACTTTGTGCCATAGGCAATCTCTATCCAATTGCCGCTTATGCTCGACGTCTTAGGCGTCAGATATACAGATATGGCTGTAATGGGATCCATATTCACATCCTTATACAGTTCCGTGACCAATAAATCATTATCCTTCATGCGCAGCGGAAACTTTTGCATATCAATGTAGTAAATGGAACCGTTGTTGCAGCCCAGCAGCAGAAAGGAGCCCGCCGAGTCGAAGGATAAAACTGGCACCAGATCTTGGATTTGCCAGTGTTGTGTCATCGCATGCCAGACGCCAATTTTACCGGATGAGGACAACGCCACCAATTGGCTACCAATGAAGAACAGATACTCGACACGCACATTGAGATTGAAGGTGCCAATATCGGTTTTATTGCCACCTTCCTGTATGCTCCATAATCGAATCTGACTGCCATATGATATTGCTATCATCTTGCTGGGCATCGGCTCGGCCGTCGATGTGTTCACCTTGGAATTAATTGCAATGCGTTCGATTGCCGCATCGATGTGCGGTGAGGTGAACACCTGTTGCCAGCCATTTGAGTCTTTCACACGATAACAGGTGACAAAGTGGGCATAGGCTACGGCAATCCAGTTCTGATGCGCCTTGATGATCTGCACCCGCAATGGTGGCGTCCAATTTGAACTTTGCGTGGGACTGAATACCAAACCGACTTCATTTCTGATTACCTTGTTCAGATCGGCCGAGGAGTTCCGTGAGTGTCGCATAAAGTCAAGAGATGCATTGCGTGAATGTCCTCCCGCTGCATTCCAAGCAGGTGGAGGTGCCACGGGTGCTGGATTGGAGCTGGAAGCACTGTTTGCTGCGCGTCCGCAGCGTAAATCCCAGGATGAGTTACGTGAATGCGTTGAGGAATGACGCGACGAGGCAGACGATGTTTCTGGCACACGTACCATGGACCCAGGACGTGCTCCGGCACCGCCGGAAGTTGTTGGCTCCATTGGGCTGTGTGCGCTTGCTGCTTCCATTGTGGCTTGGAGGGCATCATTTGGTGGTATGGCTGGTGCAGCCAGAAAGCCATAGAAGAGCACATCGCCGCAGGAGGAGTGATTGAGGTCCTCGCACAATGCCAGACGCTTGGTCAGAGGCGTTACACCATAGTATTCAGCTTCGTGACGCAGTGCGCGTATTTCACAATTCTTAATATCAATGTCTTTGGTTCGCAAATAGTTCAATATAATGGAGAAGAGCGTTGGATCGCGGTCAATAAATATTGCATTGTGCTCATCACGCAGGCTTGAGATGCGCCCACTCAAAAGAGCCGTAAAGAATGTATCCGGAATCCACGTAAGCGTTTGTCGTGATGTTGAGAAGCTGCAGAAGACATGAACGGGTAAGGGGATAAGTGTGTGTGCGTGTGTGTGGGGGAAGGGTTATCACTGTCTTTTGTTCTTGCGTGCGTCATCAAAGCTGATGCTTCCACACAAGTATCTTTCACTCACCGTTGACCACCCACATTGAGATTAACTAAATCGCTACTTGCACTGTGCATAAAGTAGGACATGCCAACTGTTCACAGCTGCCGCCAGCAACAGCAGCAGCGTCAACCCAATTTCTTATGCTATTTGTGTGGCTTCGATTTTGTTTTGTTGCCGTGCTCTCTACGCCAGTTGTTGGCCCGCTGACGACTGCAAATGCAGTGACAATGACGCGTAGTGTCTGTATCAGTCGCTGTGCTGAGGGCTGCCTAGCCGTACTTTATTCGTTTAAATGAGCGACCACTTTATTTTTGGAATTACGTTTTCTTTATTTGCTTCAGCTATGCTGCACTACACAAATATACACACAAATACTTGCTTACATTTGTGCATATGTTTGTAAATGCGAGGTAGTGAGTGTTTTTGTTGACGTTGTTTTCTTTTCGCTGTGAATGGCAAGCAACCTTATTCAATCTATCTGGTAGCGCTGTAAGGCGCTAAGCCTAATCGAGCTGCCATTTTTAAATAAAATAATATCACAATGAAAAATCAAAGCCCAAAATCCCTTCGAAACCATTTCATTCTTTATTCAATATATAATTACTACAATATTTTATCAAGATTTATATATAACTGTCGACTGCTGCTTACTCAGAAACACGGACTTCTAAAACTATCGATTATGTTGAATAATCGATCAGCACTGAGCACAACTATTTAAACTATAATTTTGCAAGCCCGCCAAATGCTCAGAGCCAACAAAACAATAATAAATATTAAAAAATAATACAATATGTAAGTACATGTGCATACATACATATACCTATTGTGCTTTATTCACAATTGCATGGGGATTGCTAAAGTTACGTAAGTGGTTTTACAGGGCACTTGGGCTACTGGCGGAGGATGGACAGTGAGGATGGCGTGCTAATTCAGCACCTTTTTTACCGTGTTTTTTTTTTTTGTGTGGATCGCAGGGCATTAGGACGCCCAATGGAGCAGAGCGCATAAACCGCAGTGGCTGTGTACGAGGAGAAAGGGAGCGGCATGTGTGGGAGTCTCGACACATATGGCGAAAATAAACCGACAAATGATAACGGCACTCGAGCAAACAACAATAAAGGAAAATTCAAGTAAATGAAAGAAATAATGGAGGCAAAATGTGTAACAAGTAACAAAAACGCACGCACACACGTAATCATATCCATTGCCGCCGACACTGCTGTGTGTCCCAATCGCTGCCCCTTTCGCACACACACCCACCCACACACACACAAGCACACACTCCCAGCGTTTCAACCCCACTAAATGCTTGGTTGTCCTATTCGGGGTACTAACCTCAACACGGCTACAGTTACAGCCAGCAACAGCGGCAGCGACAGCGAGTAACCAAATTCAAACAAATGCTTAACAAGTACAAACACATGTGTGTGCATGAGTGTTTGTGCTTGTATATGTGTGTGCACAGCATATTAAAGTGAGCCAATTTTGGCGCGTGTTGTGTGCTAATACAGCCTCGAATATATGTGCGTGTGTGTGCGCGTAAGGATGTTCGTTTTCTATTTCTGGGATTTGTATGAGTTAGCTCCAATCATAAATAATATACAACAAGCACACAACACTTGTCGATGTAAAAGTGTAGAGGTGGATGGATGACTACAAAAAATATTTAAAAGCATATTGGTAATTATGCAAATCAATACAGTTTTTCCTTTGCCTTTGCCTAACTTGTTGTTCATTGAACTTGAGAGGGACCGAACATTATATTATAATTATAGCTACAAAGCAGAAGAACTTTTATTTTGTACATGCAAGTTCATAAATAAATCAGTTAAATACAAAGCGAAAATTTCCTTTCATAAACTTTCAATTGGCTGTATAAGCAAAGAGTCAAGTACATGAACTGTGCAAGTTCAAGCACTTGCACACACAAACTGAAAACCTCCTTTGATTTAAGTTCATTAAATAATCACTTGCATGCACACATTTAATCACGTAAATGTTTATACCAAGAAAATTGATCTTCTGATAAATGTACATTAACTGACAAGTGCAAGTGGAGATTAAATCGATATTGTTAAAAATTCATGGACTATGCACTTACAGGTGCTTTGGCAGTCAAAGAAAACCGCTGTTAGTTTATATAAATGGTAATGTCTGCAGTTGGTAATTAAATAGGTCAATAGCTTTCAAATACGAGAAACAATTAAATAAGGATTTTGCACTTAAAGCTTTTCATCCACAGTTTGAAGGCATAACTGGAAATCAGTATAAGCCATTATCTGGCATGCAGCTGAAGCTTCTCATGGATTGACAAGCTAGCAATTTCCATTGAATTATTCATGACCAGTCAAGAGAAAGTTCCATGTAAAAAGTGTTAATAAATATGTTAAAGAGTAAAAACAGTTTAATTAATAATTCTAAAACTTGATAGAAATTGTATATGTTTTGTAAATAGCGTTCAAAATTCATTTATGATAAATTCATTAATGTGTACGTCGAAGACACATATGTATATTATATGTATATGTATATTTAATTAAAAAAATCTCTACAAAGTTCAACAAAGTCAAACCTTAATGTGATTGCAGTAAAACACCAAAGCAAATATTTCAATGTGAGAATAAAAAATTAATGCAATTTATTTATGAATGTAATTTGATGTATTTACATATGAGTGTGCACACCACAGGCGCCATCATTTTGCGTTGGGTGTTAATTGTTAATCCTCGTCGACACCGCTTTTTTTTCTGCTATTGTTTATATATGTATGTATAATGTATATTTGCTGTGTTTGTTGGTATTTGGCTGGCGCCAGTCTTAATTTCTTAAATGCCTGTCGCTTTTATCTGGCCTCTTGTGCGTTTTGTAATTAATTGGCTGTATATTTTACTGCTGTTGCCGCCGCTGCAGACTGGGATGAACATTGTCATAGGCCTCTCAGCACGTGCTGCCGGCATTGTGGAGGAGCCTAATGATTAATTACAATTTAATTTGTTTGCCATTTCGTTGGGCTTCGCCAGTTCGTCCAGGAAAACTTCACCCCCTCGCACAGTGATCCATTGCTCTTTAAAAGCGCGGCGATAAAAAATATGTTGAAAGCACATATTTTGATATATTTTATTGGTAACACTGTACACAGCAGCAGTAGCAGCGACAGCGACAGCAACAGTATTTCCGCTTTAAGTTCAAGCAAATTTTTTTCAATTAATTGTTTTTGCATTTGATAGCGCTTTGTTTGCACAACAAGCCAGAATATGCTAATTATATTGGGGGACTTTTTGGCTTATGAAGCCGCGTAATGAGTCGAAATTAGAATATTTTTCTGTTTTCACAGAACGTATATGTTTGAATACCCTGTTCTTACAGAAGTATAAGGGAATTATACTCTTGGGTAACTAGGAAAATTTAGAAGTCCAGTCCAGCACTAAACTATAAAACAGCTGTCTACAGGATATCTGTCAGTCAATCCCATTTCGTTGCTATTTTACAGGAAATACTTTAATTTTAAAGTCGCTGAGACCCTGCCTTTCAATTATATGCTCATAATGGTTGTCTATTTATCGTCTTTGGGAACAAAACAACATGAAAAATGAGCTTTACTTTGGGCCTGGTCTAACATGAAATTAACTCATTCGTTGCGGCTTGAAATAACAAAAGGCGCAAGCTGTCACACTCATACACACAAACACACACCCTTACATGCACAGGAATGAAGGCATTCAAGACTGAGGTCAAGCGATGCCATTTTTCAGGCGGCCAAACAAAAACTTTGCTTCAAGTGCTGTGCACAATGGTTACATATGTTTATGCTTCTGTCAGGCTGTGTATGTGAGTGTGTGTGTGTGTGTGTGTGTGAATTTGTCGTTGAAGCACATGCTTTGGCAGTGAAGAAAACATAAACAAACGCCCACACAGCGTGGCGTAAAAGCTTCTCTTCAAATAGCTAACAAAACTATGTCACGAAAGCTTTTACGCATAATATAATGAACATTGTCTCAATATGATGACAATGGAGGAAACCAGGCGCAACAGTTTTAGAGCGTGCGCGCAGCACGGCAACACTGTATGCTCTCACAAAATACTTTTGCTCTCTTTCGCTCTTCGGCTCGCTCGCGCTCTCTTGGAGCAACAGTTATAAGCTCGCTCTGCTGCTCACCCTTCTCGCGGCCCAGACAAAGCCATGCCGCCGCATTGATGCTTTACCTGAAATTGTTCGTGCTTTACGAGTACTGGGAGTTGCATTTGTATGAGTAGCAGCAGCAGCAGCGCAGTTAGCGTCATAGCTTAATGTGAGTGTATGTGTGTGTGTGAATTTGTGTATGCTTGGGGCACCCAGGACCTGCTTTATGGGCTGAAGATGTTTCAGTGCCTGGATTGTTGTTGGCGAGTTCACAACGAGGCTGAGCGGAGTGCGCGCGACATTGACAGTGTTGTAAAAGACGCGGAGTAAAATATCGTTTATTATTTTTAACAAATGGCTACGCGTCTGTGTGTGTGTGCGAGTGTGTACGAGTGTATGCGTGTGAGCTCCACGTGCGTTTATTAAAAAAAAATCTTTCTAAATCCAAGGCGATGAGGTTTTTATGTTTAGTGAGGTGTAGTATAAAATATATATGACTTCAAATATATGAAAACAAAAACGATGAGGATTTTGATGACGCTATAAACTCTAAAAAACACATGGTATGTCAGCTAGGGGGTCATTCAACAAGCATATAAAATGAATTGTAAACTAACACATTAACATACCATACATACATATATATTTTTTTGGTATATACTATATGTATATTGAAAAAAAAAAAAAAAAACTTAAGTATTGAAATTCAATTATGCGTGCCCTTGCACATTTTTCCCATTTTCCGCACTGTCGAACAGATTGTAGGGGTCTGGTTACGAGGGATCTGCTAAGGGGCCTACAGACGCATCATTTAAGGTGTTTTGTGTCTGCTAGTATGTGCCCTATCTGTTGTGCTTTCATCTTCAATTTCCGTTGCGCACTCGCGCATTCCCGCTGCCATGACCGTTGTCGCCATCGCTGTCTTGCCACATAAAACACCAAGAAAATTACAACTTATTGAGTTGCAAAGCGCGCACACGAACACACACAAATACAGAGACAGAGAGACACAAACGCACACATACACAGTAAAACGGACTCACATACATAGTGCACCCTCGGGAGTATGCTACACTTTTAGCCAGCTTCATCTATGTCTTGAGGTTACCAGGGTCTCCATGCATGCTCTTTGCATGCTTTGAACCAAGACATCTGCGTCTAGCTATGTATGCGGTCTATGTAAGGGTATGTGTATGTCTGTATGCTTGATTATATGTGTAGTACATATGCTCGTCGCTTTAATTTCATCTGTTCGCATCTTTTACGACTGCCCGGTCCGATAACAGCAGACAACCGTAGGTGAAGCTTCATGCCCACGAATTTTTTGGGGTATGAATTGTGTTGTCCAGCGCCGAGGTCCTTGACTTCTACTGTTTACTGAAAGGAAGAGATAATGCCATAACTTGTAAACGAAATACGAGTTTCTATTTATCTTTTGGTGCAAATTGGAAATGTTGAAGTCAATTTACAACAATTACATTAAATATATAACTGCTAGTGGGTTGAGTTGATAGAAAACTCAAGAAATACATTGTACTTGTTATTAACTGCATATAGAGCAAAATCAATATGCCGAATTCATATCTGGGAAATGGTTTAAGTTTAGAATTATTTAAAAAAATAATATTTCCATAAAATACATATTTGAAAAATATAAACTCGAGAATAATATATATATTAATAATTTTGTTGGTCCGTTAAATTAAAAACACTTCCAATTAATGGCAGGTGTACAAAGATAACTATATAATTAAAATGAATATTTGGAGTTCGTTTTATTCACGGAAAATAAAACTAATATATATGATAGAAAAATATATGTAATGTTTTAACTCTTGCTTTACATTAAAAATAAAACTATCAAATAAATAATAAACTACACATTTGAAAGACATTATTAGTTAATGGAAAACTCACAGAGTGAATATGATAGTTTAAAATTCTTTTTATTAACAGAAAATAAAACTAACAAATTGTTGGTTTTGTCTGACCATTGAAATTCTGAGTTATCTGGCAACGCTGGTTTACCGCAGTTCATTAGTGCAATTGCTACTACTATTTATGAGACGCCGTCTACTACATTTTTGCAGTAACGTACGCTTTTTTGGCGTGCTGCCTTTGCCTTTTGCAACACGTTGCCATTAATACGTACTTCCCTTGACACTTGTGAGCCAATAAACTTGAAAAAGAGCAACAGTTGCTGCACACTGACATACTCACACATACAAAAGCACACTCACACACACAAACAGTGACAGTAGAGCCGAGCGTGGCGTCGCCATTTTTCCGAGCAGCTTTGTCGAAGCATGCCACGCGAAGTGGCAGCAGCAGCTGAGGCACAACGATGTTGAGCCGCACATAACGTAGATGTCCTTTGCCGTGGCCGCTTCGCAAGTCGCGCCGGTTTTTCAAGTTTAGATAGTAACAACGGAACGTTCGAACGTAATATTACCGCGGCTAACAAGTTAGTTTGTGGGTTGCGTGCTGTCTGTTGCGGGGGGTAAACGGGGGAAATGCGGTTCGAATCATCCACTGTACGCATGCTGTGATATGTTAATTTTGTCTTTGACAACACTTAGTAAACAATTAGTGTGAACGCCTACAAAGCCAAAATTCACGACGGAGGCAAGTGAAAAGTTTTAATTGCCTACGTTTATTCATTGAGGTGATGTGTGTGCGTGTGTGAGTCCCAATGTATGTGTGTGTGAGTATTTTACTTAATATTTATGTTCGACAGGACAGTTTTATATGAATTTACGGCCCCTCAACTACCATTCAGTAGGCGGCATTATAATAATAACTTGTTTGTCTTTTGTATTTGCATAGCATTTACATTCTCTGTACGCTCCTTTCTTTCAATCTTCTCCCTCTTATTATTATTATTATTTATCATCTCTGGTTTGCTTGCTTTCATTCGTTCTGATTAAAATCAATTCATGGCTGCAATTTTTGTGGTAAATTGTAAGCATTGTGTTGAATGAATTCTGCTTTGTTTATTTGTATTACATTTCGTTCATGGCCATGAAACATTTTTCATTTACTCATATTCAAACCACACCCACACTCACACCTACACTCATATTTGTACTCGATTTTTAAATTTTTCATGAACTACAGTTAAGAGATTTGCCTGGACAACGTCTGTCCATTCGTTATTGTTAACGTTTTATCCCCCTTATGCCTTGAATTGCCTTGAAGGCTTTAAAAGGTTGTTGCCCTTGCTGTGTGTGCATTGGGGCTCAAACTAAATTTTGCCAATGAAAACAACAACAAGAATATATAAACAGTTGCAAACTTAGGCGGACTTTTTCTTAGAATTATGTTTCCGGGTATATTTTACCTTAAAAAAGCAATTATGTCTCTGAAAATATAGTCGTACTTAACCAGAATTTGAAAGTAAAATTCAAGTGTTTTCAATTCAAATTATTGTTTATTTTTGTTAGCCGTGTATAAAAATTAATTTTTCAGTAAGAGTCTATGTGATTCTCGGATAATTTTTAAAAGAGGAGAACATTATTTAACTACTCCTGGAACGATTAAATACACTCAGCACATGTTAGTTGATTCCACTTCTAAGTTATCTAATTAGCTTCAAGTTTTTTACGAAACTGAACTAATTTTCAATATTGTCAACATTTCTCTCATAATTCATAAACTAAAAGCATTAAATGCATTTATTAAAATGCACTTCTCAAATCCCTTCATTGCCATTGCAACTGCTTCAAGTTTTCTATTGAGTCCAACTTAAGCCTCAATTTTTCCAATTTATTTAAATTAACTTCTTCTCTCTTCGCTCTTCTAAGTATGCAACACAATTTCAGAAGTTTTTAGTTTGCTAATATTTTGATCTCAAAAATGTCTGTTGTAAACTGAAACCTAGTTCGGCAATTTCTTCCCTTTTAAGAGCATAAGTTTCATATATCTAAATTAAATTTTTAAGGACTCGAACGCTTGCTTTAAAATTGCAGAGACTAATAAATGAAGTTTTGTGTAACAAGTGTAACTACTTCAAGTTTTGTAATATTAAAACATTAAAGCATTTGATGAACCTTCTACGCATCCTTAAATAAATGATTTAAATATAAAATTGCTTTAAGTTTTCAAGCAAAGTTTAATATACAAGTTCCCATGACAGTTTAATTTTGCATATATTTGTTATTGCTAGTTTTGCATTGAATTATAGCCTTTGCGGTGGACCACAGTAGTTGGCTTTCTCTTTTGTGAAAGCCTCTGAGTGGGTGTGTATGTGTGTGAGTCACGCATAATTGGCACTTAAATGAGTCGAGTTGTAAATTTAATTTGCAACTGAAATGTAAACTAAAAATACAGAGCAACTAAAGTGTGAATTGAGTCTCAAAGTTTAAACGATTACATTACACAAAAAAGTCAGCTAAAAGTTGGACCATTTATGCTTTTCGGGTTTATAAACTGAACCGTTTGCGGTTTGGGTCACCTAAAACATGATGCCACGCTGAATTACTTCATTTAATGGCCAATTCGTTAGGAGACTTTTCAGACAGAACATTTTAATTATTAATAATGTATGTGCATATTTGCACATGTATATGTACCAGTAAGTGTGCTGCAAGTTTTGGACAAACAAAACAAATTTATTTATTTAATTTGCTTAGTGTGATTTGAGATGGAAATGCGCATTGAATGTGGATGTTCTATGCATGCACTTAGTCCGTAATTAATGTGAAAATCGATTTTATGGTAAATAAACTTTGCACATGTCCCTAATGACACACACACACATACATCTTGCTTGAATTTGGGCCAAAAGACATGGCTAACAATTTTAAAAGCGTTGAGTAGGTGTCTTCTCACTGCAAATGAATCATTAGTTAAATTGCAAAGTGTAATTAGAATAAATCAGACAGTAAGCTGGCTCAAGTAACTAACATCGTCTAACAAAATTTTTTTTTGTTTTATTAGCTCAAAGTGGAAAATTAGTATTAAGTTGTTCATTTCACTTGGCTGAAACAATACGATAAATTGGCTTAACTCTAAAGTACATTAATTGAAAATTGAGTAAACTATTCAAGTAGTGCAATTATAATATTTAATTTCCTTTTATTTGTCATAGACACGATTTCTTCTTTCTCAATGGCCTTGGTTTAATCTTGCAATTTTGATTATTAACTAAAGTTTTGCGCACACGCCACGTTTCCAGCGGCTAAAACCCAGAAATATGCCAACATTTTTTTTTGTATTTTTATTTTTGTTCGTGGCCGCAGAGAAAATACTCTTGTCATCTGCAAAAGGACTCATTGTTGTTGTATGCCCCCCAAGTTCCATGCTCTCTTTGTTGTACGCGCTGGCTTTGTTGATTTGATATAAAATTCATAAAAAAAAAAGAAGAAAATGTTTTCCATTTTGACATGAAATAATCAAATTGTCACACAGTGCTGGCGGCTTGGCGAAAATTTTATTTTATGCTCCCATATTTGTGGCTGCAAAACAATAACAAGCAACGAATGCAAGAAATGCGTAAAGGATTTCGTAAGCTATTTGAAAATTTTGCATATGCTTTAAATTATTCAACAGTGGTCACGCGGCGTATGCGTAATGTACTGTACAATGTGCTCTGATTTATTCCTGCTGTGCTTTTCACAAAACAATATAATACAATTGAATTTAAATCTAAAATATTTGTAATGTTTTGGCTTATTAGGCTGGTATATTTTATATTGGCTCAAAGCTGAAATTGGCAAAGAACTTTTTGCTGAGCAAACAAATTTGTGGCGATTTATCAGAGGCATCTTAAGGATTGACAGGCCCAAGCATCGACTGTGACAAATGGCAAGTTATTTAAGCCACAGCCACCAGCATCAAGTTGCTGTCTGAGGTTGAGGTTGAGGCAGGACAACGATGCCAACTAGATGGCTAGATAAGGATGGAGATACAGCTACAGCTGCAGATACAGATATCGATTTAATCATTAGTGTGCTGACTGAGAGAGTCGCTTTGTTGGCCTGGCCAATATATCTATACAATGAATGAATTTACATTTTTATTGCACACGCATTGATAGAGTAAGAGGGAGTGCGGTAGCATGCCCCCAAATGCCCCCAAATGATGCACAATTTGCAGCTGGCATAATGACGATTATGTTGGTCTTGCACAAATTATTTGAGAAATGATTTATCCATCATTTTGGTTTCAAGTTCGCCAAATAGCCGTCAATTATAAATTGATGCATTCAATAAGCGATCGGAAATAAATAACACAAATATTTCATATCGATGGAATCTTCGATTATGCGTAATTAATTATCTAGTTTAGCTTTCATTGAAATTGCAGTTTTATTTGTGGAATTCCTCACCGCAAGATGCGTTTTCACATTCATGTTTTAATTAAAATATTAAACTTGTATTGCGAATCTAGGATTCTTTTTTAATTAATTGCTGCTTTACATAATAGTTATTTTGTCTGTTGAAAGTTAATTTCTTGCTTTTCACTTTTCCTTTTCGCTTTGTTATTATTATTACTGCTCAAGTTTTTTTTATAGAATTGCTGCACTTTCTGGATTTATTTTCTTGCTATTTTTCTGTATTTTCTCATTTTTTTCCCATTATGTTTATTGTTTCGTTTCTTAGTCTATTACGCTTTCTTTCTTAAGGACATCGGCTTTAAATTTGTATCGTTTATGCATTTGCTTCACTCCCAAGCTTCACGCTCTTCATCTCACTTGACTTGCTTGCCCTTTCTTCATTCTCTATCGCTTAACGTAAAGTTCATTGATGAACTACACTTCAACTAATTAGGTATCTGCTAACAACTCGCTACAGCAAGCAGTTTATGGTTGGCTTTATCAATTACAAAATTCGTTTATAAATTTCGCATTAAAGTTGATCAATTTCTGAGTACGACAAGCATGAAATTCATTTGATGGCTAAACGACATTTTAAGATTCTGTCGCGTATTTTTTAAGCCAACGTGAATTTATGACAAGCCCTAAATCCAAGCTGATTCCTCCGCCCCAAAAGCGAATGTGTATTGAAGAGCTTGTGGGTTGTCTGTGACATTTGAAGATTGATGCTTTTCTATATCCGCAAGTAATCTGCTAAGTTGAGTGCGTATTTGCGCAAGCAACAAGTCAACCAGGACACTTCATCTCTCCTTCCCCGACCACATACTGTTGGCATGCCTTTGTATGCAGTTTGAGGCAGGCTTTTAAGTCGTCTTTATGTTTGTTTAATCACTCGCATGCACTCGCATTCAATGCGAAAAATCGCTTTTAAGTCTATTGGTTTAATTGATATAACTCGCAACCACATTTGTGTATTTCCTCATCCTGATTCTGAGTACATTTTTCTCTTTTTCATGTTCTTTAATATTTTTTGGGGAGCTTTGCTTGCGCAGACATTTTGATTTATGAGTTGACGTCGAAAATTGAAATTTAACAAAGGAAAGAGAGCGGAATGAAATGAAATGTTATGCATAAAAAGTAAAACGCAGACAAGAAACAACAGGCAAAGGCACAGAGTCCTTTCAAGGCTCAGCCTTAATGACAAGGCTGCCAGGCATTAAAACTTGTACATGCTTCTACTAAGGAATATGTGCATATATATATATATATATATATATATATATGTGGGATTTACGTTATTGTCTTAAGTAAATTCACAATGTTTTTTATTATATAAGTTTATTTGTATATTATTATGGAAAAATTAAGTAATGCTCTTTAAATCTTAGTCGTTAAATGGTTTTTTGTGCGATCGTCGTTTCGCAACTTCGTGTGAGCTCTCTTTCTCTATCGACCTTCTCTACCGGCTTCCAGATCAGAACTCTCGCATTCACCTCGAGTTCAATAACTCTTCGTCTCTCAACTGACCGTGGTGAGAAGGCTGAGCGGCGATGCCAGACCCATTCCCACATATATATATATATATATATGTATACGTATATCGCTATCTTTTCATTTGAAAATATGTGAGCTTCAAGTGTACCTTGGGGATAATTTGTGCATGCGGAACATACAAACTGACCTGGAATGGGAGGATACACTAATGAGTCTTCAGTGGGCCTGGATAATTATATTATCGTCATAGTTGTAAAGCATTCTTTGACAACACCTCAAACAATTTGCAATATTAAAAACATCAAATTGCGTTGATAAATCGTTGCAGTTGATTGATAGCTCTCGCTTGACTCATGTATTGTGCGCCAATCTGCGGAAAATTGCTTAACTTGATTGGTAAATATTTATAACGAATATGAATTGCTAACATGACAGCTAATGCTCCCTTATGTTATATTTTTTTTTTAAAGATTAAATAACACGGTTTTCAATTGATATACAATTTTACTGTTTCCAAATAAAGCACAAATTGTATATTTATTTATATAAATTTATTATAAATTAAATTTATGAAGAGTGCAGCAAACTTAAGGCTACTCAGCTTGATAGCTGTTATAAATGTTGGTTTCCGTTATAATATAATACAATAAGAAGTAAATATAATGCGGTTTGTGAATTTGTTCAATTTTGTATATCTAATATTAACTTCAGAAAATGATTTGAATTTTGATTTAAAAAAATGAAGCTTACCTTTATAAATTATTAAGCTTCAGTTGCTATCAAACAAAATATCTTTAGTTCTTATTGTCTTAAACTGCTTTGCCAGAGTATAAAATACTTATTTGGACTAAAGAGTAAAAACAAATACTAAATTGCAGTTCAATCCACAATTCTATTAAATCATCCAGTTGAGTTAACTGTTGAACCGATAAGAATATAAAGTGTATGGTATAAGTCAACTATCTTAGCTTCTATTTGCGCTTCATCAATAACTCTCAACATATATATTTTCATTAAAAAATTCATAACAAGCTGACAGACAGCAGCTGCGGTGCAATCCTCTGACCTTTATGCGAAATGAAACCAAAATGGCAACTGGCAAACGCTTGAGCAGGTTTCACACTAAGGCTAACACACAAGCACACATACACGGGCACACATACATTGGCAGCGTGCAAATATTTGCACACGTTAATGACTCGGTGGGGAGGCGGGTGATGGTTGCACACACAGCAAACCAACATCATGCCCCATCTATTGAGTTGCCCTTCAAAGACGACAGTTGCTATGGGTGGAGAAGGAGCATTGAGCGATTGTCCGGCCATATGCAGCCGTAGCAAATTTTGCATAACATTGACCCCATTCATTAAATGTCGCCCGAGCAGCAAATAATGGGCAGCAGCTCAGCAGCGGATTTGGAATTTTCCCGTTGGCTGGCCACGTAACGATGCTAATGTAGTGTCCGTCCAGGCAACTCAAATGGTCAAATATAGCCACAAATCGACTAGTGCCTCTGCTGAAGTCCCAACCAGTTGCAGTCGAGGTGTTTGCTTCTTGAGCAAAAACAAAAGCAAGCAAAACTAGGCTGTATGAAATGGAAGAGATGCCGAAGCAGGGGGCAGACAGTCAGATGGATTGGCATTTAATTAAACATTTGCTGCAATGCCGGAAATTGTTTAAGCAACAAACACACACATATATATATAACAGCAAACAGGCAGACAGACGGTCAGACAGGACAGTGGAAGTAGATAGAGATGACTGCAGTAGCAGCATATCCAGCTCCCAGCTACCCTCCCTCTCGTCATGCCATGTCACAGTTTCAGCTAAGCGCCATTTAAGCTTTCTGGCGCAACAATTGTTGAAGCGTAATTAATGCGATTTGGTTATGTTCCCATCGATTGACGGTACAGTGCGCACAACAAACCCCAATACACATATACACACACACACACACACACACACACACACACACACATCATATACATGCACTCTGTAGCAAGAACTTTATCAGTTGCCACAGCTTGCCTAGATGTTGCTGGTCCATTGGCCAATTGGCTTTTGTGTTGATCTAATGCCGGCTTACTCTTCGTTTATATACAAAATTGTCGAATATCGGCAGTCATTAATCCTTTTATTGTTTGCTGAATCCTTTTGCTGCTGCGGCGTTTCACTGTATGTATTAGCCTTGTCAGATGCCTTTTTGTTTTAAATTTGTTGTACTCTATTTACGGCTTTTGCCATAGAAATAGTTGAAGACAACTAATTGAAGTTGTTGAAGTATACTACAAGAGCTATTTTGAGATTTGAGTAAGCACTGGCCAAATTATTTGGCCAGATCGATTTATATATGTATATGCATCAATATGCGTATATAAGTATACTTCTTATACCCTGTACTGTATTAACTTTGAGAAAACAATTTTTGTAACAGGCAGAAGGAGGCATCTCCGACCCTATAAAGTATATATATTCTTGATCAGTATCAACAGCCGAGTCGATGTCCGTCTGTCTGTCCGTCCGTCTGTCCGTCTGTATGAACGAGCTAGAGACACCAAATTTGGCATCAAGGTTCTTGTATACCATACGCAGATCAAGTTTATTTTAAATTTTAGATACCTCCCCCCTTCCCCCGCAAATCGAAAAAAAAAAAACTAATTATGGCCACAATTCTCAACGTAGACACTTCTAACTTAATAGGTGATTGAAGAATATTATATAGAAGCAATGCTGAAAGTTTCATCAAGATCGGTTTATAAATAAGACAGATAATCAGCAATAAAAGTTATTTTTCCATTGAATATGTAAAAATATGTGAAAGTTAGCTACTATAAGCATGCAAGCAATTCATATGCAAAACAAAAATGAGAGTTTCAAAAGGGTATTCTTTAACCACCTGTTATATTCTTAATTTTATTTTAATCAAAATACCTATTATCAAAATACTTTTAATATAGAAGCCTGTACAGGGTATTATACTGTCGAATGCGGTCGACTGTAGCCTTTTCGACTGGTTCTTATTGTTATGCAACTCTGCGCATTCCATTGCTCAAATTAACCTCATTTTTCAGTGCTGTCAGTGATCCCTACTAACATTTACCCGTCTCGTTTTGACGTTAATCGTTTTAGATCTCTGTCTCTCTCTCTTTCTCTCTCTCTCTCTCTCTCTCTCTCTCTCTCTCTCTCTCTCGAAAGTAGTTGAAAGAGAGAGCTTGCATTTAAATAAGTCAGACATGTCAACCCGAACTTGAGATAGATTTTTATTTATAGTGAAATTAATGTATTTTCTTTATAAAAAATAATAAAATGGTAAATGTTTTAATTGGCCTTTGAACTCACTTTTTGTTTTTGCACTTTAACCTACATTTATTTAACTTTGTGTCTCTCATTGTTTTCTGAATAAATCATACGCTGTGTGTGACACAAAACCGCTGAATAAACACGCTGGCCAAAAGACAAGCATAGATAGCGATACACACAACCCACACATACATTGCCCGACATTTTTAAACAACCGCTATGTGTGTGTGTGTGCGTGGGTAGTGTTAAGTTACCAGATGACGGCAACCTGCTGTTTATCCTATGCATCCCTTTGTCATGTGCATTCAAGTGCTGTCCTTGCGGGGGGTATTGCAAGTGTCACAGTATGCTTGAGGAAAAACGTATGCGACATGTTGTACGAATGTTTTGAATATACTTTACTATTTACATTCCATTGCAATATTACAAGTATCTCGATTATTGATAAGTAGTGCATTTTTGTTTTTCTGAATGATAAACTGTGTTTCCTGTGGTTGCAATCAAATAAATAAGTCTTTCGTGCTGTGATACTCAACTCATTTGGTTTATTTCATTATTTTGCCAGCCAAATTACTAATGTTGCCAATGGTCGAACGCAAACATTATTCAAATATTTATGCTTGTAATTTGTATGTGGAAATTGGCTTCGCTTCGATTTGCGCCGTTGTTGTCGCTTTCCTAGACCTTTGAGACAACGTATCGGACATGCTATCGGTCTATGGTTATTTTTGTCCGACTACGTAAATTATTCAAGTCTGCATGTGAGTGCATATTTTAACATTTAAGTGCTTGAAAGCCTGATTCGATAGCTTGACAGGCGAATCACGTGCAACAGAGTTACAAATTCATTTGGGGCAGCAACCAATGCCCAATTGATTACTCCGATTCATGCTCATAGATTGCCTTGAAATTCAAACTCATTTAATTCATTGACATAAAATCGATGTCTACCAAATTAAACGTGCCACGTTCATAAGTCTAATTTATGTCAAAAAGCTTAAATATAAATTAGAATGTAAATAATCTATGAAGAAATTTCATTTCAATGCGATTTTGAACATATATATAAACGTGCTGGTCCAGCAATTTTTGGTTGAAAATATGTGTTTAGCCTATTGTCTGAAAACATTAATTTCAGTTTTGGTCGTATATAACAATCAATTAGCAAAACATGTGGGAAATTTTAAGCTCAAAATTGAGTTTAAATATACATTTTGAACGAGTTAAAAAGCAACCATTGAATAGTAAGTTTTCTGATTTAAATACTAATAAATCATAAAACCAAATATACATAAATTAATGAAACAAATCAATTCTCATCGGAAATTACGAAATATTTTTGCTTACAATCATCATAGTTTAATTTTTGATATTTAAAAATGTTTGAAAATATACATGAGCAGTAAGAGGTGTTAAAATGATTTCCCGAAAAGTGCTTTCGAGAGCAATTTGTATAAATAACAATAAGTTAGCTCTAACTGATGTAGTCTAATACAAACAATTGTCTATAAACAACGCATAACATCATTCGCATATTGTTTGGTTTTGAAGCGTGTTCGAGTTGTGCGTATGTTTGCATTCATATGTGTATATTGTTTCATATCTCTATTTGAGAAGGTCTTCACTCGGGGGCTAACTTGTTACTTGTCACAAATGTATGTGCGCTCCCCTGTGTCCTATCCCCAGGTCCGAGCCAATACCCAAAAGGCAAGCAGCTCTTTAGCTAGTCAGTCATAGAATGATGTCGACAAGCACTTGACACCAACAAGTTACTTGTAGATATTTAATGTTCTCATACATGTAGCAAATGGTGTAAATATGTATTTATTTATGTGTGTGTGTGTGTACACACACCCACTCACACACATACATTTGTAGTCATGCTTAACGCTTATTTCATAGTAAGTAATATATGCGACCTTTTGAGCAAAGCTTAAGGCATTATATAGGGCATACAAGGGCAGGCAAACGCTACGGAACTGCACACAAATGTTGACAACTCACACACACACACACACACACACACAAACACACGCATACAGACAGACAGAGACATATTCAGATAGGTACCCACACTGTGTGTGTGTCTATATTTGTGTGGCTTTTCAGTGTGTGCTTTTAAGCGACACTTTGATATTGATTGTGCCGCTGTAACTTTCCTGTTCCTAATACCCTTTCCACAGCTATGCATAAGCCGTAATATTACCTGAGAGACCTACAGGAAAATATGATTCAGTGTCTAGAATTCTGGATGTTTGGCAGTTACTTATGATAATGAAATTTTGTTAAAGGGCTGACATTCAGAACTATATAGATTTGGAAAATAGAAAGAACTGACTTGCACCAATTAAAGAAAATAGATTTCATATGATATTGTTGGATGAAAACCATATTAACAGAGTCTATAAAGGTATAGACAATTCGAATAGAAGAAATACTTCAGGTAAATGGAAGAATGTAAGAAATTGCCGTTTAAGTAAACATGCAAATGATTAGTTTCTACAACATCTAGACTGACTTTGAATTATTCCAATGCGATTGGCGTTGTGCTTGAATTGTAGCAATTGCTGTGTGTTTCCTGTTCAGTTAGTGTCTGTGTTGTATCAATGTCTTTATATCATCTGCTTGTCAAATGCTTTGGTGGCACGTTTTTTGTTAAGTTTGCTGTGCACTTTGGCATTGCTGTCAACACTGTCAACGCTTGCTTCCGGAGCTTTAGCATTGACCCTGTCTAATAGCAACATACGTTTGTAGGATGTACGAGTCCTGTGTTGTTATTTGCACAGATTGTGCTACTGTTGATTCTTGCATATCTGACAATGACACTGAAATGTTAGCTCTGTTTTCCATACGTTTGTTTATTCATGACAGCCACTGGCGTTGGGGTATAGGGCATGGGGCATGGAGCATGTGGCATGGGGAGTTTTCTCTGGTCTGTTGGACCGTATATGCAATGTGCATTTTAGCATAACTATAAAAAAAAAACTTTTAATCTGATATTCAATGCCGAGTCTAGGGCCTAGAGCGGATGATGTAAGGTTGGCCTTCCTGAATGCTAAACTAAAATTGATTTGTGTGTTTCGAGTCAAATTCAATTATGAGCATCTAAGCGTCCTGTCCTGTCTCTTTCTCTCTCTCTCTCTCTCCACTCTGTTTCACACTCTCTGAATTGACCATTGTATTAGCTCATTCTAAAAATAAATAAAAGTTGAGGCAATTAAGAGCGGACATTCTAGAAACTCTTAAATAAATGACAGCGAAAATGCATTGCTGCTGTCAGTCATACGTTACGTATACTTAATGCCAGCACTTCATCATTAAAAATTCAGCAAGTGTAAATTAAAAAGATGCCATGTAAGCTCCTGTATGCTCCCTCCACATACTTATCTCCGTTGCATGCGTGTGCATTTTTCATATTTTCAATAAGCGCGAAAAGAAGAATAAAAGACGACGTAGAGGTAGAGGAGGTAGAGAGGACTCTCACATCAAATGCTTAATTACATTTGCACCACACGCAGGCAGTGAGTCTTTTTCACATACGATGAGCATCCATCATCGTGGCAGGCCGGGATAATAGTCAGCCGGAAGATGGGGACAGAGGCAGGATGCCAGCCAGGAGTCTAAGCATCCAGTGACGTGGTTGCCTTTCAATTGATATCGCATGTCGTTGTGAGTCTGTTGGGGCTCACAAGCACACATACACATACTACATGCGCATACACAAGCAAGCATTTCCTGCGTGTTTTCAATTTTCAGCACTGCTCAGCCATCTATTTCTATCGTAGGCGCAGCCAGTGTTAGACAACGTGGAAAAGGGTGGAAAAACCTCCCACACTTCCGCTTCAACCGTGCGCGAGTGTGAGTGTCAGTGTGTGTGTTACTCGATAAAACTGTTGGACTTTGCATGCATGCGCTGCTTGCGTTATTTCCTTTCTCCTCCCATTTCCAGCCACCCTCCCTCCGCCCACAAACTCAATGTGTGAGGCTCTTTCTCTGCGCCGACACAGTTAAACTGTCATTGTCATTTAAATGTCTTTTGACTGTTGCTGCTGTCAGCGTTCTTCTTTTTTTTACGTTTGTTATTGTTGTTGCCGCAACTTTTTATAATACACAACACACACACACACACCCACGCACATATTCATAGCATTCAATTGAAAAATATTTCCAACAGTCTCTGCGTGCTTTGTGAAGCCTGTTAAAATTATGGAAAATGCATATAAAGCATATACAGCATACCTGCATAGTATACAGCTTATTTATAACTTTTTAATTAATTCTACAGAACCACGAATACAGAGAGAGAACAATACGAAACTAAAAAAAGGCAATAGAGAGAGAGAGAGAGAGAGAGAGAGAGAAAAATTAAGGGGGATAGAGAAAAGGGTTCATTGAGTATTCTAATATTTAACTACTTCTACGTATACGTAATACTGCTGAAAGGGTAATATCATAATATCATTTCACAATAAAAACCAATTTGACATTCCATTCTGTTTTTAATTGATTTATCTATTTTTGCAACAATTGTGATTAAAGGTCATTGCATTCCATACACATTTTAATTAATTTAGCAACTATAACTACGATTTGTGGTCAGCAAATGATAATTTCAGTCGTAATATGGTCTTCAATATATGTTCGACAATATTGAACGATTTGAAATTCTTAATTAAGATATTTATTTATTATATATATATTATTATTTATTTATATATGATTTTATTTATTTATTATTAAATAATTTAAGTGTAATTTTGATATTAATTACATTTTGTTCATAATTAACTTTATTGTTATTTATCCTATTTAATATTTTCGCTTGAAATATACTTTTATAGACATTGATACATCATTTCATATCAATCAAATAGAAAACATAATATTATATTGAATTGATATAACTATTTTATAATTGTATTTTTATTAATTGAATACTTTTTGTTATATTTGAAAAAATTGTTTGCTTTGTAGGTCATTTAAAAAGTCATTTAGATGAAATGTTATTGATTTTTGCTATTTTTCTGTCCTCTCTCATAGTATATTCAATATATTAATTAGACGACTGTGTTAATTTATTAACTGTTGCATCGACAGGGGATTTTCGATAGCAATTATAAGTATTTTACGATAATTACACAGTTGTTCGAACTATACAGCAATTTGTTTTTGGCTTTGTTTCGACATTATAATTCACTTTAAATGGAAACTCAAACATTAGCGTATACCACATCTGTGCGTTATCGTACATCAGACACATGCATATATATATATATATATATATATGTACAACAATACACAGGAAAGTAAAGTATTCATATAGAACTTCTGTTATTGTATTTGCATTGTATGAGCCCCGAAACTAACTAACTAAACGCCATGTTTGCTGACGTCGACGCGTCGACTACAACCACCATGAGGGCACCACATCAATATTTGTATGGTTGCGCCACATGCTGCGGGTGTACTTTATATATGTATGTGTGTGTGCTGTCGACTGCTGTCGATTTGTGGTATATGGCTTGAGTTGCGGCAACCGTGACGATGTGTCCAATATTAAACTAAAATTCCAACCCTAAACACAACCAACTATTTATGGGTTTTCCTGCTGCAGTTTTTATCGCTGCTGTTGATTTCCTAAAAGCGAAAACTTCACATCGAGCACAGCAGCAACAGATTGCGATTATGGCATATAATACTTACTTGTGGGTTAAGCCAAGTATATGTAAAATGTAATGTTCGTTAGAGTAGATTGTTGACAGCCGTTTACAGTGTGATTAGTACTTTCCGATAAGTTTTATTAAGCTTTCAAGAGAAGTTTCTATATTCTACTTTCGCCCTTTAATGTGATATTCTTGAAGTAGTCTTTTTATATTTAGAATATATATACATATATATATTATATTTATATTTTATATATTTATATTTCTGTATATAAAATATTTGTATAGTTTACATTTATATATACAGAAAGCACCTAATATATATAAATAATGGCTTAAACTTTAAATATCGTCTGATAAAAAGTAATTTGGGTAAATGTTCAGTTGATTATGTATATGCTTTAACTGTAAAAATTCGTAAAGTTATTTTTAACCGCTGACATTTCATTAATTAAATAAAAGTTTTCCTGCTCTTTTCTCATAGAATTGCAATTGACATGCAGCGAATCCAATACAGAATTGGTCAAGTTAATGAAGTTCTTGAAGGTAAAAGTATATAAATAACAAAGACGCAGCAACTGAAAAGTTATACAAGCCAAAAGAAGTAACCGATTCAAGCCATTGGACTGTATGAAATCGCTTTCATTTGTTGAACTTGCATTTGGCAGCTGAGAAACAGAGTGGAAGAGGGAGAGGAGAAAAAAGAAAGGTAGGCAGCTGTAAACTACGCACAGGAAAGGAATTCTCCGTGAACCCGTGTAGTATGTCAAGTGGACGCAGTGCACGCCTACCGCCCACGCCGACGCCCACGCAAAACGCCAACAACAAGCATCGTGTGGCAGTAGGAGAACCGAACAGCAACAACATGATGCAATATAGTAGCAATAGCGCAACAACAGCTAACGGCAGCACAGCATCGGCTGCATCATCGGGTTTGGTAGGCACAACAACAACATCAAGCAACCTTCAGATGGGCATGAACTTGAGCATGGGCAGCATGACTAGTGGTGGCGTTACTGGCTACAACCTTGGCTCCATGTCCACCGGGGTCAGCATATCCACCAGCGATGCGGCAACCGAGAGCATACCTGGGGAAACTATTGATGTTTTGGGTCCCGAACTGGCGGTGGCAACCTCACAGGTGCTCGAAAATCTGTCAGAAAATGAACGAAAGATGATAATTGAGGTGCTAAATCGGGATGAGTCTGTGCGACAACGGGATGCAACCCGAATAATGTGAGTACCCCTTCTCCCCATAATTGCCGCATAACTAGTCTCTAATCACAGATTACTCTGCCTGTGCAATGTGATGCGTCTATGCATTCAAAGTTGTTCCTACAATTCGCTTTACGGCTTTGTTCTAGCTTCTCTGCAAATGTCTACTTCAATTTCAATTTATCCTCCATATTAAAGCTCTCGCTATTTCCGAGCCTAGAACTTGGTATACAGAACGGATGAAGAATTTGATATGACAAAACTAAGCTTCTTTTTTCAATATTATTATAGAATATATACAATTATTATAATTTAATAAAATACGTTTTTATAAGTTGCCTTTGAATTTTATATCATAGCTCAAATAATCATCAATAAATTGTATATAAAATAAGCCTTAAGTATATTTGGTAGAAAATTAAGTCCTTTTTGGTATTTCCGTAGATAAATTCTGTTTAAACGAATAATTATAAGCTGTATATGGAAAGCGATTCAAAATTAGTTTCTTTCTAAATTAAGTATCACAGTCATTATAAGTAAGTTGGATTGGATGATTGTGTTTGCCGTGAAAATGTAATTCTTGAAACAAAACACTTCAGATTGAAAATGCTGATGGTAATGCATTTAGCACGTGTTCTTTTTTATAGACCGCATAAAAGTGATGCCAATGTCTAGTTCTGTGTTCACCACATGCACGTTTCGTGCATTTCCCAAAAACCGCAATTTATGGCCAGAAATTCGCGAGCTGGCAGAGACGTGTATAGATCCAGGTGAACACCAGAGTGCTTGTGGCATTTGGGCGACAAATCACGCACATGGCACACACAGAGTAAACAAAGACCCAGACAAAGTTCCAATTCCAATCCCGATTTCAATCCCTATTCCAGGCAGTTGCTTAGTTGCTTTTGTGGCATTAAATTGTTATGCGCGACATAAAAATTGTTTTCACTTCGCTTAAGCGGCTTTTGTTCAATATGTACCTATGCCACTTGCGACTTAGTTTGCCAACAGCTGCCCCTCTTCCCTGCCTCAGACTCCATTGCTTTCTTTAGACTGTTTAAATTTACAGTTTGGAACTTAATGTTCCTTCCTTTTTCTATTCATGAACAGAAACTTTATATACATTTTATTGTCATTTCTTCTATATTCTACTTGCGTGACAATTAAGGTTGAATGACTGAACTGAACTTTCGGGTTAGATATTGTTCATAATTATTGTACTTACATGAGGCCAATCGATAAACCATAATGCGCTATTGATTTGGGTTACAGAACAGTGATTCCTACCATTGACAGTGTCGACATATAAAGCTAATAACATTCTTTTTGCCCCTTAATTAGATAGGCAATTAGTTTATTTAGTCAGTTAGCAAGGGCTTTTATGGTGCTCCATTACGACAACTTTTTCTTTTTATTCCAAGTTGAATTGGAACTCTTATCAAAATCTCTGATTGATTGTCAGGTGGAAAACTGTTGCACACTTATATAATAATGTTATTTATGATTAAGAAATAATTAGTTTTATCTAAGAAATTATTTTTCTGCCGATTAAATGATTGAGTGAGTGATTGCCAGTCATCGGAGAAGAAAATTCAATTTTTGTATTAACAATTACAAGAAATTTACTTCACAAGTCTATCGAATGGTACAAAATTCACTGTTTGATGAAATTCTGTTTTATTGTTGGCTTTTTATTGTTGTTGCTCAATAATTTATAGCTAGCGATTGAAACTTATTGCTGAACTCATTGAAAATTCACTTAAAATGTTTTTCGACCATTAAATAGAAGTCTGTTTGGTTTTCCATTGACATTTCCACTTACATTGTATAGAGAAGGTGGAAATACAATACAAACATTTAATGCAAGTTAATGCCTTGCTTGGCAGCAAGGTCACCCCGGTTTTTAGTGCCAACTCATAAAGATTTCTATTACACAGCTCTTAGTTCAAATAATGTGCACATAAATCCTTTCCGTTCGTCCTCTGGTGTGGAGGGGGAGGGGGGGGACGTTGATTTACTTAGTTAAAATGTGGCCGCCTTTTGGGCGACTGCTTGCAGTGATTGCTTAATCATGTTGTGTGTCGGAAATGGCGATATTGAAAAGCGCCACTGGAGATGGTGACCAGCTGAGAGAGGTGCCAAACTGTGGGCAGGAAATGATTGCCTTCATCAACGACGTCTCCATTGGGTCACATGTAGCCATAACGACGACGTCGTTGCCAGCGTCAAATTCTGCTCACCAATCTTTAAAAAGAAAATGCCACCCGGCAAATGATGCTTTCATAATGACACTGCCCCCTGATTGGGCGAAAAGAGGGAATAGAGAAGGGAATGTATTATATATATTGACAATATATTGAGTAAAGCGGCAATAATGACACCCGCCCACATATACAAGATGATGGATGAGAACGCTGTTGTTGATGATGACGCCTCCGCCTAGTTTCAATCTCATTCCAATTGGTTTGTGTGGGAACTTTGTATTCCTGTTGCCAGAGTTGCTAGCGGAATCATTAAAATACTTTGGCATTTCATTATCGCTGCAATCATTGCCCTTCTCGCCATTAACATAAAGCTGTCGTTAAGTAAAAGTAATTAATTTTGCAGCCAGTTTATGTCCTTTCGACTTGTAAGCAAGCTGTGTTATTCGTCCTGATTTTCTTACAGCGAAAACAACTTCAACACAAGCAGGCAGTAGTTAAATTTATAGTGTGTAGGAAAACGGGAAGGAATGGAAGGATATTTATATGATCGCTATAAGGACATATGTTGAACTAGAATTACCAAGAGAAAATGTGAGCTCATAAGTTCTTAGAAAGCCGCATAAAACACGCACTTCAATTTGGGAATGCAGTAGTAAAATTCATAATGTTTACAGTCGAAAAGGCTAAAGTCGAACGCAACCGACAGTCTAATACCCTGTACAGGTTTTTATAATAAAAGTATTTTGATAATAAGTACTTCGATTATAATTGAAGCAAGTACATGACAGGTGTTTACAGAATATTCTTTTCAAACTCTCATAGCATAAAACTTTTCCTTATGCGTACATACTCCATAAAAAGCTGAGGGTTACGTCACTTCATTTACGTCGGCACATGTGCTGTCCTCATGAGCGCAACGATTCAATGGAAAAATTACGTTTCTGTATTTCTTTCTTATTTATGAACCGATCTTTATGAAACTTTCTGCGTTGCTTCTATATGATATTCTGCAAGCACCTGTTAAGTTAGAAGTGTCTACGTTGAGAAATGTGGCCATAATTAGTTTTTTTTTTCGATTTGCGTGGGAAGGGGGGAGGTTTCTGAAATTTAAAATAAACTTGATCTGCGTATGGTGGACAGGAACCCTTATGCCAAATTTGATGTCTCCATCTCTTATAGTTGCTGAGATCGACGCGTTCATACAGACGGACAGACGGACAGACAGACAGACGGACATGGCTCAATCGACTCGGCTGTTGATACTGATCAAGAATATATATACTTTATAGGGTCGGAGATGCCTCCTTCTGCCTGTTACATACTTTTGCACAAAGCTAATATATCCCTATACAGGGTATACAAAAAATAATACTTATTAATTTGAAAACTGACATCGTTTATGCACTAGCATATGGTCATTGTGAGATTATACCTTTATTGTTTGTTTCAAATGAAGTACGTAAGTAACATAAATTAATTATATATATAAATTATATATATTATATAGTGGCTTAAGAATAAACTTCTACACGAAACAGATAAGCTTCTAAATCAAGGCTAACTCATCTGTGCTTTAAGTTAGGCTGATAAATTAAAGAAGAAATGTCACGGATTGAGGGACTTGCTCAATGATGATGCCTGCGCACACGCCACACCTTATGAAGTGCTCCATGTAGCCAGGCAACGCAATTAACGTGCTAATCTGCAACATGAAGCAGGCACATAAAGCACATTGTTATATCCCCTGGGTGACGCGTTGCCATTCAAGTAAAAATCTCTACTACTTGAGAGGATTGTCTGTCTGTCTAGCGGTCTGTCTCTGTGTCTGCGTGTCTCTCTGTCTATCTATCAGACTTGAAGTGGTTTGGGTAGGATAGATAGGAAATCTTTATCATCATATTTTTGCCAGCATTTTCCACCGACTGTTGCATGCAACAGAGCGCAGATAGCACTTGCAACAAACTTGAAATGCAAGTAACTTTTATACCGTCTGACTTCTCGTAATGAGCTTGTAACAAACTTAACTCATTTCCGGCCGCATATTCACTGCGTACCTACAGATACTACCCTCCCCCCACCATTCACACTACCTGGTATTTATCAAAGCTCTTCACTAAATTAAATTTAATGGCGTGCCACGTTCGTCTTTCTTTCCGTATGTCTTTCTTTTTGCAAAAGAACTTCATTAACTGTCTGAGTCTATCCTCTTCATCATCTTTTCTGTAACACCGCGTGTCGTTTGATGATGATGCTACTATGTTTCAACTGCGGAGAGACTTGCCACAAACAACAAACAGAACAACAACAACAAGGTGATGCTCCCATTTAGTTAGCTGTTTTCTTAGCCTTACTTTAGTCGAATGCGGCCTTTGCTTTTCTACTTTGCAAATTTCACTTGCTAATGCTTTTGATTACTTTTAATTACAATTTGGCTGCTAGGCTACGCTGTCCAACGGTCGTACACCTAACTTGCCCCTTGTCTGGTCAGATTTCAGTTATGTTCATCAAACTTTTGTGCAGTCAGCTGTTATTTAAGCCGGGCCTTAAAAGCGCGTTGCAATGTTATTTCTCTACAGAGTTTTTGGCCATCATCCAGCTTAATTGGTCGCTTAACGCCCACGATAAACTCATTAGCTGACTTTGCGTTTTTTACTTGCTACACTACATGCCACATTATGCGACTGCCACTGTTTGCTTTTTCCTTTCCTCTTCCTATGAGTCCTTTTTTTGGGTTATTCTCAGGGACTTTAAAACTCAACAGAACACAAATCGCCTGAAAGTATGCAACAGTTTTTTTTTAATATTTACATTTAAAACAATATATCTACAGTTAATTAATGCCACACCTGCCGCACACACACGATTCTTGCCGCCGGCGTCCATAAATATCGTGGTCAGCACACACATAAAGAGAACTTCAACCTCATCAAATTGATTGGCCCAGAGCCCAATGGGCACGAGTTCATTTGGCATTGTTCTGGCCATATGTTGGATGCAATCTGACCAATTATTTGTTGCGCTTTTCAAATATTATTAAACAATTATGCTATTAGCTGACGTTTTGCCATGTCACATGACATTTAATAACCACATTTAAAATACCAAACTCAAAAGAAACCTTTGGGAAAATTCGCAGGCTAAACAATATTAATATAAACAAGAGAATCTCTCGACTTTCGAATACACTACACATCAAATAGAGAGTAGAAAGTGACTAACATTTGAAATTTATGAATTAATTTGTATCATTTATTATTTTTATTTATTAATTTTAAATAGTTGCAAAACGCAGACTTATTAAATTATGTAAACGAATTGGAATTCCAATTGATTCAGTTAGCTTATACTTCGTTACATTAGAAGCATATAATTTGTTTTCCGTTGAAATTATCATAACCACTATAGCTTTAATTTACAATGTAAAGTTTATTATTTGAAAGAAAATAAACTTTTTGGAATATTTTCTTTACTTATATGCATTACATATATATTTATAGTATTTAATAAAAGAACATTCCCTTCTGTTCTTACTGTCAAACGCAATCATATATTCATAAAACCTTACTGCAAGCAGTGTATGAAAAATGAGCTGAAGAATTCACTTTGGGAACTATATTTTTTGCATTTCTTGTGAAAAGAACTTCAGACTTTAGACGAGAACAAGTAGAGGAGTATTAACTACAATGCGACTCGACTTTCTCATAGCTGCATAATTAAAATGATAGCAAGAGGCGACGTCGCGTTCATCGTTCGCGTTCTGTTTAATGATAATGTGAGAAGGGCGCCTCAGGTAACAGGTAACAGGTATCAGAAGCAGCTGAGCGAAGTCAAAGCAGGGCACAAGACGCAAAGATAGATAGAGAGAAAGAGAGAGAGATAGAAAGAGAGAGAGAGATAGACACGTTGAGAGAGCAGCGATCGCTTGCACTCTCTCAATGTTGGTTGACTTTCAACCTGTTGCTTTCAATCGACTGTTGTTTCAATCGACTGGCGCCGTTAAATCTCGGCGATTGACTCAGAGCTCAGTCAACGAACGCGTCTCGAGTTAAGCGGACGTCACTTCGCAGTCTGTCGCTTTCGGATTATTTATGATATATATGTGTGTGTGTGTGTAACAGCGGGTGTGTGTACGCGATGAGATTGCCGGTTTGAGATTTTGTGTATTTCTACCTGTGGCCCGCAAGAAATTATATTGTATATATTTTTGTTGTCGCTTCTTGTTGATATTATTCTCGTTCCCCACTGATATTAAAGATACGAGAACGAAAGACACCTCAAAAAGTATCTGACAGATACCACACACAAACGACTGCGACGCGTAATCTAAGGCATGCAAAGCGGCAGCAGACAACGACGCGATATTAACCTCTAAGCAACGAACACAAACAAAACGAATTGGAAATTGTATTAAGAATTTCAACAAGTGCAAGGCAACAGATAAAACTGTGTAACGATAAAGAAATATTTATATTAAAGCTTGTCAAAAATAATAATAATATTAATAAAATTATTATAAATTCGCAACGAAAGCAACGAAGTTTTATGCTTAACGCCAGATACAAAAGTATCTCCAAGCCAAAAGGTAAAGCACAACAGCTAAAAGATGAACTAGTAGAGCAACAGCAACAACAACAACAACAGTTGCGATTGCTCTACGTGCACAATTGCGCAATTATAATAGTTTCCAGCTTATTTGCCACACATACCTGGCACAAGACGTACTCGCATGTGCAGAACGGAGTATGGATAAAGAATTTCGCTGCCGGGTTATTTTAACGGTTCTGCTGTAAATTTAATTAAGGCAAAAACAGCTGAGTGAAGAGAGGTTGGAAGGGGCGGGCTGCTTGAAAGAGGGAGTGAGGAGATTTCCATTGGCAAACAAAGGCCAATGTCGCGGCTGTAGAAGAACATTGCTGTATCTGTAGCTGTTGGTTGTATCTTCACTTTGTATCTGTATCTGTATCTGTACATTTGTATCTTTTGCTGTTTGCTCGTTAAAAGCGCATTATAAACACAGCTCACGCATTCACAAATGCACCCACTCCACTCCACTCCACACGCAGATCCCTGTGAATTCGAATACCTCTTGTTTTTTTTTTTATATTTAAGTATAGATACATAGGCATATGTATCTGTGTATAGGTTTATATATATACTTTGCGATTGGGCTGTTGTTGTCGTTGCCTGTGTTTGCTTTTTTTGTCGAACTTGGCATGCCATAAGTTCAGCTTAATTCTTATGCCGCACATCGTCGCACGTCTCAAATATTTTGTTTGTCTTGTTGCCTGTGTAAACCTTTCATTGCCAGTTTGCCAGTTTGCCAGTTGCCAAATTGCAGTCGTTAGCCGCAAATGCAGAAAATCACATTTGATACTCTCTCAGTTCGCCATCAACTTGAATGAATTTGCAGTTTGCCGATTCAGTTTGTTACGAGTATTCTCGGTATTGGGCGCAGTACATATGTATAGTATGACTAATCGAACGGTGCGTCAACAACAACAGCAGCAGCAACAGCAACAGCAGTAACAGCAACAGCAACAACAATAACAAATGTATCTGTTCAGTTGAGTATCTTGTAGGTGTGAAATTGTAGGCGGTTCGTTTTGGGCCAATATGTCTCTGACTTTCGTACAAGTTGTTGTCAATGTTGTTCAGCTCTCTGAGAAATTAAGTAGCCCAATGTGCTTTATATACAAATGTACTGGTACTGTATTGCTTTCTGCTTTTCACATTATGTGGCTCAAATTTAATTAGCATGTTGTTGCATACTCGCAACTCTAGACTTTGACTCAAAGCAAGGCAAAGCGACAGCGCCAACAAGGCAGTACATTTTCAATGTACTTTTTACTTGCTTAATGTCCAATGACACAAGCTAAAAATTGAAATTAAACTGTAGACTGAAAGCTGCTTAAAAATGCTGGGTAATTCAATCTAACTAATGCACTTCTTATTATCAACAATCCAGCACTTTTAAAATGTAATTTCAACTTGCCTAACTACTAATGACACCACCTGAATTGTAGTATTCGAATAGTAGATTGTGGCTAGAAACATTTGCCAATTTAATCCATTTTACTTTATACTGAAAACTTCTAACTGTTTGCACAATTTGAATCTAAAAACTATATCTATATACTTAACTAAAAATCACTTTAAGCAAGTATCAACAGAGAAGCACTTTCAAAGTAATTTACTAATAATGTAATGTTCACTTAAAGTCCCTAGAAACTTCAATTTATGCTAAACTTTCATTGCTCTTCTTTATGAAACTTATTTCCTAGGGTTCACATTAAGCAAGTATCATCAGCTCACATATTTTTAATCAAATTAGTAACTTTCGTGCGCTTGAAAGATAAGGCGAAGCGTTAGCTTATCAGATGCACACAGTTTTGTCAACTTAAATATTTATGGTCACAAGATCCAAATATTTGGACATTATGTCATGACAATGTTCATATAAACACTCTGATAAACCGGAGTCTCTACTCATTAGGGGTACTTGGAACGTTTGGAGGCACGAGGCAGGAGTTAGCTTGTCGTCTGTGGAAGTGGAATAAACCATAAGCCACAGAAGCTGTTGCTTTGAATTCGTAGTAAAGTTTTTTGATTGGACGTTGAGTACATTAATCATTCATAAATATTCACACAGCTGGACGTTAACTGTGAACCACGCCCCCTCACAACGCCCAACACCCAATGTCCTACGTTGATGCTGTTTTTTTTTTTTGCTTGGCTTGCACATTTATCATTATCATTTCCCCAGAGTTTTCCTAAGTTCTGAGTTATTTGCTTTTACTCGGACGGTCACTGTTCCTATTTCCGTTAAGTAAATACGAGTATTTCAAGTTCGTTTAGACTTTTTCCGGCCAAATGTGCGTATGCGTAATTTATTATAATTAATGCATAGAATAGTGACAGTTATTGAGTTTAATAACAATATTTTTCACTTCGTTTTAATTTTCTATTTTTTTTTTTTACATTTGCATTTTAATCAAAGACAAAGACAAAGAATACAGCTGCTACATAAAAATATGAAACATTGTTCAAAGATACATTTGGTGGGGTTGGCCTGGACTTTTGGCCAGATGTGTGGCAAGCGATAAAACGACTGTCCGCAAAACTCTAATCAAGCCAAATGCAAATTAGGTTAACTGTAGTTTAACGAGACAGACATCAAAAAGTCACTCTCGAGATAGATGAGATGAACTAAACTGAGATACGGATGACTGATGAAAGCTTCGGAGCGAGTGTGAAAGGTAATAAAGCAAGAGTCCAACCCACTAATGAAGTTGTCGTGAGCGTTAAACGACATTAGTGATGGACAGTGTAGGAAGTGTTTAATGATAATGATGAGCACGTCTCACAACAACATCAACTTGTCTTCACGTGCCAACTGAAGAGGTGGGTGGGCCATCAATTTTTCTTCTCGTTTTTCCCACTGTCATCATTAGTTGTGCATGACATAAGGAAAATATAAAGAAGCTCCTTTTATGCAGAAAATAAAACAGATCAATGGCCTCATTTATTGTTCATTAGCTGTTAAAACTAAACACTCAATATTTATTTGATTAAATTATAAAACAAAGAGTACCTTATTGTATCATTTACTGTTTATTTACTTTCTGTTATTTCCTCACAACCAGAAACTCAATTATGCGCTTTAGAAACATAACATAAACATAAATAAAACTAAATTTGAAATAAATTTTATGAAAATGTTTAAGTCTCAAATTTCGTGTTGAAGTGAGTATAAAACAACACTTAAAAATTTATTGCATATCTGATTTTATTGAAATATAAATATTCAAATTAGACAAATTTATAATATGCTCAGATACATAGCTAATGATTTTTCCTAAATCTTTCATAAACTTTGTATTTTCTTAACAATAATAGAGATGAAATTATAATTTGTTTAATTTTTCCTAAATATGTAGAATTTATGCTAATTTTCTTAAATTGTTTTAAATTAAATTTTATTTTTATATATCTTTGGGTGTCACCTTGTTAATGATTAGCAATTGGTACTTTAATTAAAACTGTGCCACCCAAACTTTCTATTAGTAAAGGGTAAACAAAAAGCCGCATTTAATTAATTGTGTTTGTATCTGAATCGGTTTGATCGTGCAATTATCTCATACACATGCAGCTGTAATTATAGACAAATTAACGAGCTAACTTAGACTTAGACAAAAACCCAAATTGGTCAAATCGTATTAAAAATTGCAATTGAGCGGCAAGCAAACAAAACGTGGCCCCAACTGTTGATGCTGCCGTCAATAGCCCGTCATTAGATTGCTTTGTTGTTGTACTCATTGTGTTAGCTGACAAATTCAATGGCCAAAAGCGTTGGGAAACTCAGTTAAAAATGTGACGGAAAATATCTGTAAACAAGCTTGGCGAGAAAACGAGGCTGATATTAATCAGTTTTGGTTTTGGTTTCTTGGACAGCATAAAATGGCAGCTAGAAGATTGGCTTTGATGGATGAGGGGAGGCAGAAGTGGGGGGGAACGATGATTCAGAAGGCGGTCAACGGAAACGCAGCTTTGAGAATTGCGAATATGTTTGAGATTGCTCTTTTTTATTTATTTTTATTATTATTATTATTTTGCACATGCCGCATAAAAATTCGAACCGATTTCAATCCGAAACTTTAAATAAGTAAGATGTTGATATTATTGTTTGTTGTTTGTTGTTATTGCCATTTGTTCTTTGCTGTTGGTGGCATCAGCTGCTGTCAACTCAAATTCAATTTATTTTTGTTTTTTTTTTTTTTTTTTTTTTGGTCTTCTAAACTGCCAACAGTTCAATAATTTTAGCTGGCAGTGTGCTCGTAAGTTAACAACAAAAACTAACAATTGAATTGAGGTTTATATCCAGAATGGCAGTTAAATATCAATTCGATACGAATGCATAATAATTAAAGACCAATTTGCCGACTCAAGCCATAAACATAGCGCTCGATTGCAACTTAATAACAACACAAATACTCTTACACATACTCTATAATTCGATGAGTATATCAACTGATGCATGTCTACTTTTGTGATTAATAACCGAGTATTCTTTGAGTTCAGTCGAATACCGTGTGTATACGGTCATTCAATAGAACTGCAAAAATTCTTAGACAGTTCTGTCACAATGAAAAGCGTATTCGATAGTCATAAGGCTCTCCTTATTTTTCTATTTTGAAGTAACTTTACTTTATTTATAGCCATTACCAAACTGGTTTCTAGCCTTTCAAGCTGTCCGACGTCAACAAACGCAAACAATAACAACTACACTCAAGTCTAGATACAGAAGAGAGCTTGCGGCAACAGAGTTGAGTATTTTCTACGGTAGCTGCAGTTGGCCATATGCAGTTGGTAGTTGGCTTTTGGCCCCGTTGAGTGTTGGCGTTTGATTTCATCTTTTGATAATTGCTCGCAATTTTCACGCGGCGCCCACGCAATATTTCAGAAAATGAGGCACTTCAAATTAACTTGAATTGACTTGAGTTGAGCATTGGCAGTCTGACTTTATATGGCTTATGCATATTTTCTATTTATAAATGTGAGTTGTATGAGTGTGTGTGTGTGTGTTGTGTGGTGTGTGTTGTGTGGTGTATGTTGTTTGTTGTGTGGTGTGTGTTGTGTAGGTTGATCTTACGTTTGCTGGCCAAGAAAGTTTTTTCTTTTTGTCATTTTATTAACATTTATTTCCCTTCCAATGCTTTGGTTAGGGGCATTAGAATTCAACGTCATGACATTTTCCGTGCCAAGCATATGCGGATGGGAGGCATTTCCTCAGTCCATTTCCCATGCGTTTTTCCATTTCTCAGCTTGGCAGACAACAGTCTTACCTTTCGTGCCTTTTATTGCATTGTTTCTACGCTGTCGATGTTGTTGTTGACTTGTTGCATGTTGCCCTTTTTGGGCCGGCACTGGGTTCCATTGACTTGGCTTAGTTGGGGCTTGGCAAGTCAGTCAGTTTGATGCCCCAATGATTGCTGGCTGAGACACGTTTTCTCTGCCATTCTGGCACTCTGGCCCTGACTGCAATTGTTTCTCAGTTTCAGTTTCTGTTTCTGTTTCTGTTGGTTGCAGTTGGTATTGTTGCATGCTGACCAAAATAAAATTAGCCCAATGATTCAACTTGGTAGCATCATTTGCAATCGAGCACATTTCGTGCTAGGGCAAATCTTATGTTGATAACTAACATTGGTTACCAAACCAAACTCAACTCGCCAAAAGGTGCAGCCTCTAACGGTTTAACTTTCAAGAGCACAAGAAGTTGCAACACAAAAGTTGGCAAAAGCCAAAGCCAAGCCTTTTACCCAAAAGTTGATCTGCTTTTATTATTTTATACCCAAAGTTATGCGCAGAGAAAGTTTATCAAGCCATCAAAAGCATAGTTGCCAAAAATAAAATGAAAGAAAGAAAGATATGAAAGAAGCTTGGCCGAGACATTGTCGACAACATTCTTGGCCAAGTGCGTGTGCGGATCTGTCTGCCTGCCGTTATGAAATTACAACCCAAAAGGGCCAAGGGATGAGCCTGATGAGTGAGGCCAAGAAATAAAATAATTGAAAGTAAAAGTCAACACACAGAGGCCTGCACTTAAGCTACAGCTGTGCAGAGTCACAAAATATTATTATAGACACATTTTCCAGCTGCTGTTGCAACCGGTTTGCTTCGCTTGATACATGAAAACAAAAAAAATATAACTCAAGTAAGAGTTAAGTAAACCTCTTGTATGTATGCGTCAACAGCAGGATCGAAAAATGAGGGTCGACAAACAAAGTAGCAACAGCAAAAGCCTGCAAACCTGCAACGTGCAACGTGCAACCTGCAACCTGCAACGTGCAACATTCATGTTGCCCCTTTGACTCGAGCTTAACATGCTATAAGAGCTGATGATAGAGTATGCTTCTGTTTGTGGCAATGAAATCCTTTTACATTTTGCCCGCAAACAGTTGCAACTTCATAGGGCATCAGTGCATTTTTGTAAAAGAGCTTTTAAAGGTCGTCCACTTAGACAAATGTGGCTTCAGGGCATATTCTGGAATGTCTATCGATTGTGTCGTAGCTTGTGTGCGGCTTGTTGCATTGTTGGCCATAAATTCTAACAAACTCTCTCTCTCTCTCGGTGCTCGCAGTTATAACTGGCAAACGACATAATGTTGACAGAAAATACTTATTATAATAACGAAATAAATGTTAAAGTGCAATTCAAATTTGTTTACATTTCTGAATTACATTTGTTGGAATTTATCAGATTTGTTTTTCTACTCTTTCAAGAATTTGATAAAATTCTTACGAATTTCAACGAAATAATTTTATTTATTACAATTTTGTGTATTAAAATGTTGTGACAGTTTTGTTGTTCTTCTAAATTTCTAAATCTTTAGTTATATATTTCTACACTTGACTAATGTAATGAACTCTAGATGCTTAGAATTGATTTAATATTTTGTTATGTTTATGCTGCACTTTGTTGCATTTTTTCTATCTTTACTTCGCATAAATTTATAGATCTTTAGTTTAAGATCTTTGGACGTCAATTATATTTAGTTATCTGATTGCTAAACGTTTGTTAAGAGCTGCCCTGTCTTCATCATTATCATCGTCTACGTCTTGGCCAGGCTGTTTCAATGCTCTCTGTCTCTTCCTCTGACGCTGGACAGACCATCAGTCAATGTCCAAGACACAGTAGCAGCAGCAGAAGTAACCGCCACTTACTGGCTGTTTGCTGTTGTTGTTGTTGTTGTTGTTGTGGGTCTGTGGTTAAGATAACCTTTCCATTTTATAACTGTCACTTGGCGGTTTTTCCCCTTGCCTCCTCCCTGCGCAATTACGCGCAGAGTTTTTCCAGCTATGCATTTGAAATTGTACGCAATTTCCCAAAAGTGTCAACGCATGTCTAGCTACAATAGTTGTAAAAAATGTTAATTTGTGACTATCGTTGTTGTTATTTGTGTTGCATTCACTTTTTTTTTGTTGTTGTTTGTTTTTCCAAACTAAACATTTGGCTGCAGCTGGCGTCGTTTGGTTTTGCCTCTCGTATTGAACGCAACTGGCATTACATGATACTCATTATTGCACACTTTGACAAACATTGTATGCACACAGAAAATAGAAAACGAATGAGAGAGAAGGAAAGTTGGGATGGTCTCTGGTCTCTGGTCTGGACGGGCTGATGAGACAGCAGAATACGTATTCGAAGTACGTGTATGTGAAAACCCTCGTTGATTTCATTAATTGTTATAATATCCAGCTACTTAGTTGCACGGAAGCTTAGCATTAAGCATTCTACAAGTCATTGCCATTACTTGGATAAATAATTGGACCCACTGTGCAGCGAGATACTACATTGAGAGCCATTTATTACAGTCGTGTAAAAAGTGCAATAAATGATAATTCATTAATTGTTTATAGAAATATTAATTTTTATATTTATTAGTTTTTTTTTTTTTGTATCTTATTATTTTAAAGTTTGCAACCGCAACTCAGATATGATGAGTGTCGCATGCAACGCCCACTTCAATGAGTATATATGTAGAGTATTTTAAATTCTTTACTTGAGCATTTGATTCCCCAGAGCATAAATCGAAGCAATATTGCACTTTGTACTGCATCTTAATATACAGATGATATTTCGATTATTTCTAAGTAAATATATTTGAAAATGCAAAAGTGTGCTGCTTGCAGATGTCCCGCCACTCACACCACCACCTACCACCCACCAACCACCACCCACCACGTGGCTTTCTTGCCAGATTGCATTTCCCAGTAGAGTTCGGTTCAAGAGCAAAGTATCGCTAGCGGCTTAGGTATAATTGAATATCAAGCAATATAAAATTGAAGCAAGAAGAAAGGATACAATTTTGCCCCGCAGTCCGACAAAATACTCACTAACTTGGTCGACATGAGAAACTTTTAACTGCAAGTGACAGGCAAAGTGCAAGGTCTAAGGGCCAGACAAATGTACTTTTATTTACATAAAGAAATTTATATTTGTATCAATATTTTTGCAAAAGTCATGATACAAGTTCAACTATAAGTTCAGCTATAAATAGTTTTAAACTTAGAGCAACTTCGTAATCATATCACGTTTGAGACTCTGTACTGTTTGGGTCGCAGCTGCTTTAAGCATGAATTTAATTAAATTGCGCTTATAAATAATGAGAAAGCAATGCGAGCATAGTGTTTGTCAAATTGAATTACTTAATTGGGCTGTGACCTAAAACCTAAGACCTAACAAACCGGCGCGGAATCGTAGTCACAGTCACATTCCGAGTTGTAGTATATGTGATTCTGGTCGATATCAAAGAGCTTACATGCTTAATCGAATTTAGCAACATTTTCACTCGATATCCATTAGCCGCTGGTAATGGATGATTTTCCAATTACCGGCCTGCCACTTTTTCGTCAAATAAAGCCTTAGCAGGGCCATCGGGGCGTATACGTCATGTCGAGCCAATCGCACGCACATTCGTCATACGGCGCATTGCACACACACGTGTGTGACTGTATATGTGCCTTTGCATATGTGGGTGTGGGTGTGGGTGTGTGTGTGTGTGTGTGTATTTTACGTTTTGCGGCACACAAAATGCAAATTGACGATGATTGCCAGGGATTTTCTTGTGGTTTTGACAAATTGCTCGCTTTCTCTGTTGCCATTGTAAGAGATGCTGCAAGAGTTGCTGCTAAACATCGTTTTGGCATTCCAAATGGTTACTTTTGCCATCATATCTGTGAGCGAGTGTAAGTGTGTGAGTATTGTTGTGGGCGTGGGTGTATACATTTATGACCGTCTGTGGTCTGCTCTTGTTGTGTTACGTCGTTTCTCATTTTGCCCGGCAGCATCAATTTTTAATGGCATGCTTGAAGTACAACGGAAAAAAATGAATTGCACATGCGAATACGAATACGAATAAAAGTACGAATACGAATATGAGTACTGGTACTCGTACTCGTACTCGTACTCGTACTCATACTCGTACGCGTACTCGTACTCTGTGTAGCTGCGGGGGGGCTGCTCTTGTTTTAAGTCAAACCGCATAAGCCAACTGTGTGGCATGTTGCCTGTGGCATCCATCGCAGCGTTTCAAGTTGACGTACTCAACTCGAACAATGCCCACATTACCCGTTGTGTTCGTAGCCGTAATAGTTGGTCGAAGAGCCTCAATTTTTAATGAAACCAGAAGCTTACGCTGTTGTACGGCTCGGACTGCACTGACCTCTGTAATAATTGTCAAAACATTTTAAATTATTTAGTTTTTTCCATTTCAATAGTTTTACAACTGCATGAATGCATGTTCGGATTAAACATTAATACAAATTATTGTTTGAATGTGCCAATTTACCTGTAAAAAATAAATTTACACAATATATCAATATGTTAACTGACACTTAGACAGTTACTGTTGCAGGGGGAAATGCGAGGGCATGGCCTGCGGTCGGCTGCACATAATTTTCCACTTAAATGCAGCTGTTGATTGACACATGGCTGAAATTGAATTATGTTTTTGCTATAAATTTTATGGCCAGCCAAACTGAAGACATAAAACGAAAACGAAAATGGCAATGCGTCTCTTTGCCACAACGAAGTGCCACATGTGTACTGAATTAACGGCAAATGTCAATATATGGTTGTGCCACAATGCTTCCAATAGTTGGCCCACCCACACACACACTAACACACACACACAGACTTCTGCAGTTACATTCTTTTGTTGCCATACGTCAATATGTATTTGCATCAATACTCGTTTCTCTTTAATCTTCTCTCAGCTACTCACTTTTTCTATGTTCTCTAGTGAAGGATATTCCAATAGAAATTGATCATTTCCTAGACAGCTTTGCCCTCTGTCTGTTGCGACGTAATTGAATTACTTGATGTCGTATTGATTTACGAAAGTCTTTGTGTGCTATGTCCTTAGTGCTTGCATTAGCAGTTTGGTTGAAGCCCCAAACAAGCTGACATGTAACATGTAACACATAAATCATAAAAATCCAATGCAAAGGGAAGCCCAATCAATTTGATACTACAGTTATTTAAGCTTTGTCAATAAATAATGACAGTTCAGTTAGCTTCTGCAAAGCACTGTGCATTGATTTATATAGGATTAATCAATAGATCAATAGATTGGTGCACTGACTCAAAGGTCTGAAAACACTATTTTTATTTATATAAGTTAAATTTGTCAAGATTATAATAATAGTTCAAGTTGACAGCTTTTCAAATTAACATTAATTTTCTTAATATAAATATTAATCAGATTATTTAGACAATATTATAGCTCTTCGATACAATCATTATTATTAATTCTTTAAGCTGGATCTATTAGTGTCAGTTACATTAGTTTTGTTTCAATTTTGTTGAAAGCAATTGTTGGCTTATCTGATACGAAATGCAATAGAGGCGTGTGCTCCATCTTGAATTGATCGCTTAAGATAAATTTATAACAAGTTAGGCAAAAGTCAAGCTCAACATTATCGACGGCTAATTTCAATTTGGCCACTTGGTGAGCATGAATAGCATGAAAAGCGTGAAAATTGTGCGCGCAATTGCTGAAAGTGGACTGCGTCATAAATCGTCGTCGGAGCATTACATAATTGAATGGATTGCGGTGGGCCCAGTCACTGTTAGCGTGTCCGCCGACTTCAATTACTTAAAATTCTGAAGTGCAGCTGTAATTGAACATTGTCACGCTTTTTGCCAGAGGAAGTGGCCAACGGGAATGGTTAACTATGGCCAACCAACGGCACTTGGACTTGGATAACTGGCCAAAAATTGAAGGGGGGCAAAAAAAACGAAGTTAAATAAAATTTGTTTGTATGCTGAGCAGTTATGGAACGGCACGGCACGGCGCGCGACAGTGCCGGCCATAAGTCAACAACCTTTTTGGCGGGCCGCCAATTTACGCACGTACAAATTTGTTGTTGGCGTCGTGTAGGCGACATTACTTTACGGCTGCGTATTGAGTGGAGGAGTCAACGGGTATGGGAATAGAGGAGGGTGAAGTGATGGGCAGGGATACACATGCGTGAGTGTCGAATAAGTTGTTTGATTTGTGGTCCATAGGTCATGCAGCACAAGGCAGCTCCAAAGTTGCGACCATTAAGTGCGATTGCATTTTTCTTTATTTCCTGCCACTTTCTATACCCTCTGCCCTATGTGAATTGGCAGCAAAAAGGGTATTCCAACAATCCAGCAATATATGCTCTTTATTTGTATCAATAGTCGAGACACTTAAGCACTATCTGTTCTTCGCCGAAAATAGAAAACGAATAAGAAGAGAAATTTAAAAAATATGGCGTTGAGCTTAGAATGAGATATGCTCTATCTATCTAACTAAAGTTTCAACACGATAGAGCTGTGTTGTGGAAAGACAAGAAGCACTGAGGCTGCTTAGCTTACTGAGTGCCAAGTATGTGTATTTTACTAAGTGCGATTACGTGTTACGGTATCTTAGGTGGGACCACAGGGTATCTCGTAGTCTAGTCTTTCTTACTTGTTTTCTTTTCTTTCTTTTGGCACTCATTTCAATCAGTCAAGCATTTAAAGCTTTGGCTGGCAATGGCCACGCCTTGTCGATTTTTGCACACGCCAAGCATTAATTTATAATTTTACAACATTTTCCAACGCTCTCAGCTGGAAAAAAAAAATGCGAACAAAATGTAACTAGCGACCAAAGTGCTTTACAATTTTTTTGTTGGTCCACTGTGTTGACCGGGTTTTTGCTTTTGGCTAAGCCCTTTAAATGTTTCCATAACTTTTGACTATGTCTGTCAATGGGTTCTTTCTTCTTGGGAACTTTGAATTCCAAAACCCAAGAAACGTTACGTGACTTTCATCTCAATGACACACTCACTTGGCCAGTCCCAGTCCACAAGTAAGTTCTTTGGACATTTGATTTTCAGGACTTTCGATTTGAATATTAACACGCACACACAGAGAGAGAAGGAAAGATAGAGAGAGAGAGAGAGAGAAAGAGTGAGAGTGTGAAGGGGAAGCGGAAAGAGAGATAATGTTCAAGTGACGTTCTTGAGGGCGTTTTTTGCTCAGTTATTTTTTCCTTTAGTTCAAAAAGTGAACAAATTTTCAACTTGAGTTTGCTACTTTTTTATGCTTTCTCCGCTCTCATGTTTCTAGCCTGCGGGAGCTTTGACCAATACACACTTACATATTCCAAAATACATATATATAGGAAAATGCTGTTGGGACATATTTCTTATTAAATATTCAGAGTGTCTTTGTGTGTGTGTGTTTGTGTTTTGAGTGCGTTGCTTACCTGGTATTGATTTTGTTTTAGTTTGCATGTGGGATTTATGAAATATTAATAACATAATATTTCTAGTTACATGTGCTTTTCTCACACATTCAAAATGTCAAAGCCCACACTACAGGCATATAGGAAAATATAGTAATTTCCATTGGGGCTGCTGATTTAATCGAGTATTACCAGAGACTACTTCTCATACTATTGTGTGAAATGATAATTCGATATATTGAAATACTGCATTTCCATACCTGTCTGACATATTAATTCTTGATCAATTTTCAGTGGCCCGCAACAGAAGCATTTCTGATTGATGGCCTAATTTTACTTACCATACCCAACAATATAATAATATATAATAATAATTAATAATATTTAATTTAGTTGGTTGCTCTGCTTTTAATTAAAAATGATTAATAACATTAAAATGATTAACCGGAAAATACAAATGCTTGATTAAAGTTAATAAATTTGTAATTAAAATAATTTGTAATCCACAAATGTCTAGAGAAGACAACATACTGAAATGCAGTTATCAATGTATTTTAAATTTTTATTATAATTTAATTTATACATTTTTAATCAATTCATTTGCGTATTTAATTTAATTCCCATTGTACCAAATATAATTACAGAAATTGTGACTTTTGAAAGCAACTGAAAACAATTTGAGGAACACAGAGAATAATTTGTATCTGTATCTTCTGAATTTAGACTTTGCTTGTTGCACTGTAAACTGACCAGCGAGGAATTGAATTAGGCTCTTTAGATTGCAATTTTCTTTATTGAATTTTCCCTATTTGCTTTGGCCATTAATGTTGGTCAAGAGCTGCTTTCGTTCAATTTGCCTGCTAAGTTTTCCACAATTGACCTGCATTCCCATTGGCCATAAATATTCAAAGTCAACTGTAAACGTTGGCCAATTAAGGCAACAACAAACATAAAAACGAAGCAACAAAACATGATTATTATTTTTGCGAAAAAGGTCGCGCAAAGTCAGGCAAATAAACAAACAGACCAAATCGACAGGCAGACAAACAAACTGTTGAATTGACTAACAAATCAACGGTCAACAATATAACAAACAGCAGCAACAACAACAACAACAACAGCAACAACAATTGCGGCAATCAAGGCGGCAATGACAACGCTGAGAAGCAGTGCAATGTCTATTAACTGTTATTTAGCTGATGCTTAAAATGGCTGCCACACCATTTCCGCTTGTCAATGAGGTTGCCCCACAGCTTACTTGGCCCATGTTGCCATTTGTTGTTCTTGTTGTTTACCGTTGAGCGCACAGTAAAGTAAATGAAAGTACAAATTGACGATTTGTTTGATTTGGCGCTAAGGAAAATCCCTGTTTCAGCCTACAATAAGCTAAGGAAATTGCGGAGGGGGAGGGGTGGTTTCGTTCTGAAGGCACTGGGCGGTAGGCAGACTTTTGTGCTATAATTTAACGCACGAATGGTTTAACTAAGCGCTGTAAAAAAGCCATAACAACAACGGCAACACTTTGAGCACCCCGAAATAAATGGCAACCCTTATAAGCCCTTAACACAAAGTTTTCTTTCCTTTTGAAGCTCGGCCTTATTCAATTTACTTAGCCAGGCTGACCGGTGTCCTCTTGGGAGGGCCAACATTTATTAAGTAATGCAAGTAAATGCTCTACCATTTCTCGAGCTTACATTTGGACAGCATTGTTTTGGTCCAGTCTAGTAAAAGATTTGGCTAGGCCATAAATAATGTTGAGTGCCAACATCAGGTGACAATAAATGACACAATTTTCTTTCCAGTTGTAATTCGGCAATCGTTTTCGTGGCTGTCACAAATGTGAGCTTTTGTGTAACGACCTTGCGGCAGGCAGCATGCGACGCATTTGTTGCCTCTTGTGCCACATTGTGCCATATCGCAGAGCGCGAAGCATCGTGAAGTTGACATGGCCAACATTGTGTCGGCCGCTTTATCTTCTGTTTGTTGTTGTTCAAATTTGATTGCCCACTTTCAGCTGACGGCACGTGAAACGGTGTGCAAATGCGCTCTGATCAACAATTTGTTGTTGTTGTTGTTGTTGTTTTGTTATGATCCCACAAAATTTATGCTCGCCCGTTGAGAGTCAATTTTGTTTTATACTCCACGCACATAAAGTGCGTATAAATTTGCAAATATTACAACTTTAAATTATGCAAAATTCTTGGTTGACTTGCAGATCAATTATGCCCGAATTGAAGTGCGGTTGACTTCGCCAACGCACACCTGGCGTATGCGTGATTTCAGTCCATGCATATCACGCATGAGAATATTCAATTTGTTGAAAATTCAGTTAAATCTGTTAAATCATTTTGCACATAACTACATACATAAATTTATATATATATATATATATATATATTATTAACATAATGCTAAGCTTTTGTCTGACGCCCACACAAGCTTATTATCATCCATTTGCCATTGTGCACATGGCCATTTAAGCTTACAATGGACAACGCCTTATGAGCCATAAGCCAAACTAATAGTTTGAGGACAGCATAAAGTAAATGGCACAACCATTAATTTCCCTCCGGGAGTAAAGTTTTGCATATGAGCCGCAAGGACCTCAAAATGGTATCGTAATTATGCAAATGTCCATGCCGTCCCCAATCTTAATTCCAAACCCAAGCGGAACCGTCATCATCCCCTGCCAACCCCCGGTTATCATTGTCAAATCGCAACTTGATTGTGGCCCAGACAAAGAGATGGCGTAAATGTTTATTTAGGTTAACATAAAATTCATATTTAATTTGATTTAAACTCGATTTTGGTATATCAACACGGAAAATCATTTACTGTTTTGATGACAGCTCAAATGCCGGCAAGAAAACCGACAGAGAAAATTGCATTAACTGTGCGAGCTGTGTAAACATGCACTATACCTCAAAAGGATCGCGTGCACATTTTAAATGAATTAAATCTAATAATACTCGTATTTTGAAGCACAACCAACCACACAACCGCACATAAACATGGCTAACTCGAGTGGTGCATTATTAAAATGTACACCAAAAAATGGTAGGCCATATCCGGTGGACAAATGAGCCAAAGAGCCAACTTTAAATTAAAGTCAACACGACAATATTAGCATGTAATTTTGCCTCTTGCCAAAAAGTTTTCCATTTGATACGGAAGAGTAAAGGGAACCCAATAAACCACAAAATAAAACAACGGAAAATTTGTGCAAACGTCAAACCAAAAATACGCATTTTTAGTTAACATATTTTTTGTCCAACAATGGCCGAAGGACAGTCGTGTGCTGTCCTGTCCTGTGCTTGCCACAGCATCCGGCATTGGGGTAACAACAAATCATATTTATCACGGTAATTATTTATGGTATACTCGTATTCCTTTTGGCCAGCTCTGTAACACTTCAACACCACAACGAAGCCATCATTAAAATCATAAATCTAATGGACGCCAGCTGCTCGACGTCTCGAATTATGGCAGGGGAGCTGACAGACCTCATTTTCCCTTGACACTTTTCTCTGGTGTGAAAATTTAGAAAATATGAAAATTTTCAACATAAAATAAAATAAATCAAGAAGAATTGGCATTCTTTATCTATTCAACAAAGGAGAATTCACAATGCTGGCACTTAAGCTATAGATTATTTTTACAAAAGAACTGTGGCATTAGAGATTGATCGAATAACATATACCCTAAGTCCATAAGTAAGATTGCCTTCAGAGTTTGAAGTGTATGAATATTACCCATTACAATGTGGGATAAAGGGTATACTTAAGCCGATCAGAAATGAAAGTATTATTATAAAAGCAGATTTGCATTTTTTTTTATTCTGATTATCGACAAATGTATTTTCACCCAAGCTTTAGATAAGTCTTACAATATTTTAATACTCTTATCATGCTTAATGCTTAATGCTGTTTATTGAATGTCCTCGACTAAACCATATACCCTAAACTAATCAGGCTGATATGCAGAAAGCCAAATGGAGAAATCTACAACAGTAAAGCTTGCCTGTGTCGACTTCCCGAACATAATACTCTACTTTGTGTTTCTTTTAGTAAAACGTATCCTGGATTAGAATCTTTACGCTGCTGTTGGGCTCCCTCTCCACAGTAACTTAGCGTGTTTTCTACTCGTTGTCGTATTCAAAATGTGTTTTAACAAACCCACGAATTTCAGTTCATGTTGTTTGAATAAAATTGAATTTAAAACCAAGAAAGTAAATGATTTTTAGCTTAAACAAAATGTTTTGTATTTGCTGATTTTACAAATACAACTATATTTAAGTTCAACTAAGCTGAAACTAATCCGCCTGCTGGCAAACATCAAAGAAACAGCGCAAAAAGAAGGCAACAAATTTATGGTTTTGTGTATCAGCTAATGTGGTTGTTGTTGTGGTTGTTGTTGTAGTTGTAGTTGTTGTTGTTGTTGTTGTTTGTGGCTGTGCCAGGTGTTCGGATTGTGCCACAAGTCACACAGTTAGCCGTGTCGAGCAGCTGATTAACATCAGCTTAATTAGTAGGCTTATTTCCATGACCTGTGCTGTTAAACATGCGTTGTGATATTTATTTAGGCCTGTCCTAAACAATTTCATGGTTTTTATCAAAAAAAAAAAAGTACAGAAAAAAAAATACAACAAAGCAGCTGTTGTACAAGTTTTGACCCCGTCTAGTAGAAATTTATGGCCATTTTAGCTTAGCACTTTTTAGCCAATTGTAGTTCTGGGCCTTAATGAGTTATTATGATATTCATATTTAAGCGTCAGGCATCAACATGACGGCAGCTGTGTGGCATGTGGCATGACGTCGGCTTGCCTTGAGCCCAACGCGTTCGCCAGTCCAATAAAACATGCCAAAAGCCCCACAGAATGTAGGAGTTGTGGTTAAACTCATGCAGTCCTAGAAGCATAGGTGTGCCAGGTGTGTGCACAGTTTGTGGCTGCCTTCAACTCTCCGCAACGCCTAGAAGCATGCAACATGCCATATGGGACTGAGAATTGTGGGTGTTCGAGTTGAATTCGGAGTCACGTTGGGTCAGCTTGACTATTTGCCAGCGTTGTTCTACGAGTATTGCTCTTGTTTGCTGATTTTCGTGGCACTAATAAAATATACACGCGCCACATGCTCGAATGCAGATACAAATATAATTAAAAACCGTTGTATGGTGTACTGTGTTGCGTTGTGTTGTGTTGTGTTGCGTTGTGTTGTGTGCTGTCTTTGCATAATTCGCACAGCAACAACTGGAAAATCCTGTTTGGCTTTTTATGCGTGCTGCGTGACTCTTTCACTGATATTTGCCTTATAAATCTGCCACATATCCTGCGTGTGGAGTGTGTAGGGCATGTGTGTATAGGTGTGCTTGTGTGTGTGTGTGTGTGTGTATCACCTCGGTGCTTGCTTTATGGCTTTGCCATTCAGTTACTACAAATTTTAGTTTGGACTGTTGCCATAACTGGATTGCCGCAAATACTGACTTAAAAACTTAAAGTGGTACAGAAATATTGGATTAATCCGGCTAATTCTGAAAGTTTCTTTAATGGACAACTTCCTGCCGCACTTAAACGATTAAATAGTCATTTCTAACGAGCTTCGTTCAGTATTTCTAATTTATTTAATGCAATATTTATTATGGTTCTTAATGTAAAGATTTGATGCTCCTTAATTTAAGATACATATTAAATTCATGCTTTAGTTATTAAGCACATTTAAAGCTGATTAAAGCAAGAGCAATTTACGATCAGCATAAGAGTTGTTTTATAGGCAGATTTATTTAAGAATTTTATTTAAATGCAACTATTCAAACTTACTTCTCGTAATTAAGCTCTCTTTCCTCTAATGAGCTTATTTACGAATTTCTGTATTTTTAAGCCTTTTTATAATATTAAAATTTATATTTATTAACTGTGAAATTTCCAATAATTTTACTATATTAAATAAATAACAAAATAAAATGTGCATAAGTTGGGAAGAGAGAATTCGCCTATCGTAGACATTTGCCCATTAAGGCCATTTAAGTATGCCTCACTCTTCATGAACTCCGCCACCCATTGAGTGAACATTAAATCAAAATTATATGATTATTTTAAGTAGTTTAAATTAGCTTAAGACTTTCATATTAAAATGGCTACTAACCTTGCACATAATAAACCACTTTGCTGGCCTCGACATCAATTAGAATTTCACATAAACTATAACTAAATCATAAACACATATTTTGCTATCAAAAAAAAAAAAAAAAATTATAAATATTCAAAATTAATCAAATTTGCTATTAAAAATGTACTAAATTGACTAACAACAATTTGTGTATTCTTATTTTCTTTGTCTCTTTTCATCAAAAACCACTTTTGTGCTGTTGTTTTTATGCTAACACACTTCCACACCCACACCCACACCCACACCTACACACGCACACGCACACCCACCTGACATGCTTATACTTCTCGCTATTGCTATCTCGCTCGCTCTCACCTCAACCACCGCAACTAAACAACACAAAAATTTGTTTAACATTTTGTAACATGTTTTGTGGATCCTTTAACTAACAATTTTTGAATGCAATAACATGCATGCGTTTGTTCCATCAACTCGTCCTGTTCCCAAAAAAAAAAAATGAATAAACAAACAACCAACACCCCAACAATAACAACAACAACACATGAACAACAAACAGGCTCTTACGTGCGGAATTGTATGCGTTGAGGCGTAAGGTCGTTGGTGGAGCTGGAGCGCAGCCACAGCCAGACGAAGCAACACAACAACAACCACAACAACCAGAACAACAACAATCAAAACAGCATACAATGCAACAGCAACTACAACAACAACTACTACAGAAACAACAACATCAACAACAACAACAACAAGAACAACAGCTTGAACACAAAAACCACAATAATCTACACAACGACTCCAGTCGCCACTGCGCTCGCTGCACCACCGAACTGGGCCGCATCACGAACCGCGGCGCCCCCCTGCCGCGTGTGCAAACTGCGCGTGTGTAAAGCCTGTCGAGTCCATCACGCATTGGATTGGGTGTGCGTGGTGTGTCACAAGCAACTGTAAGTCTTTCTCTCTCTCTCTGTCTCTCTCTGTCTCTCTCTCTCTCTCTCTCTCTCTCTCTCTCTTTCTCTTTTACTATCACTATTATTATCGCACTTAAAATCGCACTGTCATTTGAACATCACACGCACACTAACCACAACTAACTAACTAATCAAAGTACTTTACAAGTAGCTGTTGTCTATATGTATATCTGTATATGTTTTTGTGTATTTCGGTCTACCGCCATTAAATAAATAACTGTGCTTTTCCTTAAGCTTATATGACTATCAGAAGACTTCTGCTTGTTATAATGGCAATGATGATTTTAGTAATAATCGGGCATATTCTTCTTAGTTCACGAATCGCCCAGTTTCCATAGAGAAATTTTATGAAGCCTACGTTGTGGAGCACGTTGCCAATGTAGCCTTAGATAATTGCGTTGATTCTTCATTTGTTGGTTACTCAGAATGTAAAAGGATTCATGATTGACTTTCTCCACAGCATAAAGCACATTTGATCACATGCTGAATACAATTGAAATGCTTCATCCTTACACGCGTAATCAAGTTTCAAGCTAAATACACAATTGATTACAAAATAACAAGAGTTTTCATGTGAACTGGTTGATGACATAGCTAGTGTTATTTTCTAGCTATTGAAATTTGTAAAATAATTTTGTTAAAAGTTCCTTTTAATCCTCGAATGATTGTTGCAGACTCGCAGTTGGAGCTTATCTAGGAATTCTCTTGCCTCTTTGTAATGCAAACTTGGCAATTTTCATTGTTGCAATCTAATATTGTTGTGTTGCTTTGTTTTGTTGTGCAATCAAAACTGTCACCTGATGTGTTCAAAACAGCATTACGATGTATTGCAGATGGGATCATTTGCCGAAAGGGCATCAGATGACCTCAAATGTTGCCAACTGATGCATTGCATATTTCATGAGGCAGCATTTTGAGTGTCGTTTTTTGTTTGTCTTTTGTTGCACATCGAAATTGTTGCCGTCAAATGTTGAATATTTCAAGAGTTTTTCACTTTCATTTCATTCGTTTCGCTGACATTTTGTAATCGCATACGACACTTTTAGCCAGTCTTTGTTGCATGCCACATAACAGGAAAGTGTAAAAGTATTGAAAAACTAAACCACATTTGAAATTCAATTTCCATTGCGTTGCAACTACAGTTGAATGTGGGTTTGTGGTGTTTTTTGTTCCTGCAATTCTAGGAAATCAAATGAGTTTCATTTCTGGGAATTATGTTGATTTCAGCTTACACTGGAAATTTCTGCAAATTTCATCTTTTCGACAATGCCATAGAAATTATTTTTATATTTCATATATTTGTTGACAACCCTATTCGCTCTTTCACTCTCTCTCTCTCTCTCTCTCTCTCCCTCTCTTTCTGTCTGTCTCTCTCTCATAGTTTTTGGAATTTTAGCTGCGATTCTAAGAACATATAATCCCCACCAGAGTGAAGATTAACAAATTCGAAGTTCAAGCATAATGTCAAGGCCAGGCAGTCAAAGCCAGTCAGACGAAGGAGTCTATTTTAATAATCTCAAGTTCAAGTTGGTTGTCCTTTAAGAGGCACTGGTGACAGAACAAACCAAATTGAGAACATTTAGTGATAAGCTATACAAAGAGCAGAGATAACAAAGAAAACTCTGAGTTTGTTTGTATTTGAAAATAAGAAAATAAACTAATTTTACACATACATACAGATCGATGGATGTCTTTGAAATATATTTACTAAATTATATTCATTTAGGAGCTGATTGTAATTCGCTTACTTAACTCCAACTGAACAAATGCTGATTACACATACGCCCTGTTGCATGAGATCAGCATTTGGTAATTGACAAATGTAATGTAGAAATTTTGCTATTGAGGTGTTGAAGCTGAAGCTGAAGCTGTTGTTTGCTGATGATGCTGGCGACCCACACGCTCTGTGAGTTCAGTGTTAATTGCCAAGCCCCGAAATTAGTCGTAACAAAATATAAAAACAAAAGTAAAATGAACAAGGCCAGACCCAGACTCTGGACTAATTAAATGTTGGCCAACGCAACAGCAACAGCAACAACATTAGCAGCAGCAGCAGAAGCAGAATCAGCTGCAGGGTAACTAGTATGTTAATTCGGACTCTTCAGCGTCGGGTGGGTGGCCTTTAGTGCGCTGAGAATTCAGCCAAGACGCATTGGCACTATCGCCCACAGGTGTCAGTCGATGTGACGCCTCCTAACTGGCAGGCAGCTGTCAACACAGGCAACGCTTGCAGCTGCTTGATGCGACTCTCTGCCAGAGACGTCTAAGTCTAAGTTTGAGGCATTCTCAAATATATGAGCACATTGATAGCACTGAAAGCTGATGCTGCTTCTGCTGCTGCTGCTGTGCGCTTGATTGGAATTTTTTCATAAGTCTGAAAACGCCTGACAGTCTCCAAGTCTCTGGCACACAGACTCTCCCTCAACAGAGACGCCTCCATTGAAAACCCAGAGCCAAAAGCCACCCGCCTTGTATAGTTATTACTTCTGCTCTGCTGTGTGTTGGTGTCTTATGTTTGCGTAGTACACTATTCAAGAAGGTATTAACATTTTGTCACGAAACCCATTAGCTATATATATTCCTGGTGCAGTCGACGAACTTAGTTGATATAACACTATACGTCAGTTTTAAAACTATGTTGATGTTTGCTGTATACAACATATCTAGTTATATGAAAAGATTCTACCAAATGGAGTTGGACCTTTAATCGTTCGATATGTACTCCAAATACTTTTGGTAGAATCCTTTCATTTAACTAGATATGTTGGCCAAATTAAATGAACATAATGTTAATTTTTATTAAACCTGTACACAAGTTTTCAAGTGTATCAAGTCTTCGGCTTACCACAGATAACTTTTCTTTCTTGTCTCGTTTAATGTTTGTTTGTTTTTTTTACAAATTTTTACTCTGTTGTTGCTATTATTGTCTGACACTCAGCCAGTCTGCTGTTTGTTGCTGTCACAGGCAGACGTACAATTTAACTTTTTGTGGGGCGCAATGCTAACCGATGTCTTATGGTTTATTAAATGGCAATGGTCTTGTTGTTGCTCTTGCAGGGAGCTACAAGCGGCCAGCGGTGAATGGCTAAAGGAAGCGTATGCGTCCTGCGAAGCTGTCGATCATTTGAGCACCAGCGATGTGCTGAGAAAGAGTATACGACGCTCTTGGACTATATCAAGTGAGTTAGCAACGATTCTTAATTACTTATTTATTATTTCATATTCATCATTATTATAATTTATATAGATCCCGAGGACGATCCCAATAATCCGAATTCGCAGCAACCCGTTGCGGACAATTTGTATCCACAGCAACAGCATTTGATTGAGGCCCAATCTTCGGGCAGCTATCCCACGTTGCATCAGTATCCGTTGCATCAGCAGCTGCATCAGCAGCAGCAGCAGTTGCATCAGGCGCCTCCACAGCCGCGTCAGACGCACATCATCAATTATAATAGCGGCAGTGCCACGCCCATTAGTGGCAGCAAGTGGCATTTAGGGCGTCGTGTATTGCGACAATCAACATTACCCAGCACACTAAATAACGATCCGAATTTGAGTGGCAGTGGTGCTAACTTGGCCAACTACAACTCGGCTAATTTAACGGCGCCAACATCTCCACATCAACTGCAGAAAAGTCCGCTTTATCCGAGCGCCTACAACAGCGACGACATTATACACATGAACACGGCACCAGATTGTGATAACTATACACAGATTCAGATACAGCAGCCACAGTTGGAGGCTCCGGCGACTCCACCAACGCACAGCCATCGATTGCAGGTGCGACGTCAATCAACGCTGCCGGCGAATCCATGTCAACCTCCACCCGGCATTTACATGTCCACCTCACCGAATCGCATTTATAGTCGGTCGCCGGAACGATCGCCGGGCGAACAGCAACGTTATCCTCCCTTTACCAGGCAGACATCATTCCCGGAACCTCCGACAAGCAACTATCATCGCACCAAACTGTTGCCCAGCACCGCCAATCTGCCGGTTCCAAGCGCACAAACTTCGACAGCCATTGCGACAGCACCACCACCACCACTGAACTATGAATCACAGGCCTCCAGCTTGGCCAGCGATGAGATGGACTATACACAGCCCTTTGCCAAGCCACGCATGATGCGTCAGGCTACTTTACCCAACCCAGATCAACATGTCAAGCTGTTGCCCACATCGCCACCAAAACGTCAGACATCCCCACAATTCCGGCGATCGCCAGAGTTCACGCGCCAACAGACGTTGCCCAATCCGGAGGCATTCAACAGCGGCAACACGCTGACCGTGCACCAGACACCGCCCGGCAAATTTATGCCCATCTCGCCGCGCACCAAGCAGAACTTTCTCTTTCCGAGCGTACAAAATCCTCGACAGTTTCTATCGCAGCAAAATGTGCCGACTGTGGGAGCCACAGATCTGGGCAGCGGTGGCAGTGTGGCAAGTGGCGCCGGTGAGCAATACTCCAGTAGTCAGAGTGTCAACATACATCATTCGCGGGATCCGCACTCCAAGATGATCAAGGTGCGTAGTCACAGCAATGAAGAGTACTCCAACAGCAATAAGACCCACGTGGAGAGTCGGCGTCTCTTGCCGGAGATTCCTACCACACAGCGAGCCACAAGTCGTTCTCCTAGTCGACTTGTGAGACAAGACTGCCTCAAAGAGCAGGATCATGGCTCGCGGACGTTTGGCGAGGCCAAACAACAATTCAATCAGTTTCCCGATGTCAGTGAAGAGCTAGAGATTCAACCGGAATGTGTGGATTATTTTGGCAATAGCGTCACGAGTTTCCTGGAGTCGGATGAGGTGCAGTATGAGAAGAACTACAATGCGGGTTTCAGCAGTGAGCCACGCATCATCTACAATGATGGCTCCGATGATCCTGGTTACAAGCAAATTCACCAGAGACCCATCTACAGTGCCGAGAATGTCCTGACCACGGACGGAGGTTATATGGCACCGACTCAACCCAGTTACTACCCGGATATGGGCAACACTGGACTTGCCGTGCACAGTGGAGCAGCCCTCCCGCGTACTCCTCAGATGCACAATCGCATGCGACGTCGACAGTCGCGAGAGCTGCCAATGCCGCAGGAGGATTACTCTCAGCTGACTAATGCCGAGGCAGCTCCAGTTGTTGCACCAAGTGTCTCGAACCTTCCAGAGACCAATGCGGATCGTCGCAAGCCGGAGCAGATGCGATCCGTGTCGGAGGATTCGGGTGCCAAGACAACTCCCAAGCCTGTCACACGACGCTCCTTCTCACATCCGGAAAAGGAATCGACGGTAAGTAATTTGAGTTCCTTTCCCTTAGTGTTAGTGTCTTACACTCGATCACAATTCACATCTGCAGTCTTACTTACTATCCCAACAACTTTTGCTCTTTGCAGCCACAGCCAAAGAAATTGGAAAACACAAAGATCCCGAGTCCACGTCCGCTGGCCGATATACTGGACAAGACCCGCGGAGGCGGCTCAAAGTTGCCGCAAGTACGACGACGCAACAGTCGCGGCGAGGAGGGTAAGTTGGGCTAGCGATTTCTAGTAGCTGTAGTTGCTTTTTGCACCCAAGCAGCAGTAGAAACCCGTAGCTAATAGATAAATAGTTGTAGTTAGTTGCAAACACCCGAGTTATTAAAATTTGGCACCTCCTCCTCCTCCCCTCGTTCCCCGAAAACATTAACGTTGATATACAGGTAGAGTACCACAGCATCACTACTCCTTCCATGAACTGCTTAAGCACCAGAACTCTGATTTATCCAATCGCTTGAAAAAAACGCCACTTCCCGTTAACACAGTCCCCGCAGGCAATGAGAATGAGGCGGGCTCTGAACAAACCAGCGACAAATCCCCCAAGTCCTCGGACAAAGGCAGCGACAACAATGAAACCAATGACACTGGAGGCGCCACACCGGTAAGCTCTCCCCCATTATCCAGCCGGTTCATGCCACAACTGATGTTTTGATGTTTAGGGTGCCGCTCATACTAGCACATTGGGGGAACAGGAGCTACAGAATGCAGTCGAAGCTGCGGCTGTGGTCTTCAAGAAGGTTGTACTCCAGCGACGCAAGGAGAAGGAAAAGGCAGCCGAGGAAGGTGAGTGCTAATTGCCATCTTCAACTACCAACCTACCACCTAAGTGTATCTTGTATCTATATCTATATGTATCTAAGTTTGTGTGTCGTTTGTCGGTGTTGGGGCATAATTACTTGTGGTGACGGTGACCTCTATCTAACCAGACCCTTGCCGCAGGGTTTCGCTTTTTCTCTAATTTCGTACAAAATTAATTAGACCTCAGGTTGTAGGGCGGCATCCCTACCACGCTACAGCTGAAGTGGGTCATCATTCCCCTTTTTTTTTGCTGGCCATTCAGGCTCTAAGTACATTCAATTTTGTTAAAGCCAAGTTCTTTTAAAGCTTTAAAATCAAGCTTCGCATCCTTTTCGTTAACAATTCTTCAATGATTTCAGAAAAAATCAATACTCGCTTATTGCTAAGGGAATTTTTGATAGTTGATGCGGTTTGCGATTAATTTCAATTGAAATATTTCGAAATTCGATGCAGAATTGAAGATTTAAAAGCGCTTTAAGGCGATTCAATAACTGAATTAATCGCTGTAAAGTTTAAACGATCATAAGAGTAATAATCATGGAACAATTTATAGAAGCGTGGTTCGACTAATACTTAACTATTCCAACTATATATGTTCCATCTAATCGACGTCCTGTTCAGGACCCTTTTGCAACCTTTGTAGTTAGTTATGAGAAATCTCAATAACAACAGTTGAAACACTTTTGTGCTCGTTGAAATTTGTACATTAACGAACAAATCGCCCACATGCGTCTCCTTCCCACAATAGAAACATTATTCCTCCGGGCTGTGCTTTGTTATTTTTTCATTTTATCTCATGTTGCTGCCTGCTTGTGTGCGATTGTCTGGAACTGCGAATACAAAACCCAAATCCATTCAAAACTGCAACCATGTTCTGCCCACGCTTAAAGCTTACGGGGGCTGACTGTCAAAACTCTAACGTTAATCTTAGTGAGTGTGTGTGTGTGTGTTTGTTTGCGTGGGTGTATGCGTGTGTGTGTGTGTGTATGTGTGTGTGCTCTGCTTTCTGTTTGATACGCCTTAAAGTGCTGCGTGAGAAAGCAATTTTCCAATCGAGTCAAACGTGAGCCTTGCCCAAATGTTTGCAGAGTCATAGATGAAGGGGAAGCCATAGGGGAATGAGGATGCCTGCGGCTTGTGCAATGCTTGCATACATTTCCCCGTGTTGTTTGTGCAAACAAAGTGAATATATCGGATAACAGACGAGCAACTATCAGATTTGTCGACTCTGGTTCTGTGAAAGACCTTAAAAGCTGCATAGAAAATCTTTAATAACTATATTTCCGCAATTGAAAGTAAAAGCTGAAAATATGCAGTCAATCTAAGATGGGAAACAGAAGTATTAAGCTCTGCAAAAATTCAAAAATTACATTAGGTGTATGCAAAGAATGAAATGCGATCCAAAAGCTATCTCAAGTATAGTACTACAAGCCTACTAATGACTAACCATATAAACATGTACAAATCAAATATATTTTCTTCTCAGTTTAAAAAATATCCTTAACTGCAAATGGTTAACGGTTAACCTATTGCAATTTAACTAACAACTAGTTTATAACTTTATTAACTTTCCACTCAACAAACATGCAGCTGAGTTTGTTCTGTTGCAATCTTTTTAGTTCGCGCCTCAAAGTATGCTACACTTTGTGGCGCTCTCTAAATTTATGAAAACATCTGATAAGCTAAGCATAAAACTAGAAATACCCTCTAGCTAAGTCAGTTATACTTCTTAACATAATATATAGAAAATAAAGAAAATTACACACTTAAATTTCTAAAATGTTTTAAATTTTCAAAACATTCTAAGTGAAGTTATTATCATTTAATTAAAATTTTACTAAAACAATTTTCGTAAATACAAACTGCTGATTTTAAGCTATGTTAATTTGACCAGTCACCAGTCGGGTCAAAGAGTTATTTATATGCATAGACATTATATCGGATATTCAAATAAATTGCTATTTACAACCACTTCTTAATACAATTCAACTAAATGTATTTAAAACAATAAGATCAATTTTTAATTATGCTGCTTAATATCAACCGTTTTTCTTAAGCAATTGACAATTATTTCACCGAGACGTCAACAAACTTAAACTCTTATAAATACAAAGATTATCCTTTTGTTAAAAAGATAAGCCCTAATACTCTTTATAGCATCATGAACAAATTGCAGTAAAGTTGCGTTAAAGCTCCAAGTAATTTATTCACGTTTCACGGCCTGCAGACAAGACTTGATTTATTGAAATTATTTCAGATGTTTGATTTATTTAGATCTATTGAAATACAATAGCTTCCGGCAGAACTGAAATTATTAAAGACTGAACATATTCATAAGCCCAAAGCACTTACTAGCCCAGTTTTAAAGCTAGTGCAGCTGTTGATAATTGCGAAGTGTTTAGAATCCTTTGTAAAAATCCATATGTCTTGCAATATAATCAAATATTTGTTACAAATATTGGAAATCACAAAATTTGATGAAAAACAGGCAAGAAGAGCTCTTACTAACAATCTTTTCCTAGTGCTAATAAGGGAAAACTTAAATTAATAATAAGTAATATTTTTCAAGAGGAAAGTTGAATGAATTCAAATGGATTTTGGGTTTTTGTTATCGTCATTAACATGTGTCTAATTCTAATTTTGTAATTCAACGTTCTAATATTACGTAACGAAACCTCGCTTAACACACTGTAAACACAATTTTCCATCCACTAAACATGGCCAAGAGCTGACGCTACATTAACCACCCTGCCATTAACCAAGCTAAGTGTAAAACCACTATTTCACCAGTAATAAACCAGTATCTTTCATTAATATTCCGTGGTGTTGGTCAACGTAAAGCCGATTGCGAGCAGAGAAACAAAAAAAAAAATAGTCTACAACGAAACCCACCCTATTAAATTGCAGCCTCGCAGGTGGCAGCTGACGCTTCCGGTGACAGCAACGTCGATGTCATGGAAACCTCGTCGTCATCGGAGTTGGAGTTCAGGTGCAGCACAATATCGGGGCCGGGTCAGTCGCAGTACAGTGTCGAAGCGGATGAGTTTAAGTTGGTTTTTCTAAACTCGGACTCCTCGTCGTCATGCAAAGAAGAAGAGGAGGAAGAGGAAGAGGACGGCAATGATACGGATACCGCGTCCAGTTCCTCATGCTCCACACATCAATGTCACAGCATTGTGAGCAACGTGGAGGATTGTGATTGGGATTACTTTGAGCCCTCGATGATTGCTGCCACAACAACAACGACCACAACCATGATTGCCATGACACCAACACCGCCACCTCGCTTCCGTCGCAAATCCAGCGACAGTGACTCCCCATTGTTGCAACGCCGCCATCAACTGCGCAGCTACTGCTCCAAGATACGTGAAAGCGACACGGGAACCGATGAGGAACTGCACATGCATGCCGAGAGCAGCTCCCAGACTAGCTCCGATCAGAACCAGACGCCGCCGGCACCAACTGTGCCCCTCAGCATGAAGGCGCGCATTAAGACACGCTTTCTGAAGAGTCATCATCATTACCAGCATCATCATTACCACACACCGAGTCGCTGCAACTGCAACAGTTCCTCAAATGCAGCTCAACCTCAATATGTGCCCATTCCTGTGCCTGTGCCCATTCCCGTGCCCCTTGCCGCCTATCATAACTGGCAACTGGATCATCCGGGAGCGCCGCTACTCGAGCAGGATGAACACTTGGCCGCCTCGTTGCAACAATTGTGGCAGGCAGCAGCGGCGGTTTCAGCAACGCCTAATTCGCCGCAGCAACAGCAGCAGGCAGCAGCCGCCGCGGCCGCCGCCGCTGCAATGGTTGCCTATTCACAGCAATTCGCCGCGGCCAGCAACATGTTTGACGCAACACCGCCGGCAACAACAAAAAGCTATCAGCAATTACCAACAACAACAACTAGCCGACTTGGCGGAGGTTTTAAGTCCTCGGCACCGGAGCTAAGCGCCTCGTTGGGCTCACTGATGACGCAGTCGCTGTGCTCCACTGCCTCCACGTCTTCATCAACAACGTCCGGCTACAACACAGCGGGTCGTAGCCTGGAAACTTTAGCCGGCTGTCTGTGTCTCGCACAACAGCAGCAACAGAAACAACAGCAGCAACAACAACAACAACAACAACTACTGGCCAGTCAAATAGCTGGCAATGGTTTCAAGCCAGCTCCAACAAGTTTCGGTTTAGTAGCGTCGCACACGCCGTCGTGTGAGCAACAACAAACGCGTCTCTCCGTCGCTGTCGATGTTGACGTTGCTGCTGACGTCGCCGCAACGCCCACAACACTAAGATTGTGTAATGCGAGTGATAAAAGCAACTGCGACTGCGACTGCGACAACAACGACGACAATAGTGTTAAATTTAGCGCACATGTTGCTGCGGTGACTGATAAAATCGAGGCAGCAACATTGACGGCACAGCTGCCAAATAAATGCCAAAAACTATGCGAAGCTGTGCAAAACATAAAACAACTAACAGCAGCACCAACTACAACAACAGCAACTGCGGCAGGCAGAAAAACGCAAACAGAAAATACAGAAACAGAAAGACAAACCTACCTGGCGAGTAACGACAACAACAACAACAACAACGACAGCGACAGCGACAACGACGAAGCAGTGGAAACAGCAAACGAAACAAATATACATAAAAATCAAGTACCAGCAACAAGAGCTACAACAACAGAAGCAACAGCAACAACAACTGCGGCTGCTCCTGCGGTAATAACTCGTTTTCAAGTTGCAGTCGAAAATGTTGAGATTGTTGCCGCCGTTGCGCCTAGAGAGCAACAACAACAACAACAACAACAGGAACACCAAGAACAACAACAACAACAGCATCAACATTGCCAGCTAGAGTCACCGAAGTTTGCAAAGAATTTTAGCAGCTCCTTCAATAAAGCAACAGCAATGTCTGCAAACGACACAACTGAGGGGAGTGTGGAAGCTGCTGCATTTGGTTATTTGCTTAGCGAAAGCTATGCGGCCAACAACAGCAGCAACAGCAATAGCAACAGCAACAGCAGCAACAACAACAGTGAAGATGAACGTGGCCCACGCAAGTTGGTGGAACGCAGCTATGATGTTGCCCTGGCCATGCAAGCTGAAGATCTTGAGGAGGTGGAGGCGCCACTACCAATTGCCATGCAAATGGTGCACCACAGCACCACCGACGGCAGTAGCAGCAGCAGCAGCGATTCCAGCAGCAACAGCAGCTCCAGCTCGGAGTCTTGTGATTCGGATGATACCGGCACTGTTGCTGATCGTCGCCCCAAACGTAGGCGCTTCAATAAGGTGTTCATTGTGAATCGTCAGGCAGGGCAGGCGGCGAGAATAAGACGCAGTTCATCTACTGAAGGTGATTCATTGTCATCATCGGATGCAAATCTCGAAGATTCTTCGGATAATGATACAGATACCGAGCGCACTGATTGCGGCATTGTGCTAAACTATGTGAAGGTATTGGGAGATGAGACAGAGCAACAACAACAGCAACTGTTGGCAGCTGCACGTGATGCCAGCGACGCCGATGCCGATGCCGACGACGATGATGATGATGAAAGTGAACGCCGCATTGCCAACTCAAGCGATGAGCTTGCCAACTGCATTGTAGTTGTAGGCGGTCGCACTGACGATGATGCCAATGCTGGCGGCGTTGTGCTGCATGGCATGCGTGCGTTGCCAGACTTTGTCGAGGAGGAGCAGGTGGAGCAGGAGGAGCAACAATCAGAGCGCTGCATTGAGCAGCCGTCATCATTGGAAATGAGCTCTGTCCTGGCAGCTTGTGATGAATTGCATAGTATTTCCAACGATGTGAATCGTCTGTTGGCTCTGCACAAGCAAAATTCACAGTTGGAGCTTAAATTGCAGCGACTGCGACGCGGCGTAGCCGAAATCAATGAGGATCATCTGCTGTCCGGCACTGCTGCGGCTGCCACCCAACCGGAGAAGCCAAGTGAATGCAATAGTGACCAGGTGTGGGCAGCTGCATGTCTAGGTAATGCACAGGAGGCAACCCTCGTGCTATCCGGTTGCCATTTCCAATCCCATTCCAAGAAAAGCGTAAATATAAATTCTAATGACGAAAGCGAAGCAGCGAAACAAAGCGCAAACAGTGCTGAGGGTAAACATGTAAACGAAGAAGCAGCAGCAGAGGAAGAAGAAGAAGCAGCGGCAGCGACTCTTGGTTTTTCATGCGAGCAGCGGCAGCAGGTAAAAGCAAACCCCGATAATAAAGTGGAAGTCATGCAAACAACAACAATGCCAGCAACTAACATAGAAGAGCGAACAGCTGTGCAAACGCGGGCAGTAGCAGTGGAACCAGGGAAGGAGGGAGTTATGACGGGCGGCGAAGAGATACTCAGCGAAGCATGCAAAATAAACGACGATTTGTTGGACCCTGACTACTCGTCGCACTCTCACTCTCTTACACGCACAGCAATAGCGAGTAAAGCACCTGAAAGACAACAACAACTGCAGCAGCGTCGCGAGCAGCAGGTAGCTGTAAAAACGACGAGAACGACAGATGGTGAGCAAATGAGCACATTGCGCTCGCGCTCTCTGCTACCTGTTGCTCTTGAAGCCGATTGCGCAGCCGAAGTGAAGTCGCGGTCGGCATTGGTATGGGAAACGGCAGCGGAGTCAGTCGAAAATGAAATGTTAAACGGTGCGGTTGAAGAGCCAAACGCGCGCCTAACGTTGTACACAAACAACAACAACAACAATAATACTAATAATAATAATAGCAGTAGTAACAGCAACAACGATGGCCATAATGACGGCGATTTCGCAGCACAAAAGACAAAAAGCAAAAGCAATACAAGCAACAGCGGGAGCGGCGCTGTTTTTGTTGTTGGCCAACAAAGTAGCAGCAACTATGACGTAGTGAATGTTAATGTGAATGTGAATGAAGCATCGACATCGTCGTCGTCGTCGTCGCGTGTGCTTGAAAGTTGTGAAAACGACTACGACAAAATATTTGGCAGTCACCAAGAACTGCAAAGCAGCAAGGCAACAACAGCAACAGAAACGAATACAACAACAAACACAATATCAGCAGCAACGACACCAACAACAGCAGCAACAACATCGATTGCTGCAGTCAAGAATTCACTTTCAGCCAAATATCGCAGTTTAGTGATGATTACAAAAGACAACGAAAGCCCAACAACAACAACAACATCGGCAACAACGAGTAACGACAACGATTATGAAATGCCAGTAACGATTGGCAAGAGTATCAACAGCAGCAACAATAACAACAAAAACATCTTTGGCCAGAACTTTGGCAATGAGTCACTCGCCATCGATTTGCGAGTCGGACATGGCCAAGAGCTGATTACAGTGACGCCAACACCAAGTGAACGTGAGATGTCGCGTGATTCCTACAGCGTCGACTCCCTCAATGAATCCTCTTCCAATCCCAAGCTTAGTCTGGATGATGGACTCGCCGATGATGATTCCTGGGTGGAAGAGCTAAGTCAACGTGGCGATATCGATGATGAGGAGGACAATTTGAGCAATGCAACAACGACACCAACGGCTACAGATTCCGAGGATGCTGAAGGGGATGGAGAATTGGGTGGAAGGATCATGTACTTAGATCGGGAGGAGGAGCTGCGTGGTTATAACCGCTCAGCGATTGACTTCACCCTACACACCATTGTCGAGGAGAGTTGTGAGGAAAGCGAGGTGGCTTCAATGAGAGCGGACAACGAGATGGAACAGGAGGAGGAGGATTTGGCCGAGCGGAGACGTCAACGCACACTTCAACATCATCATCGACTCAGTGCCTCCGAGTTGGAGAAGTATTTCTTCTTTGGCCTGGGTGATGGCAAAGTGATGAGCTCCATTGACACACGAGGCGATGATACCGCCTCCGAGGTGAGTTCCGAGTGTTCTGAAAGTGTTGACTCCTTGCCACATGAGGATCAGTTGCTGGATGGCGCACACTCGGCAGCAGATTTGGCCTCATCTCGTCTGGAGAAGTATTTCCTCTCGGGATTCATGGGTTTCAGCGGCGGCGACAAGCAAGCGGACAGCGATGAGAGTGGAGGAAGCGTGGGCAGTGACAGCGAGGGACATCCCAGTCCAAGTCAACGACGCAAGCGTCTTGTCAGAGCGCGAGGCACGCCACGTAGTCACAACTCTTCCTTGGATAACCTGCTATTGCCTGAAGCGGATCCACTTGACTCTACCACGACAGCAACTGTAGCAGCAGAGGATACATCAGAGTCGGAGGCGGGCTGCGATGATACCGTCATCCAGGTGATCACGTCAGCTGATCGCGCCTCCGACGGCAGCTCCTCGGATACGATCAAACGTAAGAAGCAACTGAGGAAACGTCACGATTCCCTCGATGAAAAGAAACTGCACGATGCATCAGATGTGACAACAGCTGGCGGGGCATCCACAGAGCCTGCGGCGCTGGGCACAGCGCAGGCCAAGAAGCAGCAGCATCACAGTCGGGACAGCGGCTTCGTGGGAAGCAATGATGATCTACTAAAGTCACCCGACTGTGAACCGAGCAAGTCTCCAACTCTAGCTCTTGGCCAGATCAACGAAGATCGTGAACCGTTGGCAACAACTTCATCCCACAGCTTACCCAAGTTGGAGCTGCCCAGCACAAGTGGAGAAGGAGCTGCATCAGCACGCCGTCTGGCCATGACAGTGACGTCACCGAATGTCACCACCAGTTCAAATCTGGTGCGTAAGGATAGCTTCAACAATTGGAGCTCCGACGAGGAGACTAACCTGATGATGAGCAAAATGCGACAATTCTTCAAGACGTTGATCGTGGCCACTGCGAATGCCCAACAGAGTCAGAGTCAAAATCAAACCCTTAATCCCAGCCAGAATCCTGCCCAGAATCAGAGTCAGAATAGCGCTGGCAGCACGCCCAGCTCGGTGAGAAGATTAGCCTGCAAAGCGGGCAAATCTCGTCCAGCTCAGTTGGCCTACTTTGAGAATGAGCTGACACGCTTGATGAAAACCGTTCCGGGCATCAACGACGATCAGGTGCGGGAGATTGTGGAGTATTTGAGCAGCGAGGATACCTGGTCGGATTCATATGATTCCTCGGATTATACCAGCTCCGATTTGGAGGGTTCCGAGCACAAGGGACAACTGAAAGCACAAATCTCAGCCAGCTGCCAGCAGATCATCAACAAGTTCGAGGTGGATGAGGAGGGAGTTCGTGGAGACGGTGGACTGTTGGATGAGGCACATGCTCTCAATGGGGACACGGCATTTGTTTACCAGAAGCTGGTGGCATCCTTCAGCAAGGTTGCAGCGGGAGAGGTAGCCGAAGCAGAGGTGCAGACAACTCCTAATCAGCCAGATGAGGATCGGCTATCTACGAGCAGCACGGAGCAACGTTCTCCTCAGTTGTTTGCCAAGGTTATGCAACACATAGGCACACGGCTGGTGGCGTTGATGCACGAGGTGAGCAGTGGCAATGAGACGCCGACATCAACGCGCCACGTTAATCGACGAGTTCAGGCAAAGATCTCGGCCACCACAACCGAAGATGAGGAGGATGAAGTGGAGCAGCAGCTGCAGTTGAAGGCGTTGCCACTGAAGCAACTGAAACTTCGAAGTCGTTCACATGATTTACTCTTGGACGGCTCAACGCCACAGAGTCATCTGCACAGCCAGTTGCATGCCTCAAATGGCGCCCACCAGCAGGCAACAGCTGGAACAGCAGCAGGAGGTGGAGACAATCAGGGGGAGGAATGCGGCGTGGCAAGCGATTATGAACGCTTCTCGTGGCGCGGCAGTTTTGAATCGGCATTACTGGCTAATGGCGATTCCAGAACGAGGCTCAGCCAGCTGAGCCAACTAGACAGGGACAACTCCTCGTCTGCGTCCGCTTTGGCTGTAGCAAAGCGTCGATCGGCAGGCGACTTGTTGTTCAGCCAGCATCAGCAGAGTCTCAGCCGCGAGCAATTGGATCGAGTTCGCTCTTGTGGCAGCATTGGCGGCGGCGATGTCCATCACCATCAGTTGGAGTCATCACCAGCGAAACCATGGCTCTCCTCCGCCAGCTCCTGCGCTGATTCGGCCAAGGATGTGCGACGCTCCAGTGTTCCCGATGCCATCTACGAAACGGACTCCAGCGACGAAGGCACCTCCTCGCAGTTCAACGTCAATCGCTCCACATTGCCACGCAGTCTAACGGGCAGTGGGCAAGTGGCAAGCACAAATTCCCTGCCACGTCTGCCCACCAGTTCGGTGGCATCAGTTGGCGCCTCCTTCACGAGCACTCCGATTACCAAGTCACAGAGCGCCCTCAATTACACGCCCTCCTCAACGGGCAGCGCCAAGAGTGCGCGTTATCGTTCGCCCGGTTTAGCGGCACGTGCAGCTGCCGCCAGTGGCAATAACAGTGGCTCGGGCATTGTGGGTGGTGCAACCAACTCCACTGGTAGCGGTGGCAAAAAACTCGGCGGAGGTTTGCAACAATTCCTCTACTCCAAGAGAGATGCACGCAAACGTTTAAATATGTCAGCGGGTGAGTTAATTAGCGCGCGAAGCTATCTCAAAGATGTACACCTATACACACACAAACACACACACACATACACTCATACTCAGAGGTCGTCCCTAGGTCACATACATAGTTGCGGCATCTAAGCTGCTTACTTTTGCGATTATCGCAGCTGTATTCTTGGGAATGTCATTCCAAAAGGATTTCAGCTTTGAGCCTGGACAGACTCATGCTGATTAAATCAAATGAATGCAGAATTCATTTCGATAAAACATAATTTATATACATAGATAGCTTAATTAAATTGCTTTCAATTCAGATCATTATGATTATAGCAGCTGTTGCCCTGGAAATGTCACTCCAAGAGGATTTCTGCTTGCACCCCAAACAGACTTCGTTTTCTAGGTCTGATCGATTAAATTTATAATTTTAAGGCTGTTAGCATTCTCATTCATCATTCTCCCAATGATTGCAATCTGTAATCTATCGTATAATATTTTAGATTGAATGCAGAATGTAATATACAATTTGGCTGATACCCTGTAATCGATTAACAAGATGAATCGAGCACAATTCGATTACTGTTTATTATTCATTTATTCAGCAAATTATATTAAATTTTTGCGAAATGAATTCTTAGCCGCGAATACCCCATAGTTAATACCCTGCAAACTAATTCTGTTGTGCCACTTTTCTCTGGTCTAGGCCTCTATTTGCAAAGCCATTCGTCACACACGTGTTCCCTTTAAGTTATTTACTATATCTGTCTGTCTCTCTCTCTCCCTCTCTGTGTCTCTCTCCCTCTGCTGGCATATCTCAAAAATTCTTTGGGTGTCTGGGTAAGCCCGTTGGGGCTTTTTGTCCGAAATAAACTCAATCAAGGTCAATTAACTGTATCCATATTAAGCGTTATGCTCGTTGCCAGCTTCTTGCTTCAAGTTAAAGCGATTTTCGCAAAAGCGCCAACTGTTGATGGCAGTTTCCGCTTTGCGGGGGCGTCAATTGTTATTCATCATATTGTTGTTATTGTTGCTGTTGTTGTTTACCTATTTATTAGTTGGCCAAAAAGCTGTTTAGCAGCTTGGTCAATGAAACTCGAACTCTGGCTCATACTCGAACCTTGTGATAGACACAGACGGGCTTTGAACTTTGTTTCCATTGTATCAAACTAGGGATGGGTGCGTGAGTCAAAGGAGGATGGCTGAATGGGTGTGGGAGAAGGTTCGGTAAGACAATACTCCTGTATAATTATGGGAAGATCTGTGTTCATGTAAATGAGTTCAGAGCAAGTCCATGAATGATGGGAGCCACTAAATTCTGCAAACTTCATTAAGTTTATTTAAAGCAATTCAGTTTAATTGAATGCCAGACAAATACAATTTCGGAGAGTTGTTAAAAAGGTATAAGCATTTAAAATGGCAATAAGTTGAGGTGATGCACTAATTGATACCCTTTTGAAATTGTAACTTCAAAACTGTAACAATATTTGGAAATTTGTAAAAACAGCAAAGTTATTTTTAGAGGAGTTAAGTGATATATGATATATCAATCATAATTAAATAAAAAGAAAGCAAATGTTTAACAAATATTTGTGATGTTATAATCACATGATTGTTTATTTTAAAAAACATTTATTTCCTCATATCATGACTGCATAATACCCTAAACTTATTGCAAAAGCACTTTGAATTTAATGTGAAAGCAAAGTGGACTTTTTAAATAGAATCTCATGGTGGTTTATCAATCAGTATTAAAGCGGTAGAATTATAATTATAATAATATAATCATATGAATTTTGACTGCAATTTAATTCCTCAATTTATTCGTTCTGGAGTGTAAAATATTTACAAGTTATTTAAATTATATTAATTCCTTTCACAAAGAATACTTCACTGTAACAGTTTAATTGATTATTCATTTTAGAATAATGCTTACTGATTTCAGTTTATGTTCTTTAAAGTGTCTTTTATCTTTCAATCATAATTCCATCGAAATACTCAAATTAAATATTCATCTTTATTACAAAATCATATGAATATTAATTTAAATATTAAATAATTTATCACGCTACCATCACGAATGCCAAATCTCTCTCCGTTCAATTGCCTTTTCGTCTGTTTGTTGTGTGTTTCTGTTTAAACAGCTTTTTGTGTAACGAGATTGTTATTGTGGTTTTGTTACCAAAAACACAATCGTTCTGTTGGCCAATGGTTCAATGGATCTGTAGTTGAAGTTAAAACACAACAAAAAAGACACAACAGAAACTGAAACATGAGTACACTCGAATGTCTGCGTACAATATCATTTAAGCTCTTGACGTTGATAAAGTGTTTTGCTTGTTTATTTCCTGAACGAGTTGAGTATATTTGTTTGTCTTTGCATAAAGTAATTAATGTTTTTTGAACCCAATAGGGGCACAGTTGTGACAACATTACAAGTAGGCAATTTTTCAATGGATTTTGCATTATTTTCGTGCTTGACTGCACCACTGTGCACCACAGCGCACAGTGCACAGTGTGTCGTGGTCCGCTACGGAAATGCTTGACCATCCGGCATTTAAAATGTTGTATTTATAAATGATTTAAACGCACATTTAAATGCCTCAACATGCCACAAAATGTTGTGCATTAATTAAGTTATTATTGTTGGGGAAATGGGAGCACCCTGTATAGCAGACACACCCGTTAGCATCGTACAATACTTGTAATCAAATTAACCTTTCGGCACGACGGAAAGATCTGTGGCAGATCCAACTGTCGTTGTCTCTGTTGCACTTGCCACATTGTCGAATCGTTTCGTTAATTGCACTTTCATTGGCGCTCGACCTGTTACCCAGAAAGTTCAATATTTCAATAATTGAATAAAACTTAGATTTGCTGGCATTTGCTGGATGGGTTCTCTCAGTTGTCCAGTGGCCCATTGGCTCAGTGGCTCAGTTACCGCGACACGCTTAACGGCTCTTGAACACGCCACAAAAAAAGTTAAAATTAATATTGAAATCGAAATCGAAATCGAAATTGAAACTGAAATCGACAGCCGCATCGAAAATACATATAAAATCTAAACATAACTCTTAAAAGTGAAAGTGTTTTAAAGTGTTGTTGATTTTCGTTTAGTTCGGTTACTTGATTGTTAGAGTTTGCCTTGAAGTTCATTATTAACGCCCTCTTTCTCTCTCTCTCTCTCTCTCTCTCTCTCTCGGATAGACACACCCTCTCCGTCTGTCTCTCTCTCATTTAACCAGTCTCTTGCCTTGTATTATTTAAATATGCCAAACTGGCAGAAATTATGGTCAAGTGAAATACGAAACAATATACTTTTCACAGCGGGAAAAACTCTTAACATAAAGTCAACCTAGAAAAGCAGATTTTCCCGATTTTCTGTTTAGTATATAAATATTTAATATTTAATATTAGAATATTTTCATCAAATTTAAACAAATTTAAATTTAATTAATTAATAACAATCAAATATTTCTGAGTGTAATCACGTCGATTACCGTCATTAATTGTGATGCTTTACTTGCAATATCTCGTATATCATTGTGAATCGGTTTCAAGGCTGTGGCAAGTTCAAGTGCAATGAATTCAACGCTTTCAATTGAAGCCCAACCTTGTGTTTACTTGCCCAGTTTACCCAGTTTTGCCATTGCGAACTCGCAAAACGAGATAACGTGGTCGAAATGCAAACCCAATTACGTGTCAAAGTTTTTCCCTTCAGATTGCTTATCACTCGCTTATCAAACTCTCATTGTGTGTCTATAACAGCGACAGCTGGCAACAGACACCAGTTGCTTATGGCCAAATGCATTACAAGCAGCAGCCATAAGAAACAACTGAGAATGCTGCAGTAAAGCCAGCGCGACAGGGTGAATCTTGTTACTCAGCAGTCTTACGACGAAATGAACTCAACTTTGTTGGACCCTGTACCTCATATATAATGGTTTTTCGCACTAAATGAGAGTAATGGCCACTCCTCCCACTTCCCACATAAAACAATAATTGTAATACAGGGTCTAAGAAGAGAATACTTTAACAGGATACGAATCCGCACCTTTTTGCTCCTCTTACTATGTCACAAACTCATAATACTGCTGTTCCCTTTGGGAAGCTAGCATGAATATGACTTGAAGCGCTTATTTCAGAGTTGTTTGTCAATTAATGGCAGATTCGTTCAATTGTGAAACTCATCGAAATGAGAAAAGTGACGCGTTTAATTGGCATGCGGCAAGGGGAGCGACAGCGGGGGGCAATTAAACCGCCCAAAGATGCCACTGGATACAATGCATTCGTACGTCCAACTCGAGTCACAACATCGCCAGCTGCTGTGCACAATTATGGCAAAGTAATAAAGACATCGCCAACGGGCAACGAACAGCATTCGACAACTGGCAAAATTCAATATGCGGCATTGAATCGTTTACGCAACAGCGGCAGCAGCAGTTGTGCCACAGCCACAACGTCCAGCCGACAGCGTGGGCATTGTTGGTGGCGCCTCTGCTGTTGCTGCCGTTGGCGTCGGCAGCGCGGGCGCGGTCGACGACGACGCCAGTGTCAACGCAACTACAACAATTATTGGCGCAGTAGCAAATCGAAATTTACTTGGCTGTGGTATTGGTGCAAGTGTTGCAGACTTGGTGGCAGCCACAGCAACGGCTATCATTATGACTCTGAGGAGGAGGATGATGACATTGATGCCAAAGTTGCAGCTTATATATTGGAGATGAAGCAGCGTGAGGCTGTAAGCAGCAGGCAAAGTGAGCAAATGACTGAGACGGTTTTAATGAGGGTGCACGAGGCGGTGGCGCCACCACAGCAACTGCAGCAACAGCAACAGTTGCAACAGCAGCAGTTAAAGCAACGTGCCTGGACTTGGGATGACAGTCTGCGTTCCAATTCGGATCGCTTTCTGGAAACGCTTGAGGAGGATGCGTCAGGCGCTGCTGCAACTGCAAGTGCAACTGCAACAGCAACTGCAGCTGCTGCTGTTGCAACTGCAGATAGACGGATGAGACTGTCGCTGACATTGCAACGCCGCACACCGCTGCATGTCACCTTCCAGAAGGTGCAAGGTAGGCGGCACCGTTTCCTGCCACCCGCCAACTGCCTGCCTGTTGCATGCGACTTTCACGTGCCACATTTGCACCAAACTGACGATCACTTCAAAACGAATCGAACGAATCATTACTTTAATCATAGCATCAATAAGTGCCTGTAAATGAGTGTATAACGAATGTTTTATGAGTGTGTATTGAGTGTGTGTTGAGTGCTCATTAGTTTAATTGAGGAAAACTTTCAAATGATGTGTTGATTTTTCCATTTACAGAGGAAGCCAAGGCCGCTGCCGAGGAGCTCAGCCATTCGCCGGTAATTGGACAACGTCACACAGAAGCCGCCTCCAGTCCCATACAGTCGCGGGCCTCCAGCGAGGCTTGGCCCCAGCAGTCGGATGAGGACATCGATCGTCTGGTGGCCATGCACCAAAATCGCAGCAGTCTCAGCTCATTGGGGGTAAGTTTCACTTGTTCACCTCTTTCTTTTCCACCTTTCTTCTTCCAACCAATTGTTGTTATATTTCTTCCACAATTCTACTTCTATTCCTCCTACAATTCTTCTCATTATTTTTGTCCTATTTATCCCTGTTTCTCTTAGTCTCTTTCACATATTTTCCTCCTGCTCATATACCTCTTCTCTTTCTCTTATCCCATCTCATCCTCCTCTTCTTCCCCATTCTACTCCTCCTCCGCTTATTCATCCTACTCCGCCCTCTCTCCTCTTGAAACTCTACTAATCATTGGTTTCCTTCACAGGTACGCTCGGAATCCATGGCCAGCGTCTATTCAGGCGCCGGCGAAGGTCGCTATGGCACAGTTGTGGTCAAAGGTCAGGTGGAGTTTGGCATGCAATACAATTACAAGTTGGGTGCACTGGAAATACACGTGGTGCGTTGCAAGGATCTAGCAGCTGTGGACGCCAAGCGCAATCGCAGCGATCCATATGTGAAGGTAACTAACACTAATCCTCAGCAATCAAAGGAGACTTTCTCACCATCATAATCTTCTTCCTGTTTAGGTTTATCTATTGCCGGACAAATCCAAGGCTGGCAAGCGTAAAACCAAAGTCAAGAAGCACACACTTAACCCGATCTTTGATGAAACTCTGCGTTTCCACACGCCCATCTCAAGCTTAGAGTCTCGCACATTGTGGCTAACAGTGTGGCACTCGGACATGTTTGGCCGGAACGATTTCCTTGGTGAGGTCAGCGTGAATCTGCAAGGTCGCCTCTTTGACAATCCCCAATCGCAGTGGTATCTGCTCCAGGAACGCGTAAGTAGACAAGGGAATCTTCAACAGTTACTTCCCCTACTAATCAGCTTCTTTTCTGCCCGCAGAGTGAACCCTTTGACGATGTGGCCACCTACCGTGGTGATATTGTTGTAGGCCTTAAATACATTCCGCCAGAGAATCTGAAATCATCAATCTTCTCGCGCGGCTCCAGCCTGACGGGCAGCTCATCCAATTTGCGTAAATTTGGCGGCAGCATCAAATCGGTGGCTTCCAAATCGGACCGCAGCGCCAAAGGAGGACAACTGCATGTGCTGGTCAAGGAGGCCAAGCATTTGAGTCCCATCAAGACCAACGGCAGCTGTGATGCCTTTTGCAAGAGGTTAGCTCGTACAGTAATGTTATTCCACGCAAATCCTAATCTTTGTATTCCTCCTCCGTTAGTTATCTGCTGCCAGATCGCACGCGCAGTTCCAAGCAAAAGACGCCTGTGGTGAAGCGCACATTGCATCCCACTTGGAATTATACGTTTGTCTATGAAGATGTCTCTCTAGAGGATTTGTCAGAGCGTGCGCTGGAGCTAACTGTCTGGGATCACGATCGTTTGGCCAGCAACGAGTTTGTGGGCGGCATACGATTCTCACTGGGCACAGGTTAGTGACTCAATGAAACAACTTGATCGAACTTAACTCATTTTTTGGCATTCTGTATTTCAATAGGTCGCAGCTATGGCAGACAGGTGGAATGGATGGATGCTACCGGCAAGGAGCTGTCGCTCTGGCAGAATATGCTGGATCGGCCCAACTTTTGGGTGGAGGGCAGCCTTGTTCTTCGCTCCAGCCTCGATGGCATACGCGCCACATTGCCATAGGCACAGCCAGCGTCACAATTTGCATAGTAGTAATTTATTACCTAGCTATATATATATATATATATATATATATCTTTATATATATGTATATATATCATGTATATATTATATACATACTTATTCATATAATGTTGCAGTTAGACACACTTCTTGTATTGTATTGTATTGTATTGTATTGTGTTGTACTGTATTAACAATTATGTAGTTGTTACATCATAGGATTGGATGACAAGCATTACTAGAAGTTTAAGAATGAATATGAATCGATTCGAATTGATTCGTTTATTTGGCTGCACGATGCACGCAAATGTTGAGCACGCAATTTAGAATGATATTGAATACTCGAATATGTATGGAGATCGAATGACCAGAAATCAGCATTAATCACATTGGCATTCGTGATGAAACTGCAAATAATTATTGTATTGTAGTTTAAGCAGCACAATGTTCAAATACGATTAACCAGCAAAGCAAAGCAAACAAACAAAAGGCGTTATCAAACTATTGCACTACTTATAAGTGAGAAGCTATACAAATTGTAAAGCAAATAAACAAATATAATATTTGATTGCTCGATTGCTCATCTAAAAACGACGACGACAAACAACACAGAAAAAAAATAGCCCATTCATACATAGGCTACATCTAGACACTTAAGATCCCATTGTGTGTGTATTTTTTCAAAAAGAAAAACAAAAACAAAAACAAAACAATTGAAATGAACTTGGCAATTTTGCATACTGTATGCATTAAACTACGATAATAACTAAACCGACATAAACTAAGCTATATAATACATAATGTGTACTATTAACTATCAATAATAATCGATAAATACAAATAACAATTTTGTAAATGCAACTTTATCGTTTTGTTTTGCTCCTTTTATATTTTTTTCCCAATTCCACGTATTCTAGCACTTAAGCAAATGGCAATTCAAACTTTATACATACTCATTACACATACTGTATACTATATATATATTTATATACTATATCAATCCAGACTTCAAGCATATCGCAATCACTGTGCAAATAAGAATAAAGAAACTCAGCTAGGCTTCATTATGGGTATTACCTATCTAAATACTTACTACTTCATACTCTTATGACCCACCAGAACTTAATAATAGCCAAAAACAAACTTATATATATATATCTATATATATATATATATATATATATTTGTATAGGTCACTATCCCTCCAACTCTTGATGCTAAAAATCTATTTGTCGTAGAACTTTTATATGAAAACTACTCGATTACTACATAGACAACTCTTTAAGGCGTTCGATACTACTTAAATAAAATTGAAAAAAAAAAAAAACAAATTAAAAACTAATGAGAAAATAAGAAAACCAATATATGGAAAAATTAAATATAGAAAAACGAATCTTATGAATGCTTTTGGTGTAAGTTTACATTGTGGAGAATGTAAGCCGCAAACAAATTAATAATGTTGAATGATACTTAAAAGATTTATAGGAAATGTTTTTTGATAAAATGAAAATTGCTGAATCACTCGTTGCCTAAATACCGCTTGTCTTTTATACTCAATGTTTTCGAAACACACACACACACACATTATGATGATGATGATGTTATAAGTGCCCACAGGGATTGAACGGGTTGAGGATATGATTATGATATGATAAGATATGTACTACGTATGTTAATGTGGGCATTACAATTCTCTCGATAAACAATAAGCAGCAAATATTGCAACAACAAAAAATGAAAAAAGTAAATGGTATTTAGTAGCATAAACTATTGAAATAATAAAATTTAATTACACACACACACTTACACTGAAAGTTGGAAAAGTTGCTGCCGGTTCTCCAGACTGGCCAATATAATTATAAATTATATTCTGATAAATTGATGAATTGATAAATTGTTGACAGCCTATAAGTAGTTTATTTTTCATCTCTAATGTTCAATGTAGCACATACATATACATACTATGATGTATATAATTACATACATATCTATTTTTTTACTCTTTAACTTTAACTTGTCTTAATCTTAAACTTAAAGTAAATCTTTACGGAATTCGAACTCTACTACTTTATTAACCTATAGTTCCCCTCGACAAATTGTGAATTGTGTTTTAACAATTGATACCCTGTAATGTGTATGAACATTTACTTTTACTCACTCACAACTCACTCACATGGTGCTATAAAACTCCTCGTGCTATAAACTCTGGAGTACCGAGAAAATCATGAGAAATCTTTTTTACCTTTTTACCTTTTTACTGTTTACTGATTACTGATTATGCATTTTTTGGATTCAAACTGAACTATTGTGAACTAGTGTTAATCACATGGTATTTACATAATATACAGAAAATACAATCCTACATATTACAAGATGCATACATATATATATATATATATATATATATATAAAGTTAAAGTCAGTTATATACACAGATATACAATAAATACATAAGTAGAAAAAGAGAGAAATCGTAGCATTAAGATGAACCCAAACTGTTATAAGGCGTGTCCACATTGATGGGGATCGATTAAAGAGACAGATAGAGTTTCCTTAAATGGAGTTGATAGTATCTCAGCTGGAGAATGTATCTTAAATATATCATCAAATATTTATGTACTTATTGTATTTGACAGCAATTGCAAAGAGTGCTCAAATGTAGCATTTAAGATTACAAAAGAAAAAAGATAATGAAAAATAAATAAAACATAAATAAAAAACTCAGAAAAAATATAAATATAGAGAGTTATTAGAAGGGCCCATAGATTGCCCGCAAAATGTGTTGCGTTAATATACAAAGATTTTTGTGAAACATTAAATAACAATTGTTGCCACATCGTTAAATTAGAGTTCTTCTGTTCAACCAACAATTTAATTAATATACTTATTACTTATAGTTGGAATATATGTATACTCGAACACATTTCTGTTCCTCTCTTACAACTGATGTGATGAATATAACTTTTAAATATAATGTTGATTCGAGTTAAATAATTGAGCTGATACTCAATTAGCACACACAAATCCCTTCAATGATATGATTGAGTTTTTTGATAGAAAGTGCAAGTGAATTTCTAGGTGCAAAACAGATTTGGAAATGGTTCCGTCTGGAAATGGTTCGCATGTACACTTCCCACACACACACACACACATACTCACAATCTCTGCCCAAGTTATACCATATAGATTTAAGTTTAAGCTCTGGTCCGCAACCTATACAAGTTTTTCCATTGAGAGTTTCAAATGGGGCAAAACCATCTCTATTTTATACTATATAAGACTTTCTCTAGCTATAATAAGTCATACGAAGCGAAAATAAAAGATGACAATTCAAATGAAAATGAAAATCGTTGAAAATAAAGTTAAATGCAAAAGTTTACATACCCTTTAATGAGTACTCGTACATATCTTTGTACACTTTACTTATATGTAAGCAATTACTACAGGATAACAATGTTTACGCATACATACATTACATATATATATATATTGATAATGAAAATTGAAAAACTCACACCTAAATTATAATTACGTTGAATACTGTGACCCAAAAAATCAATCAAATAAAAGCAAATTTCGCATCTACTGACAACTTTCGGAATCAAACTGTCTTTGTTTTCTGCCTCTGCCTCTGATGCCCGTACATTTCTAATGCAGGATATTAGGCGATATTGCGTATCCGCCTAGACGTCCGCTTCCGTTTTCGTTTCAGCATTTCCGTTTGCTCCATTGAGAACATTTAGCTTAAGCTCCTCCTCAGGCTGCTTGAGCACATCGTCATCCTTGTGGCGTCGCCAGCAATCGAAGGACAACATGGACTCGCCCTTGCCAAATGTCTCACCATCCTCCAGGGTAATGGGTAGCTGTCTGTAGCATACAAGAATATCAATTTTGTGGCACAAGCATAATCGGGAAACTCTCTCTCACCTGTTGTTCGTTTCCGGCAGCAAAAGCGTGCAACATGCGGCACTTAACAGAAGCGCAGTCAGTATTAACGGCGGACCTGCCGCAAATCTCGTGCCCAGGTGTATGAGGTAAGGTGAAGTGAATGAGGCAGCCGCAGCAGCCAGGTGAGCTGTTGCCATGCCCCGAGATCGCACACAGGTGGGCAACAGCTCCGATGTGTACTGTGAGGTTAAAGTGTAACACATTGAGATGCCAAGACGCGTGGGCAATGCAAAGACCAACAGCAATGTGAAATTGTGCTGTGCCCCCTCATTGGATAGTGCCAAGCCCAGAGCACAAGACAGCAAACAGGTGCTTAGCAAAGCAAGGAAACTGGTGGCCTTCCTACCCAGACGACTCTGCAACAGACCCTGAAGAATGCCAGACGGTGGCACCACCACAGCAAATAGCGAGAATACCACAAATGGCGATAGTCCCAGTCCCTCCACATTGCGGGAGATGGTGTTAAAGCTCAAGGATGTCATCATGCTGCAGGTAAATGAGAAATCAAATTCAAAATAAAAACCAATCAATTAGAATCTTCGATTTGCCTAAATTTAAATTTAACAATTTAAGTAGAAATTGGTCTGCAATTTGCGACAGAATACTGAGAATTGCATATTCTATATGGATTCAGTTTTAAAACTAAATATATTCATAGAAATACAAATTTAAAATATTAATACATTTTGTTCTGCGAAATAGTAGTTGCAAACTTTAGTAAATTAGAAAGTTTTCAAATGAGTACAAAACTAAATGCGACAGAGTTCTTAGAACGAAAGGTTTTGTCATTGAGATTTTCATCACTTTACTTTGCGGATAAAAGAGTTCTCGCAAACTCATTTGAAAGTATCTGCAGTGCAAGTACATTAAATGAATTCAAATAAAGTTAACTTACAAGATGAAGATGACAATCAGTGATGTTTTACGTAGATGCGGAGTGCGCAGCAGATCGAAGAGTTTGGCCTTTTGCTGATGATTCTCCATTTTAGCCTTGGCAAGACAATGCTGCCGAAAGGCTTCAAAGTCAGCTTGCGGCACTTGGCGGCCATTAAAGTGGGCAATGTGCTTCAATCTGGCAATGGCACCCTCCACATTGTTGCGCGTTATCAGCCACTGGGCGCTCTCCTGCACCACAAAATAGAACAAGGCCACAATCAACTGCAGCAATGCTGAAAATGTCAAATAAATGCGCCAGTTGCCGGCTAATACAGATAGCCAAGGTGCCACCAGGCCACCCAGACAAAAGCAGAAGCCCAATGTGACGCTGATAGCCAAATTCCTTAATTTCGGGGCCAAATACTCAAGCACTGCGAGGAAGCAGATGAGGAAGAGATGAGAATAATAATAAGCAAAAGAGAATATAACTGATAAAAATGAGAGACAAAGATATGCGTTGATTACCCAGAATAAACATAAGATAATAGTTGGCAGTTGCAGCCAAGCCGGAGATGCAGCGAAATGCGCTAAACTGCGCCAAATTGGTGGCATAAGTGGTAAGAAAGTCACCGACAAAGCCACACTGATTGGCCAATATAACAGCGCGTACACGGCCAATTCTATCACCGAGCATGCCAAACGAGAAGGTGCCCACCAGTGAGCCGAGAAAGAAGAGGGATTGCCCAATGCGCGCCTTATATGCATCATCGCAAACCCAATTGAGCTGAAAGAGAACTACATTTAGAACTTGGTCAGCATATGAACATTTCCAGAACTCACCTCCACATTCATGCTACGAAATCCGTAGTCATATTTGTATATCCAACGATCACAGGCTTTGCTGCTCAGGGTGACATTATAGCCCACCTCGAGAAACTCAATCCTCTCCAGCCTCGTGCAGGAAGCATCTTTACCATACGGCGCGTAGATAGCGGCAATTTCATCGTGACTACGATTGGCCAACTGGTCGTGATAGCACCAATGCTGAGGCAGAAATCCAATTATATTCTGAGAATAGTAATGCACGGTGCTGGTGAAGGCAATATACCCGAGCAGCAGCAACATTAAACATTGATAGCGACCCGCATCTCCGCACTTTACTAATATTTTATCAAAATCCATGGCAGGGAATAAACCAAAATGTGCGCTCTCACTCTGCTCGGGTTGAGATTCAATTAAGACTGAAAGAGCAAAATTCACTCACAATCCAATTCGCATAGTTTGAAATGTATGCGGTCTCTTGTCTCTTGTCTCTTGTCTCTCGCCTCCTGTCTCTGGTCTCTCGTCTCTCCTCTCATTCTCAAAGTTTCTGCGTCCGATAAGATTGTTTTGGTGGGCTTATCGCATTTGCGTGTAGTCTCCGCATTACGAAATAAATGTTTTATTATTTAAGTGAATTCGCTTTAATCTAAACACCGACCGCAAAGCGGCGTGCTCAGAACTATGAGTACTTTATACAAATTACATTTACAATATCTCGCACATCAAATCCGCATTATTCCGTATGCCGTATTCCGTATCCAAAATAGCAGATCATTTCTTTGGCTTTCTTGGCTGGAGATTAGCAATTGATCGCTTGTCTAGACTCTTAAGGAATCTTCAAACTTGGTTCCATATCATTATCACATCATCACTTCTTATCAAGTTTCTATAGTAGAAACTCGCTAAAATGTAAACATGATTATGTACTTTATTGCTTCGCCTCGGATTTATGGCTGCAGTTTCTCTATTTCCAAGTGCTTCAACATGCATGACATGCAAGTATTTTATGAATTCATTGATAAGTAAATTCAATTAAATTATTATTTTTAATCAAGCCCTTGAACTTGCAAAAACTTTGTGTATGGATACATGTAATTTAAGTTAGTTAATTTAACATAGTGTATCTCAAGTTCGACAAATATTTTCATTCTTTATTAATACTTATTCAAACTAATAACAGAGTTGCGACTTGAAATACATAAAAACTAAAGATAAAACTTAAATATAAAATATGTTTATCTGCCAAAGATAAAACATAAACTATAAACTAAATAAACAAAAGTATGCTGATTCTATAAAAATTCTTAAACAAATTCGTGTGCTAGTAAAATCATTATATTTATTACATAATTTAATGCATACTATCATTGAGATTGAAATTTTTAAATTTTTAATTGAAATTGAATTGTCAAGTTGATCTAATACTAATACTAATGCAATTTGCCTTTTAACACAAATCTCTAAATAACTTTTAATAGGAAATATTCTCACGTTTCTTGACTTGATGGCGCGTGTTATTAACAGACATTTGAATACAGGGCATTCTTTAGTCAATCGTACGAGATATTAGAGAATTTAGAGCTGCCTTAGCTGAATCTAATAATTAAAATTAATCTTTAGGACAACATTTTCTGACATGTATCAGCATCGAGTTCACCTTCGACATTAGTTTTTCTCTTGGAAGATCTTAGGAAATCAAACATACGATCCTGTTTGCCGAATTGCTCGCCCTCGGCCAAAGTGATGGCCAACTTCCGGTTGGCAGTTTCCGGCAGCAAGAGGCAAACGTAAGCGCAGATGCAGAACATCAAACACAATATAATTGAGGGAGCTGGTCTATAGTAGGTGCCCAAGTGCAAAATGTAGGGTGATAAAAGGGAGGCAGCTGCTCCAGCCACATGGGCTAAGGACAAGCCTCGAGATCGCACACAGGTTGGCACAAGTTCGGTGGAAAACAATAGCGTAGATCCCAGACAGACCGAAATGCCAAACCGAGAGATGAGTGTCAGAGTGACCAGGAGCACGACGCTGGGATCTTGCCAAAGCGACAACGCAATGCCGCTGGCTGCCGTAAACACTCCTGTAAGTAACGTTGCACTGACCGAGGATCCTTTGCGACCAATGCGATTCTGGATATTTGCTTGAATGATGCCTGACGGCGGCAGCGTCAATGCGGTCAGCGAGAACATGATGAACGGTGAGATGCCCAGGCCCTCCACATTGCGGGACATGATGTTGAAGCAGACGGTTATGATCATGCTAAAGGATGACGGAAGATCATACGTATAATAGAAATATTGCAAATACTATTCTCTGCGCTTTACTTACAATACGATCAACATTTGGAAGAAGGTCTTTCGTAAATGTGGCGTCTTCAACATGTCCGTGAATTTGTCCTCTTCCCGCTTGATGTTCTGCGTCTTCTGGCAATAACTACGGAATGCACTAACATCACAATCACTGATGCTTCTCTTATTGATATTGGCCACACGTTGCAATCGCTTGACAGCTCCATCGATATCATTCCTTGTGACCAGCCATTGAGCACTCTCCTGCACCAGGAAATAGAACAGAACTACCAATAGTAGAGGCAACGAGGAGCAAGCCAGGAACTTCTTCCAATGTCCAACCCAGATAGCCAGCCAAGAGGAGCATATCATGCCAAGGCAATAAAACACTCCCATGCTCATGCTTAGGCCAGTGTTTCGCAAAGAGGGAGATACATATTCCAGCACTACGACAAATATGAAAAGATTAACGTAGTCCCCATGCAAATCAAATAAAAAACTCACCGAGAATAAACATGAGATAGGTGTTGGCATCGATGGCAAGACCCGAGACAAAACGGGTTATAGAAAACGCTATCAGATTGTCAGTGAAAATCGTAGAGAAGTCGCCCAAGAAGCCACACAAATTGGCCAGAATTACAGCCTTAATGCGTCCGATTTTATCGCCCAGAAATCCAAAGATCAGCGTGCCACACATGGATCCCAAGAAGAAGAACGATTGTCCCACTGGCGCTTTATAAGCCTCATCACAGACCCAATTAAGCTAAACAGACAGATAAGATAATGCTTTGCAATGCGAACTCGTTTACAGCGTCAAACTAACCTCGGTGTTCATGCTTCTAAAACCAAAATCATATTTATAAATCCAACGATCGCAGCGATCAGCACTGATAGTGGCATTACCTTCATCCAAATCGATTGTCGTCAGACGGGTGCACGAAGGTTTCTCGACCTGCTTATAGATCGCCTCGATCTGGTCAAAGCTGCGATTCTCCAGCTGTTCGTGGTAACACCAATGATCGGGCATAAAACTGATCACATTCTGTGAGAAATTGTGCATTGCTGTGACGAACATTAGGACGCTGTAGAGTCCGAGTAGCAGGTATTGATAGCGATTGCTGTTGCCGCATTTGGCCAGAATCTCATCAAAATCCATAATTGTTTGTGTGAAATACCAGATTGAGATTCAATGTTCCGTCTCCATATACTACGGTTTGTACATTGGGGGGCAATGTCTAGTGCTGTGGCTAATAGAAAACCGAAAACCGAAAACTGAAAACTGTTCGTCTGCTCTTAGCCGATGCCACGCACGTACTGCCAGCTGACGTGAGCGCTGTGAGACCTCTTCCCCCAATAGCTAAGAGCGAGTTTTGAATGCGGTCACGACTCACAATCCGTAACCAGCTGATAGTATTGAAGTCGACGCTCCACAATAGTTTATATTACGCCTCTCTGGTCTTTCCTTTCGTTGACTGATAACTTACTGAATGCGACTCACAGTGCTTATCAGTTGAATAGAAGGCGTGATCTTATTATTAATCGTATTGATTACATTGTTGTAATTTGAGCATACTTCTCATTAGAGTCCAACACAATTGGCAGATTAAAATGTGTCATAGTTAACTGATTAATTTGTAATAAATAGTGTTGGTCTTAATTGTCGATTAACTACTGTACTTACTTTTGCATTAATCACTAAATCTTTGACTAACATTGTCTTGCTATCATATTGCACTTTGATGATTAACATATAACTACAGTGATTTCCTAGACTTTCTCTTTATAACTTCAGCAATCATTTGTTAGTTAAAGAAGTTACTTATTGTATTCTATTTAAATGTTAACAGTAAGAAACCCGATTCTGACATTTCAAGCGTCTGCTCGTTGGCGATTTTCATGGTTATCTTTTTACAACCTCAGCAATTTTCTGCCGAACTTTGCCAAGCTAAGAAAGAAATTTTAAATAATTTGTAAATAATACGAAAGAAGGCATGGCTTCCTAGACTATCTTAGCAGTTTCATTCACTTAGACCTTCTGAACAAGTTCATCAAGTGAGGAAAGTCTGTATAATTTTAAATAATTTATTATGGCACTCAAATCTTATTAAATTTAATCAAATATTGCCTTTGCAACGATTTGCTATTTCTTGACAATCTTTGCTCTTCATTTTGCTTCAAGCTCCACATCTTTTTTAGTCTTATTTCGCAGTTGAAAAAGAAAATCAAACATTCGCTCGCCTAATCCAAACTTCTCGCCTTCATCCAAAGTCATGGGCAGTTTCCTATTACGAGTCTCGGGCAGCAGTAAACATATGTAAGCGCCAGTTAGGAAAAGCAAGCCGAGAATTATGGAGGGAGCAGGCTTAAAGTACGTGCCCAAGTGTATGATGTATGGCGATAAGAAGGAGGCAGCAAAGCCGGCGACATGAGCAACGCCAACACCGCGACTCCGCACACAGGTGGGAATCAACTCGGTGCAGAGCTGGGAACTGGCACCATCGGCAATCGAGACGCCAAAACGAGCAACGAGAGTTAAGCCCACCAGCAGCAGAAGATTGTGATGCTGACCTTGCGAGATAACCAATCCTGCAGCCCCAGCAAAGATGCCCGTGATGATCAACCAACTGACCGCTGTGGCCTTACGTCCGCTCACATCCTGCAGAAATCCCTGTAGATATCCCGACGGTGGCAGCATCAAAGCATTCAGCGAGAACATGATGAAGGGGGAGATGCCCAAACCCTCCACATTGCGAGCTATGGTATTGTAACTGGGCACAACGATGATGCTGGGGAAAGAGGAGAGATCAGTGAGGCTTGCCTGATCAATTCTTTGATTATCACTTATCACTTACAAAATGAGTAGCATCTTGAATGCAGAGCTGCGCATGCGTGGTGTCTTCAACATGTCCGTCAGTTTGACCTCAGATTCCCCCTCTGTGCCTTTCCGGTAATTGCTCTGACAATAAGTGCGAAAAGCCTTAAAGTCATCATCGCTGACTACACGACGATTGATCTTCGCCACACGCTGCAATCTTCTGATGGCTCCATCGATATCATCACGCGTGACCAGCCACTGTGCACTCTCCTGTACCAGGAAATAGAACAGTGTGACCAGCAGCAGCGGCAGCGAGGAGCAGGCCAGAAAAAGCCGCCAATTGCCAACGAGAACAGCCAGCCAAGAAGCGCCAAACAAGCCCAATGAATAAAACATGCCCAAAACCGAGTTCAGCGCCACATTGCGCATTGAGGGAGAAACATATTCGATAACTGCCAAATTGCATGGTTAGCTATGCCAACTGTCAACTGTCAACTGGCAATTGGCCAAAAACAAGTGTCTACTTACGCAGTATATACATTAGATACGAGTTTGCATCTGCGGCCAGACCAGAAATGAAACGAGTTATCGAAAACGCAGCCAAACTGCTCGTGAAGATGGTTGAGAAATCGCCCAGGAAGCCACACAAGTTGGCCAAAATTAAAGCCTTAACACGTCCAAGTTTATCGCCCAGTAAGCCAAAGATCAATGTGCCACACATGGAACCCACAAAGAATAATGATTGGCCAACTCGCGCCTTATAGGCATCATCGCAAACCCAATTGAGCTGCATTTAATTTGGAATTGAAATAACTTTAATGGCCAAGAACGCAACTTATGTACAGTGGAGACTCACCTCGATGTTCATGCTTCTAAAACCGAAATCATATTTATAAATCCAACGATCGCAGCGATCAGCACTGATAGTGGCATTACCTCCATCCAAATCAATTGTATTCAGCCGGGTGCACGAAGGTTTCTCGAACTGATTGTAGATAGCCTCGATCTGGTCAAAGCTGCGATTCTCCAGCTGTTCGTGGTAACACCAATGATCGGGCACAAAACTGATCACATTCTGGGAGAAGTAGTGCATGGATACGAAAACCATGAGAAAGCCATAAAGGCTCAAGAGTAAGTACTGATAGCGATTGCTATTGCCGCACTTGGCAAGAATTTCATCGAAGTCCATATTGGTCAAGAGGCGCGTTGCAAGTTGCTCCGCTGAGTGCACATCGGGGAATGTCATTTGGAATTTAGCTGAATATTTGCATATTACACTCTCTGGTTGAGCCTATGCTTAATATCCCAAATCGTTTTATTTCAGCGGGTACATGTTGAGTCTTTATTACTTTACGAACCAAACTCGTTCCGAATTGAGCGTTGTATTGCCGTGAAGTGTGTCTAACGAACTGGTTGGCTGCCATCCAAGAGAAGTCAACACATTGAATGAAGAGTCAAATACTTGGGAAGAGAGAGTATAGCTTTGCAGTCTCTTCCTCTCTCTCTGTCTCTCTACCTCTCTCTATGTCTCTCATCCAGTCTGGCATTTTAATTATGCGAGTGTTCGAGTTAACTAAATAAAAGTCCATATCTGAAAATTAGAAATAAATTATTGCCCCTGGCCGATTGAACAGAAAGCGCACGAGAATTGACTCTACAGTTTGTCAATTGTGAGAGAAGAGTATTTAACTTTATCAACAGCTTAGCAGCACATTGAGGTCTGCAAACTTCTATTGGTTTTAATACACTTTTTGAATTATATTTTTATCTGTACAATACGAAACACATTTAGTGCTTGCAGAGTATTGTCGCGTCGGCTCAGCGAAATTCTCACTTACTTATCTTCGATTTTTTGCAACTTGTAGTTCAATCAATTTTAAATGATTGCCACTTTATTTATTGTCCCAATTTGCAGAAAAACAATCAAATTTATATATTTTTTTTAGATTTTATATTTATTTTTGTGTTTTCTTCTTCATATATTTCTTTATTTGATTTTATTTTTTTTTTTTTTTGTTTTTGTGTTTGTTTTTTAAATAAGTATGTTGTCTTCAATTACAATTGCTATTTAAATGGATATATGTATGCTTACATTTGTCGCCTTTTGAATATATTTGTATGGTTTTTTTTTTTGTTATGTTCAGTTTATTGGTTGAATACGAAGATCAACATTCAACATTCAACCGGGTTTTCTTGATTCATATTTTTGATTCGTTTTATAAATGTAGTAAACGCATTTTGATAACAGGATACGATAAGTTCTATATGTAGACAAATATTATATGTATCATTTTTAATTTGCTTGGCTTAATTATCGATATTAATTCAAATTAAATTATATATCCATACTATGTATATATATACATTACATGCAATCTGTTAACTAAATTTCCATAACAACTAAACATTATTACGAGTGTAGCTGCTAAATGTCTAAATACGAGAGTCAATTAAATTAGTTAAAGAGTACAAATACATATACAATTATAAGTAGGCATAGTGTAATAATGTTAAACTTAAACCGATGCTGACAATTATACTCATACAATGCATATAGATAGATGTATACATAGCGTATACGTAATTTAATCATAAATAGGAGATAAGCAAACATTTTACATACACTCATCAAGGCTGCCCTCAAACATACAAAACTAACTCGCACAATCTGAGTAATATAAAATAACATGCAGTCAAATATATATTTATGTATATATATATATATATATAGATATATACATTCTACATTGGATAAATCATGTCTTTAAGCTTACATACAAACATACAAAACTTTTACAATATTTTTGAAGTGCCTAACAATGTTGAAAGATGCTTTATTGTATTTTGTAGACTAGTTATTCAATGAAATCAGTTATCAAATTAATTCCCGCCTTTAGATATATATATATGGTTATATAATGCTATATAGCTGCTACTACCGATATTTATGTAAATGTGTGTGTAGTATGTGTGTCAGTGTGAATTGAGCGATATGAAAATTTAAGTGCATTCAACTTTCGATGCTATCATAGAAAACTTCATCATGATCTGGGTCTGAGTCTGGGTCTGGTTCGGATTCTTGTTCTGATGCTGATTCTAATTCTGCTTCCGAGAGCTCCTCGATGTCATCCACATCATAGGATATCAGTGACTGTAGACTCTCTTCAGTCGGCGGCTGTTTGTGCTGCACATGATGAACCTTGAAGGCTGTGTCTTCATTTAGGGGCGTGCCAAACCAAATGGCACCGCCATCAGTTGCATCATCCTCAGCTGCAGCTGGCATTGGTAGCGCCCCAAGGGAATCGCTGTAACCATAATCGAAGGTCACCAGCAGATTATCGCTGCCACAGTCCATGGAATCGGGGGTTGTGTATTGAGTGTAATACGAATCGTAGGCCGTCTCCTCAGACACATTGCCAGCTTCATTCAACAGCTCATTGAAATAGCTTTGTTCTTCCAAAATTGTCATGATGTTGCTGCTCTTGTTGCAATTATAGTTGGAGTTGTTGTTCTTGGTAGTCTGCCACAATTGCCAATTGTTGTTATTGAAACGGAAATTTGGCTTACAAATGGAACTTGCCAAATTCTAATCAATGGACCAAAAGAAAATAGAAGAATATCAGATATTTTAGACTTTTATCGATTTGGAAAGCATGCGACAGAACAAAAAGGACAAAAACACAAGGCATAAGGCATAAGGATAATGTATTTATAATGTTTTTTTTTTTTTTTTCATTTTAGATACCAAAAAAGTTAAACACAAGATTTGTAGCATTAGAACGGGAAGAGTGTTAGGCACCTCAACCATTTGGCAAGAAATTCAAGTTAGCACAGAGCAATATTTCCAATAATATTTATGTACAAATAAATTAACAAACGACTCGAATCTGCAATTAGTTTCTAGTGCTTACTCATGACCAGTTGTTGGTAAAATTGTTGGTTGCCTGCATTTGAAAACAAGAGAGGGTTTAGAGAGAGCGAGAGCAAGAGAGCGCGCGCAAGAGAGAGAGAGAGAGAGAGAGAGAGGGTGTGTGTGTGAGTCGGAGTGTGTGTAGAAAGTGGATAAACTACTGCAAATACTACAAAATGAAAGCCAAATATATTTCCGATGTTTCGGTTCGTTCCAGTGTTGGTAAGCAAATAAAGCTGTGTTGTGCGTGGGGTGAGCGGGGGCGGGGGTGGTAGCTTAACCTACAATATCAAAGTGACAACAAATGAGAGACTTACGCGTATAACATATTTGCGGCAAAGTGTCTTAGTTCTTTGTCTTTGCTTTGGCTAAAACAAAACATGACAAACGATCTACAGAACAGAAGAACAAGCTCAACACTCTCTTGGAGTGTAGTGGAGTTGAGTTGGGTTGAGTTGAGTTGAGTTTGATTTGGCGCGAGGCTGAGCACGCACGCCTCTTCTGACCTGGTCATCTTGGCCCGTTCGCCTGTCCGTTACCAAAATACCTCCCGAGAGTCGCACTTTTAAATGTCGCTTTTATGTTAGCATTTTCATTTGCAGCATGCAGCTTAAATTTTCACCACCAACGTCAATCACATCACGCAATCAATCAATCAATCAATCAATCAATACACCACCATAAGTCCATATATAAAATGTACATGATTATTCCAAGGGTTCCGTTTAAGTAGTTGTTGCAGTTAGGGAGTGTTTTTGTTTTTGTTTCACAATTTGTTTTTGTTTTAGTTACAGTTGTCAATAGGCTGTTGTTGGATTGGATTGGATTGTTGGTGGATGGTTTTTGTAGAAGTTGGAGTTGTTGTTGTTGTTGTTGGGTGGGCATAATATTTATTATTATTATTTATATAACTTTTTTTTTGAGGAAATTTTTGGTACGGGCAGTTTTTTGAATATACAAATAAGGAATCGATGTGAGTTTGTGAGTTTATGACAAACAGACAGATATAAACAATTGTTTGTTGGAATATATATGTTTTTTTTTTTTTTTTTTTTTTTTTACTACATGGGGCGAAAACGCGTAGAAAGAAAAAAGTAAAAGTAAAAAGAAATTACAGCATTAGATACGAATATTTGTTGTGTAGACAGGAGCGTTTCTTAGCCAAGTTAAAACCATGTTTGTGAGAGTATGATGTGTATGTGTGTGTGTAGTAATTAGTTGTGAGCGTAGACCAAGCTGACAATGAAACATGGCATAAGTCGACATAATGATAATGATAATGATAATGATGATTATGACGATTTCAATGTGCTAGATGTGAGTGGCAAGCATTCTGTTCTGAACTTAAGGGCAAGCTGCACTTTCGGCCTGGCTAAAACAAATTAAATTCAAATTGATTTTGTTTTGTTGCTGTTTTCTTTCTTTTGTTATTTTGTTTCTCTTTCTATATATATATATATATACGAGTATGTATGTGTATGTATATGTGTGTATATATATATATTTGTATAATTAAAGACCATGGTAATAATTAATGATTAATTAGCATTTAAATTAGGCCAAATTGGTAAGTGATAAGTAGTACATCAACTTATATAGTTAACAATAATAATAATGTTTAATTACACGCAAAAAAACTAAACAATATGAAAAATAACTGCCTGCCGGGCAATAGATGAGACAATCAATATTGTATGGATAGGAAAAAAATAATATAATAGACTAATGATATTAATAATAATAATAACGATAATGTAATGATAAACAATTTACATGAGTTTGCATAATGTACGAGTATACGAGTTATATGGTAAATGATGTTGCACTTATGCTTACTTTTTATTATTATTATATATATATAGGCATTGTTTTACGAGTATGTACAAATAACTAAACACATAAATTTGTGTATATGTTTATGCATGTATAAATATAAGAAAGCCAAAACATTGTTGCACGTGCAATTGTTTTTCCTTATTTATTTTCTTTTTTTAATTAAAGCGGCAGCTGCGCGACTAATTTGCATAGCTGCTCCAAGGCAAAGCCGTCGATTGGCAGTGCGGTGGCACCTTTCACTGGTCGATGACCAAAAAAAAAAAAAAAAAAAAACAACGAAACAGAAACATTGAAACTGATAAAGCGTAACACGCTGCGTTTGTTTGATAAGCCCTTACAATTTTGCATGCGTAAGGGGTGTGGGGGGACAGACAGGCAGCAGGGTTGGGTTGAGTGGGGTCAGGCACGATGCGGAATTTCTATTAAAGTCGTACAGCGACTGCATCTTGCATCTTCGTTATCATCTTCGCTTTTCTTTTTGCATAGGCACGATGAGAGTACACAATCGATGGTTGCTTGGATATACAGATCGTTTGTATATATATATATATAGATATATATGTATGTATATGTTTTGTATGTTTGTATGCATCGAAGGTTAGTTGAATGTATTAATTTGTTGTTGAAATCAATAGACATGTAATTATGGGAACTTAACATGAACTAAATCCCATTGGAATATGACTGGCGAATGCAGCTGCTAATAAAGTTAAACGAAATTTATGTTTATTGATTTAACAAATTAACGAAAACAAATAAACAGATTTGTAGGCAATATCTTTTTTCGATTAAATCAAATGAAACGTTGATTGGGATTTACTTCATGAAAGCGTAGTTACGTATGAGTATAACGTATGTGATTTATGTTAAATATATAAATTAGATATGCTGCCAGTTGATCTATTTTGTATTTGTATCTGTCTCTGTATGTTTTTTTTTTTTTTTTTGATTTTGATTTCTGCTTTCTTTTCTAATTATTGTGGTTGTTGCTGTTGTCGTTCTTGTTGTTGGTTGATGGTTGTTTGAAATTGTTATTGTTGTTGTTGTTGTTGTGGCAAACGAAGGCGTTTAAAAATATTAATCAGTTATCAGTAGGTATATATGTGTGTATATATGTGTATATATAAAGGTGTATGTATATGTATCATTATTTATCAATATCAGTATCAGTATCGTAACTAATATTAATATTAATATTAATATTATTATTATTATTATTATTATTATTCATTTGAACCAACCCAAAAATGTTGACTTTAAAGTGCGTACCTTGCCACTATCACTGTCGCCATAACTGGACGTGGGCGTGGCAGTTGCATCGTTGCTCGTGTGCTCACGGGCCAACCTTGCACCAGCCACAGAGGCGCTGCTAAAGCGCCGTGCCACACTGGCGCCCCCATTGCCAGCGACCGTGCCACGTCGATGATACGACGATGCCGATGATGCACTCAACTGCAGATCCTTGCGCAATGTTGTGCTCAACTGTGCAGCAATGGAACTGGAGCTGCCACTCGATGGACTGCTCTTGTGCGAGGCGCTGCTGTTGCTCAGCTGCTGTTGTTGTTGCTGCTGCTGCTGCTGCTCGGGCGATTGTTGGGCACGTGAAAGGGAATCCAAGTGCCGCACACGTGAGCTAAGCGTCTCGCGCTTCAGCTTCGGCAACGGCGAGTTTTGGAGCACACGCGGGGACGGAGTTGTTGTGGTTGTGTGACTACTGCGATTGCCACCAGCCGAGCTGGATGAATACGGTGTCGTGGCCAGCGGTATGGAGGAGGATGTCGAGCTGCGACTCGTGTTCGTGCTCAACGAATGATTCGATGCAGAATCGGCACGTTTCAAGCTCTGATTCAGATTACCAGTGCTGCGACTCAGCGAGGATTTGCTGCCATAAGAGACGCTGCTGGAATTGTGCACCGAGGGTGGCGATCGACCCGCTGTCGAGGGTCGGCCCGTGGGCGGTTTGCCAGCAAAATAGGCAGCTGCCTTGCTGCCCGGGAGAGGAATCTTGCTCGGCTTACTTGCGCTGTTGAACTTGCGAAAAGCGTTATTGCGAAGAGGAGTTTGCTCATAAGAACTAATGCCTCCCACGCTGGAGCTCATGACGCGAGCAGCAATGCTGCTGCCACTGGGGGCGGTAGGCGTGCTGCTGCCCAGTGGATTGGGACTGATGTTCACAATTGTCTTGCTCTGCGAATCATTGAGCGTGCGTTCCGGTTCATGCTCATGTGCGGATTCAGTGCTGCTGCTATGCTGCTGCAACTCCTCCATGGCCAACGGCACCATGGCCTTCATGCTGGGCGTGCTAATTTGATCTGACCTGGGCAAGGTTGTAGACGCAGCCGCAGTTATAGTTGCAGATGTTGAATCCACCGAATCGGGGACACCACGTCGACTGAGCATCAACGTGGTGGAAGCCGACGAACGATTCGTCTCATAATCATGTTGGGAAGAGTTCAAATAAGAGTTCGTGCTGCTGCTTGTATGAAGTCGTGATTCCAGCACACGCAACTGCGCCTTGGTACCCTCCAGTTCAATGTTCTTCTCCTCCAACTGAAAGCGTAACTCCTCGGAATCCTCTTGACTCTTGTCCAGTCTTTTAGCCAGCAACGTCTTTGACTTGCTCGACGAGTCGAGCTTCTGGGCCAGCACCTGATTTTGCACAGTTAACGTGAGCAGATGACGCTGCAGTTCAAGGACATTCGTCTCCAGCAGAATAGCCGAGAAACGCTTGGAGTCCGTAATGCGGCATTTGGTATTGCGGGCACCTGGCGTGCTAAGAACACCATCCAAGCGACCAAGTGACTGCTGCTGCCTTCTCGCTGTTGCGTTATCACTGCCTGAGCTTTGATGGAATGCCTCCTGCTGCGACTGCGACTGCGTCTGCGACTGCGACAGCGTTTGGGATTGCGGCTGTTCGAGCACAACAGGCTGGAATGTGTTGTTGGTGTTGCTGCTGAGACTGGGGCGACTGCTGTTGGAGAGCACCGTCGTTGCCGAGGATGTAAAGTTGCGTTGACTGGAGTAATCTGATTGGCTTGCGCTGCAAACATTTTGAGTTATCAGTTAGAGTTCAATTTGTCACTCTATTTCGGTCACTTACCTGGATGAGCTTTTGCTTTGTTGCAGTTGTAGTTGCTGCTGTTGTTGTTGTTGCTGTTGTTGTTGCAACTGCAGCTGCTGCACACGCGAGCTCAGCTCTAACTTTTGGGCCATTGCCAATTTCAACTGCTCCTCGAGATCTTTTTTCACGCTGATCAGCTCCTCCACCTGATCGCTCATCTTGGCCGCCTTGATCCGACCTGTCAACGTTTCCGCCTCCATTTCGGCCAGCTTGTCCAGCAAACGATCACGCTCAACGCGTAGCTGCTTGATATCCTCACGATTCAGTCGATCCACCTGCTCCCGGAACTGTTGCGGTGTCATCCCACTCGCAGTCTTCTGACCCTTGACTCCATCTCCCTGCTGACGCTCATAGCTCTGCAACTGTTCGACCTCCTCGCGTAATCGATTCGACTTGCGATGTATGACATCCAGCAGGTTGAGAAGCTCATCGTCAGATTCCGCGCAGCTCAGACGATTCGATGCTATGGCAACCTAATAATCAAAATGCAATTCAGTTGAGTGCAACCCACAAAAGTAAAAGAAAAGCTAAGAAATAAACTTACCGTCATAGCACCGTTGGTGGAGGAGGCACTGTGACCCTCCTTGGAGGAACTGGTCTCCGTTGAGAAGCCGGAGTCCTGCACAACGCTGCCGTTGTTGTTCTCTCCGCTCTTTGGCTCTTTCTTGCCGCTGTGCGAATTGCTGCGACTGCGCGTCAGCGATGTGGACGATGGCTCGGCGCCAGCAGCGGATGCAGCTGTTGCTGCCGTCGTCGTGGACGGTTCCTTGTGCGACAATTTGCGCTTCATCCGTATGCCAGGCTCCCATTCGCGTCTGTTATTAACGAAACAATCAATTAACTTCAATTTCAGATACAATAAATGTGGCTTTTACTCACCTGGCTGCTAACGAGGAGCTGCCACCGCCAACGCCACCCACTGAGTGACTGCCACCCAGGGCGCCCACAGAGTTGGGCGTGGATGGTGTGGCAGACATGGAGGCCATTTTATGCTTGAGATCGGGAAATGTTTCAATGACCAGATCTCGGAATTCCAACAGTGCGCCCACCTCGTGCTGCAGCTCCTGCAGCGACTTGGTTTGCTCACTGTGTATGGGATGATGTGGATGACTGCCATAGCTGTTGCTATATGGCGCATGGTGGCTCAAATGATGATGATGGTGGTGCAAATGATGCGGATATGTGGCGCCAACCACCACTGTTGCCGTGGGTGAGGCAACCACTCCACCGCCAGCACCACTTGTGGCCATCAAATGCGGATGATGTGTGACAACGCCACCGCTCATTGGTAGGCATTCCATCGCCCCGCTGGCCAATTCTGTGGCACGTGAGAGGCCACTGCTGGGGTTGTTGCTGTTGCTGTTGCTGTTCTGATTGTTGTTATTGTTGTTGTTGCTATTCCTGTGTTGGCTAATACAGCTGCCGTCGGTCTTGCAGGTGCCATGCGTTGCGGGAAACTCAAAACCTTCATTCTGTAAGTAAGCAATACAAGAAAATGTCTCCAATAAGTATTTTCATAGTGTTAAATTGATAATTTTGCATATTATATATATATTTACAACTTAACAACTTATGGTTCAGCTGTTCCAAATACTACCTAGAAGTAGCGCTAGATCTCCAAATGATCTATTCTTACTCATGCTCATAATTAGTAATGCCATCCACTCCAAAACAAATGAAATAATAGACTAATCTGAAGTTTGATACCCTTTATGACAACTAACTCAATGTTGCCAAAGTGGTATAAACCATACAGGCAAGTACAGTAGAACTTCCTTATACTGAATTCGCCAGAGAGTAGAAAGTCTCATCAATATATAAATATGTATATAATATAATGATTATGGCATATTGCTGAGTTTCTTAATTTTTCAACAATAGTTTGTAATTAGTTTTTTAATTTGTGAAGAAATACTTCACTTTTTAATTTGTAAGTTTTAGTATTTAAACTAATTTTAAGTCTTGTATTTAACAAGTACAAGTGGTATGGATAATTAGATTTTCAAGTGGCAAAATAATAAATTGAATGGAAACTGTTGTTAATCATGAGATTAACAAAAAATTAAAGTATACTTATACAAAAAGGTTTTTCGTAGTTGAATTTCCTATAGGAAAGTTCAACTCTATCTACAATCGAAGGGCTATAGTTGGCCAATGCCTGTAGCACAATTCAAGGCAAGAGGGCTTTGCCCGTTAATGATTGAGAAATGAAAGAAATAATGTTGTATTGGAAAATGGTAAATGTTAAATGTTAAACATTCAATTCATCATCGTGTGGCAATCGCTGGGGAGTTCAGGAGCAGCATAAAGCGATTAGTGAATGACATACAAATTATGATTGATGAATTGCAGCAAAGAGTGAACATTGGCCGGTGACCCGTAGAGAAAATTGTAGCAAAAGTGCAGCGACAGTCGATGCAACAACAATAAAAACAACAACAACAACAACAACAAACGATGCATGCTGCTAGTAATTTGTGACAATCATGTTGTTTGTTTGCCTCATGACTATATCATGGATACACTCATCCTCATACTCAAACTCATATTCATACTCATACTCTTACTCACACTCATACTCAAGTGAGTGCAACTAGAACAACTTGAGTTGGCCAAGTAAAAGTCAATTTGGTGCAGCTGCTGGAGAATGGAAAAGAAATGAAGTAAATGCGACAAATGCGATCTTTGTTTAGCAAATGTCAACAGCGCTTTCACTAGGCGAGAAACATTCTCGACTCTCGAATTCCGAATACTATTTGTGAATACTTTCACATGCAATGAATATACATTTTTTCCAGTCATTTTGCGACGTCTATTGATCAAACAAACAGGCCATAAACATAAGGCAACAAACATACAAATGGCAATTGCGATTCGCGAGTTATTCTTGAGATTGCATGCAGCTTGATGGACTGATGGACTGAATGACTAACTGACTGACTGATGCTTGATTGCATTGAAAAGTTGGGTCAATTTAATGGCAAAAAAATTATTGCAAATGAAGCATAACAAATGGCCCACATTCGAATCTTTGTAGCGCTGTTGTTGTTGATGGTTTGCTGCTGCTGCTGCTGGGCCATTATTTAACAGTTAATTACGGCCAGGAAGTAAAACTCATAATTTTATATCGCATTGCATAAGCACAATGCACTTTGTTTTTGTTTTTGTTATTGTTTTTGTTGATATATTTTAGCCCTGTCAGATGTGGCCGCTTTGCCTGTGGAGCGTGGCGAATGCGGAGCCATGGGAAGCAACTGCCTTCAATAGACAGATTGAAGATCGTGTAATTATATAGTAAAATCCATTGTCAACCACGAAATTGAAACCGAACAATTGAAACGTCGCTGTCAGTCAAAAAGTGCTCAATGTCGAGATGACTGTCAAGTCGAGTTTCATATTATTTTTCTATGCTCTATACTCTATGATTTCTATTTCATTTTTTTCTCTTTTCATTTCGAGTTTCATTGTGCAATTAGCCAAGAGAGTTGGCCTTTGGCCCATAACTACTTAAGCTGGTCACTCGATGTGTTGGCTAATTATTAAATATATATTACATATATATTACATATATATATACATATATATATATATATATGTGTGTGTGTATACATAACGTTTTCCGCTATAGTTACAAGTGTCTGCTTGTCACTCGTTGCGAGGCGTCGCAGCTTGAATCGTATCTCGTTTAAGCTGCGCCTCTTCAAACAGAGAAGACTCCATAAGAGGCGTCATCGTCATCGTCATCATCATCATCATCATGATGATAATGATTGTCGTGGGCGGAAACTGTCGTCTGTTGCTGCCACGCATTGCTGAATCTTCAGCCCAATTGGGTTGATCAACATCATCATAATCATCATTGTCATTATCATTGTAAGCCATGACAGACGGAAAATGAAAAAGAGATGTACTCTCATAGCACTTGGCGCTGATGCCGCTCAATTAAGCTGCCCACCACTTGACTGAGGCAGCTGCCACACACTCGCTGCTTGCCACATGAGTCAGTAATGCTGTTAGATTAGAAATCAACAGCCAACGCATGGAAAATTCTATTCGCCAACTCGCAACAGCGACAACAGAAACGGCAAACAAGAGCCCGTTTTTATGTTGACAAGACATGCGAGCCATTTAAGTGATTATTTATAGAAATACTCGTTAATACTTCTGCCTGTATCTGTATCTGTACATGTACCTGTACCTGTAGTGCCAGACACAAAATCCATTAATAATACAACTAACAATAAACAGTAAACAATAAACAATAGCCGCGCCAACTGCACATAATTAAAACAAATGATTAAAAAACAGTTTGATGAATAGAAAAGAAGAAACTTTACTCGACAGCTGGCAATATTAGGAACTTCGGACAAAGAAAGAAAGAGATGGAGATTTTTCGACATGGAGAGAGAGAGAGAGAGAGAGAGAGAGAGAGAGAGAGAGAGAGAGAGAGAGAGAGAGAGAGAGAGAGAGAGAGCTGGAACTTTCTTATGGTACAATTGAGCCACAAATGGTACAACTTGTAATCGTTGGTACATTCGAATTCCTGTTATGAACAATACAAGAGAACAATGACTGAGTTAATATAATTATTGCAGAACTACTGAAATATGTATATCTTTACAAGAACGTAGAAGTTTTAGAGAACTTTCAATAGCAGGATATCTCTTTCGGAAGAGATATAGAAAGTAATTTCCCTAGAGATAGAGATGCAGAGATATCTTTTGAAAGTGAGAAAAGAAAGAAACTTCTTTTAACAGAGATAGCTAGAAAGAGTTTTCGATCCAGATAGAGAAACCAGGACATATTTCATCAGAATTGTCAAGTTAATCCATTTTCAAGATTATACAAACTGTTGTTCTTTGATTTCTTTGGTAAGGCCTCGAAAATCAATAGGGCCCAGCTAAATGAATGCCAGGCAGGCCCAAATGCCAAGTCGCTTGTCTAGCACATTTAACTGTGACAATTGATTTGTTGTTTTGGCTTGGTACCAACCCCAACCCCCAGTCTTAGTTCAATCCCCATCCCTGTTGCTTCCCCTCGTTGTACACCTCATGCACTTGTGACTGGCATGTTAGTTTGATCGATTTTAGGGGCTACACATTGCGGTTTCTCTTTCTTGTTTGGCGTTGTCTTAAACGTACACCATGTCGTATACGTAACGTGCCTGTCTGTTTATATGCCACGCTCCAACTGGCAAAAATTTTCACTGCGCTTCTAAAAGCAAAATTTCTATTTGCTTTTATTTTTGGTTTCTTTTACCCATTGCTTACTGTGATTACGTTTAGCCGCCTTTCGTGCGGTCTCAAGAAATTTCTACTTTGTTGCTTGTTTGTTCGATGATATTTGAATGGAATATGATTATGAATATGAATATTGTGCTTGAAGTTGAAGTGCAGGCACTTTTTCAATTAGTGAAACGTTTGCATAACACATACATACATACATAGTGTATACACACACACTCACATACATTTAGCTGAACTTAGTGTCTTATAATGCATTTCGGAGCGTTTATTAATTGCATTACAAGCCGTACATAAGTTTGCTACATGACTTATAGCATTTTGAAGAGTCATTGCACATTCAACTACGCCAATATGTATATGTAATTTTCATTTTCATTTTCAATTCAAATTCAATTTGAATGCAGTTTCCATGTTGGCGGCGTTGGGTTCGGCCAACGTTGCCAACTCTGACGCAACTTTTCAGAGCTGAGGCCACACTTCAATACGATGTCGGGGCGGGGCTGAAGCAGTAGGAGTAGGAGGCAGGGGCAGGGGTTAGACCATTGTGCGTTTTACCAACATACAGTGTGGGCCATATTAAAAGACAATTGCATGTGGCTGTAGCAGTGACTACAATCTAAGCATCTGCGACTTCATAGGCCACGACATTAGTTGCTGTCGTTTGAGCATTATTATTATTATTATTATTATTTATTTATTATCTTTATTTTTTTCGACTTTAATTTTTGTAATTCTGAGCCATTAACAATATTAAAGAAAACAAAACATAGACAACCAAAAAATAAGTGTGCAGCTTGCAACATGTTTCAACATATGTGGCAATCACCAAAAAGACCAACCGACCAGCAACAACAACAAAAACAAAAACAGCCAAGCCGACAATTGTCTAAATTGTGTTTGGCTCTTGGCGTCTTTTGGCTTTGTTGGTAATCGTCGCACTCAACCGACGCAAGTGTTGTAATTAAATTAACAATTTTTCGACACTTTTACAAAAGCGCCCCAAAATACAAACACACACACACACACACACACACACACATACACATACGCAGATTGTAAAGCAGTTACCGCACAGCAACAACATCACAAATTACAAGAAAAACAACAACTACAACAATAACAGCTGTTGCAATGCCAAAATCATCGGTTGTTGGACAAGTGACGAAGCGCCTGACTGCCTGTCACATTTCCACTTTTTGTCATATTTTTGCGTTTTTCTCATTATTTTTTTTATGGTTTCAAAGTTATTTAATTTGTCTTATTAATGTTGATTTACTTGTTGTGTACTTTACTCAAATTAAGAAAATTACATTTGATTGTGCCAAGTCGAACGTTGCCAGCTGACGCTGAAGGCTTGAACTCTATTTGACTTTGATCTGCAAGAAAACTGCTTTGAAGTTTCAGCAATGTTTCTAAATCATGTAGAAGAAAATGAGCTCACAATTAATTCCATTTGAATAGAATTTTACAATAATAACTTTCAACTTTGTAAACATATAAAGCTTAAGCTGCTGAAAACTAATTCAATATTACTTTCAGCAATTCACATTAGACTAGAGGAATACCATAATAAATCTTTTAAATGTAGCTATTATGCAAAGTTGAAATTGTTGATAATATAAAATAGCAATAACATTGAATATATTTAAATTCAAATTGGTCAGCTTTAAGGCAAATGTCTATTTTAAATATTGATCCATCCAACTCCTGATCTAGCTAATATTATAGAAATTTGTTGTCATCAACCGTTTTGTGAAATATGTTGTAAGAATGTAAAACTGAAGTTCGATTTAAATGAATTGCAACAACTCAATTTTCGAGTAAAAACAAATCTACGACAACTTGCGCTACAAATATAGTTTAGATTTTCTTTTAATTTTAACTTTATCCCATAAATCAGTGAACTCTATGCACAACTGACACTGCCAAAGACTGTCCGCCAACGGACCAACAACAACTGATAAACTGCCCAACAACAAAAAATATACCGAAAAAAAATATAAAATAGTGTTTATAATGCCCGTTAGTTTTGAGATTGCAAAGCAGACATTAAAATTATGTAATTCCAGGCTGCAAAATGTTCCGCAAAATACAAAAAATTAATTAAGCATATAAATTATGCAGGCCAGACTTGGCCAAAGTTATTAACAACTTGGTTAACACATAATAAGGCGCCAGCAGTTGTTGCTGTCGCTAGTTTGACCAGTCACTAGTTGGTATTAAATTAATTAACTGTTTTATAGTTTTAATTGCAGTTTTGGGCATTTTAATTTCATTTCATTTAACTTTGTTTCGCTTTCGTTTTGCAGCGTTAACTTTGGGGTCCGTTTTACTTTCGCTCGCGTTTTGATAAATGTTCATAAATTGGCTGAAATCAATTCGCAGACTGACCCTCTATACCCTCTATGCCTATGTTCGGCTATCCCTCTGTCAATATCGTATCGTATCCGTATCCTTTGGGGACTTTAACTCCTGCTGTTGGCCATGTTCAAAAGTGGCCCCCATTGCTGACAGTTGTTGTTTCTGTTATTTCTGTTGTCTCTGTTGTTGCTGTTGCCTGTCTGTTGTGGCCAACGGGCACACCTCTTGCTGTCCATTTGCCAGCGATTTCTAATCGATTTTTCCGACACTGCCGGCCAAACATGTGAAAATGGCCGCTAGCTTGGCTTTAACCAAACCAACCAAAGACCTACATGATGTATCTATAGTTTAGTCTAGTACTAAATAGTATAAACTATGGTTCAGTATATAAGGCTCTTGGTTTTGTCAATATATTATTGTTGCCACAATTTGTGGACCAACAACAAACACTTTCACACTTTTGTCTCTGCTCGTTCTGCCAATTAGCATTGACCATCATTTTGTTGGCTTGTTGCGCATGTAATTTGATTTAAGGCAAAACCAAACCGGAAGTTGCTAACTTTTAACAACTTTACACGTCTTTAATTACTGTAAGTCAAACAGGTTAATACCCTGTCACAATACCCTGCAATGCCTCGCCCTTCCCTGTCGCTGCACACACTCACCGATGTCTCGATAGAATTTTGAAATTGTTTATTTAGTTGGGCAAGTTTTTAGCTTTAGAGTCTGTCCTAAATAGACAACACGCCCTTTTCCGCATTACTTGGTTTGCATTTAATTTTGCTGTTCATTGCACTTTTACAATGGTAAATAGCAACAACAATGACAACAACAAAATAGCCAAGTTTGCTTTTGTTGTTTGAGTTTGAGTTTGAGTTAAATTGAGTTGAGTTTGTGTTTTGTACGAGTACGTGCCGTCGCTTTGAATGTGCCAATGACTGCATGATTGTGCGATTATGCATCCAGCTAAACAACAATCTGTCAATGCATCCAACCAGAGCGACAGAAAACAAGAAAGAGAAGTGATCTTCGGCACACCGATGACTTAATACCCTTGCTGGGCATTTCTCATACTAAACAATCATTTTCAAGATGATTCATATAGTTATCCGATCCGGCTTACTGCGATTACAAACTGCGAGAGAGATCAAGAATATATATGTATATATCTCTGACACGCCTTCCTAACTGCGTTACAGAGATCTCGACAAAATTGCAATACGCTCTGGCAAGGTAAGAGAGTGAGAGACAACATACAGAGAGTCAGGCAGGCAGTTAGAGCAACGTTTGGATGGACGGGCAGCCACCCAAGCGATTAATCTATCTATCCATCCATCTATCCATCTAACTATCTATCTATCTGTGTATATAATCACAGTTTCGTTTGCTGGCGTTGCGCTGTCGTTTTGTCAATCTGCCAACATCCGGTACGTTTCACTTTCAGACTCTCTGATTTATTTTATACAAAATACGAGTACATATTATACTTATTTATTATGTGCAGTTTGTCAGCGCCACAAGAGCTCAGCCCAGCCCCGATCGGTTCGCTTTTGGATCGTATCGCAGCTGCGCCCACCTGCCACAAGCAATTGCCACAACAAACACACTCTCTCACACACACACACACACACACACATATTCTGCATTCGCTTAACTGTGTGTGACCAAAATTGGCAACATTATTTCAAAGCGCATTGAATTGCGTTTACTTTATATGGCTTATCAGTTCGCTATTCGCTGTTGGCTGATAAAGCTAGCAAAACGTTTTCTTTTAACTTGGCCAAGCAGCGATAATGGTTAGCAGATATACGATAAGCGCATGACTCACGTCAACACATAAAAACGCAACAGAAAAATAAGTTAAAGTGTAGCCAACTGTTGATTGCTTTCATGAACGTGTGGTAATCAAATGATTCTGTTGAAAAAGATGGTAGGAAATATAAATCCGATTAAGCTCATTGAACTCTGTAAGCTAGCGAAGGCCGCAATATAACTTATATTTCCTAAATGTTTTTTTTTTTTTTTTTTTTTTTTTTTTTTTGAAGCACGTGAAACCTATATATCGAGAATAAGCTTCTTTAACCTGACTCTAAGAAGGCATTGGTATGAGTAAAAGCTGTACTCTGGACTTAAAAAGAGCATGAAAAGTTCAATATACATTATATTAGTACTATAAACGCCTTGTAATTTAATTTTCTTTATTAAAAGAAAAAAAAAAAAAAAAAAAAGATAAGAAAAAAACCATTCGTTTTTGTTTGACTCTGTACATTTTATTGAAATCACAATAAACTGTAATACGATTTACGGTAATATTTACTCTTAAGTTAATAACCTACATCAATCAATTTTAATATACAAATCTGTGCTTTGTTAATAATTAGCAGATATGAAACGACACAGTTGTTTTTATTTTTACAACGACTTTTCACTGGTTGCCCAACACAATTATATTGGCATTGCACAACACCCTTCTGTTTTACAACACTTGCCAGCAAACAATTCGCAACACTTTTACTCAATTTGTCAGGCAAAACAAATGAAGCTTGGAGTAGGCAGCAGAGTCTGACAAAGCTAAGAATAGCCTCAACGCAAAATGTCTGGAGATGCTTGGGTAAAAGCCAACGACTACAAAAATTGCGTATACGTCATGTAGCTTGTTGTGTTAAGGTGTGGACCACCAATAAAAAATCTCTCTCGCTTAATGTTTGATGGCTTTTAACAACATGTGACAAATTTTTATCACCTAGTCTTACCACTGTCCAAAGAGAGCTGTCAGCCAGTCAGCCAAATGGCCAACAACGCTCGACGTGTGATCTTTGACATGGCAAACAGCAGCCAACAAGAGTATATAGTTGTATGTACCTAGGGTATATATGTAGTACATACAACTATATAAGCATGTATGCTTGCATATGGCTCGCAGCTTTGTTTAGTTGTTACGTTTTGTTGCCGCAAAGACAAAACAAAAAAAAAAAAACTTTCACTTTGTTTGTCATCGGAGAGCAACAGAAAAAATAAAAATAAGCGTTAAAAATTTGATTTTTTTTGTACGTTATTTTTATATTTCCTTTTTTTTTTAATGCACAACAGCCGGCCAATGCTCAAAATATGAGCAAATAATGAGCTTAGAAAATTTTACGAGCTCAGCCGCTGGCCAAGCGACATGCAAATGGAGCAGCGGCGTTTTGTGGCATGCCGCAAATGGTGTGAGGCAAGCGGAGAGTCAACCTGGCCCATTACAATTGCGATGGCGAGCGGGTAGCGGGGAGCTGCAAAATGCCATTTCACCCATTACGAATTGGCGATTGGCATATCGGACAATTGGCAGGGACCCGAGTGGGCCAAATCAAAGCGCCGATAAACGATGTTGGTGTGAAATGGCATCGCTGCCCCGCAGAGATAACAGCGACAGCGATGAATTATGGCCCATGACGCTTTTATGGTTTGTAGCCATTAAAACTGATTTCCATTGTTTGCATTTTGTGGCCAGCTTTATTGTGGCAAGTCAGCTTGAGCATGCCGCCCCAATAACTGCGGAGCCAATGTGAAAATAATCAAAATGGCTTTTGTGGATTTACTTCATTTGCCAAAGCAGCCATCGCAATTGGCAACAACAGGCAACAGTTGGCAATTGGCAGTTGGCTTGAAAATGCGTGAAACATTGCCAGCGAAAACGAAGATCCACTTTGAGTGGGCTTAACATGGCCTCAACCCAATGCGACAGCTGTGTAAAAGCTTGTGAAGATCATTAGACAAGCTCTTTGTGTTACGGCATTTGCCTTGGGCTTCGTCTGCTGATGAAGATAACGATTGCAAGTCAATAGCAACAGCAACAGCAAAAGCAACTCCATTGAAGAACCAGACTAAGCACAAGCCCAGAACTGGTTTCATCACACAATTTCATAAACAAAAGTGAGCGACAACTATTCATTCCCAAAAACAAACTTGGCAAACAAGATCAAGAGCAATTAAGAAACCAAAGAACATATGCTATAAACGAAAAACTTATATAAATATATAAAAAGAAGAACTCGTTTACACAATCATCCGATGATATTTTTAACAAACAAACAAATAAAACTATTATATTCAATCAGAAGATGATTGAACTCCAACTATAAATAATACAATTATAATTTAAGATTCTTTGTATAATCATAGCAGAGTATTTGCTATGCATTGTACATTTCCTAATGTATTAACAGCATTTCATTGATATTTAACTGTTAGCAAGAACAAAACTCTCTTCGTATTGGCCACCGAGTCAGCCAATTCAGATTAATAGGCCAAAAGCTTGCTGCACAGTCTCATTGATGACTGGAGAAAGCAGATCAGCAGATCAACGATGCAAACAAGGTTAAAAGTTCACTTTTGAGCCAGAAACACAGCAGAAAAGTTCAATGAAACTCAAAAAAACCTCAATACATTAACTTGGCCAGTTTGAGACGTATATGAAGCGATAACTCACAGGTTTTTCCTTGCTCAAATAGCTGCCTAAAAATATATATCATAAAAAAACTGACAACAGACACGCGACGAGCCACAATTTCAAAGGGGGCAGAAAAGGGGTACGAGGCGGGGTAAGTCATAAGTGCAAATCGAGGCACTTAAAATGATTTCAAGCAAATTTATTAACGCAATTATTTGATTACTGTAAACGTTTTGGCAGCCGCAAGGGAACGCCAAAAAAAGAGCCAAAAACAAGCTACCAAATTTGGTAAAATGACAAGTCACATACATACAAATATATACATACATAAAAACATGCAACTATATAATATAAACTTATATCTTTTACATATGTATTTATGTAGTTTACAATCAATTTAACTGTCTGCCATATTTTCTATTTGCGGCAATGATCGCTGGCAGCGAACTCGGATTTCATCTGTGTAACTGAGAAAATTTACATAATTTTCGTTGAACTGTCAAATACCCAGTGAGGGAGATGAAGACGTGTATGTTGTGCTGTACTATGTGAAATTATATCAAGTAAATATGTGAGTCTAGTGCAATATGAATTGTGAATAGGGTATTTCATAGTCGTGCTGATTGTGCATTTTGTCATATTTATGTCCCGCTTATGCTGCCCACATTTGGCACTAGCCTCGTTTATTTTACAGTATATCCAATCCAATTTCCATTCAATGCGAATTCAATTGAATTGCTAAAGGGTGGGGGATGTAGCAAGAGGAAGAGCGGGGCTTTAGACGAAAGCAGCAGGGGTTGGGGGGAATTGTACGGCTTCGTCTGGCATTTTGTGTGTTTCATAAATGGCCTGATGGTTAATTTTTCGTATGCTTGATTGTCACATGGATTATTATGTTTTTGCTATTCGCTATTTGCAGTTGAGAGGGAAATTTATGGCTCTGACATTTGGGCCGACATATATGGGCCGAGACATTGTGTCAATGGAGGATTCAACTCACTGACTGACTGACAATTATTAATGGCAACAATTTAATTTAATTATGGGAAAGGTTTGTTGTTCCTATATTTATTCACGTTTCACGTTGATAAATGACAGTCGAGGCATTCGCTGAGTGCGTTTAAATTGTATTCAAAAAGCAAATAGTTGAAAAATTAAATTCAACATGTCTGCAGTTGCTTCCGGTCATTAACAATTAGTTAATTATAATGTATATACCACATTTAGTTAATCATTTATTATAATATTAAAAAAATAAAAAAGATACAAAACAAGCACAGAAAAATGTGAAGGTTAAATAAACATCAGGTGCAACAACAACTCGACGAGTATTTAAGTAATTTGCATAAAAATTGACAACAACAATTAAATGGTATATATGTACATATACTAGTACTAGTATGCATACTAGTTGAGTATACTAAATGGCTCGATCGATTTGAACCGGTCAAATGCAATTTGCAACAACGTTTTCATCGTGCTGCTAAAATTAATAACAACTTTTCACTTTTCGCAACGGAAAATGTCACTCAATGTCGATAGGAAAATGTTCCATCGATCAAACAATTTTCAACGATGACGATAAAAGAAAATCATGCAACTCTGAAAAGCTGCCACCAAACTGAAGGATAATGAACTAAACTCAAAATAAATTGAGCAACTTAGATGCCAAATAAATGACAGATATTAAAGTTTGAGGTCTTAGGTTTAATGCCGAACTAGTACAACCAAATGAATGAATGTTATTTCCATTCATATTAATCATACGACAGGCGGGCCAGAGACAGACATGTGTGAAAGTGAAATTCTTCACTGTGACGAGGTGTTAATGAAGCCCCAACCCAAAGTGAAAATGCCATAACAGAGAACTGTAAGTCCAGTTGAGCCAGAGAGACGGAAAAATAAAATAAACCGCTTTAAGATTGCAATTGCTGTCATACTCAAAAATACAAAAATAAAAGTTGGGAAAGTGCAGAATTAAGAACTTTAACAGACGGAAACTGAAGCGTTGACCAATGAATCACATGCGAGCTGACGTGTGTGAAAGCGAGTTGTCAACACCCCTTAACTGAATTTAGCTGAACACAACGCAAAGTGAAAACACAATTTGACAGCAAATTGCTTGATAAGCCAAGCTCAGCTGCATTGAGCAGACAACTGTTTAATTTTAAAGCCGCCTCTTGATGATAGTTGGCATTGCAGTTGGCAACGCCTTCGTTTTAGACTTCATCTTAGCCATTGTCTGTGTTGTATCATTCCCAAGGCCTTGGACACAAGCCTGTCATTGCTTCAGTCTAAATTGTTGCTAAATGCAGTTAATGCTAGTCAAAGACATAGCAAATGTATTGCTACTATTACCAGTTATTAAGAGTCTTGAAACAATGGAGGTACTGAGTGCTGGGGCGTGTATTGGGAACTCACAGACTTATGAATTTATAGAACTGCAATCAGCCATTTTTCGAAAGGGAAGCCCCACACATAAACACACTAACACACAACACTCTGACAGAACTTTTGCACCTTTCAAAAATAAAAAAAACTCGAATAATTATAATTATAAAAATTATCAAAGGCGGCAACGCAAAATTAAAAAAAAAAAACCACAAAATAAAACTAAGGCAAAAAAAAATAACACAAAGCACAGCTGTGAACCAGCTTTATTTTATTTTATTGTTGTTTCTGTTATTTTTTTTTTTGCTTTTTCATTTCGTATTGTTTAATAATCTGATATTACGCTGGGTATTTCGTTTTGTGGCTGCTGTTTCGATTGGCAGGCAGACAATGACCTTTTAGCATGCCGCTTCAGTGCTCATTCAATTGAGTACGAGTACTCACAATATGAATACCCGAATGCCTCAATACTTGCATAGTTTGCCATTCGTCTATATCTACACAATATTCAATTTAAAATGCATTTTGCGCAATTTGTTCGCTTTGCATGATTTCTGTGTCGTGATTTGCGGTGGCAAATATTGTTTTTGATTTTTGCTGCTGTTTTTAATTCAAATTTAAACATTAATATCTGGCCGTGCAAACAAAGCTGGCAAATTAATTGAGCAGCTGCCGACTTTTATTTATTATTAGTAGTTTTTTTTTTATTATTATTTATTATTATTTTTTTCTATATTTTTTTTTTTTTTCGATTTGCAGCCGCATATTTTTTAAGCTTTTGTTTGTTCGACAAGACAACATGCAATCAATTTTGTTCCCCCTATATTCTCCATTGCAGTTGGTAGTTTATAGTTTGCTGTTTGCAGTTTGCAGTTTTCAGTTTGCTGTTTGCAGTTTTATCAACAGCAATTGCAGGTGAATCGTCGCCTTGGACGCGTCCGCCGCTGGGTGTTGTAATTGCCCGGCTATTAATAATGATTACCAGCAAATGCGATGCCTGTACGCTGATTAGCTGGCTGACATTTTGCAGCAATAGCAGCAACAAAAGCTATAGCAGCAGCAGCAGCAGCACCAGCGATCAAGTCAATGCTATTTATGTTGCGGCTACTCTCTTATTTATAGACATGATGGCGTGCTAATTCTGCGCTACGTCTCCCGAGGCGGCAACAGGCAAGTTACGAGCTGCGTTTGCCTTATAGCAACTCGCCACTCGCCACTTGCCACTGGCAACTTGCAACTGGTAACGCGTGCAAAAAATAAAAGGCAAAAATGAAATGAGTTCAGGCAACTGCGACAACGGGGCGTATGAACAACAATGGCACAAAAGCCAACAAGAGCATCAGCAACCATAATAAACAGCTGCTGAGTGTGGCACAAATGCAGCAGCCGACGTTACAGAAAAACTCTGATTATTTATGCACACTGCACCACAGATACCCTTTCGACTTGGTAACTGAGACAGAGGGCAGTGACGAACCAGCTAACTTAAGTTGCCACTTGAAGAGACATTTATTGTCATTTAGATAATCAAATTAATCTAATTTAAAATGATATATTACAAAATTCTACTTTATGTCAGAGATTATTTCTATTTAATACTTCGACTTGCCAAACCATTTAAACTCAACATAATACCCAATTTTGGGCAGGGCAACAGAAAATAATATTATTATTGCAGCGTCGCATACGAAGCCAGTAAAAATCGCACAAAAATTAGCAAAGTGAAAATATTTCAACAATTTCTACAAGTTACATTAGCCTTCTTCTCGTTGTTGTTGTAGTACTTACACACACGCAGGCACACACACACGTGTTTATGCTCCATGCACTTTGCCGCGTAATTTGCATGCCAAACGCAAGAAACAATAAAATTAAACAAATGGTTAAAAAAAGAAATGCAACTTGGCAGCTAATAAGCAACAGCAACAGCAGTAACAGCAACAACAACAACACTAGCAACAGCAACAATAGTTTTATCACAGCGAACAACAAAGATCAGTGAACTTTTGTTGTTGTTTCTTATGCTTGTCAAATGTTTTATGTTTTTTTCTTCAATGAAAGTGAAAATGTCTATTTGACCGATGACGTCACGTTATCGCGCAGTTCTCACAACAAGATTTATTTGTGTTTATTTCTTAACATGCTTTTCCAAAATCTTTAATTCATTTATTTGATTGTGAAAATGTCGTGAGTGGAATATGGCACGTTTTCCATCATTAAAAATGATGATGATGTGATTAATGCAATGACATTACAATGGACTCCACTTCACGTGTGACACATTGCCAAAAGGAAAAACTGAAGTAGATGCGATTGTTAGCCCAGTTATTAGCCATGCGAGGCGTGCTGTTAATTAAGACCTCAAGTTGAATTTAATTAATGCCAACTTAGTGAGTATCTCGCAGTCGATGCGAAGGCGGAAATGCGACGCTTAGTCACAAAAGATGTTGACGCATGCAAATGAACGGGCTGAATAATGTGGCTGCCACAGCCACAAACAATGCAACAACAGTAACAGTAACAGCAACAGCAACAGCAACAGCCAAGAGACGCGTGCAATTTTAATAAATAAAGCAAAAGTTTTAAATAGCCTGCAACTAACACTTAACTCAGCTGATGACGCTGCCAATGCTGATGATAATGATAATAATGTTGATGATGATGAGGTTCAATAAACCTGGCAGGTTGCGCGGCCAAGTGGCCAGACAGTGGCCATTGGCCAGCTTGGAATCGCGGCTTCAGCCAACCAAGCGACCAGCCCAAGCACTTTGCTTATTAAAGTACAACAACACTAACTACAACTACAACGACAACCACAGCAACCGCGTCGTACATCAGGCGAAATTTATTATGATGATGTTGTGTGCATAAAGCAGCAACAACAACAACAACAACAACTACATGGTCAGTCAACAATAAGGAAAATTTATTATCGGTGCGGCATCGAATAGTTTGACTTTGGCTTTACATTTTGGCTTTGACTCTGCCTCTGCCACTGACTGTGGCTCTGACTTTGGCTATTACCAGCAACTTTTATACACCCCAAACAAACGGAAGGGCCGGCAATTGCAGTTTTGGTCAAAAAAAAAAAAAACAATGACCAGACAATTGTAATTCCCATTTTGTGCCTGGCTATTTGCCTGTTCCGCTTCAGGGCAATGTAAAAGGGCGTCCCTCCCTCTCCGACAAAAAGGCCAACCGCAATATTATCATCATTGGGGGGAGCAAGAGGCGTCTGTGACGTGTCGCATAGCCCTGTGGCACGAATGGTAGCGGCAAGACACCCAATCAGTTAACCACAACAAATAAAGCGGCAGTTCCTGTAGAGAAAACTGATGCCTGAAAGCAGCTGTTGCAGCTGCTATTGGCGTTTTTAAAATTGAAAGTTGACAATAACGCGGCTTGATGAAGGTGTCAAGCTTGCAAGCCTCACTTAAGTCAAGCAGACAAATGAATCTTAAAAGAATCAATCTTAGAGATTGAATGGGAAACAAATTGAAGAGGAAGTTGGTGCTGAAGTGACATTCCGATTGTCCATAACGGTTCAACAGTTGAGATTATAGTTTAGTCTCATGAATTCAAAACATGACAATAAAGGATTTTGAATCCCATTCTGAGAGACGATTCAAATCATCAGTTATAGTTGAGTTAGGGGCGATTTAATGAACTTGAAGCATGCCTGCAATCTTATCTTGACTTTAAGATAACCTCATCTCTATCCATGCATTATAAAAGTTACAACGCCTAGTGTTAGCTTAAAGTATAGTGTTTCTTCTATGCTTAAGGTAAAAAAATAGCAAAAGAAACAACAACAAATTATGAAAAAATTACATGTCTGGTAAAAGGGCAAAAAAATACACTGTGGTTACATTATAAACGGGCGAATGAGCAACAACCACAACAATAATGCAAGCAGCAGCAGCAACAACGTCAACAACAACAAAGCCAGAAAGTTGTCAGTTGGTTGGCAACCTCGATTGAAGGGCGCAATTGTTGTTGCTGTTGTAAGAAATCTATTTATAAGCGAGGGCAAACGAGGGGAGGCGAAGGAGTTGTGGGGTAATAGACAGCTGACCGCACACAGCTGCGAGAGAGAGAGAGAGAGAGAGAAATAGAACCGTAACAAATAGATGCAAGTAGTCTATATATAAATAAATTGTACGTGACAGACAATCATTAAAAAGGCTTTATATGCATATAATATATTATGGTTTGATTGCCATTTACTTATTTGGAGCATAATTTAAGTTTCATTAAGACATGCTAAATGAGTTTCGAAAGTACCGCGAGTCCAAGTCCAAGTCGAGCTTGAATCAGAGCCAAAGTCAAAGTCAAGTGATTGACGCGTCGTACAGCCAAATGCGTAGTGGAAACTAACGGACCAACACTTTCGCTTGGCCAACTTCGAGTGGCATTTCTTTTTAATTTCAAAGTGTTAAGCAGCCAACAAGCTGGCAAAAAATAAAAGCAACTGAAATATTAATTTCATTAAAGTTAATATTTTCATTAGCCGACTTTCTGATCCGTTGCCGATGATAGGCGTCGCCCCTCCCCAGGGGAGCGACATTGTTGTGACAGCCGCAAGACAACGACGACGCATTATGATTTAATTGTACAACTCAAGCGGATCTTTTGGATGAAAGTGCAACGGCTGCAAAATGAAAGGATCTCGGCGATTAGCAGCTGCTAATACATTTTAATTGATTTTTTTCCTCAGAAATGTATGAGTTCAATCAACTTTGCGATCTAAGATCTCATTCCGAAAATTCCCCGATCATTCCGCATGACGTAAGTCTGGTTTCGAGGGAAGGTAAAAAGAAATAAAAATCTCGCATATGGCGTTCGATAGTTTCGATGCGACTTCAGTTCCGGCATAATTTAGCACCAATTTGTGTTTGCTTTTCACTTGGCTAATGGCGCAAACAATTGGCCAGCCAATATAACGATGTACGCTAAAAAGGTCACGGTAAAATTGCTAAAAATTGAAATCGAAATTGCTGCACTTACGACGCGAAAGTCAGGCCAACTTGCAACTCGCAAACAACTGCAGTTACTGTATCTGCAAGATACTGTATCGCTGCAATCGCTGCACACCAAACAAAACAAACAAAAATAAAAGACTGCCAATTGTATTGCCATGGCAATTGTAAATAGAAACGATGGCATAACCAATTGACACCACAATACTTTAGTTATAATTGCCGATCGAATGGAAAGGTACGCTTGAAGGTCACAACTTTTAACGGCTTACCAAATTTGGCTAATTAGGGCGCCAAAGCTTTGCTCCCCTAATTGGCTAGACTGGCAACGCACCCGGTATACGGGGAGAGGGGGGGATCTATTAAAAGTAACTGCATACCTTTGCATAATATAGAGAGAGACAGAAAGACTAACCTTACGTCTCTTACGTATCGCATGACACATGTCAGACACCCAAAGAGATTTCCACCTGCTCCAATGTCTGTTTGTATCAATTTCGTTAACCATACAGCTCATGTCAACAGCTAAACCAAACACGATAAGCAGTTGCAGATACCAGGAAACGTAAAACGTGAGACAAAGACAGAGACAAAGTAGCAGTTGCCAAGTAAAAGCTGCAAAGATTGGGCGATGAATCATTTGCAATCCTAACAAATCACCCTGTTTAGCCAATTAGTCGAGCCCGTCTAGCTTAAAGTGGAATTAAAGTTAATTTACAAGCTTTTCAGTACTTTTAAAGCTACTTTAAAAGCTGCTTGCATTTGTGAAGCAAAGACATTATATTAAGAAATCTCCATGTTTTGCCAATGGGTTGACCCCATCTTGTATTAATTATGCTTATAAATTTCTTAAGAGCTTTTATGTGCTTTTAAAGCCGCTGCTTTGAGTCGAAGTAAAGGCCGTACAGTTTAAAAAGGATTTATTGCATCTAAAAGCTTTTGCCTGCTTTGTAACCTCCTCTTCAAGCTACTAGAATTGTTTCAAAGAGTTTAAAATTGAATTGATATTATTTACCATCTACTTAAAAGCTTTTCAGTGCTTTCAAAGCTGCGTTTCTGTGGCAAACAAGGGCATTCTAAGAGCACATCAATCAATGGGGACCAACAACGCATTTTAATTGAAATGCCTTTTGATATTCAATATCTTCAAAGCCTCGATAACATTTTAAAATTCCAACATTGCACGATAATAAATATAAATAGCTCGGTAATTCAGGTAAAAAAAAAAAAAAAAATAGCCTAAACTGCGATTAGTTTGCATTGCAATCTAATAAGTGTTGATAAAAATCGATTGTTGAATCACATTGAACAACTGCGTCGTTATGTTTAAAAGTCTTTGCGTTATTCAACATTCTCATTCAATCGATATCGGCCTAATGGATTTAAGGCTTGGAGTATTTCTATGAAATTGTAACACACACAAATTGTAACAAGCCGGCCCTCAATTTGGCCTAAACTCGTAGATGTTGTCTCCGAGCCGCGACACTTTTGACACTCATAAAAATAGTTAAACTTGACACTATTTGCCGTGTTGTTGTCTGACTGTCTGACGGTCTGTCTGACTGTCTGTCTGATTTTGTTTTTCACTCTATTTGCATTTGTTGCCGCTGCGACGGTTGACAGTTTTTCAGCTGTCAGTTGGTACGCAAATTTTTGTTTCTTTATGAATTTTTTTTTGCAAGCTCAACGCCCGGCAGCCCCGAAATAATAATAACAACTAAGAGGCCAGGCCAAAACGAATAATAGCCAGCAAAAAAGTTGTTTATGCTTAGTTTTTCTATGTACTCTATGTCTCTACTTGGCTCAAGGTTCATGGCTTTATTAAATTGCTTTTGCCACACGACGTTGAAGGCAGGCGAGGGGCACTGAGGGAGTCAGCTCATTACATTGTTGTTGTTGCCTTTTCCAATGCTGTTGCTGTTGCCTGCCTTCCAGCTGTGGCCCTTACTGCTTGCTTGGCCATTAACACTGAAAGCGCAGCCAATTTGTAAATCCAAAAGGCAGCTCATTGCCTCGTGTTTTATTTTTTTTTTCTTTTGGCTAGATTTGCCTACGAGATTAAGCCAATTTAGTGCCACACCAAAAACAGAAACCGAAATCAAACAATTGAACATCGTTTAGGTATCAAGGTTTCTTCTCGTGCGCTTCTTTAGAGCTGAGAGTTTTTCAGAAGTTCTCATAATCACAGCCCCTGGCTTTGATAATTTGACTGAGCATCAATCTTGCCATGTTAGCCGTGATTTATGGCTAACATAGTGTTTAGCCAAAAATAACAGCTACAACATTTGTTTTAGAAAGTTAAAAACATAATGTTCGTCTAACTCAACTAATTAAAAAGCAAAGAGGAGTTTCTAGTGGCTCTTAGAATGTGGTCTATTGCGACTAGTCAACAGACAGTGGCACTTAAAAGGGTGTGTACGATAGTAGAACAGTTAATAAGAATACACTCCGCATAAAGTGGCCCTGAAGATGTGTACAGAGAAGTGGGCACTTATAATTGGTTAATCATCAGAGCATTGCAAGCGAACTGTTTTAATGCACCGTATTTAAAATTAAGTGACCATGGAGAACAGATAGAGTGACCATGAAGGACATTAACAGTCATTTAACAAATTAACACTAAGCTATTATTGTAATTCTACATCGAAAACAAGTTGTAATTGTAAATCGATTGTAAATTTTACAAAACAACTTCAACTTTATGAACTCTTAGATGCTGTTGTAACTTTTCAATCAAATAAGTTACCTTCTCGATTTGCGGTTGATAATAATTACTAGACATGAATCAAGTGACCATGGAGGCCAGGAAATTAAAACCCAAAAGTAAGTGTATATCGATTGTAAATGAACTTTGTGTTGTAACATTATTTATTGATACAAATTGCTCCAAGTATCATTGCTTGGCAGCGCATCTGAGTGTCGACTACGCTCAATTGCAACACTCTTCCGCATCTTGTAAGGGCCACTCATGATTTGATGGCTTGCCTACTTCATATTTATAGCACACTTGCCGCATGAATTGCACTTATTCTACGCTCGTTTAGCTGCAGCAGTTGCAGTTGCAGTTGCAGTGGCAGTGGCAATTGTATTCATAAGGCGCAGGCTAATGAAGCGGCGGCATTTTCATTAGAGTTTATGTAACCGACGCCATACCGTTTAGTTTACCTTCACCAGAGATAGAAGGCCTTCTTGTTATTGTTATTGTTGTTGTGTGTTGCATGATGAGATGATGACGATGACGATGACTATGACGATCACTATGACGATGATGACGACGATGGAAACCAAGCCCAGTTGCCATTAGAGGCGCGTTGGCAGTGGCATTTGCATAGTTTGCTTGAACATTCGAAGAGCAACTTTAATCGGCGGCAATTGAACAGCGAGCTTAGTTTTTACTGGGCTTAGTTAATTGTGCTGCTGTCAGCAAATGGAAATGCAAATGGAAATGGAAATGAATTGAAGAAGCCAATTGAAGGTTTTTCGCTTTGTACACTGGCTTTGATTTGACAATTCAATTAGATGGGTTTACTTTATGTAGCTGACGATAGGACACAAGTGATTAACTGATCTCAAAGTGTTTACAACTAGCAAAGTAAAGATTAGAAAGCAATCCTCAATTAGTAGAATCGTTTGTGTAGATTTTTTGTTGACATACAAAGAAATCATCTCTACAGAAGTCTGAAATTATAGTAGTCTCCACCTTTAAGTTCGATAACTCTTCTCTTATCTGACGTAAAGGCTATTCCCAAAGGCTCCTCACATACACAAGTGATTAGCTTATGTTAAATCAGCAAGCTGGCATAACAATTGTCTCCTCGAAGTTCTTTAGCTCCTTTTCATATTGTCAAATTATTTCTTAAGAATTCCACCTCCGTTGCATTACGTTTTTGTCACGTTAAGCCATTTAAGAGGCGTTTATGGAGATTCGTGCTAACATTGAGGTCATCTTGCCTTTTTCTTTGAGAATTTCCAGTCTACAAAAGCCAAGGCGATTCTTGGCAATTTTATTAATTTTAATTTCAATGTCTGGCAAATGTTAAGTAAAAAATGCGGTTGGCTAATTAGTTGTGTGCAAAAAGCAAAAAAAAAAAAAACAAACTAAAATCAAAACCTGTTCAACTGCCGGCGTCATTGATAACAACAACAACTACAACGAGCATCAGCTGAGAAAAGCAACTTTGGCTTTGGCAAGTCTCCGTTGGCTTACAAACAGTTAAAGATAACCAAACATGGCCATGTGATGCACTGTCACTGGAAAAGCGCCATAAAAGACTTGTTTGCATGTTGTGAGCAGGAGAAGTAACTTGGCTAAAACACATTCGAAAGGCTGACTAGCCTTGTGAGTATGTGTGTGTGCAAATGTGTGTGTGTGTCTGTATGTGCGTGTGTTTGTAAATGAGGACATCGTCTAATATTCATGCCAATCGATAAGCGCGTCCGACCGCCTCTAACTGGAAATACATATTAAGTATACGTCGCGTTGACAGGCCTCAGCTTTTCCCCTGACTATCGCACACTTTTCCACAGTTCAGTGGGTTTTCAGGTGTGTGGTTGTGTTTACGTGTGCTCTCGAACTGGCCACATTTTTAGTTCATTTGTTGGGCTTGTCCTGACAGCGAAAACTGTCCTGATGATGATTCAGCGTGGCAATTGCGAGGTTCGTTGGCTTATTGAAAGGTTATGCACTTGCATAATTTATTGTGAAATTGTATACTAAGTGATTATTCTGTCGGTATGTGTATTTCATAAATTTTCCGCTTTAAATGCGCTCCCAGGCGATGCGATGGCAATATCTTAGCGGCGCCATATGGGCAGGCAACAAGGCGACGGCCCCAAAAATGAAATACGAGCACAAGAACAACACACAAAAAAAAAGATGATGAAGAAGCCCAACAAGCACGGAGGCAAGCATATACAAAAGAAGAGAAGCAAACTCAACACAAAAACTGGCCAAACTGGCCAGACTAGCGCAAAAAAAAAAAAAAAAAAAAAAAAAAAAAAAAAAAGAAGTTAACAGAAAAAAAAGCAAAGCAGCTACCAAAAACAGTTTAAAAGGCTACGTTGTCGTGCCTGTGGATGCTGCTGCTGTTGTTGCTGACGCTATTGCTCACGCTGTTTGCTGACGTTGCACAATGGGGCCTTTTCCCATTTTGCGTGGCATAAATCGTAACTTTTGAACCAATAAAGATATTTCGAAAATTTAAAAAGATATTGACAGAAAACTCCTTAAGCTCTTAAATGCATGTACATAGAAGTTGATAGGCTCACAGAGAGCTTTAAGCTTGGCGGTCAACGTCGAAAAATATTTTCAGTGCATATTTTACGTATTAAATGATCAATTATATAACTTTTTCGTCATAAATATTAATTTTTTTTTTTATCTAATTTCAATTTTAAAATAATAATTGTATATGTATAAACTAGTTTCATTAACATATTTACATAAAAAAAATTCTTTTTGGTACTCCTGGTATGAGGTTAATTTTGCATTTTATTGCTTGTCGGCTGATTCCCTTCAAAATATTCAGCAAGATTTGGATTAATATCTAATAAACTTAACATTTTGGAACTATATCTCTTTTGTTCTAAATCCATCCTCGATCTCACGAGTCTAAACAATGAAATAAGTGGATTTGAAGGGGCCGTCTGTATATTTAAAAGGGGTTTGTTCTGTCTTATCAGTGACGTCTTGCAACTTTTTGTGTATATAAACTCATTGTAGTCCTTGTTTTCCCATTGCAGTGCTGAATGGTTGAACTACCTAAAAAACAAAACACAAATGATGTACTAAAATAGGTAAAAATATAATAATATAGATCAGAATGGAAACATTGAACATTTCTATACTTTTACCTGAATGTAACTGCTCAAAATTCACCAAAACCATTGCAGGACATAAAAAAACCCATTCAAAGGGTTTCAAAACAGGCAAAAATGTATTTTACATGTTTATTATTAATTTTTTTGTCATATTGTGGGCGTACAGTCAGTGCAGTAATGCGGGCAGTTGCATTACGCTCTTCTTCCTCCAATGCTCTGCCACGTGTTTTTATTGCGAGGTTTCATCAGTTTTATTGAAATAACTTCTAAAGGCGCAAATGGTATGCAACGAATTTTATAAAAATAAGTTAGAGTAATGATTCCTAAAGGTAATGGAAGTAGTGGGACGGTCGAACCAAAGTTGAAAAATACCATAATTTTAATGTTTTTTTTTTTTAAATTCGTTTGACATAAAAACTAAACAAATAAAGAAACTCAATTTTCCGACAATTCATAAAGCATAAACATACTTTTCAGATGACACTAAAAATATAAAGATCGGTTGCATAGTTTGCCTCCAATTTGGCTCGAAAATCTTGCTATATTTCGTGAAAATTTGCACGCTTTTACATTTACATGAACTTTGAGAGGCTGTCCCGCCCACAATTTTTATCCGATTTCAAAATCCTTTCAGATTCTTCATATTTGAGGAATTCTCAATCGAATGCAATTATTACTTTTTACGAACGCTGACCTCAAAAAAGGTATTTTTGCCACGCTTTTCCGGCAGAGGCCCCACTGTGCGTTGTTGCTGTTGTTGCTGGCTACATTTAACGATGATGACCTTGGCGACGTTGGCAACTTGTTGCATCTGCCAGCGACAGCTGCACAGCAGGCAGACACCTGAGACTCCAAGACGAGACAAACATTTGCAACGCACTTAGAATCGTCTTGTCTTTCCCCCTCGCCCTCTCGCTCCCACTGTCTTTAAGCCACCCGCTGTCTAAGACATTTCCATGACGACTTTGGTGCGCAGCGGTTTTCTCATGCATTTTACGGTAAATTTAGGTCGTCTTCGTAGATGTTGATGTCAGAGTTATTGTTGCTGTTGTCGACAGCAACTTGTTAACATGGCACTGCCAATAACATGACTAAATATAGCCATACAACAAGTAGGCAATGCCTTTTCTTGGATTTCCTGGCCGATGCATTAGCATCGAATGCAACAACAATTTTTCAATAATTTTATTTATGTGATTTTTCAATTTACCAACCGCATTTTGTCGTAGTTTTCCGTTGCAGCATCTTGTGCTCACATTGCTCATACGCCGCATATGCCAGGCTTTTAGCCAGGCAGCCACATCCGTTGGGAAGTGCCAATAAGCCGGATTGTGTGGATTTGTCTTATTTGGGGCATGACACAAATTTGGTAAGCGCCGCTCACAGACATTAGATATTGTTATTGTTTTTGTTGCTGTTGCTGCTACTGCGTCGTTTTCTTTTGAGCAATTTAACAATTAAAAACACGCGCTCTTATGGTTTTTCAGCCCCGACACCGTCATTAACTCGTTAATCCACGCGAATATAATTTATTATAATTGCACATACATATTTTGCAATTCGCTGGAATCATACAAAAAAAAAAAGCCTGGCCAAAACAAAATAAAATAAAGGCAACCACATGTTGGCACTCTACATCCTCTCATGGTCAAGTCTCGCATCGTTGCCCAATTTGATGCTGTTCTAAGTTAAACAAGTTTCTTAAGCTTACCCGTCTGATCATCATTATCATAATGATGACGATGATGGCGCTTAGACAGAAAAACAGTTAGCAATTTCACACTGCAAACTCACCTGCAAAGATAAAAAAAAATATGAAAAGAAATTAACACATTACCTAAGTTAGATTGCGTTACATTTGGAAACATTTAAGAATTCTTTGGTTATTTACGAAATAAATAAATTAATTAATTAAATGATAAATAAATAATTTAAAATTACAGTTATTCTAAATTATTTTTTAAATGTTATCTTTAGACTTGAGAACAAATTGAAATATTATTTTTAAATAGAAAGCCTTTTCTGCGACTTTTACTTAGTCAGCAGACGCAAGTTCTTTCTTTCTGTAATTCTTAATATCATACAAATATCTATGTAATACCCATTGCTTTTATAAATTTCGGACCAATGCCGTAATACGCAGCTTGTTTACGATGTATGAAAAGTTTTCAAATTGTTTAGACCGAAAAAAAGTGACTAAAGTTAAGACATGTCCAACAGTTGGCAGCAAATATATCAAAAGCAAGAAGGCAACATAAACCCTAGCGTGTATATGGCTAACAAATTTGGCAAATGGCCAACTGAGGAGGCCAGAGGGAGAGGAACAGCATAAAACAAAAGGCATGAGCTGCGCACATTTCAATTTGGCAACCATGAGGCCGGTTTGCATATGAAATTCAGACACTCACGGATGGATCATTAGGCAAGCCAAAAGCAGCAGCAGCAGCAGCAAACTGAATTTGTTATAGCGCGCCAAAGCAAATGCGAGTAACATGCGAGTGCCAGTGTGTGTGTGAGTGTCAGTGTGTGTATCTGTATGTGTGTGTGTGTGTCTGTTTGTTTGTCTGGAGAAAGTCGGAAGCGTGCCGCCATCACACGTAAGCCACAGCAGCTGAAGAAGCAACCAACTCTGTTTGCGGGTTTTCAATTGTGGCATGTTGTTGTCGCTGCTGTGTTGTCTTCATCAGAGCAGCAACAAAGCGCAAGCCAGGCCAAAAGCAAGCTGAGCAGCTGGCCAACAACACTCAACACTCATTGCGCTAATCTTAACCAGCCCCATCCAAACAAAGTGGAGCAAACCAATGAGACTGAGACTGAGATTGCCCATTGCAGTTCGAGTTGACTATATATTTGGATTTAGATTTAGATTGAGTTTTTTTTTCTTCTCCTTTTTATTTTTTTGATTTTGCGTAATGTGCCATTGAACTGGACCCGACTCTAACTCATTTTTAACATGCATGGCTATTAATTTTAATTGAATTGTGAACCAGCCGCAGCTACAACAAAAACTCATCAGTTTTGCTTTTGTGTTTTTAATTAAAAAATTTTTGCAATTTAATTTCATGCTGTTGGCCAAACAACATAATAAATATAAATAAATAAAATATAATAATGTGTAGCGCATAATTTGTCATGTGTCAGGCAAAACACCTGTGGCCCGGACAGAGTTTCCGATTGATATATAAAATAGATATAAATGATGTATATAACTACAGAAGTCTGTACTTTTTACATAACCGATTATTATTTTGCACCCGTCTGTCTATGTATTTCTAGACGTATTTGCTTATGATATATTGTAAATTGGGTGGGCTTGTCTCCCACGCCCAGTTAAATGACGCTTTAATTGCACTAACTGAAATGTTGGACGGCCAAGCGGATTATTGCTGTGATGTGAAAAAACTTTCAAAAGAATAATGGGAAAATAATGCCACTAATTATCATTAGAGTGTGAGTGTAATTTTGAAGAAAAGAAGTGGCGATGGAAAAATGCTATGACGTTCCAGAATTTGTAAGAGAAACGCAGCCGGACAAACAACAAATAACAAACAACAAAACAAATGAAATAAGCTGCAGAGCAATGGGCCACTTCCTCCTACAAGCAAAATGGCAATCCAGGCGGACAGAAAGATAGAGACACAGACCGTCAGTCAGGTCAGACTGGCTGTCTGAGAGTGGGGCCAAAACGTCATTAGTCAGAACTGAGGCAGCCGGGAAAAGTAGAAAGCCAACTGCGTCGTGGTTGGGAAAGCCAAAAGAACTTAACACAATTTACACTCACGAGCGCTTTTCCAACTTGAGCGTAAAACGCTAGAAAATTATCTTCCCCTTCTCTGTGTGTGTGTGTGTGTGTGTGTCTCGTATGGGTATGACAACCGCAAGTGGGTGTTGTAGTTACTTATTTATTATGATTATCGTTGCTGGAGCTCCAATTGCAAATCATTTGCAATTGCAACGACCGCAAAACCTAAAACTGACTCATGAGCATACGCACTTCCAACACTTTCAGCTCTGAATGATTTGAAAACCGCTAAAAGCTATGAATGGTAATGCGAATACTCACTTTGATGATTAAGATCTATAATCAACTTTCAAAGTTAAGTGGAATTTCTGTAAAGGTATTTAACCACTGTCCAGGTGCACGTATGAGTATTTTATGCTTGGATTAGTGCGATGAAGTCTGAAAAGCTTTGTGTGCTTTGTTTTACACTAACAGAGGGTATAACAATTTAGTCACAGATTCTTTAAGGTATATGTGTATGAAAATAGTTACTGTTTCTTCCAATTATACATCTACATATACATCTATACCCCATTGTTTTCATAGGAACGATCGTTAAAAAGTAAAATCTCTGCTTTTTTAGATATATTTACTTTATGTTACAGAGTATCACTTCTTCGGCTTGCTGATGTAAGCCTTTATTTCTCATTTTTTACACGGAGCTTAAAGCTTTCCGCAATGTGCAGCGTACGTGAGTTGTATGGGGAATTTCGATCGCACTAATAGGAGTATCTATCTCAACATCGATACACTCTGGCTGTAATTAGTATTTCTATCAAATTGTGGCATAAATGATGGCCCAGTTGACATCCATAAAATGTCTCAAGGGGCTGAATGGGCCGCTAATGTGCTTAATTAACCTGCAGGCCCCATTGCAACCTGCAATCTGGCTATTAATTTTCTCTTTCATTGTTGTTTTGCCAGCATGAAAAATAATCGTTCTATAACGATTACTTCTACTTGTATGTCTAGAGATGCGTAAAGACGCATCAAATTGCCGGCTCAGTGGCCCAGTTGCGCTTCAGACCATCAGATAAATAGCGCACACACACACACTCATACTGCAAGTACTTGTATCTATCAGATACACGCACGTTCAGCCAGCTGCAGCTTAGGTCTCAGCTTGGCAATTAAGAGTGTGAATTTCAAGCTATAAAACAGTTGCAACATGTGGCCCGTTGCGGTGATTGTTGTTGTTGTTGATGTCGCTTTTTCGGGTGAAAGTTTGTTCTACAGTCACAGCGCAGTCACAGCACCAGCTGTGTTGCATTTGCTACAGATTTTTCTTGTGGAAAAAGTGACAGCTTCATGTGGTTTGCTTCTTTCTGCTTCTTTTTTTTTTTTTTTTGGGTTTCTATGTCAGATAAAAAGTTGAAAATTTCTAACCATAATTAGCGCACAGTGTCTTAATATCTTATCATGCCAAATAATAATTCACACACAGAGAATACAAAAATTGAATCGACTGACAATAACAACAACAATGGTAGAAAGTTAATCGCATGTGTCCACAGATACTCGAATCTTTATCTTTGCCACAAAAGCGCGAGGTGATTACAATTTCAAGAGGCACAAACAAAAGGCGAGTAAACAAACAGCAACAGCATAAAACATCTTAATTTCACAATAATTGCGCGCACAGAAATCAAATTGAAAAGCAAATTTAAATTGGAAACCAAAATCGACCAAGCAACGAGTTCAACCTCAGCGTTGCACGAAAGTGCAAACATTCAACACTGGTGGCAACAGCTGGCTGGCCAGACGAATGAGACAGACAGGCAAACAGGCAGACAGTTTGCAGTCGCTGACAGTGGGTTTTTCTTTGGAGGGGGTGCGGTTGTGGGTCGACTTCTATTTGCATGGCAGGTGAAAAGTCTTCCAAGATAAACAAAAACAAACTTTGCATCTGTTTTTCTTCTTCCTTCTATCATCCACCTACCACTCTGCAATTTCATAATGGCGTCGTCAAGCAGTCAACAGTCAACTGGCAACTGGCAACTGGCAAACAGTCGACAGTCGACAGTCGGCCAACAAACGCTGACGACATTACAGTTAGCCGAGACACCGCTGCGTCCATTGATGATGGGTTTTTAAGCAGTCACCCAGTCAGCAAGTCTGCAACATTTCAACTGCAACTGCAACTGCAACTGCGAGTGCAACTACAACTCGACCCAACGGGGCCAGACAATGAAGTGGCGAAGTCAACGGGGGGAACGCCTCTGCCCTGTTGCACTGCATCTAGCACAGTTCACAATTGGCCCGATTGCAGTCGGAGGCTGTAAGAGCTGTTGCTGTTGTTGTTGCTGTTGTTTCTGTTGCTATTTGTCTCTCATGCCCTTACCGAAAAAGGTTAGCTGAAGTTTGTAATGTGTTGATTGGAGCTCGCCTTAAATAAGTTTCTAGTAGAATGAATAGGGAGGGAGGGAAAATGTGGGAGGGAAATGGTTCTTTTAGGGTTAATATAAGAACACAAATTTATAAAAATAAATTATGAAATAAATAAATTGTGAATAGAAAATATTTTAAAAAATAAAAAAAATAGAAAAAATATAAAATAAATATAATAAATATAAAATAAATACAAAAATATGTAAAATAAATATAAAATATAAAATAAGTACAATTTAAAATAAATAAAATAAAATAAATAAACAACATAAAAGAAAAAAGAAAAAAATTATAATAAATAAAATATTAAAATTATAATAAATAAAAATAATAAATACTAAACATTAAGCAGATATCAAACATTCTAACTGATCCTAATAATTCGAGATAACACGCCCTTTCTCGTCAAATATTGTTATCTTTGAGTGGAAATCCCTTTGATAACGTTATCTACGATCCTGGCTGTGGAAAAGATAAGATAGCCGGAGATAAGCATAGTGTCACTGACTGTAATAAGTAATAAAAAAAGATCAGTTCAAAATACTGCACTATCTCTGAAATTCTCGACGTTCTGTATTACAAATGAAAAACAACAAAAAGGAAACTATTCATAATAATTATTTCAATTATAGATTGTATATATTGTAGATAGTTTCATATACATTTTCTGCCGACATCTCTATGCAGAGCATTCAAATAACAACAGTTTTTCCGCTGCATTTTTCAGCGCGTGTTTTCATAACAATATTGGAAGCATTTCATTTTCTAGCCAGCAGAAAATGATCAATTGTTGTGGCCGGCCACCGTTTGAACTGACATCAACAACAAAAGCAACAAGAGCACAACAAAAACATAGGCGAATATTGTAGGTAAATGCGAAATTCGAAATACTCGTAATAATAATAATGTTCGGCAACCGAAATTGAGGCATGTTACCGCATCGAGCTACGCGGCAGACATGAAGATTTTCTTCTGGTTGTTGCACGTTGCAAGTTGCAATAATTGAGCACTTTTTGTAGTTTTGTAGTTGTATGTGTGTTGTGTTTATGTAATTGCTATGCAAAAAGGAAGACAAAACACAAATGGACAACTTCAATGCATTTGTAATTATATTTGATTGCAACAATTATTTAAAAATACAAATAACAAAACATACTCAGCCAATCGGCCATAATAGCAAAAGTGTTGGCTAAAATGACAAGACAAGCTGCTGCTCACTTTTTTTGTGGTTTAATTTTGTTAACGAGCGTGCTGCTTGTTATCAGGGGGAAGGGGGGGTCTCTTAGAACAGTGCGAACTTAGATACAGTCTATATTAACTTGGCTCACCAATTAGTTGTTGGTTTTTGTGTTTTGGCCTGGCCTCTACATTATTCCAAATGAGGTCATCATATCCGCATCGTTGTCTTTGTTTTTTGTTGTACTCATGTTTTAGTATTTTATGATGAACTATAAAGTTTTTTTTTGCTTTTATTGACTGCGACTGCCAAAGGCTTTGAAAGCGATACAAACGAACTTATTAATTAAAAGGAAACGTTAAAATTGCGTTCGTGGTCGTTAAAATGTGAATCACTAGACTGTCTGCTGTGAACTTCTTTTCAATGAGCCAATTCAGTAGTCGTAATTGTCGTAATAGTCCTTACACTGGAAAAGGCCAAATACTCGATTGCTCTTAAAATATGAACACATGGATTTTCATAAAAATTAGCATCCCATAGTCCATCCATCTAGTTATTTATCGAGTCGTAATTAAGATGTAATAAATGGAAGTACTACGGGTATCAAGTATCTCAATCATTTCCCTATCATTTAGTATCGAATTAAAGAGTAACGATCAGATAGTAACGAGTGTATCAATCATATCCAATTGATAAGTAACGACCAAGTCGAAATAAATTGAAGATTATTAGGATCTCAATCATTTTATATCATGAAACACAAATCTACGAGTAAAGTGTAACAAATTAAGGATTTAATATGAACTATTTGAGAGTAGCAACTCAGGAAATCAGCAAGTATTTTACTGCCGAGTAACGAGTATCGAAAATGAGTATTACACCAACGTATGGCCTTCGTTTCACACGCGACTCTAAACGATTTCAACTTAATATATAACCAATTATTCAATTAATTGTAGTATAAGTATAAAACATCATCTCAATGGAACTGGATAAAAAAAGTTGATCCATTAAGTACTTAGAACACCTCGAAGGAAATGTGCAAATAAATGAGTGCCACTTAAAATATCATCAGAAAATCGTTAAAAATAAAAGGAAGTTTCAATTCAGTAAATAATCATTTGAAATGAGCTCAGTGTAAACCAGCTCACTGTGGACAGACACAAATAAAGTGCGTCATAACTGACGAATCAATTTCAGATTGGCGTCTATTTGCATTGTTTACCGGTATCGGAGTTTAATACTATTTCTATTTTGAGAGTGCTTGAAATGCCATTGCGTGTGTGACGAAAATAAACAAAAATATAATAACAATTTCATATGCTTATGTGACTTTAATTACGTGACAGCCCACTTTGAATGGTGACACAGCATTGAAGTCGAATAAAATATGCAGTTATTAGCAGACACACACACACACACACAGCATGACACAGATACACACGAAGGCACAGAGATATAGAGGCAGCTGGTGAGGAGGGATCGCCCAAATATGGCTACAAAGACTTGGCTAAAACCAAACTAAAACGCTGGCAGCAGGTGACGCAATTTGCAAGCAATTGCAAAAAAACAAAAATCAAAACAAATTAGTTTTAGCACAACAAATCGAAAAAGAATATAGATAAATAAAGTAGCTGGAAGTGTGTAACTGTATCTGTGTATCTTGCAGATACAAGAGAAAAGCCAGCGGCTTTAAAATCGCATCGAATCGCATGTGGCAACCTGTAATTTACCCTTCAATCAATGCGCAACAAATCAGTTGGCAACGCGCTGAGCATGCGCGCCAATCACTGGAACCCCCTTGTATCCGCTCGAAGCCTCCCTCCCCTCTCCCTTCAATCTTTTGGCTCGTAACTCACTTGGCAGCACATTTGGGTTAACAATTGGCAGTTGTGTTGGTTAACTGTTGTGCTGTGCCGGCCAGATATCCGTAATTTCTGAGCATGTATCTGTAAGTGCGAGTATCTGTAAATGTATCTGTTTGTGTGTGTGCCATGAATGACTAACTGTGCTGTGCGCAAGGTGGTTTTCTTTTCTGTTTTCTGTGTGTTTTGCCTTGTTTAGCTGTTGTTGGCCAACACAGGGCAGTATGTAGATAGTAGCGATGGATACAGAGATACAAGCAATCGACATACCTAAACTTAACATTATCTTGTAGATACTTTTACAAAACTTTAAGCGCAGCTTCCTTAATTCAGCGCCAAGCTTTCAGGTGCCAAATTCAAGTCGAACAATCAATCAAACAAGCAAACAACAACTTGTTGTTGCCACACTCAAGGCTGTAAACATTTCCTGACCAGGCTCAAACAACCGACTTGTGAAATCTTTCAGTCTCACATGTTGTCTGGCTTCCCACGTAGCTCAGCAGGTTGCGGGAAAACATGTAGAACGCTCTCAGCTTGTAGCTACAAATGTTCAAGTTTAAAGCTAAATCGTGCCCAATCTACAAAGAAACTACATATAGAAAAGAAAACTGGAAGCTGCCTGCAGACAGAATTCAACTGCAACTTAAAGGGCACAACTATCAGATTGTTGATGAACCGCAACAGAAACACTGAGCCACTTTGTAAGTGGGTCATTCATGTGACTTGGAATCATGTCACTGTCCAATTCGTCAATGAAATCTCTGTCACACTTTTGACATTTGCACGAAGTGCAAAAAACGAAAATGACTAGAAGGAATAACGAATCTTTAGACACTCTCTCTCTAATAAATGACATGTTTAATTAAAAAATTAGTTACATTTTCTCTGAATAGCATCCAACTTGTTTATATAATCAATGTATCTCTAACGACAGGATAGTGTATAGAAACTGTGACAGTTGCCGACGTTGTGTCATTGGTTGCTGTGCTCTTTGTTGTTGTCACAGCCGACGGCACGCGATCACCCAAAACTCGCAAGTCGCAATCTTTGTGAAGGCAAATGCAATTCAACTTTTCCGGTACCACGCGGCGTATGCGCACTTTTCACACTCAAGTGGGTGGCATGCTGTGCATATGATGAAAATGCAGCAGCTGGCCACAGTAAATACACAATATAATGAACATGTTGCTACCTAACATCTAAGTTAAATATTTTACATATTTCAGCAAATATCTATAGTTGGAATCACTTAGAACTTGTTCGAAAAGCAAATTTCTCAACTTGGTTCACCGTATCGAGTAATGACTGTCATTGTTTGAATTCATTTCAAACTGTTGGAAAGTAGGGCGCGACTTTTGCAAACAATTCAACGCACTTGGTAAAGTTCAATTGTGCGCACAAGGGTTAAGTGCCATCGAGGGAATTGCCGCGAGGGCAGAATAGAGGGAGAGGAAGAGGCAAATGGAAGATGGGGAGACTGGCAGCAACTTTTCGTCTTGCAATTTTTTGCAGTTAAATTTAAAACTTTAATGTCATGCACCATAGCAAATGCCGACGTATCTATGAGCTGTTGAAAACGAAACAAAACAAGACGACGACAGCAGCAGAAAGCAAAATCGAGAAGAAAAGCAAAAATTGCGCACGTAGCAGCAGCAGCAACTACAACAAAGATAGCAGAAGCGACAACAACAACAACAAGAGATAGGCAAACAAACAGCAAACAATATTTCCGCATTCCGAGCAAGCAGAGCAACAAACACATTTGACAAATTCGCCGCAGGCAGCGGGAACTGCAAATGCAGCGAATTCAACAATGCTTAATAGAGTAAGTGTGAGAGCGAGAGGGAGAGAGAAGACACGCAGCCGTTGATAACTCACCCATCTTAATAAACACATTTGACAGATTCGCCGCAGGCATCAAGAGTAACAAATGCAGCGAATTCAGCAATGCTTAAAAGAGAGTATAGTGAGGGGCTGCGAATTCAGCAATGTCCAATTACAGACAAAAGACAAAAGGAGGAAGAGAGCTGTGGAGCAGGGGAGGGGCGGCCATTGATAACTCGCTCATCTAACCCAAATTTGCTGTCGAATATTGCAAAATCATCAAATGATCGCGATTACAATCGAAAGAGCAGAAACGCCTCGACTTCAACTCGATTGTGTATACCCTGTAGTTAATAGATTGCTTGAACGGGGTATAATAGAAAATATAAATGCATAAAAGATATGAAGGAAAGCAATTCAGTGAGAAAATAGACAAGTATAAGCAAACTATATAAACGGTGTCAGAGTACAGGGTAACTCCTATTCGAACACTGCGCACTAGATCACTTTTACTTGTCGTTTCAATTGGAAAGTGTTGCCAATTTGCAGAGTTGCTGTCGCTGTTGTTGCTGACTGACTGCAACTTTAATTGTGCGCTTTATAGCGCAATTTATGCTCTGACTTGGACCACTACCAATTGCCTCCTCCCTCCTCTTACCAACCCCCTATCTTACCACATTTTGCCAATTGCCAATTGTCGGCTCGTGCGCGTGTTTTGATTATGACTTTTTAGTCAATTGCAATTTGACTTATTTATGGCAATTATGCTCTAAATGAAATTGTTACAAAATTATGATGATTTACGATGCGAACTCTTTGAACTACCCACGCGATCGCCACTCGCCATAGAAAGTAGAACAACAACGTGGCAACAATAGCGAAAATAACTGCAAAAAGCAACACCAACAGCAACTAAACAAACAAAAAGTTAAGTGATAAAAACGAACACAAAAAAATCACATGACAATTGCAAATTATAATAATAATATAATACAAGCCCCAAAAAAAATAGGAAAATATATATAAAAAAAATTTGCAAATAAATAAAAATAAATTAAGGCAATCATATAAAATAATGTGCATTATATTTGCCAACTGTACCAGTTCACAGCCGAGGAGGGGAAGACTCGGGGGGGGGCAAGGGCAGGTTGTGGGCGGTCGGACGCATTGAAAATGTGTGAAATTTCGCAAGTTTAACTCAAGATAACAACAATAAGCAGAACAAAAATTACACTATACAACATGTTATTCGAGATTTCGAAATGTTTTCAATTTATTTTAATAACTTTATTAAGTTGGAAATTAAATTATTTTCGATCATAATATATAAATAATATAAAAGTTTTAGTTATTAAATTAAAGAAAATAGTAAATAGGCAATTGTTTTGTGTTGTCTAGTGTAAGCTGAATATGTGACCACGCCAACACCATTGAACGTGCTCACCCCTTCAAGGTTAAAGCTTACTGTAGACGATCTGAAAGATCAATACACTAAGGCATTGGTATAGATACGTTTACCAACCTGTAGATACTTTTCTGCACTTGTATCTAGGTGAAACCTCGCATGCAGATTAGTTTATTATGAATAAAAATTATTATTTGAATTTTAGCAAGTCGCATGAATCAGAGCGAAGCGAAAGAGAAAAACAAATGCAAATAAAAATAAAAAAAAATATTAATACATTAATAAACAAACAGCCGATCAATGGAATGCAATGGAATCGAATGGAAAGTCTGTATAAACATTGGAATTACATTACATTCATGTGTAAGAGAATACATGATAAACAAATCAAAATTATTGGGAAATACATCAGTCAACTTTTGGAAAACAAACTTTAAAGTTAACTCCATAAACAATCCATAATTTCCAATGAATCATCACATCGATTTTGCATAAACTTAAAGCAATTCATTTAAGTCGAAACAAAGGAGTTGAGATACAGTAACGTATATATTATCATTTACCATTTTCTGTCCAACCTTGTGCTTTGCCCTGCCTTTTTCACTCCCTCCCCGCTCCCTTCTACTGCAGAGCGATCGTATCTCGTAGATACAACAATTTTCAATTAGTTTTGCTCTCAATTTTTGCTTTCAGATATTTTAAGCAATTAACAAAACGCAGAAAACAAAAGTTAAAGCTTACCGAAAAGTCTAATAAGGAAATGGAAAATACAAAAAAAAAATGGAAAGGGAGCCATTCATAGGCGTAATGCTCAATTAGCCGATTAGTTGGGAGAAAGAACTTTTTAGCTGACCAACAAGTTGGCGACAATTGAATTGTGTCAGAAAAACAATGCGAAATTGCTGAATTATTAAACAATAAAGAAAGAAAAAAAAAGTAGAAAAGGACAGAAACAATTAAAAGTGCCAACGGGCAGTGCAAGAGTCAAACAAAGAAAACAGCACAAAAAATGGCAAAATAATATAAATAATATTGTTGTTGCCGTTGTCGTTGTCGTTGTTGTTAAATATGCCAACAATGTGCACACTACAGAAAGAGGCGAAGAGCGAGTGTGAGTACTCGAAAGATACTCAAACTCGCACTCGTATTCGTCTTTGTATTCGTATTTATACATTAATTGCCATGTAGCGAACAGAGAGAGAGAGAGAGAAAGAAAGACAAAAGGGAGTAGTGGAAAGGAAGGGGGGAGTATTTCTGTTGTTCGCTTTCGAAACTCGAAACCCGCATGGAAATGACATGCAGCGAGTTAAGAGCGTGCATAATCAATCCCAATGGAGAATGAATGTGACACAAAGAAAAGAGACAGAGAGAGAGACATTGAGAGAAAGAGAGTATAGAATAAATGTTGTGGGACGATAGATAATAGTCGTTCTCCACTTCAAAATGACCAAGCAAAATGCAGAGGGGGATAAAAAAATTAAAGAGAGTTAAGAAGAAGGGGAGAGAGGGAGAAGATACAAATAATAATAGTGTGGTAACAATTAAAAATTAAACAGTAGCTAGTTTGTTGCTTAATTAACAAGATAAACAAAAGCGGGCCAATGCCAGACATGGAGAAAAAGAGACAGAGCCAAAAAAGGAGAGAGAGATATAGGGGGAGTTGCCTTGGGCATTTAAAGGTTTGCATGTCAACGTTGTTACTTAAATGTTTAATTAATTAAAATGCATACTCTGAGGGCAAAAGGTGACTGAACTGAAACTAAGATAAGCTGAAAGTATCTTAAAGATACAATTGTATATCAAACTATATAACATATAACATATATAACATATATAACTATATAACTATATTAAATCACCTACTTACTAAAATGACCAACGTAGCTTTAAGTTAAATATGTTATCTATCTATTTACCTAAAATAAAAGCCTGCTCTGCCATTATTCATATCAATTATAACTAGATTATACATAATAACATTATTCATATCAATTCTTCAATTTTCCATATCCCATTTATCAAAAGAAATCATTTCAAACTTCCGTCGCAATTTACGTGAAAAAATTTCAATTTATTATCACTTTAGATGCGAGCTGTGCTTGATTTAGTTTAGTCTCAAGATACGCACCATTTATCTAGTTGATCTCATTTACAAACGGGTCTCAGTTTGTAGGCTAGGGGGCACGGGAAGAGGTAACCCCAAAAATGTAATTAATCCAAATGAAAGCAACGCTGTTTTGTTGTTGTTTATTTGTTGGTTTAGTTATTTGTTGTGTTGTATCTTTGTATCTACTATTTGTTATATCTAAGATATGGTCACAAGTCACAATCGACACTTGCAAATATTTCGTATTAGATTTGCATAACAAATTGACAAAATTTCACTTTTTTATATATTTTTTTTTTGTTGACCGGTTTGCGAAAGCATTTCATAATATGCACGTTAAGATATTGGAACAAAACAGACTTGCGAAATGGCCTTTGGTTGTGAAGAAGAGGAAGATTCAGCACTCGATTTCCAAATCAAGATTTACGATTCACGTGTGTGTTTGTGCATGTATATGTACATATGTATGTGTCTCAATAATAAGCTAATTTATTTCTCAGACCAAAATGTAGAACACGATCGAAGCTCGACTTCGTCAACGAAGGCAGCAACGACTACGTAAACGTTGATGATTCAGTGGCAAAGTTGCCAACTTGTTCAAAAATACCCAAAAAAATTAAAGAACGAAACACAAACTTTTTAAAGCACAACACACAGCACGCAGCAAACAACAGCACCCAATACAAGACGCGTGTATCTGTCAGATACTTTCAGTACAATCAACTTAACGAAGCGCGTTCACTACGATGCCGACCGCACGCTTCAACGGCAAATTTTACAATACAAACAACAACAGCTGTTAATTATTTTCCGTTTTTTTCCTTGTATTTACAGCAAATTTCAGTGCTCTTGTGCTCAAAAAGTCTGTTAACTAACAGTTGTGCTCAAAGAGTGCGAGTTAACAGACCGACAGAGAGAGATCACGAGAGCGTGTGCAACTAATGCTAGCACTGGCTAACACTTAGCATGATTCACAGCGAATGGCTGTAGCTAGGGTTAGTTGCCAGACTGAGAGACAGAGAGAGATAGACAGAGAGAGCAACTCCATTGAGTCCCAGTCTAGAGTTAAGTCCATAATTCAGCGAACTGAGTGCAATGTGCTGAATGCAGAGAGCAGATAGCAAAGCAAGATAAAGAGCGATAATAACATTAACATTTTAAAACAACAATGCTAAGTAAATGCTAGGTAGCTAGGTAAATTTGTATCTTTTGATTGCATTTTTCAAAAGTTCTTGTAATGCTTCAATTGCCTTCAATTACATGATTATTGATATTTGTTTATGCAGCTTTTCAAGCAATCTATAGGTAAACAAAAACCCAAAATACAAAACAAACTAATCAATTTACAGGTAATTAAGTGTTATACAAACGCACTAAAGAAGCCGACGCCACAAAGTGTGGCAAAGGGTAATGCACTAGCCGAAGACAAAGAGAGAAAGAACAGAAAGCAAAACAAACTGACCAAGTAAGTCATTAGTTTTTATTATAGCACTGCTGCAACTCCAAAAGAAGCGACAACAAGTGCAACAAATGAGGCAAGTGACGCCTCGTCTAGACAAGAGAGACTAAAGAGACACTCAGAAATGACCTACTGTCCACTTGCTGCTTATCTCGCTGCTTAATTACACGCAAAGACAGCAGCTAAAGAGAAAGAGCGGCAAACGAGAGCGAGAAAGAGGGAGAAAGAATACTTGTGGCAAGGGCGCCACAACACAAACAACAAATAGTGTTGCCATGACGCTGACAACGCAAAGCTCTAGAACGTTTAATCAATGGCTTGTAACGGGGTGATAGAGGGGGGCGACGAAGGAATCACTTCTGGCATTTAAAGACACGAATTTTGTTTGATTTTTATGCAAATTTGATAAGCAAATCAGTCAAATCATTAAACTTATTTCCATAAGTTTCGGTTATCAACAAACCGGGAAAAAAACAGCAACCAAAGAAAGGAAATAGATACGAAGTTTGTAAACTGTTAACTGTTTTCAACTTATTTTCTTATCTCCACTTAAAAACGAAACAACAGGCATTCAACAAATTAAGATAGCTTTCATGCACTTGCAATGTTTACATACAAACAGAAGAGCTTTAATACGCTTGCAAAGCTCTGGACAGAATAAAATATGTTCACGAAATATGTGACGAAATCTGCAAAGCCTCGCTTTAATATGCTTGCCAAAGCTTGTGAGTCTCTGAGCTTCTAAGAAAAAGCTGAAGAGCTTTCATCCGGTCCTCAGCAATATGTTTTTTTATTTCTAAATTTAAGAAATTAATGCTCAACATTTGTAGAAAACAAATATTGATCGTAAAAATGTAAACACAGAAAAGACCTTAACTGGCGTGGGAATAGGCTTGGGCATCCCTCAAGGGAGGGAAAAACGATACGATATCAAATGATATAAATAACTTACAAGCTGTACAAACTGAAGATGGAAAGTGGCCGCAGCAATTGTCGCACAAGCGATGATATCTCACAATATGGGCAATAAAACGAAAATGAAGAAGAGAAAAATATTCAGATTTATATTCATATTCATTCGAACTGCGCATTGAAAACTTGGGAAGACGAGCGCGGCTTTCCAATACAGACAGATACAGTTGCATGTACAAACAGATACAGATACAAATACACACACAGATGGTTGCAATAAGCATAAACAATACAAGGGTTGGGTGACGGCAAATGCTTGTAAACTGCCACTTAAACCGCAATCAGAAACAAAATTGATTTAAATTTGAAATGTAAACAACGCCCGCAAGTAGAGACCGAGTGAGAGGGGAGGGTTACACAATGCACATATGGGTAATTGCATTACGAGTGAAAGAGATTTAAGGGGAAATTACACGCCCACGGCACTGTTCAATTAGACCGCTGAATATGAATGTAGAAAGTGTCAAAAAAAAGAAGCATTGTGCGATCACAAAAAGCTCCAAAATGTGCGGTAAATTGATCGCAAGACGCTTCAGAAGGAGTGAGAAGAAGCGGGAGAGCGACTAAGACTGTGAGAAGCACACACAAAATGGCGTCGATTGGCAAAAAGCCTTTGCGGCTTCTGGTCTGCGTTTTTTGTTAATGAAGCTTATGAGCAGCAGCGCGCGCACGTCACAAGTCACTGAGCTACAACAACAACAAGCATGGCATAAGTGAAGCGTTGCACAAGCAAAGAGACCGCGAGAGAGAGAACGAACCGCAATAAGCAACAACAATAGGAGAACACGGACTCCACTCAATGGCTGCACCTGTAACCAGCAAACACATAGCATATTGCACGCTCTCCCCTCTTCTTACATTCGCCTCCTCCTCTACCACTCCCCCCCCTCGACTATACACACACACACATACGAGGCAAAAGCACAGTTACGCTCAGGCTGACTGCTGTTGGGTTCATTAATGACGACGGCTCGACACGTTTGAGCGATCACCACCAAAACAACAACTATAACAACAATGAAAAAGAAAAAAAAAACGAAAACAATTTTATTATTAACATTAAAAACGCATATTTTGTTGGCCGCTTAAGCCACGAATTGAACATAAAATAGAGCGAGCTGAGCGATCAAGTTGATGTTGCCGTTGCAGCGGTTAGATATTGTACAACACCAAGAACAACAGCGTGCAGCTAAGTATTTCCGCGCAGAATGTGGGGCGGGGGCGAAAAGGTGGGGCGGGTACTCGACAAGTGCAGAGAGGCGACGCCACAGCTTTGTCAGCCATGCAGAACACCCAGCATAAAATAGATAATAATAAATTATAAAAGCAGATACGGCACGATACAGCCCCCCACCCTCTGCCACGCCACCCTTTTAATTCTGTTGCTCACCAATAACAACAAAAATATATATGCAACGGAAATGATCAATTACGCAATTTGAGAACAAAGAGAGCGAAAAGGATAGAAACACACAAAAAGAAATTTGGGCTTACCTTTTGAGTGAAAGCCGTTGCAGCAGCGGCCGCAGCTTCCCTGGCAACGCCGACACCATCGGCAGAACTGGCGTGCGTCGACGGTGACGTAGCATAGACAAACAGCGGCAAAGAGTTAAAATTACGCAAAAGTCCAGCGCCGTTCCCTGGACCTACCGAAGCCTCCTTAAAGCGCCGGCAGAACAGCAACTGTTTATTGCAAGCGGCGGCTGAGGCCAGCAAGGGCAGCAGCGTGGGCGTTGGCGTTGGCCGCAACGTTGGCGCTGTCGCGAGTGCTGCCATTTTTGCTGTGTTTTCAACTGCATCAGATGATGGTTGCGGTCTCGTCGCTGCCGGCGGCGGCTGAGGCTGCGACGGTGGTGGATGTTCCTTTGTAATTGGCGTTGATGTTGTTGTTTTTGTTGTTAAGGACGCCATTAGTGTATCGCAATTTTCTTCTTCTTCTTCTGTTGTTGATTTGGTTATTGTTGTTGTTGTTGGCATGACTCCGCGTACTATAAAATGAAGCTTGCGTTGCTGCTGCTGCGCGCTTTGCTGTGGGCGTGGACGTGGGCGTACAGCTGCAAGCGTCCTTTGTTATTGTGGCGCGTGTATATCAAGACGACTGTCCCGCTATCATCAACTGGCTGCCGCATGTTGCAAATGCTTACGCATAGAAATGACCTCTAACTAAATTATCTTCAACACACACACTCAAACACATACACACACGAGCACTTTGTCGCCTTGCAAATCGGCAGCAACAACAACACTGAAAACTGGAACAAGCGTTGAACCACGGTAATTTATAGAATACGAAACGTGTTGTCGCTTTGAAACGTGCAAAACTGACGCGTTGCGTTTGTTATTTTCATTACCGAATTGATTAAATCATGTAAAGTTTTTGCTTGCTAATTTCCTTTTTGTTTAAATTTGCAGACAGTTAAGTGTGCCTGAATTGCAAAACGCACGAAATATTCTTTTTCAGTTCCAAGAAAATACCAATCAAGAAATAAGCATCTCTATTGCAAATTAGCACTAAAAAATACCGAATTATATTCAATATATTACCATACGCATATGGTTTATATTCACACGTCAAAGTTTTAAACAGAGTAGCTGTTTGAACATTATCATATACATAGGACAATTCCTTCAAAATTCATCAGTAAAAACATTCCGGCAGCAAGCAACACGTTGTGTGATCATAAAAAGAATTAGCTAACAGCATTTAGTGCGCGCAGGCAGAAAACGCAGCGGACATACACATACATTTGCATCGCCGCCGGTTTAAACAGTTTTTGTTGGTTGGAATTTTTGCTGTGCATTCGCTGACAGTTTACAGTGATTTTCGATAGCTAAATTTTGACACATACATAGACACGTAATTCTTCTTTGTCTCATCGCTAATTTGTTGCTGTTGTTTAACAAAGTAAGTTAATCATTAATTTTTTATAAATGAAATTATGCCAATTTTCGGGTTGCCACATGGATTTATTTTTCTCGTCTTGTATTCCACAGATAGTATCGATCTGGCTAGTCAGTAAAGTGCGTCATATGTGTAGCTGTGCTCCTCTGTTGACGAGTGTTGGAAATACTCACACGTTTTACAACACCAAGACACTTGAACACTAGGTTCATCTCTGTCGCACTCGCGCACTTTATATCGCCACTCGTTTTGTCCGCTGTTCGTCATCGTGTCGGTCTCTCTCACTTCCGCTCGGCGCTTTGAACAGCAAAAATATCGTCGCCGTAGTTGTCGTCGGGGCGCCGTTCTACTCGCAGTGCTGCAATATTTCTAGACAAGGGACTGTAATTCGGAGAAGAGCTGAGCAGAAAAATAGCCAGAACACAGAAAAGTATAAAGCCTACCGCAGCTTTTGTGTTTCGTTTGGTTTTTCTAAAGCATTTTTCAATAATTTACAATCAATTTCTCGTTTCGTGCAAATCGACAAAGAACAAAAATTAATCGACAAGCAAAGAAACGTACAACAACTAATACACACTCACCAACACACACACACAAGAAAATCAAATTTCAATCAGAAAATGGCGTTAAAAAGAATCAATAAGGTATGTGAAAAAAAAATAATGAAATGAAATTGTACAAAGCATTTTGGTTAGCATGCATTTCTAAAGTGCAAAAGTTTCGATTCGTACTACAAAAACTGTGAAGAAATTTTTTGTGCGACAAAAAAATTTATGCAAGAAATGTGAAACGTAGGAACGACAACGGCAATGTACAAAGAAAAGAAAGAAAGAAAAAAAAAAAACCGAATACGTGAGCGAAAGAAAACGTGCAAAAAGCAAAAGAAGCATAGGAAAAATGGGCGATGACGACGTGCATTAATTACAACTAAAACTAAGAAAAACAAGTTTAGGTCTAGTTTTAGTTGTCTATTAATGCAAAAGCCACAACGAGCTTTTTATGGTATTCTAATTAGAAGTAGAAGGATAAACTATAATCCTTCGTGTGTGTGCAGGGCAAGGCAACGTGTACGGCCATTTGTATTTGTCTTTGTTTCCGTTACACATGTAGTTAATACATGTAAGTGCGAGTGCATTTGTGCGGGTGGTTATGTGTATGCAAGCCGGGCACCTGGTCACCGCCGTCGTCATCTGGGCAGCTTTTGGCCAGCAGAGTCTCAGAGCTGTGGCTGTTCACATACTTCTCTCGGGCTCCGCTATGTTACCCAATACACGCTGTCGTTTGTATATACATTTGTATGTGTACGAGAGTGTGTTTGTGTGTGCATGTGTATAGCAGGGCACTTACACACACTCGACTTAGCTTGTGTGCTTCTGCTTCTGTATGTGTATTGTTGGTGTTCGCTGCCAGCGCCGCAGAAAGATCCAGCAAAAAATAAAACACGGCGAATCCAAGAAAAAGCGTATAAAATTAACCTAACCTTACTTTTTACGCTGATAATTCAAAAATAGTGCTGCCTATTACATATATACACATCCATAGAATGAAGCACTGATATATGTATGTATATATATGTACCTGTACGTATGTATCTATATTTATATATATACATATATGCACATTGCATTGGTATGATTGTGTGCGTGTGAAAGCGAGTAAACTTTTTATAAATATAAGTGCCTTATAACTGTGACTAGCAATAATAATTACTCCTCGTTGTCCTTGTCAATAGTTAGTTTGATTCATTGAATATACAAACAATCCAAATTGCATTGCAGTCAAGTCAGTCGCATGTTCATTTCTATTGGTATGTGTTTTTGATTCACTATCGGTTAGTTGCTCCATCTGCTGTTCTCTGCCTGGGCAGCTTTTAGCTCGCTCGCTCCCATGGCAACGTTATTTCTTTCGTTACTGTTTAATTATTTTCTTATACTTGATATTAATGGTCGCTATTATATTTGCATTTAAGAGTTAAATTATATACGTACAACTTGAGAATTAAAGTTCGATTTTAGTGCTGCCGGTTCACCGTCATAGCCCCCATCAACACACACACACATCCGTATGCGCATATACCGTCTATGAACAGACACAGTCAGCACACAGCATATTAATTTTGCCGTCTCGCTCACACACCCCCATGAGACGCCCAAAGAGCAATGGCAAAAATCGGCGGCAGCTGCTAGGTCGCCTGGCCACAGTGTGTTTGGCTCTTTCTTACTTGCTAAAGTAAAGCCAATGGGGCAGTGCTAAGAGGGTGTGTGCATGTGTATGTGCGCGCGATGGCAACTAAATTAAGTGTTGGAAAACGCTGGCACGCAAAGAACTAATAATTAGTTAAAAAATTAAATTTACCATAATTTACACAAATATGTTCAACTAAATATATACATTTGTTCTATCATATATATGTGTGTGTGTATCTGCTTTTGTGTTGAGGACTGCTGGTTGTCTCGTCGCTTAAGCAATAAGAGGAGCGACGGTAACATTGACGTCGACACAACTAGCAGCAGCGGCGGAGATGGCGGCAGCAGCACCAAAGCAGCGTCACAAAGCAAGCGAGCGTCATGGCCATTGAATTTTTCCTTTCTCGCTGCTTATTATAAACTTTTATTCGTATATAAATGAAATGAAAATGAAATGCTAGTGAAAATGAGGAAGCCAGTAATTCAACCAAATGTATTTAATGTTAATTTCTTTTTAACATTTGTATTTTTATGTAATGCTCGAACACGCAATTTGCAAGCAACTGTTTTGATTTCTCCCCTCACCCCGTCCAGATATTTAAGCCTTTTGTCTATCATATGCTCCTCTCAAGGTTTCGCTGATTACGATATTTGTATTTGTTGTTTTTGACTGTCATTTTGGCCTCAATTGCAAATACTGAAAACTGAAAATAGTGAAAGAGACAAAGAAAAGAAAGACCCGCTGTTTGAGCCGAGCTCTTGTGCTCTTTCCCGCTCTCGCTCTCTAACAGTGATCTAGCCATGTGCTTGTATATGTGTGTATTTATGTGTGCATGTGGTTACGAGCCGTTAGTTTGTTTTTATTTGAATTATAAAGCAAAAAACGCTATCACTTGTCGCTTGCCTTTGTGGCAAACTAACATATGACTCATGCCGTCGGGGGCCGCAATGAAAGTCCCCTCGAACTTGGCGTACCGTTTGCTGTTGCCGTTTTTTTTCATAGCAATTTCCTCTTCAGGCTTCATCTTCGTCTAGTTGTTGTTGTAATTATTTTTGCTCAACAGGTACAAGACGAAAGTGCGTGGCATGTGCACATGATGAAAGGGAGCAAAACGGTCTCCCAACTGCTGTTGTTTTTGTTGCATTTGCTGTTATTCTTGTTGTTGTTGCATGCTATTTTTGAAATACGTCTCGCATATTTTTTTCTACTTGTGTTCGGTCCGTCGGTAAATGAATTATGGAGGGGGAGGCTTGCGTAGGGGCTCTGGCTGCGTACGTTGTGGCAAACGTCACAGAGAGATGCCAACAACAATAATAAAAGCTCATGCTGAGGCCGTTTTAAAATTTCTACCTTTCCCCTCCCTCTTACCCACCCTTCATATTTAGAGTGCCAAGGCTCTCGTTTAGCTCTCTACTCTTCCGCACAGCTCATCTTTTTACGTTTTCTTTTTTCTGTATTTTCTGTTTTTTTTTTTTTTTTTTTTTTTTTTTTTTTTTGCCGGTTTACTTTACACCGATGTGTGTGCGCCCCAAGTTGGCAGCTGTGATGTTGTTGGCGCGGGGAGCGGGAACAACAGCCGCTCAGCTGTGTGCGTGTCGCTGCTGTTGGTGTATTGTATATAAGCGAGTGTGAGCGAGCAAGAGAGAGATAGAAAGAGAGCGCTAGCGAGCTTGTGCCTTTTGGTTCATTCGGGCCAACGAACTTGATTTTCGCGTCACTCTCGCATTTTGCTCTTGTCTGCAGTTGCTTTATACAAATTTTCATATTTTTGTGTTTTAAAATGCTGTTTAATTTGTGCATTTCAAATTAACATACTCATTTGCATTGCATACATGAGTGTGTGTGCAACAAACACACGAAAACAAAGAAAACGCGGAAGAAATTCGCCTTAACAATGCTTTTAAAATGTACATTAAATATATATTTAGTTGTTTGTATATATTTCAACTAATATTTTCTCTATTGTTCACAGGAACTGCAAGATCTGGGCAGAGATCCACCTGCACAATGTTCAGCTGGACCAGTTGGAGATGATTGTGAGTACAACTAGCTCAAAACAACGCCCCCTTAATCCTGCACATTCCCGTTAATGCTTATCTGTATTATGTAACCCGCCTCGCGTCTCCTCTCCTGATATGCTATAAATAGTTAACATATATCTATGGCGAAGCTATATTGTCACGTCATAGATGCAGAGCATGACTTGACAGCTTTGTTTATTTCATTAGACATTTGCATATGTATGCGTCGTATGTTTATTTCCATCGAGTCGAGTCTCTGTTTACTCATGATCGTCATGACTTGGTTTCTATCGTGGGGGCACGGTTCTCATTTTGCAATTAGCCACAACCTGGTTACGTGTCTGTACAACTGTACATACACACAATCAATACATTAACAATCAAGCCGAGATTCGAATGTTAAGGAGGTCACCTTAATGACGTCACTTAAAAGTGAAATCGCTTACAATTAAAGTTGGTTTTTGAGGCCATAGTCAATAAGTAAGGCGCCTGTCATTTTTATTATCGAATATTGAATAATATTGAAAATATGTTTATTAAAAATCGTTTCATTAAACAGAACTTACAATAATAATTAACTTTTCAAGCTTAATGAGATTAAGATAGTGGAAAGTACCGCAATAATCGATAGAATTATTTATTAATTTAATGATTAGCTTATGTAATTTGTGCTTTGTCATAATGACAGTAAACCTTATGGGTATAGATAAGAACTCTAATTCGCAGTTAAAACCATGATTTTTAGGTATTTTCTCTTATTAAAAGATAAGATCTAAATAGAGTTTTCACGTGTTTATCTTTATATTTGAAAATGAAGCAAATCTTGTGGTTATTTAAATATAACTTAGATAATCAATTTAGCTTCACTCTTGTTTTATTATCTGGAATTCTCGTAATATTCATATTCATTTAGCCATGAAACGCTTTATTTCCGTTGTCTGCTGCTCTTATCAAAGCTGACGGCGATTTCATATTTATCAGCTGGAAAGTAAATATACGAAATTACGTGGCGATAAACAATTGCAGTTGCTCTCTCGTTTCTTTGTCGTTCTTCGCCCCCGCAATGAACTCTAAAACAAAGAATTGCGGATGGGTGGGGCTGCGGGCGGAGCTACTGTGAGTAAGGGAGCTTATACAATCAAAATTGACTGTTATTGTAATTACAATCCACAGTTCTTATCGATAAATGGAATTATTGTCGCGGTTTCTGAGTAATGCAGAGAAACTCCACCTCACGTTGTTTAAATGAAATTACTGTAATTGTATTGAATGCACATAAAAGCATACACACACATTGAAATCGTAGAGTGTAAAGTGACCCCCGGTTCCTCTTAACCATGCATCTGGTAACGGGTCGTCCCAATTCTCAGCCCAAGAGTTGTTCTGCTGTGTGACATTGAGCAAGTAGAGCTGCCAAAGAGCTCTTAACAATGTGCGAAAGCGAGACGACATGCTAGGCGAGAGTTGTGCTGCCATCGGTTACGCTAACGCCAACTGCAGCGACGCGTCGCTGCCAGCAGTCGGTGCCAAGGCTCTTTGGCCATTGTTTGTTTTTGTTCTTATTTTTTTTGGGTAACTATGAGAGGAAGGGCGCACTTGAGGTAACTTGAGAGAGAGCTAAGCTATAAAGAGGACAAATCACTGAGAGAGCGAGCATAGAATAAGCACTCAATGCAGATTGATTCAGTAATGAGTTTGCATAGTAACTTCATAAAGCTTTAATGCTACCCCAGAAGGGGAGTTCTTAGTCGTAATGTTATAATGCCATTGTCTTTCGCACTAGTTTATTTTTAATATAAATACTATATCTTAAATATTACAACTAATACAAATATATTCTCTATTTACAGTATTTCACTGGCAAGCTACAATAATGGGCCCGGTAAGAAGGCATTAGACATCAGCTGCAGATTCCACAATGCATTAACTATTTGTAGTGTTTGTTGAGAGCCTGCAACTCTGGATTTGTTCAACGAGTTCATCAAATGTAGAGCGGAGTTATAAGCTCTATGCTAAACTTCTAATATCATAGCTATTGTACTTTTTTATTATAATTCCATTACAAAATGAGAATGAAATCAGAGTTATGAGACTCAGTCTTGTTTACTTACCTCCGTCTGTCTGTTACTCTTATTGAATACGAACGGATCTGATAGCTATATCTTATATCTTTCATAGAAAGAGTAAAAAGAAGTTGCTTTTAGATATTTAACAAATATATCAAACCATTTCAGTTTATGAAGATCGTATTAGAAGATAGATTTCACTTATAAGTAAATTAAACTGAATTTGATTATCTAAGTTTGCTTAACGATTCGCCAAAGTCTTGACTAAATAGATAGTCTATGATTTCTCTAATACATATTTTAGAAATGTGTTCATAAATAAATAAATTATTTATATTTATATTGATTTGAACTTATTTGGCTCGGAAATCTTGAACTCATCGAAAAAATGCAAACAAATTAAATAGTTGAATGTTGTTTTTATATTTTCTATTATGCTGTACTAATAATTGTGAAAATTGTATTTTCTTACAGCCGGACAGCCCTTATCAAGGAGGTGTATTTTTCTTAACTATACATTTTCCAACAGACTATCCTTTTAAGCCACCGAAAGTGGCCTTTACAACACGCATATACCATCCAAACATTAACAGCAATGGATCGATTTGCCTCGATATATTAAGATCTCAGTGGTCGCCAGCATTAACTATTTCAAAAGGTAAAACTATAAATCATATGTTTTAATAATGCATATTAATTTGAAATGTTTTTCATCTCTTTGCAGTCTTATTATCAATTTGCTCTCTACTCTGTGATCCCAATCCAGATGATCCGCTTGTTCCAGAGATTGCCAGAATATATAAAACCGATCGGGAAAAATACAATGAGCTGGCACGGGAGTGGACTCGGAAGTATGCTATGTGATGCGTTCCAGATTGCAGCAACAACAGTCCAACAACAAAATTAGCAACAACAGCAAATAAAACAGCAAAAGCAACAACAACAGCAAAAGCAACAGCAAACAACACAACAAAAGCAACAAAGATAACATTTAACAATAGTTACAGCTGCAACAGCTGCATTCTCCCCATTAGCAACAGCTCCCATGTTGACCACAATAACAGCAACAGCATCAATAACAAGAGCAACAACAAGATGCAGCAACAATATCAAAAGAAGCTGCAGCAGCAACAGCAACAACAGCGGCTGCCACGAGTGGAACGGAGGCATGATACCAACAACAGCAACATCATCGGCATCAGCAGCAGCAGTTACAGCAAGAACAACAGCAACAGTAACAACATCAACAGCTACAGCAGCAACTGTCAAATTGATATCAAATTTATTTGACCGAAGAGCAGCAGCAGCATGAAGAGAAAAATAATTTAATAATAATTACTGAAAAAAAAAAATTATGTAAGCATAAAACATTTAAAGCGAGACAGCTACCAACAACACAGCATCCCACACACATAATAAGTTTAAAAACAAAACTACAATAAAGATCAGCTGGAAAATTATTATTATTATTATATTATATTTAAAGAACCGGAAAAATAAAAATTACAAAAATTCAATTCTCTATCGCGATAGAAATTTGCTTAGCCACCACGCTCCCAATCCTCGCCAAAAGTCAAGCATACGCCGGATTGCATCCCTTCTTTACCCCCTTCCAAAACGAGCACAACACACACATTTAATCTCCTTTTTATTATTACATTCTTTATTAATATTAAATTATTATAACGTAACAAATTCAGCAAAAGATTTAAGCGACAAACGCGTTAAGAATTAAGAATATAAAGAAGTTTGATTTGCAGTGGGATACAATTGTTAGATTGATTGAGTTGAATGGATATACGTATAGGGCTTAAAGGACTCATTCATTGCTTATATATATATATGTAAGTATGTATGTGTGTATAGGCTGTATGATTTCTACTAAACTATAATAAAAACAAACTGATAAACGTATCAAGTTAACGAATCAATTTCTAAAAGTTGCTTGGGTCTTAGAATAGGCTTGGGGCGACAGCTTCAGATAGTTTGAATAAATCTTATATAGATTTTAGTTTGACTTTATAGATGATAGATAAATATCTAAAGGATTTGTAAATTGTATGCTTAGATTAAACATCGATATGAATTGGTTTTGATGTGGTAAGTATCTCGTAGTATAATTAATAATAAGAAGTATGTCTAAGGCTAAATGATCAAAGCATTATAAGTACAATGGCCAAAGTGCCCATGCAAATTATATAGTTTACGTAAGTAGTCTATGACAAATTTAAAATGTAATGATCTTATAAATATGTAGTAGGGGCGTGACAAGTGTGCAACAGCTGCAACAACGCGCAAAAGGCAAAAGAACATCGGTCAATGTGAAGGGCATTTCAAATTCGTTGTGATACAAATGTTTATGATAAGCCACGGCAAGAAGTGGCACAAACGGAAAAAGCGAGCTCAGCTTTAACGATTGTTAACTAAGCGTATGCGTATTTGCGAGTGCTTGTGTATGCTTACGTGAGTATATTCAGAAGCTGGCAACAGCGGCTGGCATGCCAAATAAACATTTAATCAATTCAGAGGCTCAATTAATAAACTGCGACGACGTCGTAGTCGACGTCAACTGCGCTGCCCAACAATGGCGAAGCTTTTTTGTAATTTTCCTCATTCAACGATAACCAATCGAAGCATCGGCGAGTAATGTATAATAGCACGAACAGCTTTTATGTTCTCTCACCGTATACGTCACACTTACGTTGCCTAACGTTCATGCCAATACGGCGAGTGAGCGTGTGACGTCACGTCTGCTCGCTCGCTGTCGCATAGTGAATGTGAAATCGGCTTACCATTTCGTTGATCACAGCGCTACTCTTTTGCTCTCACGAATACTTCAATGCGCTCTCCGTTTCTCTTTGTCGATATTCACCGGTATTTCGTGTTCGGTTTTTGGCTCCCAATCTTTGGGAACTTCTCTGCCCCAGTTGCCGCTGCAGTCATCAGTTTACTTTTTAGCTGCCACGCGAGTGGCTCGTGAGAAATTGGCTGTAGCAAAGTGAGATTTCTGCTGTGTGGCGAACTAGATCAGAAAGTATGTACACACATACATACATATGTTATTACATACATGTGTATATACATTTACATATATGTATATAAATAAAAATCAATTTAGTGATTGAAAAGAAATTAAAAATATGTGCAACTGATTTATTGAAGAGTTTATTAAACCTGCACGTGCAAAGTGCAGACAAGATACAAATTCTGTACTAGATGAAAATACCATATAAAAAATTTGGTTATGTAAACAAACAAATGAAAAGAATATAAGTTTATTTGTGATGTCTATGCATCTGTAATGAGAAAGAAAGATAGAGAGAGAAAGAAATATTGATAATTTGAATAGGATAATTGCTTATTCATGCGTTTTAGATATTTATTGGATAATTAAACTGCAGCTCAAAGGTGTCGAAGAGGTTAAGCATTTGCATACATTTGGCAGCAGTTCAATTGCTTTCTTTCTGGCCTACTCGCTTGGCAACACTTTCCGACTCGAGCTTTCGGCGTCTTTTGGTTTTGTGTTTAGAAGCTCGACTCGATTTTCACACAGTACTGTGAATGGAAACAGAAACTCCACCGGTCATCTGTTGTTAAGCTGTATATCAATACTTAAACGAATTAACCATTTCTTATCTCAAATAGATTGTTAAAGATGGCTCCACGACCACACGAGAGTCTTGCAGCGTCTCAACTTTTGGCTGATTGTGATATCAGTGGCGCATTCAATCGCAAAGCGCCAAAGGATGCTGACAACTGGGTGAGTGATAAGAAACAACTGATTGATAACGCAAGTAGAACACGTGTATTGCGAATTCAAGAGCACAGCGAGGAGCGCTGAGAGAAAGAGAGAGAGAGAGAAAGAGAGAGAGAGAGAGGGAAAGAGCTGAGCATGCAGCTAAAGCTATGCTTACTGCGCGCTGAAAATGAAGTCAAGGTCAAGTTGAGTAGCAATTATGTATACATGTATATATGCATGTGAGTCTAGCTTACATAAATACTCTCCCATATGTTAGTATATACATATTCATATGTGTGTGCGTATGTATGTCTTGAGGGCATTGCGAAAGTTCCGCACACGCGGAATTCCTGAAGTTCACCGAAAGCTGATGCTGATATTGAAACTGGTTTCGGTGGTTGTATTGACGTGTTGTTGTTGCCTCAATTCATTTGTTATTGTTGTAACATCTTTCGCATGCAGTTCTCAGCTAGCGACGCACTTGTTGTTGACAGTTATATAACCCGGGTGGGGGCTGGCCACATCGTTGGATCAAAAAAAAAAAAAAATAAATAAATATAAAAAAAAATGACTTGCACAACGAACGAACGAAAGCCAAAGCCGGCACAACGAAATTTCGCATAGCTCTCATCTCCCAACGAGTTGCTCAAGTTTAATTGGGCTTTAGTCTTTTGCAATAGTTGCTCTCTCACGCAAACTCTCGCGCTCGTCCGCTCTTTTGTGCGTTTGCTCGCGCGCTCGCTCGCTCGGCTGCTGCACGATTGAACTGTTGTTTTGTGAGCTTTTGCGAGCAGCTTTTTGCTTAATTTTGTAAGCATTGCATTCCGTTTATTTTAGTTTCGTTCAAGTTATTCAACGCAACGGTTGATAAAGTGAAAGATAAATTAAAAAAAAGTAAACAGATTCAAGATTTGCAGTTTTGAAATATTTTCGAAATGGAAAACATGAATCTCTAACAAATTGCACCACACAAGATATTCAAATACAAAGCTTGGACTTTTGAATACCAGTTAGGCTAGCATTTTACAAGCGTAATCATTTCGAGTCAAAAAAAGAAACGATATTGAAAATGGAAACCACAGTTATAACAACGACTACAACAACCACAACAGAATTAAAACGCAATGGGCGCAGCAACAAAAAGAAAAATGTAAGACCGATTGAAATTTAAACTGTTTTTCAACTGAAACCTTATTGCATCCATGAGATATTTAGCAAACATTACGAAATATCGTATTTACGTCAATGGCGAAATTAATTGCACATCCTGTTTATCAATGACTTGCCATTAAAATCTATTTACCCTGTCAATAATGCAATACAAAAAAAAAAAAAAAAAAAAAACAACACAACTTTAGCTTAAATTTGCTTTCAATTTGGCTTACTATATTATTTGTTTTTATATTATTTTTTTGTATTTGTTCAATATTTGAAAATGCACTTTGTAATGATAGTCAATCAGCTGCTGCTGTTCGCTTTTGTTTACCTGCAAAACAGACCCAAAATGAAATGTTAATATAAGAAATTAGCTAGAATTGAATCTGTAGACTGAAACTTGAGCAGCTTTAAAACAAATACGAATTAAATGTATGCACATACGTGATACTTGGAAACTAGAGATTTGTTTACATTTGTGAAGAATTTGTGAGAATTTCGTTGCACTTTTTTGTGGAGTTATTAAGTAGAATCTTTGCTATTGTTATAATCAAAATACTTATGTTAAACTGTTATATAAAACGAGTGTTATAGTTGTATGAATAGCAACAATTCTTTTTAATAACTGCACAAAAAGTGTAATTTGTAATTTAAATATTTTATTTATAAAATCATTATATTGCTTCTCAACAGTTCTAACAGCTGATCAGAGTACTAACATTTTGCATTGGCTGTGCTGTCGCAACTTAAGTGTGGAGGCAAGTGCTTAAAAAGCTTTTCCCAAAACATTTCAAGAATGCATCAAAAAAATGCATCTTGTAATTGTAAACAAAACGTCATCATTAAGTAAAAGCACACACACACACATACATATACATACATATGCCATATATGCACAGTGTTGTTGTGTATTAGAAACTAGATAAACAAATTATAGTCAGGCCCCCTCCTTGTTGTTATCTATGCGACTTAAATGGGGCTCGTTCGTGCTGTTGTTGTTGTTGTTTTGCTGCAGTTTTAAAATACGTAATTAATAGAAAAGACAACAACAATTGCATTAAATATAGTCACAACAAAAACACACATTTTTTTCTCGAAGGCGGAAGCTTCGCCAAATGCAAATTGCGTTTTGCTTAATTGTTAAACCTTTTTTTTTTAACTTCTTTTTCTCTCTTTTGATCTTTCAGCTCGATGGCCAACTGACTGCAGACTTGACCACGGACACCTCGCATCAGTTTCCGGCTAATGAGGAGCCCAATGTGCTGGGACATGGCCCCGACTTTGATGACAAGCTGTCCAAATTCAAATGGCTTTGCAACTTTGATGATGTAAGTACACATATATAGATTGTATCACTTTAATATTTTGCGATCAATTCAAAGTCAATTGTCGCAATTTTAATTGGCAAAGCGCCGCGCGATCCCCTCTCTGCCAGGGACGAGTTGAAAAGGCCAAGAGTTGAGGCAGAAATCTTTTTGGCATTCAATTTACATCTATTCAACTGTAAATTACTGTGATTGTATTTACGCCTATAAACTATTTTAATGTGATTGTATTTAATGTGTGCTCAAACTATTTGCGAGTGCGTGTTGTAAGTTGCCCAAAACGCCGAAAAATGCAAAACGTGGCAACAATTGCCAAATAATACAAATAGGCACGAAAACAACAACAACAACAACAACAACAATAAATCAAATAACAACCGCAGTGACAACCGCAGTCACAGCGAACTGAATCAAGGTCGATTTTATTATTAACCGAAAGCCAAAAAAAAAAACAAAAAGAGAAAAACCCGCATAGAAACTGTAGACGAAGAAGAGACTGAACGAAGAGTGGCAACACTCTTTCTTCAAAATGAACCTGATCAATGGCGACGTTGCCGGACTTGACCTTCAATTTATTAACAAAGAAAGCTTTCTCTCATTGCCACCTGCAAGTTTCGTTGAGTTATTCAGGAGTTTCGTTAAATCAGTTGCTTCGCTACATCACTGACCGAACTTAACCTTCAAATTGTTTATGAAGAAAGCTTTCTTCCATTCAACTTTGCGAGTTTCGTTAAGTAGTTAGGAGGCTTCGTTAATTCAGTAGCTTCGTTAGGCAATTCAAATCGTAGAGTATACACGCTTCGTTAAGCTGTTCGATAACCATTCGACGACATTTTGCATTCGTTAAACATTTAATTCATTTGTTTAATTGTGCAATTGAGACTTTGAGCATTTGAATTTGGCGTGTGGCCAGTGACCAAAAGGTTCTTCACTCTATGGTCAGTCTTCTATTATTGTGTTTGTCAATGTCTCTCATTCGATATGCATGTGGTGTTTCAATCGGCCATGTAACACCATAAGAAACTAATTGGTCTTTGATTTGTTCTTCTTCTTTGACACAGGCGCCCACCCATTTGAAGTTTAATCCGTATATTCGTCGTGGATATCGCACATTCCTCTCCAATAAGCTGTGCCTGCAGAGCATATTCTGGTGGACCAACGAGACGGTAAGTTCAAGCTCTCGATAGTCAGATGAATTACTATCGATAACTGAGAACAGCAAGTGGAGATAAACGTACACAGAAAGAAACTAAAGCTTTACGGAATCAACAACAAATTGTATCACAGAAAGTAGACAAAGAAAGAACAGTAATGTCAATTGATTGAGCCTCAACTGTGTTTTATCCATACAAGATTAATCTAAAGCTTGATATGTAAATGCTTCTCGTATACGCAGATCAACATCTGGAGTCATCTGGCTGGCTGCATACTCTTCATTGGACTGACAATCTTTGACTTTCAATTTCTACGTCAACATGCGGAAATCAGTGATCAAGTGCTCGTCGTTTGTTTGCTCGTTTGCTTCTGCCTGTGCATGTTGTTGTCGGCCATATATCATATATTCTCCTGTAAATCGGAGGAGCACTATGAGCTGTTCCTCTCGGTGGATTTCCTGGGTATATCCTTATCACTGGTGGCCATCTACATAAGTGGCATGTACTATGCTTTCTGGTGCCATACGGTATGTCAAATGGATATGATTTGCATAACCTTACCTTGAATGTTGAATCTTAAATCCTCATCTTCATCTTCATCTTCATCTTGTGTATAGTTCCTGAGAACATTGTACTCTACAATTGCGCTGGGCATGTTTGGTCTGGCCATCGCCGTGCAAATACCAAAATTGAATGTATCCATGAATGGAAAAGTTGCTGTGCTGTTGTTGTGGTCTGCTTACGGTATCTTACCACTTGGCCATTGGGCAGTGGCAATGGGTGGATTGGAACACGAATTGGTTAGCTTGATGGTGCCTCGCATTGTCATCATGTATGCGCTCTGTCTGGTGGCATTTGTCTTTTATGCCGCCAAGATTCCAGAGCGTTGGCTCAATGGCAAAGTGGACTTTGTTGGCCATTCCCACAATTGGTGGCATCTGATCATTGTTGCCGCCTTCTATCATTGGCACAACACGGGCATTGTCTATGCCGAGTATCGCTTGAACAACGGCTGCAGTGCACCGGTGCTCTCCTGAGGGACAGGACATCGTCAAGGACTTCTCTTGTCAAATGTAAATAGTTTAGACGCATTAAGAATTAACTAATATTTAGTTGTAGCTATTGAGCTATATTGTTAATTTATGTACAAACAAAACATACAAACATACACACACACATACACACACACACATAACACACACACAGACATGCTATTATGTAGTTAGGGTTTTTTTTTTCTTGTTAGTTTACTTATGTATAACGATAATCGATTGATTTTTGATGACGGTTTTTTTATTATGGCCATGAAGAAATTTTGAATCTGGTTTAAACAATTTTATATTCAAATATATTAATGTAAAATATATATATATATATAATATATATAATATATATACACTTTATTCTTAGGGCAAAAATATAAATAAAAGTTGACAAAGTATAAGTTGAGCCACTTTTTTTTTTTTTTTAAATAGGTTCCAATTTATTTCAGATTTGTACTGTTTGCTTGTAATTAGTACATTACTACCTTCATGGCAGCTTAACCTAATTATACATTAATATAAAAACTTGACTATCTTATAATATAGTTATACATATAATACATAGAATTATTTAAATTATTTTGATATTTACATTTTTACATATTTAAACTAAGAAATTAAGATATTCTTCTGGCAGGAAGATCGTGTGGATGAAGCCTTTTCAGGCGTCTTCTGCCTGTATATGGAAACCTTGTTCTGCAGAGAGAGCTTGTTTCTTGGCGACAACAGCCACGACATCCTGGCCGCCTTTGCCAGGATTGTTTTTTGCAACATTGTTGTATGCCGACCGAAGTTTAGGCATCTGTCAAGGATGACTCCGAGATACTTGTAGTGCGATTCATGACTGAGGATTGATCCCAACATCCTAATTCCTGGACAGAATCCAATTCTTGTAGCGAATGTCATGTTCGCACACTTACTAGCATTGATGCCAATGTTCCACTTATGGACCCATATCTCGAAGCTCCTGACATATTGTTGCAAGACCTCGGCGGCAGTGCCAAGAGACTGGTTGCGATAAGAACGTCCTGAGGGTCAACTGCTCGTACTGCACACGGCTTCGGCATGTCGACTGTGTATATAGAGTACAAAGTTGGTCCAAGTACACTACCTTGCGGAACTCCTGCGCATATCAGTCTTTCTGAGGATTTGGCACCATCGACAATTACGCTGAACGACCTGTCAGCCAAAAAGCTGCTTACTAGCTGGAATAGTTGTGGAGTCAATAGCTGCTTCAGCTTACAACGAAGACCATTGTGCCAGACACGGTCAAAAGCCTGCTGTATGTCCATGAACACAGCCACAGCATACTCTTTCTGCTCCATAGCCTCCAGTGCAAAATTCACAACTCTATGCAATTGTTCTGGTGTACCATGTCCCTTACGAAAACCGAACTGCCACTTTGGTATCGCTTGAGATACGCTCTCCAGCCTAAGGATCCGAGTTAAGATGACTCTCTCCATCATTTTACCCAACGCCGGAAGGAGACTGATTGGTCTGTATGAGTTGACCTCCGTTGGTTGCTTCCCAGGCTTGGGGATCCTGGTAATCAGTGCAGATAGACGACTCCCCACTTCCCCCCTCCCCCACTTAAATCGTATTCATATTAATATTACTTCAGCGTGAAAGTATGCAATATTAAATGTGAGCATTTCGAACTATGCGTGGTTCTCCAAGTTTTCCAAGAAATTTTGGGACTGCTTTCTGCGATCAGCACTTTATGAAGCTCCCTGAATAACCCCCCAGATTGAGTGTATGTTAGATTTGCGATACCTCACTCCCCTGCCCCGCAAATCGCGCCTGAAGACAAAACTTGTACCGCCCACGCCAACGCAGACACTTCTAACTTGGCACGTGCATAGAGAGCACCACATGGAAGCAATGCTGAAAGTTTCATTAAGATCGCTCCACAAATAACAAAGAAATCAGCAAAATAAAACTGAAAAAAACTTCCGTTACTCGATTTTTTGCCCCGCCCCTTTTCAAAAATTCCGAGTTTTTTGGTGCATTTTGTTCGGTTGGTAGGGCTATTCGAACGGTACAAAAAAAATGTTCTAGGGGGGGCTGGTTTTTGAAAAAAACGCGAAAAAGCAACTTTTCAGGGCACAACAAATTATCTAAGTCACACACCTCAGAGAATCGTGGTGAATTTAAGGGCGTCTCGTCTCGACTGTCGTAGGTTTGTAGCTCCGCTTGCAAATTTAACGACACCACAAGGGATTGTGTATTCGCTGTGCAGTAATGCTCGTAACTCATGCAAAGGCTTGTGTATTCGCTAAATTCACATGCAGCAAGTCATGATTGGTATAATGGTTCCTGTCTGTGTGGCGCTTGTGTGTCTGCATATAACAGTTGCTCAAATATTATACGGGGAACTACAGATAATTAATTAGGCTAAAGAATTTACATAAAATTCGCTAAAGAATTGCATTCATTTATTAATCAGTTGAGAGAGCAATACTTTAGTTTTAGCTTTAGGATAGTTATGTAGAATGTCCAGCGCTCTTGGACCTATCGAATGATTTGGCATTTTCGCAAGCGCATCGCACAAATTACATTAAAAATGCAAATATTCATAAGTAAATTCATGACATGTCGCCGCCGCACGTCTTTGGAGCACTGTGCGTTGTTGTTGTTGTTGCTTTTGGTTCTGTGCCTTTGTTGCCAAACAAGATGGCGCATGGCAAATGGACGCACAGTAAGGGGCAAAAGGGAGGCTGAAGGCGGGGGTCCCCATAAAGACTTGAGTTAATTATTCATGCAATGTCGTTGCCAGCAGTCGAGCAACAACACCAACGACACAAACAACACAAACAACAACAGCAAACAAGTGAAGCACTGTGGGAGCTACGTAGTACAGACCCTTTTTAATATTTATGAACACAACCGATTCTCTAATTATAATTAGGAATTGAAAAGTTAGCACAAAAGGACAACAACAACATCAACAGCAACAACAACAACAAGCATAACAACAACAAAGCGTTAGGCACGCAACTAAAGTTTGTGTGCACTGAATCATAATTAAAGGGGTGTGTGGGTGGTGCTGAATGTGAATGTACAAGAGTCTTAGGGGCGGGGTCATTGATGGGGGAGCACAGTTAAGTTTGTTTGGGGGTTGTACGCTAGAGTTGTGCTATTGTTGTTCCTTATAACACCAGCAACAACAGTCAGCAACCAGCAACCAGCACCACCAACAACAAAATGGCGAAACGATTGCCATTTTAATGGACGCACTTGAGATTTCCGCTGTGGAAAGTTAAGATGTGGCACAATGTTTTGATTTCTCTTTAGTATACAAAATAATAAATGATATTGATTTTGTAGCAGAAAGACTTTAAAAGTGTCGTATATGGAATTTATGAGAGTTTATTTAGCATAGGCTAAGATTATATGAAGGTTTTGGAAGTTTTACGAGTTATGATTTTTTATTTGTTTATGTTTAATGTTTATATAGCTTATGTAATAGTTATGAATGCCTTATGTTTTTAAGTATGAATAGGTTATCTCGAAATTGTGTAAGCACTTTACTGGAATCATCACAGTGATAACAAATGTCTGCAGAGATAGATTATAACATTGTAGACACATTTCTTTGAGGAGTTCCATTTCAAACAGACTACATAACTATTTAATTGCAAAAGAAGGATACATATATATGAAGTTAATAGCTAATTTAAATATATATAACTTTTATTGTAATGCAGAGCACAAAGCTGGCAATTCAAAAGTTTTAATTTCAGTTTTAATGAAGAGAAAATTACAGAAGAGTAAATAAGAGAAACATTGAACTTGCACAAATATCTTCTTTCAATTATAGTATTTATTTAATATAATTAAATACCCAAAATACCCTTGTACTCAACAAAGTAATGGGTATATTGAGGGTAAAGAAACACTTTCCAATAAAAATATACGCAACTATATAACTTTATATATAGTTATTATAACTTTAATTTATAATTCGAATGCCTTATTACTTTAGTTTATTTACATTTATTACTTGAAGAGCCAATCATTATATTATTTATTACATTAAATAAAGACAAAACTAATGCATGTCTCTTCAGAGTTTCAGCTCGATAGCCAGGGCAGCTGGAAAGACTTCGTGACTGATGCTACAATGGATTTACCAGGACTTCTTCACGTTGCATGCAGTGAGGCGTAGTTCCAGCTCAAGTTGCATGATTTTTTGATATTCTAATATTTGTTGTTAGACCCTGAGGCGTGTGCTATGACAACAAATATGTACTACCCCAAAAAGAAGAAGACAATTTATAATAGAAATGCCGTTTCAGCTGCTGACTTGGCAGCTCGTAATCCCCGGCTCAAGAAGAAGACTCGAGCACGGGGCAAGCACTTTTCCATTTACACTTCTAATTACGTGGCATGCAACGGGCCCACAACTCAGTGACGTAATGAGGCAGCTCACGAGGCAATTTGCTTGTCGTCATGCCTCAATTGTGCTCTAAAATTGAAAATTGAAAAGATGCTCTCGCGGAAAATGTTGGAAAAACTGTGGGGAGGGGGGGGTGGGGGAATCTACATTCATATTTTAGATGAAACAATTGAGCGACACGCGTTTGCTGGCAGCGCGTGAAATTGTTGATTATCAAGCTTGGATACTTGTGGGGTAGACAACCTGCCACAGACCACTTGATCAACGCCAACCATCGTGCAACACTGTAGCACTGTTGATGTGCAACAGATTACAAATTACAGTTTACCGATTCCAGATTCCAGATTCCAATGGCATTTACCATCTATAAATAGCAAACTGGCAACTGAACTTATCTGACAGTCAAGCAAATGAACCCATAAGTCAAATCGAACAGCCGCTCGACGGCTCGACGGCTCGTCGCTCGATGCTTGCCCCTGCTGTTGTTGCTCCCTGTTGTTGCAACTTCCCCTTGTTGCTGCCGCTGCTGCCACTGCTGCTGCTGCTGCTGCTGCTTCTGTTTTTTAGGGCTTAAGTGGGCTTAGCTCGAGCGACAAATGGCGCGACGTTGCCGTTGCTGTTGCCGATGCTGGAGCAGTTTTTAGTTTCCTATGTTGCATTTTCAACTGCAACAGCATGCAACATGCAGCATGTAGCATGTTGGGCTTAACTAGGCTTAACTCACGCTGCAGACAGGGCCTGCATTTTATTTTCGGAAATATCTCTTTGCTGTGCGTTGCATTTCTCGCTTACAGTTCATAATTTGCCTGTTCGCTGCATTTTATTTGCTTTTAATTGGTTATTCCACAGACCACGGAAAAGAAAAGTGTTTGCCAAAGAAAATCAAGTTCAGGCTAAGTCCTTTTCACTTTCATTCACTTGCCACCATTAAATTAATGTCCTTGCCAGCTCCTGCCTCTGTTTTGCCTCATTCTCATTCTCCTGCTCGGTTACTGTTTCTTGGCTTTGGCTGAAATTAAAGTGCTTTCTTAACATTTACATAGAACATTTAACAAACATATGGCTGGCAAGTAACTTCATTTATTTTCGAAGCATTGGCGTGTCGGAGGGGAGGGAGGGAGTGCCACATTGAAAAGCAGGCCAAATGCGAAATGCTTGCGAGTTGAGCGCAATATCCATAAAATGCGCAGATAACCATAAGTCCTGTTTAAGTCCCATGTTTTTTTTGGGGGTACAAGGGGTGTGTGTGTGTGTGTGTGTGTGTGTGTGAGAAGGGAGCAGCATGTAGCTCTATTTACGTATGTGGCAAGTGCGTTTGTCTAACAGGACATTGTTGCTACGCTTCCTCGCTTCATCTACATAACAATAAAATAAAAGCAGCCGCTTCCCTTCTTCTTCTTCTTCGTATTCTGCCAAGCATTAACCTAATTTTATATGCATTTAATTTTATTTAATTTTAACACACACACACGCATACACACAAGCATACACATACACTTAACAGCACAAGAATTTGTGTTATCAACGCTTGAGGTTTTCTTATCGAATTCCTTTTGGTCTAAAGATTAAGCCCCCAGAGAAGCGTAAGAATTTATTTATATATTATTATTTATAGCTGAAACTAACAGGAATGCTGCAAAATATGATTAAGAGTTGTTAAAACTATAGGAAATAAATGATTTCATTGTATTATGGAGCCTAAAGTCAATGTATGTTCTATAAAGATTATTATTACTTCGATTACAAATTATGAAGGGAATCATTTGGCTTAGGCAGTTACAGATGGGTTTTCTTATTATATTATAAGGATTTTAATATATTAAAAAGTTGTTATAGTTCAATTATCAATTTCATTATTGATTAACAGTTGTAAATGCTTAAGAGAAGCTTTGAGTTGAACTAATCATCTAATTATTGCAATTATTGATAGTTCTAAATAGACTTATTTAAGTAAAGTAAGCATTTATATATTTTCAAAGTTAATTAAGATATTATGCTTAAATCTGCTATGCAGTTCTTTGCTCAGCATTTAGAAACATTAATTTTAAATGCCAAAATTAGTGAAATCAGTTTGGGACTAACACAAAGTAAACAATAATATAATAAATATTATATTAAAATGATTGATTAATTTTTGATGCAATTCTCAATGCTGTAAACGAGAGCAGTCTTTAAGCTTCAAGCAAAATCTGTGTATTATCTAGTTAAAGTTGATTTATGGCTTACAAAAGCTTGCTTATGGCCCATCATTAGAAGTAATCGAAGTTCTAAGTTGCAGCTCAGTCAAAAGGGGTGCAAAACTGTTGTCAAATACATTTGCACGTCACTACGAGAATGCGAATGAGAATGAGTTGGCGAATGTGAATGTGAATGGGAATGTGAATAGGAATGTGAATGGGAGAGTGAATGACTGTGGGCAGTCATAAAAAACAGCTTTTTCGACAATTTGTTGTGGCAGTGGCAAGTGGCAAGTGGCATGGAAGAGGAACAGCGTCCAGTGCCATAGCTAGAACAATACATATAACTTTGCAGTTCTTCCCACTTACTGCCTTTACCCTTTTCCATCCCTTTGGCCAGCCCTTTAGCCACCCCCTTTCGGCTCATAGACAATTTGTGCGCTGCTCGTGCGCATATTTCATAACTTTTTCCATAAGCTGCCCCAAGATAAATGTGCACGAAATCTACACACAAATCGAAAGCTGCACAAAAAACTGCAAAACAAAACATGCCACAAAACAACAACAATAACAATAACTACAATAAACAACAACAACACATTGTAGCCAATTTAGAAGCGATTTTTGAATAACTCGACTTGCGAGAACAAGATTTATACAGCAAATGTGTTAAGTTGTACATCATTTGATGGAGTTACAAGTCGGTTGCCTATCCAGTGTTTTGCCCCCTCTTGGCCCCTCCATTACCACGCCACTCCACTCCGAATACTCGCAGCAAGGCAAAAGTTTTCTAGCAAGCTGCTTTTATTTATGGCAATTGGATTTTTGAGTTATGTATATTTACATATTTACATTTTGTTGTTTGCATTTATGTGGGGAATTAGGAGGCGGTTTCAGTTTGTTTCCATTCAACTTTCTTTGGCATCTCCCAACAACGATTCTAATTTAACTCAACTCTCTCTACATTATGCATGAAATGACCAAAGGATGAAATTTCAATTCTGAAATGCGTTGCCCCGTCGGTTTGCTGTGCCCTGTAGAAGCAGTTTTAAGCGGGTATACTGAAGATATTTAAAGGAAAGCTAGTTAAAGTTGCCTTCATGCATCTTCTTTTATAAGATATTAATATTAGATATTTAGCTTTGTTTATGTCATATTTCAGATAGCTTCTTTATACAGGATATCTTTTAGTCTTGCACTGTTGTTAAGCTTATACTGTGCTTTATCTTACGGTTTCCTTTGGTCAGCGCATTATGTCTGGCTATATGATGAATTTGCATCTAAATCGAATGCTACTGTGTGGGAGTTGCAAAGGGGGGCGGGGGACCAAAGGGGTCCACACCCTGTAGAGAGATACACATTAAAAGGAGTAACAAAATGTCTGAAGGCATTTGCATTTGCATAATAAGCTACAACTGGACACAGCAGCTCTATCCCAGCTTAGAGAGAAGGTTTTCTCATTTCATTTGATTTGATTTTATTTTATATATACATAAAAGCGAATATAAATAAATCGAATTGCTTAAGAGTGTTTAAATTGGTAAATTAGATTTAATAAAACTTGTATTTGCAATCATTTGAATAACCTTCTCTATGATGAAGTTACGTTATGCAATGAATCTGTAATTAATAAATTATAGAAATCAGAGCAACTGCAATAAGTTGAAAGAATTAAATATATCAGAAATACATATATTAGTTGTATCTATAGTTGAAGTGAACATTCATAATTCCTTAATACATCATTACATCAATATTAACTGCAATTTCAGTCGATTATACAAATGATACGTTGAGTGATAGAAGCGAATGATATCATTGCAATTGCTGTACTGAATTAAAGCATGGCTCATATGAAAAGTACCGCTTTTTTTTTTGGATCAGTGGCATTTCGTTGGACTTGGCCAAAGAGACAAAGTTTTAGAGCTGTTCATGCAAGAGTAATTTTCATTAATTTAAGTGGCAAAGTTGAAGATGCAGAAATGCAACTACTATTTTCCAGCGCTTACTGATTGCTCGATCAGTGCAGATGCTATGCATTCTTTTATTTTTGCTGTGTTGAGGCAGCCCGGTTGCCTTTCTGTAGGAGCATCTAGGGGATGGGGGGGCAACGGGTGGCTGAAGCTGAAGCGACTGCAATCTACGAGTAACTTTTACATTTAAATTTTCATTAAGTATTCTGCATACGCATAAATAAACTTGAACGTGCTCGAAAGCACAGTAAATGTAACACCCACACACACACAACCAAACACATTCAACATGACATAACAATCCCTTTGTTGTGCTGACCCCGCCTCATCCCGGATGCTTGGCTGCATTCTGGCCTGGTCGAAAGGCTTTGTATGCTGGCAGCGCACATGCAGATTTTTGGCCCAAACAAAAACATGAGAAGTTGCAAAAATAAATTTATATTATGTTCATAAATTCATAGAGCAGGCCCAGGGAATGCAACTGCGACTGGGACTGGGACTGAGACTGGGACTGGGACTGGGACTTGGACTTTTGGGTGGCTATTACAGCAATCTGCACACACAATGGTCAGGCATGTCCTTTGCATACTCCACTCTCTCTCTCCCTCTGCCTTTCTTCCTCTCTGTCTCTCGTTACGTTTTTGATATGCAAATTTGAACAGTGCGGCGCTCAGTTCGCGCACCAAAAATAACAGCCAATCAACTGTGGCAGCCACACACACACGCACACACACATACATAACTCGACACAATCCTTTCAACATGTTGGCCCTGGCCAACGAGGCCATTAAAAGGCACAGGAAGTGATAGGAAGAGTAAGAGGCATAGGAACAGTCACAGGTATTGAGCTAGGAGAGAGGTTGGAGTCACAGGGACTGCGGCTTGTTTGCTGTTTGCGAGTCCACAGCGACGACATGGACATGGACATGGACATGGACAACGGCAACGACAACGGCAACGACAAGGACAACGTGGCTGCCCCATCGATGCTGTCCTGCCACACAGAGTGTCGACAATGTCGCTTCAAAAATATTGCAGCCGCAGCACATTTCATGTCCTTGCTCGTTGTTCTCGTTGTTTGTTGTCCTTGTTGTCGTTGTTCTCGTTGTTGTTGCTGTTGCCGGACTGCGTGCATTTATAAATTATGCTCAACATGTAAAATGCCATTTTGAATATGAAATTTGATGCTTTTTTAAGCCCTGCCCATTACCATCCTTCTGCTGTCCTGATCAACATTTATTGTTGACTCTCTGGACATATTTCATCCAGTGGGCGGTGGACTGAGTTCTTCTCCCCTCCATAAGGTGGGCGGGGGGGGGGGTGTTCATATTTTAATTACTTGCTAAACGCAGTGCACATTTTTTTGCATTTAGTCGACAAAACAAACAATTTGTTGTCATTTATATTGAGCCACATCTGTTGGCCGCATTTGTATTCATTTGGCTTGGCTGCAGTGTCTGTGGCATGAGGCAATTGCATTTTGGCCTACTCACAGCTGTACGAATTTAAGCCAAACCAAAAATATAAGAAAAAATAAAAATAAAATGAGCAAAGAATAACGAAAAAAAGGTCAAAAAATCAATCGGCCACGCAACTAATTCATTTAAATCTAACAAAATCTGAGAAAATCCCTGGCAACGACCTTCGGGATTTTGAGATTTTACGAATGTCAACCGAACGCAAGCAAAGTAGCTCAACGTTGGACATTTTCAACGGGTCGGCGGCAGTCGGGCGGAGAGGCGGACGGACGGACGGATGGTCGGATGGACGGACAGTCACTGGGCTGGTCCCTGTTAAGCTGAGCAAGCAAATCACCCGCTCCCCGGGCAACGTTGGTGGCTGTTGCTGCCAACCCGTGTGAGCTTTGGCTAAAATAGTTGGCAACAGCACATTAAACAGCACACACACACACACACACACTTATGTGGTATGAGTATGCGTGTGTGAGAGAAAATGAGGCAACAGCAAAAGTCGCAGAACTTTAGCAATTTGAAGCTAATATGTTGACAATCTCTTCGCTGCCTCGTCTACATCGTCGTCGCCGTCGCCGTCGCCGTCGTCTTCATCGCCAGCACAGTGCCGCCATCTATGGTTATGTGTATTTAAGTCACTGGACAAAGCCCCTGTGTGGGAAGGAGGGGCATGTGGGGGCGTTCTAGTGATGAACAAACTAAATAATTCTAGGCAAGTTTATCGACTAGAGCATTTGCAAGGCTATTAGCTAGGGTATCTGCCAGTGCATCAGTGAATCTTCAGAAATATGTTAAAATATTTATTAAATGTCAACAATGGGTGCCCATTTAAGTCTCTAACTTGAGGGAAGATTGAAAGATATGTGTGCTTTTAATAAACATAAATAAAAGCTTAAAACTCGAATTCTTCAAAAGTCTTTTATTTTAATTTATTAACTATCATTCATTAGTATAAATATATAAAACACTCAGTTAGTTTTAGTTCTAAGAAGAAGTCTACTACACCTTTCTGGCTTCAAATACTGGTTTGACTTCTCTCATCTCTCTTTTCCCGTCATAAAATGTTTTTACATCCCTCATTCTCTCAATCTATTTACCAATATTCATTCTACATATTTATAACTATATTTGTGATTTCGCTGTGCTTTTTTTTTGATTTCCTCTGTTGACTTTACAATCTTTAAATAACAAATTCCTGCAGGGTTTTGTGTTCTTTTATGCAAGTGTATGTATGTACGTATGTATGCATGTACATATGAGTTACATTGAGCAACTTGTGTACTCGTAAAAAGAGGATTTTACTGCTTAACTTTCCCAACACCAAATGAAGCAAATGAAAAATTCACACACACACACACACACACTTACTAAATAAAATGAAATGCAATTTTTTTCATGACATTGTACATTGCATATTCAGTCGCATTCGCTGTCGCTTCTGTTGCCGTTGCCGTTGCCGTTGCCGTTGCAGTTGCCGTTGCAGTTGGAGTTGCAGTTGCACAAATCCCTTGCACAAAAGTCAGCAATCAAAACAGATTAAAATATGATTTGACAGCATGAGAAATATATGTATATGTATATTCATATATACATATATAGTACTCTATTCATGTGGCATGCACTTGCAAGTGTGTTGCGCCACAGTTGCTGCCTCTTGCTCTCCTCCTCTTTACATTCGCTGCCCGATTTCATTTTGGCATTTCGTTATTGTTTCCATATTTAACTAGAGCCCCGTCGCTTCATATCGTATCTTTTACCATAAGCCTTCAATTGTTGCGTGCATTGCATTTTTATCAAAGCCAGAGATAGTGCCACACACACACACACACACACACACACAGAGTGCTGTGGCACATGTGGCTAGGGGGGAGGGGGCAAGTCGATTGGAGGAGACAGAGAGAAAATGCCTATTAAAAATTTAAATCAATTTTCAATATGGATTTCGTATAACTGTATCTGTATCTGTATCCGCATCAGCATTGGCAGCTGTCGAATTGCAAAGCGACATTGCCTGACAGTTGATATACCCTGTAAATGGTTAAGAACAGGGGTAGGTAAGCAGCAGCTTGAATATCCAGACAGCGATCATTACTCTGAAAAAAGTAAAGTAAAAAGAAACCATACAAAGTTCCGAAGGAGCTAAACATAAATGAACTTAAGCAACCTTTTACCCTAAAATTCCTTCAAAACAAATAGTTGTATGAATTTTAATACAATATTGATAAAAATGTTGTTTACAAAAGCCTGCAAACTTGATTCAATTGAGAACTTTTCCAGTCAACACAACTAATTGCAGAGTATCTGATAGTCTAGCCATGTTCAATACAGCATTAGTTTCTACAATACGGTGGAATTTCAAAGATTAAGAAGTTAAGTTGGAAATGTAAGTAAAAGCTGAATGCAGAGTATCTCATAGTCGAGCTGTTTCGATTTCAGACTTTCTCAATTGTTGTTGGTGCTTTTTGTGAAATATTTTATTTATTGTTCATATCGCAAGAGCTGTCAACGCGTGTTTTTAGTGTTATCTTGAAAATGTATTGCAATTGAGAATCGGAATCGCATTTATTGTGCCGTACGCAAATCAACAGACGACGCTTTTGAAGCTACCTTAAATTGCACAAAAAAACTGTTCATTATAAATGCTTTGATAACATTTAGCCAGTTAGGTGGCACCTACCCTCAACTGGCCGCACAAGCTGGCCATGCAAAGCCGCCGCACATTTGCACAATTAACAGTTAATAAGCGCACTTTGGGCCACATAACGCTCAACGACTATTTGGCCGCATTACTGTCCACAGAACTGGCAAGCTGACCCCCAAAGCAGATTTGCTGCAATTAGCTTTGCCACAACCCGTGAAGCAACTAAGCCTGCCTTCGTTGCCCCACCTGCCCACACCAAATGTTCGGGGTAATAATTAAATTATCATTAACGCGTTTCGAATTGCCAAATCGGTTTAGTCACCAAACGTTTGTGGCGGCAACTACTACATGAAACTAACAATGAATTGTAGGTTCTGCATCGATTACAGAGAGAAATTTGTTAACTAACTGCAAATATATATGAAGTAAAGATCTTTATACATCTAAACGCGCTCTGCTTCTTTCCTCTTCGTCAACATGAGGCTACCCAAAGCTCATCTCTAAGATACCCCAAGCAAGTATTGTTTCCTTCCTATTCTTTGCCCCAAAGACAGCTAAACAGCTCTGGCATATTCTAACATATATTTTCACTCACAATTAATTGCAAAATTAATTCATTACTATTAACATATAGAACTATGTTGTCCGTACATTTCCCAACATTTGTAAATTGTTAATATGAAAAGAAAGAAATGCAAAAAAAAACATGGAATATTTTTATTTGGTTTATATATGTGAAATGTACGTTAAAAAGCAGTCGAAACTATTAATAACTTAATTACTTATACAAATGTTAAACCAAACTTATTTAATATCCACTTTAGCGAAATGCAATACAAATTTATATACTTTGAACTAATTTGAAACCAAAAAGCGTCTAAATGAGCTCAAATGTATTGTGTATTGTATGTATGTGTTTAACGCAACTGTACCTTATGTAAGTGAGGTTATGTGTGCATGTGTTTGTGTGTGTGGTGTGTGTGTGTATTTGTGTGTTTTACAAATCCATTTACATTGGGGGAAAGGTAGTGCAAATGCTTAAATTCTCATTAGGCGCATTAGTCGAGCTGACCAGTCGAGCCTCAGACACCTGCCACGCCCCACGCCCCACGCCCCACGCCCCACGCCCTATACTCCATGCAACACAAACCGCGCCTAAATTCAATAATAATAATTGATTGCTTATTACAAATACAACAAGAGTAGTAATGACAACAACAGCAACAACAACAACCACAGAGCTGGACACATTGCATATGTGACTCAAATTTATATGTTTCAGCTTTCAGCTTTTAGTTGAAGCGAGAGAGAGAGAGAGAGAGAGAGAGGGGGGAACATTTCGGCCATTTGCTAATATTTACGCATTAGTTATTTGCGTGGCAGGTAGAGAGGAACAGCAGCAGAAGGGGTGAGAAGTGGGGAGTTGCAGGTGCATAAGCACCCCTAAGTCCAGTTGTAAATGCCCCATGCACCTGCCAACAACTGTGGCACAACCCAAACACACACACCCACACACACACAAACAGTTGTCAATTTTGGGGGCAGCATTAAAATTTAATGTTTTCATTTCGATTTTGTGCACACAAATTTTAATTATTTACTTAATAATTATGCGAAATCACGAATTGCATTAAAATCACTTTGTAATGCTGATTTGAATTTTATCCCCTCCTCCCACACACACTCTCTCTCTCTCTCCCTATCTCTCTCTGCCTCTTTCTCTCTCTTTGTTTAGCTAAGCAGATGCAGAATTTTGATTTCCTTTTCGATTTCATGAACAATTTGTTATTGTTTGTATCGTATCGAGTTCGAGTCCCCAGAGAAAATTCTTTATAGTTCCACTTGTGGCCTGCCCTTATCGAAGTCTATTAATTTAGGAAAATTCCCCACTCGCAATATTCGAACCTATAAATGCTGAAGTCAAAGCTGGTCGCTGATTTAGTAAAACAATCAACGTTGACTTGTGCTTGCGATTCTTAAAATGTTTTTAAATGTAATTTCTCAACTCGAGTTGCCTTTGCTGCTGTTGTTGGGGTTGTACTGTGAACAGACCACAGCTGCAGATTGCCATTCCAAGAGCAAAATTGTGGAAATCAACATTGATCTGTACTCTGTGATAATTTCAGATGTGTTGTTAGAGGCCTTTTCCACGGAACCTTAAAGGACGAAGCTTCTGAAGCTTTTGGTCTACTAGGTCACCGTCTGCGGTCCTGGACCAATGTCCTTGATAAAGTATCAAAAAAGCCTTTGAATCTGTTCTTCGTAGAGCTGGAACCGAACACAAACAATAAGGAAGTGTTTGAAATAACTCGCTTGTGTCATCAAGTTATCAAAGTTGAACCCCCCTCGGACCAAGCCAAGCCTTCCTCAATGTCATCGCTGCCTTGAGTTTGGTCACACTCAGGCTTACTGTCATAAAAAAGCCCGATGCGTTAAATGCAGTAAGGATCACCTCACAGCTGAGTGTTCTAAATCGAAAGATGTGCCAGCTAAGTGCGCCCTTTGCGGCGAGGCGCACACAGCCAACTATAAAGGCTGTGCGGAATACAAAAAGGCCCAGGCCCGCTTTATTGGCGTCCGTACTAAACAGCCCACTCCAAAAACTGTCACCCTTGCAGAGCCAGTGACCACGCACTTAACCTTTTCAGCTGTGACTAAGCGAGATGTCCAGAAGAACGTGCCCCCTACTCCTTCTGAACCTATTGCATCTAAACTCAGTAAAGAAATTTCTAAGGAATCTCGAGCCAAACCTGTGTCAACCCTTCCCAAATCAAGGAACCCAGCACAAGATCATCTTATTAAATATAGACGGGAGTATGCTGAAAAGCTTAAATCGTCTGAATCCCAACTTGCTCAAAACCAGCCCTTGGAGACCTCTCACAGAGTACCTATCAGTCACTCTACATCTACAATTGCGGACCTGGATCCTGCCGAGATCCTTGTGCGCTTTAATACACTAAATAATCAAATATTGGAGATCCAAAACTGGCGTGAATCCCTCATTGCGTCACTTGCAGCCCTTCAGGAGGGAATGGCCAAAATATTTTCACTGCTTAATCTGCATATTGGTGCTAATCAAGCCCTCTTCCACCAGCAATGAGCTCTTTAAAAATAGGAGTCTGGAATGCGGACGGGCTCGTCCTACACCACCGTGAGCTCGCCCTGTGGATGCAAGATGAGAAGGTGGATGTGATGTTAATATCTGAAACCCATTTTAATCAAAGATCCTATCTTCGGTTGCCTGGCTTTTCAATTTATGCTGCAAACCACCCAGGTGACTGCAGTTTTGCTGGAGCTGCGGTCGTCATCAGAAGCAGCCTGTCACATCATCCGCTAGTCTTCCACCAACTCGACTACGGCCAAGTCGTGGGTGTCAAAATTGCTTCTGATTTTGGTGATTTGGTGCTCGCTGCGGCCTATATCCGACCTTCAAAAAATCCAGACAGTTTTAGAGCCTCAGAACTCAAGAGACTCATCTCTTCACTCGGTCCTCGGTTCCTCGTAGCTGGTGACTGGAACGCCAAGCATCAATTATGGGGATCTCCCCGAGCTTGTCCCAGAGGCCGAATGATTAGGGACTCCGTTGTGTCTTCCTCCTGGAATATATGCGCTACTGGCTCCCCCACATACCTCCCCTATGACAGGCTAAGGAAACCTAATGCGCTGGATTTTGGTATTTATGGCGGGCTTCCTTCCTCATCCATCGACATTGTGAGTCGTTGTGAGCTTAGCTCCGACCACATCCCGCTGCTGATCACGATGGCCCAAGGAGCCTTTATGCGCAATAACAAAAGGCCTCTCCTCTCTGGCTTTGCTGACATTAGACACTTTCGACACTATATTTGCTCCAATATTCCATCCTCCAATCCATTGCACACTCCCGATGAAATCGACGCGACTGTGGTGGGACTCACAACTCTAATTAAGGATGCTGCCCTGCAGGCCACGAGTCGAGCTTGCTCCTCTGGGCCTTCGGGGCCAGCCATATCAATTAGCGATGAAATTCGTTCAGTTTTACGCGAAAAAAGAAGGATCCGGCGTCGTTGGGTTAGACTCGGTAATCCCAGCGATAATAAGGAGTGGAAGAGGCTCGCTGCAATCTTAAGGCTCTCCTTGAACGCGGCCCGCGCAGCTGTGTTTGATAGTATGCTAGAAAAAGCTGTCCCCAATGGCCCTCACGAGCACAACCTTTGGAGGCTTACTCGAAATATTAAACGGCAGCCCAAAATTGAGCATGCTATACAAGGAAGCAGTGGCTGGTGTCGCTCTGACAAAGAAAAAAGCGAAATTTTTGCCGATGAGCTGGAAAGCCGTTTTTCTCCGTTTTCCCACGCTCCGACTAGCAGCGTAGCCTTCATTGATGATGATTTGAATACTGCTCAAGAGTGCAATGGTGATTTACAAACTATCTCGTTAGCTGAGCTTGAGTCGGAGATCAAGTTTCTTAAACTTAAAAAGGCCCCTGGACTCGACGGTATTGGTGGCCGAGTTATCAAATCCTTACCGGAGTGCTGCATCCTTCTCCTCCTGGAAATCTTCAACTCGTGCTATAAAATTGGATACTTTCCCGAGTCGTGGAAAAAGGCGTCGGTTACCATGATCCTTAAGCCTGGTAAACCTTCGAATTCGCCTTCTTCTTATAGGCCGATTAGCTTGCTCCCCTCCCTTGGCAAACTTTTCGAGCGCATCATCCTTGCCAGGCTGCGCTCTGAGCTGGAAGACGCCGACGCAATTCCCCCCCCACCAATTTGGTTTTAGGCCGCAGCATGGAACCACCGAGCAACTCCACCGAGTAGTAGGAAGCATCCTTGACAGCTTTGATAAAAAGCAGTATGGAGCGGCCGTATTTTTTGATATTAGGCAAGCCTTTGACAGAGTCTGGCATAAGGGACTTCTTTATAAGCTTAAGAGGATAGCTTCGCCCTCTCACTTCAACCTCATCGAGTCGTGGTTGTCGCACAGGACGTTTTGTGTTCACGTCAACGGGGTCTTTTCTTCTCTGCGACCTATTCGAGCTGGAGTCCCGCAAGGCAGTGTCCTGAGCCCCACACTATATAACATTTTCTCGAGCGATATGCCAATCCCCTCTAGCAGAGACGTTTTGGCCACGTATGCTGATGACACTGCTATTGTCTGTTTCAGTGCCTCTCCCAAATTTGCTGGTCGTCGCCTTCAAAAATATGTTGACGATTTCCATAAGTGGACCCTAAACTGGAACATTGAAATCAACTTGGAGAAAACATTCCAGATCACTTTCACAAAAAGACACAAAACCTGCCAAACCATTCACCTAGACGGAAGGCCGCTTTCTTTGGTTAATTCCCAAAATTATCTGGGTTTGGTCCTGGATAAAACACTAACCTTTCAAAGTCATGTGCGCAAGATCGTCGGCTCTATGAACACTCGATTTAAACGTATGAAATGGCTGCTGCATCCCAAGTCCAAACTCCGCCTATCCAGCAAGGTGATCCTTTTCAAAACTATGATCCAACCACTATGGAGGTATGGACTTTCTGTTTGGGGAACTTCAGCCCCATATCTAGTCAAAAAAATCCAGGCTACTGAAGCTAAAATGTTAAGACAAATTGCTGGAGGATTCCCGTTTGCCAGAAACGTCGATATCATGAGAGATCTAAGGATTCTGTCAGTCATAGAAACAATTAACAGCACCTCAACACGCCAAAACCTAAAACACGAAACACATACTAATCCTCTCGCCAATGCCCTCACTTTCGACACTATGGTTGCTAAGCGAAGGAGACTCAAACGAATATTCCTTGAACAATTACCTACACGTAACTCATAACATTATTGTACACTTACCTTAATCTATTTTAACTCCACCGCCAATGTATAATAATCTTAGATGTGTTTTTAAGTTTTATTTTAAAATGAAACGCTATTAAATTTATTCTTATAAAAAAAAAAAAAAAAAAAAACTCTGTGATAATAGGTGTACTATGTGGCTGGCTAACAGCGGCGTTAGTTGCATTAGTTGTCAGTGGCCTTAGGCAATGCCGGGAACTGCATCAGAGGCGGCAACTTCAGAAGCTGATCGCAGGTGTCGTCGAATCACCGGATGCAGATGTGGTCTTCATGCAAGCATCTGGATATCCTGCACCCAGGCCACCTCCCAAATACACACTGCGAACAGATGATAATGTTAAGTCCAATCAACACAAGGAATGATTGCTGTAATGAATATGGAAAGCGCATTGTGAAAATAACTGATAATAATAATAATGTTTGTCATTAAAAAATCAAGAAGTCTATGTATTTGTCGGAGAAATGTCGTTGGTTCTGGCCTGAGCTAGCTGGTCCGGGTTTAATTCTTCCTTTCTCAAGTATTCTTGGCCAAAAAGTAGTGGAGCGAGTCTCAGTGCCCGTGTTGAGTCCCAGAGCTTCCAAATCGAATAGAGTGACTTGACAGTTCTCAATTCTGCAACAGCCTGCAGGATTCTTATTGCTGTCCCTTTCACTCAACCTAACACTGAGCCACACTGACGCCAACATATGTTGTCGTCCCACTCTTTTAGTTCTGTAAAATACCAAAAGGATTTTCCAGTTCTGCATAATACCAAAAGTATACTACCTTTTACCACACTAATCAATTCGTCCCAAAAGTCAGACGCGCAATTCAACTAATCAAGCTCTCTCCGACATATTTATATCTATATCTAATTCTATATCTATAACATAGCTTGCCTTGACTTGTTAGCATATATATATATATATAAACTGAAACTTTCGACAAAAAACATCTACCAAATTGACGATGCTCTATCAGCTGTAGTTGTTACCAAAGTCTTGACTATTCCAATTTCACAACTGCAACTAATATTACTATCGATTTCTCTTATTGCTTTGTTCCACTATGGGTCACTTGGTTAACTGCTCCTTACCGGGAATTGAATTGACCACTTGTGGCAAGATCAGCGCCAATGGATGCTGTGCTAAGGGATGTGTGAGGAATGCACTTGGTCGCTGTGTGGAGGAGGAATGTACTGGCAGTTGGAATGGCTGGTTGAGTCGTCCTGTTACCATGTCCTGTTATTTTCATTGGTTTCTCCTGATCTTTGCCGCCTTCATATTTGCCATCATGTTGGCCCTGCTGACCTGTAATCTGGCTTATGAGGTGCGCGATTGTCTGCGCAAGAGAAGACAGACTCGATATGTACACTTCAGTGCCAGCAGCAGTATGAGCAGCAGCGTCGTTTAGCTAGAGGAGGATCTGGTAATGAAAGTGGACGTGTGTGTATGTGTGTGTGTGGGGCACAAACATCATTCGAAGATGCTGTTAATACACATGCGTGTGGCATAAAAACTGTGCGGGATTTGGCATAATCTACAATACATTAGCGGTAGCTTTGCTCTGGCTTTCAATTCAATTCGTTGGGTATCTGTACGAAATCCATGTAAATTACGATTTGGCACCTTGCTGTTGCCATCTTCCAACTTGAGGACGATGCCAAAGTCTCAGAATCCCATTACATAGTAGTTAAAACCTGATTAGGAAATACTTGCGGCTGCTTTCAGCTTTACCACACGCTTGGTTAAAAAGAAATAACAATAAATGGGACATGTGAAATGGTTGCTTAACTTCCATTTGGCTGCAAAGGGTGGTGTGGGTGGTAGTATGGTGGTCCCAAAAAATTCGCAACAACTCAAAGTCAAAGGTGCAATAACCCAAACGAACATAAAAGCAAATGGCTGCGGGTTGTCTCTCTCTCTCTATATATATATATATATAAATTTATATAGAGGAGTATATGTATGTGTATATACTATATGAATATGTATGTATGCTTGGGTATGGAATGCTGCTATTGTGGTAAAGATAACGCCACACACACACGCATACACACAAGTACATTCAGGGACGCAGTCAGCCATGCAGCCAAAGCCAAACCGCGCAGAAAATGAAATGGAAAATATTGCGACGAGAAGCAGCGAAATAAAAAAGAAATAAACGAGGCAAAAAGGAAAAGCTGCGCCAAAAGGTTTTCTATATATATATATATATATATATTTATATATATATTATAGTGTGTGTGTGTGTGGGTGTGGGTGTGTGCGAGTGCCGGGTAGCAGATTTAGAGGTTGCTTATGTGTGATTTAGTATAGCACGCGCGAATATGGCGGCGATAATTCTTTAAAAATTGGAAATTGTTTTCCAATCGATTTCGCATTTAGCCAAAAAGCACTCGACACACTCGCTCACACACACACACACACACACACACACACACACACACACACACAGCGAATGTCTTTTAGAGTTCCCCTAAAAATACTAGATATACATTTGTATATGCATTTATGTTTGTTTTCATGTTTGTGTGTTGGGTTTATTTTTCGTAAAACATTTTTATAAAAATGTATACAATATATGAAAAATAAATATGTTTTTTTTTGTTATTTTTCACCTGGTTGAAGCTTTGAAAAGGATTTGGTAGCTGAAATCATGGATTTGGATTTTAGCTCTTATATAGTTTTAGTTGAAGGTGAAAAGCGAATGTTTTGCTAACTGAAAAATGATAAAAGATGCGACTCAAAAAGCGAATAATAAAGCATTATGAATAGAAAATTGATCAATTGAAATAGTGTTGCATACACAGGTAACATAGTGTTTTAAATCAATACAAAAGTTGTAGATGAAATGCGAAACGTGCATATATAAGCTGTCAAACAAAGGGATGAGTTAAAATCGTTATTATGGAAAGTGTTGTGGAACAATCTCTCAATAACTGGAATATATTATATTAAGAGAAGAAAAATAATTATTAAATAATAATTTACCCTGAAACATCTATTGCTTAGATAGTGTTATAATTAAATTAAATAAGTGAACATTAAATAAATTTTTGTTTAACATGCTTCAGATGATTGTTTTTATTAGAGTCGCATGGAAGTTAAAAATGCAAGTTGGACAGTAATGGGAATAAACGTTTTGCGGAACACCCGCTGAGTAGTTTGTATTATAATTTAATCGCAATTCTTTCGATTGATAACATAAACTTGTGTTGGAATCTAAAAGCAGTTGCACTGCATTCATTTCTCCCATTTCTCTCATTTCTCCAATCCAATTTACATTCTCGACGCTCATTCATTGAAGTTGATATAAAAGCGATTTTCGTTTTTGGTCGATGGAAAGAAACAAGCCGCCGATAGTGTGGCTCATTGTGTGTGGTGTACAATGACTACAATGGGCAACAAAAGGTTAGATAGATATACACAAACACACACACACACACACAGCAAGGGGGCGTGATTCGGTTAGGATGCGAGGCAGGGACAGGAAAAGGAACAGGAACAGGAACAGAGGAAGGGGCTCAACAAAGCACTGTCAGGGTATAGAGCATCGGGACACGCAGTGTTGGAGTGGGCGAGTCGTGACATATTTTATTTGCACAATGACAATGCGAGTTACTCGGCAGACGACAACGACTACACACCCGCCATTACGCAAACACACCCCAACAAACACACACACACACACACACACTCACACACACACACACACACATACATTGAGGTGGGTGCTGGTGAAGGGAGATTGTTTAACACAAACAGCAGCGCACAAAGTAGTAAAATAAGTGCAAAGGATAATGCGAATTGAAATGACAAAACCCAGAATAATCATTGGATCCACTCGCAGCGGGGAGAGAAACCAAAAGACGGATTGAGTGAGTGAGAGAGAGAGAGAGACAGGGAGAAGGAAGTAAAGTGTAGCCTTGTTGCTTTCGTTTTCTAATGATTTTTATTTATGCCTTTTAAGTAAATTAAAATTTACTCATTTTGTTAGGTCGGTCTTCAAATCGCGCACATGACAATATTGTCAATTTTATTTTCCGCCATTTTTATTGCAGATGCCTTGACTTAGTCCATATAGTCTTGCTTTAGCATTTGCCTCAACTCGTAAAATATTTTTATGTATTTTTTATTGACACATACAGCAAGAGAGAGAGAGAGAGAGAGGGAGAGTGAGGGAGAAAGAGCTGCCATGCATGACCTCAATACAGCAGGCCAAGTGGCCACGGCCAATGCAATTGCGCGTTGCCAGCTACGTAACAAGTACGGCCAGTGAATGGGGAAGTGGAAGTGGTAGCGGCAGAGGGTAAGTCGGAGGGAGCGCAAGGGGAACTCGGTCTCCTCGTAACATGCTTTTAATGTGCGCCATTTTATTTGCCACAAAACCGACACACGGCACCATTAAAAAGCCATAAGCGTTGAGCCTCAAGCTTCGAGGCTTCTGCTTCCGGGCTGGACTCGCGTTTAGACGTTATTAGAACTTGCTCCCTCCCTATCTCACACTCTCAGTCTCACTCGCTCGTTCTCCTTCTATTGTTTCTCTCTCGCTCTAGTCATAAATTGTGTGTGCGGCTGCATTTTGATTACAATTTTTATGATTTTTAGGTCAAAATTTGCCAACATAAAATGGCCAAAAGTAAATTTGAAATAAATAAACTTGGCCCCCAAATAGCAATAGCGAAAGCAGCAGCAACAACAATAACAACAAAATGGTGTCGTGTTTTATGTGCGCCCTTTTGGCCATAAAAGCAAGGCTCATACACATACTTATGTACACACATATATATGTATGTATATATGGGACTTTGCTTGGGCAATAACATTTAGAGTTTGGTTTCTTTATTGTTCACATTTTGATGCGCTCTCTCTCCCCCACTCTCTCTCTCTATCTCTTTCACTCCTTAAACATGTTTATAAGTTGCGAATTATTTTGGCTTTTGTCTCATATTTCATTTGCATTTAATGAGCCCTAAAACTGTCCCTAGTCCTGCAACACTTGATCGTAAAAAGTGTTGCAAATTGAAATTTCAGCCGGGCAACTGTCGACTCATTAGACATTGCCTTAGCTAAGCAGGTGTCTTACATTTAACCAGGCCTACTTCGAACTGGGCTGAGGAGGCAGGAGAATCGGATAACTGGCAGCTGAAACCCAAAGACCCAAAGTGTGCGTGGCAAGATAAGAGCAACAAAGATTTATTGCCAACGCAATGAGTTAAGAAAGACAAGTACGTAAGTCACAAATGCAGCAACAACAACAACAACAAGAACAACAGACAAATCATGATGACGATGACGAGTTTCTATGTACAACACAATGGGAAACAAGCAGCAGCAACAACAACAACAACAACAACAACAACATCGCAAAACAGCAATAATAATGATGAAGCTGCCGCACACTGACAAACTAAATGATGGAGAATGATGCCAACGAGTCGAAGCTGAAGATGCTGCCTGGTTGCTTGACTGCCTCTCTGATTGCTCCATGCGGGAGCAGAGTTAAGGGTTGTGTTGGGGGGATAGTGCAGGGGGATGGAGTCGGAAGGTTGGCAGGCAAATAAGTAATGGCTGACAGCAGAGCGTTGTTGCTTTTGTTATGCGTGTTTTGTCTTACGAATATTTCAAGATGGCGCAGCCTTCACATACATACATACATATGTACAAAAGTTATGCATACACACATATATGCAATGACACCAGCTGAAGCGAGCCTTTGATTAATCGTGCAAAATGTAATCCACTGTTAGACGACAGACAAAGAAGAACACAGCGCGAAAAGTGTTTTCAAATACAGAAAAGCTTACAGTTAAACAGTGAACTACTTACAGTATGTAACAAGCTTTAAAAGTGCATTAATTAAATGAAGTGCAATGGTTTCCAATAGCATCAATTTAAATGAATCATCACATTCCAATATTTCGTGCATTAACAACGCTTTACATTAAAGACAATCAATCTATATTTAAATGTAAGGTTTCTCATCAAATCAAATATATAAATCAAGCTTTAATCATCGAGCTGTTTCAAAAGCTACAGTCAAGTTGAAACACAGCCAAGTCTTACAAAACATGTACTTCTTTCACTCTCAACATTTATAGTTTCCATTAGATAGCACGATTAATCCACAAAATCAGCTAATGTCATTGGTTCTATGTACAAGGCACACACTTACAATCGCAATTCATTGTAAATATGTATGTATTTGAGTTGAGTTGAAATGCTGCTGATTTTAATTGAAGCTCATATATATGGCTCGTTGTGCCAGGCTGAGCATGATTAACAATAATTAGACTTGGCATTAATTACGCCAAAAAGTTAATTACGCATTGCCAAAGAATAATGTCATTCGTGTTTGTTGAGTGTCGAGTGTCGAGTGTCGAGCTAGCGATAACGTTAACTTGGCTATCTTATGTATTTCTATGTAGTTGTTTTGCTAGTAGCTGACTTTAATACGAGAAACTTCCGAGTTCAGTTTATATCTAAGTAGGAATCCCCCTCCCCTAAAAACAATGGTTAACATTTTGGCAGCTGCTGCTCATCCTACGATCCAAGCTCCGTTTGTCTTTGCTCTGTTTGTTCAAGCAATTTAATTGCTAATTTCGTGCATGGCAATTGCAATTGCCTTTTGGCCCATGGCTGGGCACTAATAAAGTGCTTAAACAGCGGGCAGGCAGGCAGGCGGGGAGCTTATTAACCCTTTGACACCCACACGGCAAACTGCGAAAGCGGCCGCAATAAAATCAATCTTATTAAAACATTAACAGCGGGCAGAAGGGAAATAAAATAAATCAAATGGTCTCCCCCACTACATTGAACGTCGCTTAACGCAGCGGGATTTTGCTTCTTCTGCTGCCTTTTCTGATTCCTCCCCCCATCCCCTCCCCATAGAGGCCTGGCACTTTATTAGCCTGCCTTCAATCAGTGGCAAGTGAGCGGCAGCCAGCATATGAAATTCAAATTTGATGCTCCCCCACTCTCAGTTTCCCCCTCTCCCCTCCCCACACATAGCAGCCAGCTCACCCCTAGGCCAAAGGCAGACAGACCCGGTCAGGGCCAAGCAACCCCCCATGGCTGACAATGGCATTTCGGGATATTTTGCATAGAAAGTAGGCAGAAGGCAGCAAGAAGAGCTGGAAGAGCACAAGGAGCTGGCAGCAGTAGCATGTCCTTTTATTATTATTTTTATTGTGCGGTGATTTTCCGCCACCCCGCGTACCAAAAAAAAAAGAAGCAAATAGAGTGAGAGCACGGGGAATGGGGAGGGGTTGTCAGTTGGCGGTGGGGTGCATATAAATTCGACATAATTTCATTGTAATGAATAAATTGATGGATGGATATTTTTGCACCACCTTCAGTAAAAGCATCAAATTAAACCGCAATAACTGTGCCCAAGTCTCCAGGGTCCAGCTTCAGCATCAGGGCCAACTCCGCTGTGGCCTATTAATAATTTGCCAGCAGGTTCTCTGCATAAATAACAATTTGATTTTTTAATTTTACATTTTCGAATACTCATTTATTATCCAAGCAAAATAAATTACCAACATAGTTTGTGTGTGTTTTCCATAATTTTTATTGTTCTTTTTTTGTTTTTTTTTTTTTTTTTTTTTTTTTTTTGTCGTTTGATTCAATTTCTATAACTAATAATGTTAAGTGTACAATTATTAAATATATTTATATATTTATATTTAGTTTTTATTTTTAATAGTTTTTGTTTTCTTCAGTAGTTTCTCAACTTGTTGTTCATTTATTATTCCATCTTTTGTTGATTTATCTCTGGTTGTTTATACGACTAGACAACTCCTTAAAAACTGAACTACGATCTTTGATATAATTTGTTTACAATACACATTTTTCTTTTCGACTTGATCTCGATACATTCTTTATATAAATGTATTTATATATAATATTTGGTATATGAGCTGCAAAAACAAAAAAATGTTACGATATTTGCGGAGCTTTTATTTGTTTGTTTAATTTGTGAATTTGTTTCGAAAGAGTTTGCAGGCAACTTTAACTTTTTTTTTATTAGTTTACTTCTTTTTTTGTTTTTTTTTTTTTGGTAGAGCTAATTAGTTCTTTTAGCTAAGATCGAACTTGATTATTTTCTTATACATACAGCTTGCTGTCTATAGCTAAATATTTGCTTTATATTTACAAAACACTTAACATTATACATTAATGTTTTATTTTTTTTTTGTGATTTTACTTCTTGGGGTTGGTGATTAGGGGGAGGGGGTTTGGGGAAAGGGTGGGTAAATGAACATAATTGGCATTTAATCGGCACAAAAATAAAACACAATTATCAATTTGTAATTAATTTTGTTGCCTTTCTGGCTGTCGCTTAATGCCAACTAATTAAAACTGCCCACAAAGTTGGCATTTCAATTGGTTTTGTTTTTGTATTTGTTTTTTTTTTTCTGTTATTATATTTGTTTTTTTGTAAATGTAATTATTGTTCTTCGAAAAAAGTTATTTGCCATTTGTTTTTGTTTTTGTTCATGTTGATGTTGTTGTTGCCTTTTGCGACTTTCCCATCTAAAATTTAATTAAGTACGCTTAATGTTAATTTTTTTTGGTTTTCTGCCGTGTTTTTTGCTTCTTTTTTTTTTTACTGATTTATGCAGTTTTACAATAACAAATCGTTAATTATTTATGTTATAAGTACGTTGATTTAAATATTTTTTATTATTTCCTTTTTTTAATATATTTATATGTTATTATATACTTAATATGCAATCGCTCAATCGATGACCTCCTCGTCCACATCGTCGACATTGTCGTTGCCACTGGAGGCGCCACCAGCAGTTGCAGCGGCCGACATTAACCCATTGCTGCCCAGCGGCGATTTGTTGTTGTCATCGATGCTGCCCACTGTGCCGCCTCCGCCATCGTCAGTGCCGCCTCCACCTCCACCTCCACCTACGCCGCCGCCACCGCCACCGGCATTGCCCAAACCCAAATCGCCATGATCCAGCAGCAGATGATTGTTGTTATTGTTGTTATGATGGTTATGAACATGCAACATGTTGTTGTTGTTGCTTCCGTTGCCGGTCAAATGATGATGATGCTGCATGGCATTGCCATTGTGCTGGCCGGAGAAGTGTTGCAAGTGGTGCTGATGCTGATTGAGCAGAGCACCGAGTGCGTTTTCTCAGACAACATCTGTGACGCCATACTGGCAGGCGGACAGTCCCGCGGAATTGGAGCGCGAGACCGGCGATGGCGCCGAATAGGGGCTGCTGAAGCCGGTTGCATGTTGCTTTGCCTTCAAGCGCAATGTGGCAATGCTCGATGACATGCTGCTGCTCATGCACGGCTCGGCGGCGGCACGATACATATACGGGTTGGCGGGTGTCGTATACGGGCAGGGGGCAGCGCCCACGCCCACATTCGTATTGGTCAACGTGGAGCCCATTGTGCCCGGCAACATGGAGTTATTCATGCTAACAGCCACACCACTCGCGCCAGTATTGAAACAGTTGACAGAATTCTGATGATGATTGCTGGTCACCATCGAGCCGAGCGGATTGACGGGCCATGGGAAGGGTTTGGTGCCCAACGGCGATGGCACCTTGGTCCAGTTGTTGTACGGATACGATGTGTATAGCGAGTCATCGGCAAACGGTTGCATGAACTGTGTGCCAAAGCCAGACTTGAAGTCTGCAGCTGCCACAGCCGCATTCATGGCATTCCGCTCACGCTTGCGCCACTTGGCTCGTCGGTTCTTGAACCACACCTGCAACACAAACAGATAAAGAAGGAGAGAGACAGAGAGAGAGAGAGAGAGAGAACGTTAGTATGAGATTGTTGCAAGTTAGTTAAAGTTTTAAAAGCTGTGGCAGCCATTTTCTTTTATTGCGTCGCCGTGCCGCATAATTTATTATATTGCCGCCAACTTGAAAATTTATGTATCCGTCTGTCGCGTATGCGAAAAACTCCCCCAAAATACAAACCCCAACCTGCCTGGCCGCCTCCTCAAGCCAATGGCAAAAAGGGCGCCTCGTAATACGCATGTGCAGTAATTATAAATACAAATATACATAAATACTGCCATTGTTGTTGCTGCTGTTGCTGCTGTTGCCTTTCTTTTTTAATGGAGAGCTTTATATAAATAAACTCAACGTGCCACCCTCAAAAAAAAAAAAACAAAGGAACGAAACGAAAAAACGAAAAGAAGACAGTATACAGCATTAAGGTTCTTTGGGCAGAGAAGAAGAAGCAACAGCAGGAGGGGTAAAAAATAAATCAAAATTATTTTGCAAACAAAAAGTACACAAAACGAGGCAAAACAACGAAAACAAAAGAGAAAGAGAAAAGCAAGTAGATAAAAAACAAAATGGCAACTTTGTAATTTATGGCTGAAGTTTGCGCAGCGCACACAGATACAAATGCAGATACAGCTACAGATACAGCTACAGATACAGATAGATATACACAGCAATAGCTGCAGATACAGATACATAAGTATCTGCTGCTTTTAAACAACGCGTTTTGATGAGTTTCTCTTCCCCCCTCCATTCTCTTTGTGCGCCTTTGCCATTGGTTTATTCTAAGATTCGATTTGCGTTTAAAGTTGCTGCATTTTCCCAGACAAATTGTGGCTGCAATGTTCAGGTAATTACCAGTCGCATTTTTGGCAGTTTATGCCACACCATTTGCTTGTTGCCGCATTGCCACATTGTACTTAAATCAACGCACAAATCGGCTGGGGTTGAAATTTATTGGCCTGCCACGTTGCATGCTACACATCGGTTTGGTGTCCGGAACTAAATACGGCCACGCGCAGAACACGTTTGGCTTTTGTATGCAAAAACTGGGCCTATAATGCGCAAAATGTTCGTTGACGTTGACTGTGATTGTGACTGTGACTTTGTTTGTTTTGTGGGAAAAGTCAAAACTAACGTGGCAAGTGGCAAGTGGAAAATGTTAGCCTCGTGGCGCGTGAACAATTTAATGCGCATTCATTTGTCCGGTAATTGGTTTAATCGAATTAGTTGCGCTAGTTAATTGAAATCGCATGAGTTTGGGCCACAGATTGAGCTGTAACTGTAACTGTAGCTGCCACTGACATTGGCGTGGGAAACGAAGAAATTGGTTAAAGTTGCTATCAACTTGGCCAGCACATAAATCAAAGTGTTTGCCAATTTCAATATCCTGCAGCAATGTGTCAATTTGTCAAGGTACATCGCTCAGTTTCAACCTTCTCATGCTCATCATCAACATAGGCATCCTCATCATCCTCATCATCCTCATCATCATCAGCTTGACTGTGATGCAAAACTAACGTCATCGATCTCGTCAACTGTCATTTTCACGTATCATTTAGCAAGTTGTTAAAGTTTGGGCACAAAAAAACCAGCGAATGGAAAAGCAACGTATGCATGATGGCAAATTGATGGGACTGCAGGAGAAAAAATGAAACGACAGCAGCATAAAAACAAACAAAAAAATTGCCAACGTCCGAGTGAGAAAAACCATCGCAATTTTCCACTCAACGGGCAGACACTCCAGAGTCAAGCCCGGAGCACCCGCTGACTCAAGCAGAAAATCCTAATTGGTTTTGATGAAAGCGGCAAATGACACCTCCGTTCATGGCCCTCGAAACTCCCAGGTTCCCTCTCCCAATGCTCGATGCTGGTGCCGCAACGCTTCATCAGGTAAAGTTGTTACAAAACAACAACAAATGAAAAGGGGAATAGAAAAAGAATATTGGAATATGAGTGGCCCAATGTGACCATGTGGCTAAAGTTACGGGTTGAGTTCGGTTTTTGTTTCTTTCTTTTTTTTTTTTTTTTTTTTAATTTTATTTTTGTGATTTCTAAGGGTCTGTGCTCTAAGTGAAGAGCTGCCATTTTGATTGATGGCCACAAATTGCAGCTAAATACGTTTTTTATTTGCTTAATTCTTGCTGTCACTGCTTGTTGTTGTTGTTGTTCCTCTTTCTACTGACTTCCGGGGTTGCACATGAAATTGAAGTGAAAATCTTGATTGCAAGCCATATTGATAAGCATTCGATTCTCAACAATCAGTAACCCTTCATAAGATAATAGTTAAGGAACAGATAGAAAAGTAGTTGGACTTATATAACACTGTTAGAATTTCTAGGAAGCTGATTAATTTATTTAAATAAAAGCTATAGCCTAAAATCTCTATTTGAGCTTAAGGATTATGCAATTATATGCAAACTGTCCGCTTTAAATAGTTGAATTGTTGTCCCATTCAGCTAGTGTCATTCATCTGAGTCTCTTGGCTCTTTTGACTTTTCATTTATGCAACTTTTGTTAAGCTTAAAATCATTGGAAAGATACTGAAAGATACTTAATGCTTAGAGCAGCTGTTTATACAAATTTAACCCTTTAAACTATTGTCAATTTCAGCTAATTTCATTCAGCACAACGACTTCATGTTAGCAGTTTAATGTGTATAGCAAACTTTGCTTTTTGACTTTAAATTTAAGTAAGCTATTAAAACGTTGAGCTGTCTCTACTACCAAGGGACACATTGAACGTGTAAGAAATTCACCAGAGATTTAATATATATGAAACTGAAGTAAATTTTCCGCTGTATTTCAATTTTTAAACTACCTACAACTATAGAACCTTTTGACACCATTAAACACGACCTGTAACAGATACTTCGCAGCCAAAAGCGGCAACTCTAACTGCCCATATTGTGGCTCCTTTATGGCCATTGCTTTTTTATGGAGGCACAACCAAAATGGTTTTCCTATACACAGACAAATGTTCGTTTGTTTCCAGGCCATTGCCAACACCTGACCATAAAAAAGAAACAGAAAATAATTGGTCTGCTTTTTTATATACTCTTGCCCCATTGGGCAATTCTCTCTTCGTCTCTCTCACTCTCTCCCTCTCTCTCTCTCTCTCTATATATATATATATCTCTTTGTACTCCATTTGTTGTCGAAACAGAGACGAAGCAACAAATGTTTTTGTGAGTTCATTTGCTGGTTAAACTTGAATTGTTAATTGAATTAAACACATAGTGGCTTCAGCTATGTTGAAATGCATTAAAAAGTCAGCTCTGGAGTATGGTGAAGGGAACATATTGCCATAATTGCCGACTCATGTTAATCCTCAGATTATTAGCTATCAGCTAACAGGGATAAACAGATGCAGGAAGACAGCATTTCCTACCCGCCAAACGCTGTGTTTGTCAAGACGAGGCTTATTTCAGTTTTTACTTTTTTTGACAACTTTAAACCCACCCAGATTTATATATACATATATCTGTTTGTGTGTGTGTGTGTGTGTGTGTGTGTGTGTGTGTGTGTGTGTGTGTTGTAATCCTTTTGTATATTTGATAAATTTTATTGCCTTCGCTATTATTGCAGTCAAATGGGAAAGACAGCGCGATCATGATCATTAATTCTCGTGCGGTTTCTAATTCATTAAACAACCCTCGTCGCCTGCTGACAAATTGCCTAGGCATTGTTTTGCATTTTACAAAGAAGGGAGTGGGGAAATGGGCAAAGGGGCAGCGGTAGCAGTGGAGGGTTGCACCCCAAAACCTTTTGTCATCATCATAATGGACCATAAAACAAACTGTATCAATATTTTATGCATTTTTCGCTCAACACATGTTTCGATTGACATAATTTTCCGAGTTTTCCGCGCAACTGACAGTGTTACCACCCTAAGCGAGACCGAAGTTGACACTTGTTTCTGGTGGGCCACAACTAATTTCTTTATAGTTTGCTGTCAAGTGTATATATTCTGCCTTTTATTATGTTGCATACTGTATTCTTGGCATATGCGCAACTTTGTTGCACAGTTCGTAATTTGCATAGAAAAACCATGAAAAATGCATTGTGGCAGCGATTTGTCAGCAATGTATGTATCTGGCAGATGTTTTTTATTTGTCAACTAATTGCAATACAAACGGCAAACGATAAATGACCCTTTTTGCCGTTTACCATTTACCGCTTGACTCCTGCCTCCTGCCTCCTGCCTCATGCCCCGGTTCGCTGCTTGTTCAATTAACGCCAAAGCGTTCAATGCTGATGTCGCCATAGTCAATCAACTCGTTGACGATCATCATCGATCAAGCGCTGTCTATAACTATAACTATGTATCTGATGGCGAGTCGCTTCTTCTGCTGCTGTCTGTCTGTCTGTCTGTCTGTCTGTCTGTCTGACAACAACAAACATCTATGATATGCTTTAATATCGAAGTTATCGGTCGGGTTTATATTTGCCAGCTCATATTTGCCCCTTGGCGCCACTTAAAAGCATACAACTCTTCAATTGTTTACCAACTATCGTTTACAAACAATTACAACTGTTTGTGCGTGTAGATATAATGCCCCCCTCCCACTCCCACTCCCACTCCCACTCCCACTCCCACTCCCACTCCCACTCCTCCTCCTTACCTATCCGTTCTTTGATATCTTCTATGTATATCTGAAGTTTGCTTGGGCCATAGAACCCTTGAGGCTGTCAATAGCAGTAGCAATTGTCGTGGCATATACAAACAGCAGAACATTTGATAAGCCTACCCGGCGGGTTGCGGTCTCGGCCCAGTTTACACCGATGGCACCATAAAAAAAAAAAAAAAGGCCTGCACTGTAAACTGCGCCAAAGTTTTAGCCGCAATCGAGGCGGCAATTTATGGCAACTTTGCGCCACTGCAACCACCCAAAACCACCTACCGTCCGACTGCAACATAAATTTACACTGCAGCACAAAATGGCGGATGGTCGGCGGTTTTTGGTCAGAACGCTTAAGCCGCGCGAATTCAAACGGTTATGTTGGCCCAAAGAGAAAGGGACGGGAGTGAGGGGGAAACATATTTACGAGTTGGCGCTGGCATTTCGTATCAGCGTATGTGTGTGTGTTTGTGTGTGTGTGGGGGGGGAGGGGAGGGGGGGTTTGCATTTGTATTGGAGTCAGCTACGTGCTGTGGTTGCATTGCGGTCATTTGAGGCCTGTGGTCAAGTGGCACGAGAAGTGCAGGCGTCGCAGTAATTGCCGCATAATTGCACAGGCCACAATGCAATTGATGTGGTTGTTGTTGTTACCATTGTTGTTGTTGTTGGCGGTGTTGTTGTTGTTTACAATTTGCGGCTGGCTGTGCAATTAATGTACGAGTATGATATGATATGAGTGTGCCTTACCCTGACTCTGGCCTCGGTTAGATTGGTCCACATGGCGATCTCCTCACGCGTGGACATATCCGGATATCGATTGCGACTGAACGTATGCTCCAGCTCCTGCAGCTGCTGTGAGGTGAAGTGCGTCCGCTGACGCCTCTGTCGCTTGTTCTTCTTATCATTTTTGGGCTCATCGGCGTTGGTTGTCATCGGTTCATCGTGACCGGAATTTGATATGTTTTCCGTTTTGATTGTGGTCTCGTTGACGCTGCGATTGCCTGTAAACAAAAGCGCAGCAAATTGCATTTGAAATTCTCTTAATTCTCATAATTAATTTGATTGTCAGTTGGTTTATTTGGTTTGCATTTGATAAGGAAATGCTGAAGCAGCGATTGCGCTCCTTCATCAGCCAGTTTCACGACCTAATCAGTTTTTTATTTCCCCCCAATTCAGGTTGGCGTTACTAATTGCTATTGCCATGCAACCTTCAAACGACGCTGTGTCCCTCCGCTCCCGCCAACCACCCACTGTTCACGGCGTACTCGGAACATCAAAAGGGAAGCCGCCGACGGAGCTAGCCTAGTTTTTTCGGTCAGCTACCAGATTTACAACCCGTTAATGTGTGTTCCCGGCATGTCATCGATCATGGCGGCGTGCTTTCTCTGTTGTTGTAGTTGCTATTGTCGTTGTTGCTGTTGTTGTTGTTGCTGTTGTTTGTTCCAACACCGAAAAACTTAATCAAATAAACTAAATGATTGGCCCCATATGAAATATCAGTTTCGGTGGCCCGACAACGTCGTCATCATGTCGCAAATCAAAGCAGTCTAATCGAAAACTAAACGCGACGCGAGTGAGTAAATTTTGCCGACAAAGGCCAAGAGGTAACTACTCTACACCCCATCACCCCCCCCCCACCCACCCAACCACACACACATCATCTACACCACACCACCCAACGACGCCCATTGGCCATGCTTTAGAAAATTATTATAAATTATGTTTCTTATCTAATGTACTCGCCTGTATAAAATCAGTAACGAGCCTCCTCTGCCACCCCCTCTAATCATATCTCCCTCTCTCTCTCACTCTCTCTTTCTATATGTGTTTATTGTTTCACGCTTATAGCTAACCACTTCATTGATCGAACCTCTAACCATTACTTGAGATTTATGGAAAAGTGAACTTTTTATTTGTTATATCAATAATTATTTTAAGCTGGAGCGATCTTCATGTGAATTAATTCAGTTGATCGCATAGAATTGGATAATTCTTGTCACAATGTTCAAGATATACCCTAATAATCGATTCGATTAATCTATCTGAATGCAGTTTGATGAGCATCAATGAATCTCTATTTAAAACTAACAAGATAAGAATTCGAATGTGTTTTCAATATCCTTCAAGTACTTACCATCTTTGCGATCCCGACTTCGATTCGTTAAGGTGGATGTTGACGATGTTTGAAAGTTGTTTAAATGTGTGCTATCCAAACTATTTGCTACGGCGGTCATGGAGCTATGACTATCACGAAAATCACCGGTTTCGGCCCAAACTGAAAAGAATAAACCAGCAAAGGGCACAGAAATATACAAAAAAATTAATGTTTTAACATAGGTTTAAAGGCATTAAAGCAGTTTGTATATATGGCAGGGATCGGGTTGCACAGGACACAGGAGTGTGAACTGGCTCCTCTGTAAGACCATAAAAATGCGTTTATAAAAGGATTTATGCGATACGACGACAGTGGAGCAGTAGAATCAGTTTTAAATGGCCTTTTGGTTAGCTCGATTAAGGCCACAAGTATCCGGGGATTGGAAGTGCTGAGAGCTGAGAGCTGGCCCATTAATTGAAGCCATTAAGGGAAGCAGCCGCCGCGGCACATTATGGAAAACTTAACGCAACAAACTGGAAGATAATCAGAGAAAATTTCATTCTCTGACCCATAAATCTTAAGAAACTCAAATGAGGCATGAGTTTGGTTAGCAAGCAATGATTGCAGTAGTTAGTTATGCTCAATTTCATATTAATTAGTAGGACTTTGACATGTTCCCAATGCAGATTTATGGCCAGACAATTGATACTTGGCCTGGCCCCCTTGAATTAGGTGTGTGCCCATATGGCCGAGGTCTTGACTTCCTGGCCATGGCACCTAAATCTTATGGACTTCCTTGTACGGAACGGTTCGTTGCATAATTTATGGCATTTTCACATGTTGTCAGTTTTATGTGGTTTTTAAAGTGCCAGCCAGGCCAGCCAGGCATCGAGACAGGGACTCCGACGGGTTGCAAACACCCGCAGTGACATTTTGAAACAATTAGTTTGGTGCCTCACTGTTTTCCGTGGGGTTTTCGTGTGAAATTCGAGGGTAGACATTTACCAAATGGGGTATATAGATTCTAGGCAAGTGCCTGCCCTGCCGGACTATAGCTCAATTAATTACACGGCATTTTCTACAATTTATGCTGTTGACAATGCCCTCACTTTCTCTCAATACATTAACTGTGATTCAGGGAGCAAATTACCCAAAAATAATTTATGAAATTTTAGCTTATTAATCGATATTTTTAGCAAATCATAGATGTGAGTTATAGCTGAAATATAGATTATTCCTCAGAGAATGCAGCATGACAAACATAAATATATTATTTACAATCAACGAAAATTCGCAATTCGCATCTAAACATAGCAAACATTTTTGAGGGCAGAAAATTATGAAAATGATTTTGAATTTAGATTATATAGAGTTTGACAAAGTAAATTGTTGTATGAAGTCGTGAAGTTGAATTTATAAAGATATGATATATACAATTTATTCTGCGTTACCTATCAAATGCTTAATTTCAGACAAGTTTGCAAATAGTTATCTAAACCTTTCGTCCCTTGCAATTCTTATATCTATAGATTACTTAATTTTTTAATGCTTTCTTCTCACTGCCCATGAAAATTAGGAAAATGCTGCTTAATAGCTGCTGTTTTCTGCTGTCTGTGATGTTGTTGTTTTTGTTTTTGTTGTGCTCGATTTCAACCTGAGCATGTGCCTGTTAAATGGGTCGCCCTCCCTCCACCAACTACTGCTTAAACTGTTGCCCCTCCTCAAAAAAGAATGTAAAAATATTTTCTTAACGATGCGCACTAAAAAACGCAGAGAAAAGCACGTACCACAGCGATTCTTATTTGTTTAAATATTATGTTGTATTTTGTTCGTTTTCGACTGGCAACTAATTTGAATTTGATTTTCCCCAAAAATTGTTTGTCGTCTGTCAGTTGGCGTTGACATTTTGTAGCCACAGTTGTTGGCCAGAGTTCTGCGAGTTTTCCGAGTTCTCCGAGTTCTCCTAGTTTTACAATGTTTTCAAGGTTCGTTGTGTGAGTGGCAAGTGTCAATATAGCTTGGCCAAGTGGTGGGCGTTGCCTCAACATTTTGGCCATGTCACGAGCTGTGACAACAAGTGTCAACGTCACTTTCAGTTTTCACTCGGCCATTTTGCAGAGGCGTTTAACGTAACAAACGGACAACCAAAAGTCAATAGAAATATATACACAAATGTATATACGATGTATGCGTAATGTACACACCCTTAAATTAAGGCAAACTATTAATCATGCTGCAAATATGAAACGGCAGAAAAATGAGAAATAAATGTTTGCCTGAGCAATGATTTTGATTTTTATATCCAGCAAAGCAAACACACATAGACGGTAGAAGGTAGACATTTGGCCATTTGTCGCATTCATTCATAAACATTTTCCACAAAAACTTTGACACACGACACGGCAAAGGCAGCTATAAATTATCCAGCCTGACACTGTCAAACCTCGACCAGACCCAAGCACAGGATACACCCAAAACAAACAAACTCACACACACACACACACACACACACACACAAAAACAAAAGGATCGTCGAGCCCCGCTTGAGCTGCCTGTGCAAATTGGGAAAATGGGCAAGGGAAGCTGGACAGAATGTATGCCCCGAGAGCGCGTCCTTTGACACGACACGACAAACACACAAAAACAAAAAAAAAAATCAAAATAGAAGAAAATAAAAGGAAATATGGCAACGTTTACTTGTAGCATTTTGTGACCAAAAACAAACGATTAATGTGACAGTTGAATTGGGATGCTCAGCACAGACATACACAAAGGACACAGAGACTGAGATGCGATTCGATATCGAAATCTTTTTTGCCAGGGCGTTAGCCTTTTAGAACCCCTCTCACCTATCCTCTCTCTCCCCCTCTCGTCGGTCACTATTTTGACAAGTTAGTTGCTTTTATTGTGGCCGAAATTAAACCACTCTGGGGGTAAGAAATACTCGCATCAAAGGGTTAAATGCTGCGGTTGCTTTTAAATATATATTTTTCCAATTTCACGCCACATTTGCTGTTGTGGCCATCCACAACAGAGAGAAAAGTGTTAATATGCGACAGGTTTTTTTTTTTTTTTTTTGCCATATGCTGACATTGCAATTGAACCCTCAAGATGTACTCCACTTTTATTCTCTTGGCCGGGCGGTACTAGAAATTAGCTGGCAATGGTGTAAAAATCAAGTTAATTTTTATACGTGCAGAGTATCACAACAATTTACAAAGTTAATCCTTTATAGTTGCACAGACAATGACAGTGGCCAGGATACAAAGCACATGCATACTTACTAAGGTTATGGCAATATAATGAGCTTGGCAGCAAAACTTGGCCCACACACAAACACACACACACACATACATTCATGTGCACATAAAAATCAGTGCAATAACATTGACTTGCCCCACAGTCCGAGCAACCCTCTGCCTGGGGTCCTCACCAGACAGACAGACAGATAGACAGACAGACAGGGAGACAAACCACATCAGGCAAGCTCATTAGTCGAGGGTCTGCAGATAAGGATAAGACATGCAGACCCCAAAATGTCTAACCAAACAGACTCGTTCTTATACTCTGCTCTTTTTCCCCTCTCTGTCTAACTCTATCTCTGTCTCAATTTCTCGTTGGCTGTCCAGCGTGTTGTAGTTTTCCACTGCAATGGCTTTTTCAGTAATTTTCTCGACTGTCAGCTCAAATTTTTGGCTCCAGTTGATGCCGTTGGGTCATTTGCCCATTTTCCCCATTTTCCTTGCTCATTTTCTCTGGCAACGGCAACCGACTGGACAGCCGTGCAAGTTTGTTTCCTCAGATAATCTCTAATGCGACATTTTTACGAAATTGCACGATACGGATAATGAGAAAGAGGCGATGGCACTGAAGATTCCAAACTCCCACCCAGGAAGGCAGACTGTCTCTGAAAGTTTTGCAGTTGCGAGGTAATTGCGGTCTTGGTCGAGTTGTGGCTGCCGTGGAGTTAGAGATGTGGGGGAGTTGACTGGTTGCCATAATGACATTATAATTTATATAAACGAAATCAGTGCTCTCTGCCTTAGGAAGAGAGAGAGGGAGAGAGTGAGAGTGAGAGAGCAAGACCGACCACATGTCTCTGTACTGTCTGCTTGCCTGGATTGATATATGGGCAGTTTTTGCGTTGTCTTTCAGTTGCTGCACTCTCTGTCTCTCTTTCGAGTGTGGCAAGAACTCAGTGAAGTGGGCGTCACCAATGGGTGATTATCCATTGGTTGCTCTTGGGGGTCATTCACAATTTATGGGGTGTTTGCTTGCCAATTGCACTACGATCTTTTGTTTTTGCGGCTGCCTTTTGCAATTGAGTTGCCAGCCACATGACATATGTGCGCAATTTTCCAGAGATTTTCCTTTAGCTCTGATGCACTGATGTGAAAATTGCCATTACATCGGTTTATTTTTAAAGTGCCTTAAAGGCGAGACAATGTACACCAAAATGCCAGCAGACAAAAATCGATAAAATGTGTATTTATATTCATAAAGAAATGTTTGAGACATGGCCAAGAGAAAGCGAGGAGAGGCCTGACAAACAAGTACAAACACATCCCACAACGCGGCACACGTTGAATTTAAAGTAGGCTGGAGGACAAAGCATATCCTTGGACAGGAAATGAGCCAATGTAGCATGTATCTATAGCTCTGGCTATGCCTGTCGTTGTATCTGTATCTTTAGCGAGGCCGTGTCGCATGTGCGCAGCGTCTACCCCCATTAAGATATTCTTCATTAAAGTGGCATATGAAAATTGGGTGGTAGAGCAGTAACCTTCAGATACAAGTGAATGAAGTAAAGATTCTAAGCAAGCCCATTTGATTTTTTACTTTTATAGTTACATTTTTAATTTGTAGCGCAGACCAGCATCACTTGAATATTTTGGCAGAGGAAAATGCTCAACATTTATAACTCAACTCATTATTTTCAGAGTTTTAAATTATTCATATTTATATATTAATGTGTAGCTTAAACACACTTCTCTTGAATCGATTCTATATTTATTTCTATGATATAAAAAGTGGTTCAATTTCTTGTGTATTCTTCTTAATTCTGTCTGTCTTCTCAAGCTGCACGTGCCATTAACACTTTGCACTGTCCAAACAACAAAAAACAATAACATCGTTAAGTGATATGCTATGTGGATGAGGCACAATAGATAACAAGATTTCATAAGAAAAGTCGAGCAGCGAAGCGAAGTTACAGATAGAAGATACAGATCGAGCAAAAGATACAACTAGTTACATTTAGATACTGCCGGTAGGGCAATTTAATATTTTATCAAGGGCTACAAGGGCAAACATTGTCATAGGCAAATAGTTAGTACCATCATATCTATGCTAGCGTGCGTATTTGTATCTGTATCTGTATCTGTATCTGTATCTGTAACAACTTGGCAAACACGCAAAGGACTCGCAACAAAAATAACATGATATTTGTATTATTTGCAGAGCAACCAAATGTAAACTGCTCTGATTTTCGGTTTGTTGAGGTTTTTGTTAGTCTTTGGCTTTGTCAGAGTGTAAACAATGTAGATCTTTGTGTAGTAGTTATGTCGTATATCTAACTGAAGGTGCTTAGTCATTGTTAGATAACTTTGTCTAAGGTCACAGGATCAGCTGAGATATATTAGATATATATATATATATATATATATATATATATATATGTATATAGAGCAATATGTGAAAATGAAAGCAACTCATTTGGATTGATAGAGCTGAAGCTAAAGCTCTTTGGATGCTGGCAGCTGCCGACAACATAATTCAGATTGTTGGACGGTTGGACAAAACATGGCCAGCTGCCAGTTGGGGACACTTTCGACATTAAAGAGTTGTAGCCATGGTATTAAAAGGCATTAACTTTTTATTGTTTTACACGCTGCAGCGTTGCATGCATAATAAAATTTGCCGTCGGACTGAAAACTGAAAACGGGAAAACGGAAAATTAGTGTACGTGAACTTGAAATCCTTTGAGCGCAAAATTCGAAATAAAAACACGCACAGAACCCATAAAATGATGATCAACAAAAAACTAAACGAACTCAATGGGTGTGTGTGCATCATAAAAAACTGCACTAATAAAACGAAAAAACATTTCCACACACATAAACATATAAATACTCGCACAAATAAAACTTAAATATTTTATAACACAAACAAATGGCCGTGTAGGTGGTTTGATTTTGGAGAATCTGTCTTTCTTGGGGAGGAGGTCGACCATTAAATTGGCCAATAATTGAAAATCCAATTGCAATGTGCAACAGTCCAGGCATTGGGCACGTTGTGTGGCCATTATTTAAACAAGAGCGTAAACAATAACGACAACAACAACGAGAACAACGTGAACAATGTGAGCAACAACAAACAGAGTGAAATTTGTTGGCAACATGCTTCTCCTGGCTGAGTCCGCACCTGCAGCTAAAGCTACAATTTCCACTGCAAACGTTTGCTTGTCTGGCGTGTGTGTGTGTTGTGGTGTGTGTATGTCAAAGGATAACTGCACTCGTGCATATTTTAAATGCTCACAATTTTTGTGTTAAATTGTTTTGGCACGCAAATAAATGGCCAGGCAGCTGCGTTCCCTTTTGTCTGTTGCTTGTTGGCTGTTGGCTGTTAGCCGGGGCCAAGTGCAAAGTTTGGTAGGGCTGTTAACCCGGCCAAGGTGCATAGGGCATAGTTGAGCGATGCAGGGAGAGAGTAGACAGCTAACAAATCTCTTAGCCAAGGCAGACAAATACTTATGTCACGACATATACAAATAGTCATAGTCATAGCTGCATTTCTACAGCTAAAAGTTTCTTAAGTTCTTTGGCTGACGACTTGAAATTGGATTATAATGCAAATGCAACTGATTAACTTAAGTCTCTGCTTAGAAAAAGTATGGTTAGAGCTTTTAGCTTCAATTTTATAAGCCTTATGCTATTATGCGTCGCATGCACTTTTCATAGGCTTTTAAAGAGCAATTAGCTATTGATTAATTATAAATATTTATTATTCTGTATATATAAACTGTAATCAGCTGAAATTTTCGTAATTCTTTTGTTTTACAACCTATCAAACCTCTTATAACTTTCGACTTTCAACTGGAAGGGGAGGCAATTGAGTAATCATCTTGCACACCATGCTATAACACCTCCAGTGAGCAAGCGGAGTGTCTGTCTTTCCGCAGCCAAATTCCCATAACAATTAGCCTAAACGGAACAACAAACACTTGACTACAATGCACATATCAAATTTCAGCCATCGAACGACCCTCACAACTGACTCTGCAGCATCAAAGCACTCGAAGTGGAACTGAGAAAAATGGGAAGTGAAGTGAGATTGGGATTGGGCTTGGGATTGGTATTGGGAATTCAGGGACTGGGAAGAGTGTGTTGCCTTCGGCACTACGCCAGAAGGGTGCTCAATTAGCCGTGACATGCGCAGCGAAAGTGAAATTTGTTTAGTTCTTCTTTGTTGTTCCAAATTTCAGATGTTTTTTTTTTTTGTGTGTCTTTTTGGGCCGCCTTTGTTACGCTTTTATGAAGATTATGCGCTAATGATTACACAATGATTATATGAATATGCATGAGGCGTGGATGTTGACAACGCATAGTGGGGATGGGCCGTGGCAGGGGGAGGGGCAACGACAAGTTGTCGGTGGCCATCAGGAATTTTGCACATTGTTTAGAAATTTATGAGCAACGCATGAATGATGAAGTACAAGTATTGAGAGCGTGAATGATTGCTGTAACGAATGACTGAATGAATGAATGAATATTGAAATGACGACAGCTGTCGCTGACAGTTGCAAAAATATGCGATGAATACGACAATACGAAGTCAATGTGAATGTGGACACTTGTTGAAGCATACAAGACACAACATACAACACACCCACACACACACACACACACACACACACACACACACACACACAACTTGCAACATTGAATAACAAATATCACGCATACGCTGCGTATTACGATGAAGCTGCCTAAATTATGACCGCATTAATTACTTGTAAATTTGTTAGATGCTCAACGCATTTGAGGAGGGTGAGCGAGTGGTGGAAGGGCGAGGGGGCAGAGGGGAAGAACCCCAATTCCAAAATGTGGAAGAGACAAAGAATAAATTGAGGAACAAATTGCCCACGAAATTGACTTGGCCTCATAAACTGAACCGAAAATAGGTGAAGCGTTCTGGCATCTGATGATCATCATCAGTCTGTATCTCTATTCGGTACTTACTTCTGAGTTTCTCGAGCGGCTCGTGCTTCGGTGTGTGCGGTGGCACGACGGCATGATGTGGATGTTGTGGATAACTGCCAACGAGATCCTGACCGGCGGCTGTGTGATGCAAGTGACTGAGACTGCTGATGGGCATCAGGCTCGAGATGGCGGGTGAGATGCTGACCGAGGAGCTGGAGTCATGTAGGCTATGATGGCTGTGCAGATGATCCGCACCAGAGGCACTGCTGCCACCACCATTCACCGTAGAGCTGCCACTGCTCAGCGCTGTGCTTGTTGTGGTTGCGCTCTCCGCCGATCCCGCCGAGCCAGCGCCATTTGCTGTGCTCGCACTGACCAAATCCTGCAGGCAAAGACCTGTCGACTCGGCGGACATGGCCTCGAGGCCATTTAGTGCACCACTGACCACACCGCCGCCACCACCGCCGCCAGGAATGCCGCCGGGCCCGAGGGCAGTGGCCGAACTGGTTACCACACCCAGACCGCCGCCAGCAGCACCGCAACCGCCGGCGGCGGTGCGATCCATGCCAAGATACGTTGGAAAAATGGTGGAGAAACTCTGGGCGACAGCCTGGTGCGGCTGATGGTGATGATGCAGCGCGGACTGCTGGTGCGCTGGATGCGCAGGATGCAGTGGCGGCAAATGATGATCTCTGCCGTTGAACTTCGTCGTGACGACGTCCTTAAAGTGTTGCAAGAATGTCGTCGTCTTGAGGCCGGTATCTTCCAACTGTGGTGAAAGCAGATCCAAATTGTGGCTGTATCTGAGCTCGCGCGGCTGCGAAGCGCGCTGCGATGCTGCAAATGAAAGAAAGGTGAATAAGAGGTGATCAAGTACATGTGTATATGTTATCAGAATTTCTTAAGTTGTAGTAGTTGTAGTTGTATCTGTATCTGTATCTGTATCTGAATCTGTATCTCAATCATATCTAGCTGTATCTCTATCTACCTGAAGCTACCTGTGGCAAAGCAAACGCAGCGCAGTGCTTTTTTTTTATCACATCGAGGCAAACACCGAGGAGCTTAACCCAAACACCAGGCAATGGCAACTTAACACCAAACACGTCAAGGGGTTAATACCACATTGCCAGTTGCCAGATGCTGGGCCTTGTAACTGTGCTTTCTAGATGGTGCCAGGTCGTGAGGCGTCTCCGGCACTGTGGCAATCGTAAATTGTTGTGAGTGCCGTTAGCGGCAGAACTTGAGTTGACAATGCGGACCAGACACCGAGAGATTCTTACTACACTCAGCCACCTACGTTGTTATCACACTGAGAGACAGATAGACAAATAGATAGAAAGCGACGACAAGAGAGAGGGAGAGTAAGAGACAGAGAGAGAGAGAGAGAGAGAGAGAGAGAGAGAGAGAGAGAGAGAGAGAGGTGAGAGTGAGACAAAGACGTGGGCGGGGCAGTGAGCTTGGAAAGATAACAAGCTGCTTCTTATCAATGTAACAATATTTACATTTCTGTGAATTTGTTTCACTATTCTATTTTTTTTTTTTTTTATTATTATTATTATTATTATTGTTTTATTGCTGCAGCAACGGCATAAACTATGAACTGAATTTGGCAAGGGACTACTGTGAACAGGACAGAAACTGCTGCCGATCGATTGGCACTGACAGAAGCGCCCAATAAGTTATTTCAAAACAAAAGCAAGAATAACTACTGACAGTGCTCTAAGAATAGCCATAAATGTTCGTAAATCAATTAACTGTTGCCAATTTTGTGGCTGTGCTTCAGTAATCAAAGGCATTGCCCCAAAAAATAACAATAAAAAAAAAAGAGGTGACTCTTCGTAGAGCTTCTTTTTTCTTTTTGTTCTGTTCGCATTTCGCTATCAGAGCTGAAAGCCAAACAACGCGCGCGTTGCAATAAATTGTTATCTAATCTCAATCATAACAAAAAATAAAAGAATTCAAAAACGAAATAAATAGTTGTAAAAAATTTCATAAATTATACACGGTTAAGGGAACTACACAACCACAAGAGACGGGGAAGCTAAATAAATAAATGAAAATGAAACAAAACCTCTCGACTTTCCAATCGTAAATTTCATAGAAAAACTTCTTATTACAATTGTTAGGTATTTCAAAAAATTTATTAAATTTAATTTGATTTGTCACTTTTGATTTCGTTGACGAATTTGAATTCCGTTTCGTTTCCGTTTTCGTTTTCATTTACATTAACATTAACGTTAACGTTGAAATTGAAAATTTATACTTGATAATGCCGCTTGATCTGCACTTGATCCCCAGTGGATTAGCGTGGCTGTAATATTAAATTGCCTTGCGGTTGTTTTAATAACAATAATAAACATAATTTCCCATTTAACAAATTTATACCCCCCAACGTGCCCAATGTTTTCATTTTTCCTTCTTTTTTTTGTGTGTGTGTGCTTTTTATTTATTTTCACTTTTTTAGTTGGGTTTTCCTTTTATTTGTTTTATTTTTTTCGCCTTTTATTTTTTTTGATTGAAGTGCATTCATATTGTTGTCAATTTCTGTGGCATCATTTGTGGCATATTTATTTGCCACAGTGCCAATAAATATATTTCAATGCCTGACGGTGTTCTTTCCGCATGTGTTGTGTTTAGAGTTTGCTTTTTTGTCACGACATATTTTTATTTCAGAAGTGAGAATTTATTTACATAATGATTTTCTTAGACAAAGAATGCCCGAAATTATTTTATGTCAGTTTATTGCCAACAGTATTTTTTGCTTTTTTTTTGGCTCTACCTCTACCAGCTATGCGGCACCAGCTTCCCTCGGTTGTTCCCCACCGCAGCTGGTCCCATTCTTCAGCTGTTGTGTTATCGGTGGGTCGGTGGGTCCGCGGTGCGGTGTGGCCTGTTGCTATTGAGCAAATAGTTAAGGCAAAGGTGCCAAGATTTCTATGTTTTACCAAGGCTCTTAACGTGTTGTCATTTCTATTTAATTTTATACAAATTTATTAAAAAGTACATTTTTGCATTTGTCTTCATATGGAAATCTTCTTTCTTTGTGTATTTCGGTATTTTTCCATGCTCTGTTTGCCAACAACTACAGCACCTACAGCCAAAATACAAATTCAAATCTAATTGTTTAAGTGACGTCAATGGCTTTTTGCATGGCATTGCCATTAACGTTTCTTTTTGGGCCTCTTTCCGCCCAGAGGCCCCCATACGAGCACTGAATGCTCCAAGAAAGTGAGACAGTTTATGGTTGCACTGTCTAATGATGATTATGAGGCGTAGATATAGTCCGTGATTTATGTTTGGCCAGAGAGTGCAGCTAAAATTATTTAAATGCCATTTAAGCCCAATTTCAACAAGTTTTTATTGCCGACTCATAGAGTTTTTTTCGGGAGCTTTGCAGTTGTTATTTTATTAAGCTAACGGGGCCTTATCGCCTAGAGCCGAATATATAGATGGATATTGTAAGATACTTTCAGTAGTTACCATTAAATTACTATCACTTGAGGCGATAGACATCGCATAATCTCAGCTGAGATTGTCGACATCTGAAGACTTTTTTTTCCAGACAATAAACTACAATATTTCGAAATTCCTTACAATATCTATCATATATGCTAAGGAACAGAGTCAGATACGCATTTTAAATCTCTAAATAATTATTTTTAATAATATATATAAATATAAAACTCACCTCTAGTTTAGGGAAAGAAATTCAAATTAATCCACTTGATGCGCCGTCAGATCGGCAAGTGGATATCTTATGGGTACCTAGGGTCAGCTCTGTTTGTTGTAGTTTCCAGGTTCGGAACGGTTGAACTTTTGTTAGTCTTCCGTTTTTCAGAGTGTGTAGCACTCTTAATGTAGGGCAAATGTTGTGCACTTTGGTAATAAATCAAATTGCTTTTATTTGAATTTCATTTGTAGAGTTTAACGCGAAAATCAAGACAATTTTCTTTAGACGAAATGTCGCGTGGGTTGCGTCGGCAATAAATCTTGGGAATCTTTTTTGGAAATCGTCGAGAAATTTATTGATAAATTGGATTCCAGAATATTTTGTTGATCTTTATTGTTGTTGTTGTTGTTGTTGTTTTTGTCGTTGCAACAGATTTGTGTGCTGTTTTTATTACTTTCGATTGCTAATCAAAGGCTAAAACATTTAAATGATTTTTATAGTTTACACACAATTTAGCATCGCTACTTGTTGTTGTTGTTATTATTATTATTGTTGTTGTTGTTTTTGTGTTTGATGCACACGCGTGTGAGCGAGAAAGAGACAGAGAGTGAGAGCAACTCGGCAGCTCAAATAAAAATCACAGTGATTATGTTAGTGATTAATTTTAAGTAACTCATGGATATGTTTTTAATGCGACTTTGATGCCAGCGCGTTGCTGTTATAGCCTCTCTCACACACAGATACACTCACAACCACTATAATACACACACCCGCACCGGATTCGCACACACATTGAAAGAATCAGTCGGTGTTGTTGGTGTTCGCAGTCGGTGAAATCGGCTGTTGATTCTAAATCCGCGTCGGCTTTAGTGTTTTAATAATTTAATCCAGCGCGTAATTAGGGTAAGTATATGAAGTAGCTCAAATGTTTGATTGGGCTCTCTTTCTGTCGGAAGTAACGGAAATAACGCGTCTGCACCCGTAACAGGACGTGGCTGAATTGAAAACGAATTCGAAAGCACACGCAAAAGTATCTGTTGGATGTCGTTGGTGTCGCAGCGGCAACAGCGACGGCGACGGCGACGGCAAAAGGCAGCAGCGAGTGCGTGAGGGCAGCCCTCGTGGCGTGGAGGCGTGGGGTGAGAACTTTGGCTTGCAACTTGCACACGCAACGACTGCGACAACGACAACGACAGCGAGCGGCGAGTACACCGAGTAGTCCGAGTACTCTGCACAGTCCAAACACAGTTCACACGACGAAACGAACGGTAAGCAGCGGCGACGACTGAACTGGCAAACGGCAACTGAATAACGGAATTTGATTTTTCCAACTAACTCGCAACACACGCACTGCAAACAGTTCACATTCACACGATACGGTTCCCTCGCGATTCTATTCTGTATCTTATCTCTCCATACACGGGCCACCACTCGGACAACGGGTGTGAGTGGATGGGAGCGAGCACATCTCGGCGAGTAGCGAGTGCCATAAGCACTGATGTGTGCGAGTGAGAGCCAAGGCGCATTTCAGATAGTCAAGACACACCCCAAAAGCCGTTACGTTCAGTTTATTGCACACTCACTCACTCACTCACTCACTCTCTCGCTCTCCCTATCCGTTTCACTCTCTCGCTCTCCCTCGCATGCTTTCTCTTTCACACTCTGTCGCGTCAGACGCTCACACCACTGTTTACAGAGCGCCATTGCTCCAGTTCTGTTGCGTTGTTGCTGTTCTCTTTCAGACTCCCTGCGCGCGCACACCATTCGTCGTTGCTAGAGGAGTGTACCCCCACCAACCACTCCTCTCTCAACACTTACTCTCTCTCCTTTTGTCTTGCTGCTTTGCTTCTGTTTATTATTTGGTTCTTGCTGTTGTTGTTGTTGCTGTTGATGTTGATGTTGTTGTTAGGCGCTCTCAAGGGTTTGATTTGTATTTGTACTTTGTGAGTCCTTTGTGTAACCCCCTTATCCCCTCTCCACCCCGCAAACTGTCGTTACCACTGCCGTTTGGTACGTGCCCGAAGACCGGAGCCCGGAGTCCACAATGTTCATAATAATAAGGCTACTTCTATCGTACACTTTTGAGGGCTGGCTGTCTTTTTACTGGGTGTCAAGGGCGTTTTGTTATCCCATTATTCTACGTTAGCCGCCATTGTTTGCCTGCCGCTTGCCGCTTGAGGCGGTACCTCCTCCCAAACCCTACCCCGTGTCCCCTGTCCCCTGTCTCCTGTCCCTTTGGCTTACCATGCTGTGCTCTCGATTGCGCACAAATAAATAAATAACTGTTCTTTTTGACGTATACTCGTTGCTTGTTCCCCTTCCTTGTCTTGCTTTCCATTTCCTTGCTTCCTCCCGTCCCTCGGCCATAAGTACATGCGTCCCCGATGATCACCCCCTTTGTCGTATTCCCTGTTTGATTTGCTCACTCCCGGCTCAGTTGGCAGATACTTTTTGCCAAAAATGCCGCAACAACAACAGCAGCAACAAAATTTATTAAAATTCACAACAGCTTTTGTGCAGTTCATAATTTTCGTTTTTATTTCGCATTTGCTTGCCACAGTTTCTTCTTCCTCTTTATTCTTTCTTTTATTATTTTGTTTGTTTTTGCTTCGTGACTCAAGTGGAGACTTAGATGTTTGTAGGTGTACCACCGGGAAGTGCACATGCTTCTTGTTTTTATTAACGGATATTCTATCATATGTGTGTATATGGCTTATTATTATTGTTATTATTATATTAATATTTGCCACTTTGTTTATTTTATTTTATGGCAGTATTATTTGTTGTAATTATAATATTTATTACTTTACTTTACCTTAATCAAAGAAATGAAACTTAAACATCTTCGGCTTCGATTTCCGACCACTTCAGTTGAGAAAAGGCATTCGATTGCTTTTTACAAAATAAAAGTCATTCGATTTGTAATTGAGAATCCAATTAAAAAGTTTATTAGATTATTTGAATTGGAAATCCTCGACACATAGACAGATAGATGGACGTGCAACCTTGTAATCTCTCTACAAGTAAACGCTGTCAAACAACGTCCACTTCAGCACTTGAGAATCAGATTTGCTTTGAGTTGGCAGGCGGTAAATGAGCTTTGAAGTTATATAACTAAACTGAAAACAACTTTCGATTAGCTTTAATCAAACAATCAGAACACAGAGGAGAGACATAGATATAGATACAGATACATACACATACAGATAAAGATACAGAGCAGAAGCTGAAGTACTTGCGTATGGAAATACTTCAGAAATGTTAAAGTATAGCCCATTTATTGGAGGCAATGATATGGAAAATGCCTTCTGTGCTATCCCCCGGTGAATAACACCTGTCATTTTCTGCAGTGGCAACAGATGATAAAAGGGTTAATACGAGTTGCGGTTGTTGCTGGATATAATTATATTTGTGGCAATACAGGGCCTGGTTAAAGCCCATTTTATCACCAATATAATCAATGCAGGGCAAATGGCAAAACAGCAAATTGGGAAATTGGAAATGGGAAACGGAAAAGGGAAAACAGCAAATGGCAAATGACAGCGGCAACAGTTCTATTGATGACATGGTTTCTATTTCAGGAACTATGCGCTGTGGGATTTACCCAGGCACATTTCAATTACGAGTATAAGAGAAAAACAAAATTAGACTTTGACATTCCCTGATATCTGAAAGGGGGGCAACAGCCAATGCGCAAAAGGGGCTTATGTACAGTTGCTGCTTTTGTTATCTGGCAAATTGTTGAAGAATACCTTTTAACAAAATGGCGTCAATTCTCCAGTTGATGAGGGCTACGTGCCGGGAACTATGTACGCTAATATGTCCAAGATTTCACAATATCAAAGAATTCAAGATGTATTCTACAGTGCAGTCCATTGATATATGTCAAGTGTATCCTTTTGATGGGCGAACAACAGAACTTAATGCTTGACATTCGTGAAGTCACACGCGCTCGAAAAAAATTGATATGCAAAGCATTTGAAGGCGGTCGAAAGTGCTACAAATCTAGATACACACACCCACACATAAGCACATACCCTCGTGAGATGCTAACAACCGCGTCCACGTCCGCGCCCTTGTTGTTGTCACATTTCCCTTTTTAAGCAACTACCAAAAAGTTCAGAGCAGTCGTTGCAAAGTTCAGAGCCATTGCTCAGTCGTCAACTAATCCGCATAATCCCGAAACATGACGAAATGAAATACGATGGTGCGTAGGGAGTGGAGGGAGCAGTGGAAACAGAGCAAGCAGTGGGAGCATAGGGAACTAGGGGAGTGATGCTGAAGATGTCGCCTTATGCCTTCCGTTGCTACTTCTGCTGCTGCAAACTAATTTTGTATGCCTTATGAGATACGCGGCATGGAATGTGAATAGATGTGGATGTGGATGTGAATGTGAATGTCGAATCTTCTTTTGGTTGAAGTGGGCAACTCTTTCACAAAATGGCGACATTGATTTCCTGCCCGCCTGCCAGCCGAAGTCAATTTTCAGGATTTGCGAACGGCTTTGTTGGCCAGCCTTACATTCTTTAGCACAGATCTCTGCGAAAAGCACTTCCAGCAAGCAGTCAATAAACTATACGCACACACACGTACACACGCACATATACTCACACACACACACATACATAGCTGCGTCGTGTCGTTTGTTTGTATTAGTGTGCGTGGCATGTCCTTGTTGACATTGCCAGCGGTGTGGCAGCTAAAGCAACTGACAGCTGAAAAATCTGTGCACCACTTGGCAACTGCCAAAGGAATCTTCTATGTAGATGTTGCCACAAAATGTGGCAACAACACTGCAGCTCAATCAGCATTCCAACAAACCAAGCAAATTGCTATATTACTTAATTAATAAGCGCCAGCCAAAGAAAAAGTTGAAAAGACGAGCAAAAAAAGCAACGACAACCCACAGCTGTAAGTGGCATGGGGCATGGAGCATGGGGCAGGAAGCAGGCAGCAGGCAGCGAGCAGGCAGTCGATGGCTGCCACGTTCTCTTGTGGCAGCATATCGATTTAAATTAATTTTTGTTAGAGGGATGCTCAAGCGAAAATCCTCCATTACCGTAAAGTACTTGTAACAAAGTCCCCGGTGTCATGATGTCGCATACATATGCCGGACGCGAGGCAAAAAAAAATAAAAATATATAAAAGGGGGACTTGGACACGAGCTGTGGCAGTGGCAGCAATGGAAGATGGCTGGGCAACAGACCGGCAAAGGTCCAAACAAATTAAGCAGCACACATCGCCGCCAAAGTGCTGCACGGCGGGAAGGCAACAGGGGCAGCATATCGAACGTAGCCTGTGGACCGGTGAAAATATGGTGACATTTCCTTCTGGAGAACTCAATTCGCTGGCCAAAAGTTACATCGATTGTTGACCAATTTATGCGCGGCACGTGGTGTGTGTGAAATTTCCATTTGTGATGCGGATGTTGCAGGACCCTTTTTCGCCTCTACATCTACACTTCATCATCTTCTTACGCACACACGCACACACGCACACACGCACACACACACACACTCACACACATACACTTTCTATCGCCTTTTGTCTTCTTATCTCCAGCCATTCCATGCTACACACACTCGCCACAACAAAGCGACGTTTTGATTGGTTGCGCTCTCGTTACTCGTTGCTTTTAAGGCCACACCCAGCGAGTGTTGCGTCGGGAGGCGTGGCCTGGTCTGGGCTTGGTGCGTGTGCTACATGCGCAAAGGTCTCGCTGATGTGCGCAGCATTTCCCCAGGATGCGTTTTCCATGGAAAATGTGCCCCTTGCGACTGTTGCATTTCCCTATCTCGCACAACGTTCGAGTGGAGACAAGAGAGAAATGGAGCATTCCAAGATTGGATTTGTTTGCTTAACAGCAGCCGAACAGCTGTTTGCAATTGTTTTGATAGCAATAATGAAGAGCAGAGTTGCCCTACCAACAAACAGGGGGTTGAACACGGCGTGAAAAACTGTGGGACCAAGAAAGTTAAGGATTGCAATTAGAAGAAAATAAGAATATTTAAATTCATTTAAACCTTAATTAGAATAGTGTCTGACTGATAAATGCGTTTTAATGCTTATGATATTTCTAAATTTATGCAACAAATATTTATATTACTTCTTTGTATACTCTGTGATACTCATAATTGATCAGATTTCTAAATATTTAAATAAAATTTCTTAATTTTTTATAATTAATATTTAAATATTTATTTGCAAAAAAAGATTATATATATCTATATAATTAATAAGTAAATCTCTAAATTATTTTAATTAATATATTATATTTTTGTTTATAATGTTTGTGATTATTTAATATGGATGAGTTTAAATAAATTTCTGTGCTGCAATTACTAATACAGTGATTTGCTATTTATAAAATATATATTAATATTTTTATAATTTACGGGAATCTATATTTATGTGATGTTGGTAAATATTTGTTTGTGAAATATTATTATTTATATATTATTTACCAAGTTATTCTCATATCTTAGTCACAATGTTATCTGAGTTATCTGTTATCTTAGTCACAATACTCGACTTCGGCTCCGAGCATTGCTCAATGTGGGCGGCAGCACTTCAAAGCTGATCCAAAGCAACCACCCAACCACCGAATCACTCAACCCCAAAAAGCCAACATCAAACAAGGCGCGCAAAGAGTAAAAGTGAAAAAAAAAAAAAAAAACACAAAAAGACTTTCAACTGTTGCCGCTAGTAGAACAGCAAAGGGCCCAAATGATCTCAGCCATGGCTGACACGCACACACCCACACACACACATACATGCACTTACTTTACATACGTATACGTGTGTGTCTCATCGATACTTATCTAAGCTATTTCCAATTTTGGTATCGATTTCGATACATGCAACAGTCGTAATGTTTGCGCTTGTTCTTTGGTTTGGCGACTGGCGCAGTTTCCGCACTTTGTACATAATTAATTAATAAATCAAGAACAGCAACAACAATAACAATAACAATAACAATAATATGGGAAACAAAAACAATGGTAAGCATTAGTAAATATTCATCATCATCAGCCAAAAAACAGAAGCAACAATATTCAGAAATTGTTATCAGTCGGCCAAATGGCTGGTATAGCAGGAAGTGTGAAGAGCGGCGAGAGGGGGATAATAGCTGCTACCAATGAGTAATCCATCAATTTTCGGTACGAGCGAAAAAGTAGCTGCAACCGCACATCAGAGACACCGCCACCAATGTCGAAGAGTTTGATTTTCGGCTTTTTATGCGTTCGAATTAAATTGGGGATTACAATATCAAAATGTTTGCTTATGATTTATAACGACCAAAAGACAGCAGCCGCGCCACACACACACACACACACACACACACACACTCACAACCACAAGAACCACAAGCACATTCATTCCCCGACTGGCACTATGACTATGTATATTTACCCATTGCCAAGTCAGTCGCCCTCAAAGAAGATTCACAATCCCATTCCCAATACGCTGTCCCAGTTCCCATTTCTAGTTGTAGCTCTGGTTCCACTTCCTAGGCGTATGTTCAATTTATCGTTGCATGCGAGGAACGTGAGAAATATTAGTGTGACTTAGTCCACTGGTTCAACTTGGTAAGCCTCATGGGCTTTGAACAGATCAAAACGCCATTCTCCAACCGAGGGAAATACACTGCAAGGTGGTTTATGGATAGAGAGATTTCCTCAATCATATTGTTATTTCTGCCCATTCAGGTGTAAGTTTTCTTACACTTTCTCACAGGTAGGGGCCTTCATGTTTGTTTAGCTTACAATTGTGTGTGGTTGTGGATTATGGATCATGTTCTCACTTAACTACTGCAGTTGCTTGGGATCGTGTGGTGTTGTGGGCGTGGGAAGCAGATACCAAAAAATATATTTAAGTAATTATCAAATATATAGATTATCGCAATATACTTAAAGCATTTGATTGATTAAGTCGTATAAGATGTTTTCAATGTTAATGTAAATCGTATAATATTTCTTGAAAGCCGTTTTCCCACTTTTCATCTGAAGCAGAGAATATTCACTTGGCGTGTAGGGAATAGGGATGTGCCTGCTATGCCTGAAATTGGAAATTGATTCGACTTTCAGGGAATTGAAGGCGCATTGTGACATCAATGATACGAAATACCAGGGAATGTTGCCTAGAACTTTGACATTTGAGAATCAGCTCGGCAGTCTCGCAATTGCGAATGCGCTGGCACTTTGTTATTTTTATATTTTTCAAATTATAAAAGCAAAGGCAAGCGGCTTTGTTGTCTCACTTGACATGGGAGAGGGGGTGGTGTTGGCCTGGTGGGAGGGGGGTTGGCCTGTGTGCGTGAGAATCCTTGACACGCGCGAGTGCTTTCAAAATGCAAAAATAAATAATTTCAATTTAAATTCTTTGCTGTTGCTCGTGTTGTTGTTGTTGCTGTTGCTCATGTTGTTGTTAGCATGCGGCAGACACTTGGCAACTGGCTGTTGTGGTTTTTAGAATTGAAGCATACGTTTTTGTCATTGTTTTCCTTCTGATTTTAGCATAAACCATAAACCATGCAGACAATGTAGACAACGAGGCGTGGGAATTGGCAACATCGATGGCTTGGCAACGTTAGCCTGGTTAACCATCAGCTGTCTTTAATTTCGCAATTATGTGCTTAACTTTACAGCCCCGGCCTAAGCCATCCACTAACTACCAATTTGGCTACTGTGTGTGCACTCAGTGTGTATTCTGTTTGCTGTCTACGAACTGATTCCATGTGCTCTGCCCAAGTTCTGTTGCCATTGCTATCAGCAAAAACAGCCTGCGGCTAAGCCAGCTTGTCAATTTTGTATAAAATTTATTATTTTATTTGCGTCAGGTTTGCGTTTTCTTTTTTTTCTGTTTCTCTCCCCCCCCTCTCTTTCTCTCTCGCTCGCTCACTCTTCTTCTCTTTCTCTCTTCTCTCCCTTTCTCTCAGACAGTAAAAATTATTTACATTTTGCTTATTGCCCCCCGGTTGTCGTTGTTAGCCTTTAGCCATTGATTGCTAAAATGTTTTTTTTTGCAGCTACATGTCTCAGGTCGTTGTTGGTGCTATTGTTGTTGTCGTTGTTGTTGTTGTTGTTGCCGTTTTTGTTGGCTGCCATAAAGCGCTCTTGTTTGCCCTCGACCGGAGCTGCTATCACGGAGAGTGTCATAAAACTTGCATTGCATTGCACGCAATCGACAACGCGAACAGCTCTGACAACGCTGACAACGACAACGCGACAGTCAGAAAAATGTTTGCTCAATTTATGACCCACTGTCGCTGACGTCGTCGTCTGGAGGGTCTCTTACCGTCTCACAGGGTCAGCGCAGTCAACACTTCTTAACCATTTGAACAGTTGCATTGCCTGCTGACCATACAATGTTCTATAAATAAATCAGTTCCAAAATTCATTATGCCATTTGCTTACAAATCAATTTGGCAGCTGATTGCCAGTCATATGACGACGCCTCATACTGGTGACATTCACTGGACACTTCATTGACAGCCGCAACTCTCGCGAAATGTGTTAAGATAGAAGAACGCACCTTCAAACTAAACAGGCAACCTTGCGTATGAGTAATGTCTCCAACGCCCCCAGTTGAAGACAGCAGCTCGAATGAGCTTCGACACAGCAAATGAAGCAACAAAATGCAGCAACAGTAGCCACAGATTAAGAACCTTTTAAGGGATTCCTATTTTAACTTGTTTACGCTTATCAAAGTTGGGCATATCTGACTTATCGTGCAGTTTGTAACATTTATTTTTATATTTACTCAAACTCTGTCTAAGATAGTAGATCTGAGCCAGCATTTGTAAGCCAGTTTAAGCTACACTTTAACCTTAACGACTAGACATGCAACTTCTTATTTAAATAATCGAGTCCCATCTTCATACATCTGATAGTTTCGCAAAGGGTATCGGCAATTCGTTGCTTTCAGCGTAGCTTTCCAGATTTTTTCTGTTGATTTTGGTGGCAAGCTGTTGTTGCATTTGCCGGACGTTTGTTTGCTTTGTCATTGGCATGGCAATTTGGCAGCAAGGACACGCACGGCAACAGTTCAACATTGAGAGTGCTGTGAGTCCTGAGAGATAGTCCTGTGCCCATCTACTGTTGTATGAGTACGAGCATGTCCTGGCTGTTTGTCCTGCGCATTAAGCTAATTATGGCCAAATAAAGCGGCACGAATTGAAACGCGCAAACAAACAGACACAAGATACACAGAGAAAGTAAGGGAGAGCTCGGATATCCTGGATGCCAGCACTTAACTTCCATAGCAACTTTGGTTTCCTTTGTGGCCCTCGGTGCGGATGTGGTTGCGTTTTTCTTTATTTTCTTTTCATTGTTTTTCAATTTTCTGCATTGTTAAACTTTTGGTTACTCGTGTTTTTTGGAAATGGATGGGGCCTTGTTTAATTTGCCGGGATGTCACGTGTCGCCGGGCAACTGGAAGTGCAAGTGCAGGCACGGCACGGCACGGCATGGCACGTGTCCTCTTTTCTGCTCCTGCTTCTCCTCACAGTCGCACCAGCTGTTAAATGGAGGCAAGAGATGCCAAATATTTTGCTTGTGCAACGAGCAAATCAATTTCGTATGCCGGCCGTCAAATGGAAAACGAATTTGACATTGTGCACACCCCGCATCCAAACTTCTTCCCCCACCCTACTGCCAGCGTGGTCCAGTCAACGTCATCCGAGTGGGCCTGGTCACGTGTCAGCGACGCGCCTCTTTCGTTCTTGTTGCTAATCTATCAAAAGCGTTGGCAGCACACCAAATTGAGTTTGTTTGGATATCATTTCTGTTCTTCTACTCGCTCTACATCCTTCCGCCTCTTCGCCGGGTTGGCTACCTGCCCAAAAGCCACTGCCACTGCCACTGCCACTGCCACTGCCATTGCCACTGCCAAAGCCACTTTCACTTGCTCGCTTCAAGCTTCTACTTCCTCCATTTCAGTTCCCACAATTTTGCCGCCGCGTTGACGTCAACGTCAATCAAATTAGGCCGACGTTTGCTTTCCGTGCCAAAGTTCACACATCCAAATCTTCTTTTGGTCCTTGTTTTTATTCTTTTTTCAGGGGTGGCTTCCATTTCCCTTTCCCTCTTGTCAGCACTAACTTGCGATTTGCGTTTTGTAAATGTTTTTCTAATCAGATTTGTGTGCTTTACACAGGGGAGTGCAATTTGTTTTGATGTGAAAGGCGCAATCCGTTTAAGTGACATCATGGAGTGAGTTCAAAGACAATAGATGCCATTCCACATCGGATAATTATTTCTGCTGGGAGTGCTAACGCCTTCAGCAGCGATGTCATTCCATATTTTTGGATAGGACAAAGACGTAGCATATGGTCATGTCAGTATCCATTTGTAGATGGACAGAAAGTGACACATTTGATTGTTATGCTCTCTCTCTCTCTCTGTCTCTCGTTCTGTCTGTCCCCTTTGGCAAACAAACCACAATTGATCGATTGCTTTTTAACCCCGTCATTAAACTAAAATAAATAGTAATCGTTGACATTGTAAATTCATAAATTAATATAACAACTGCAACTGCAACTGCAACTGCAATTGGCAATTGGCAATCGATTTATTGCGACTATTCATAAGGCAGCCAAGTGCCAAGTTGGCCAGCTGACGAATGATTTCGTTGCGTGCAATTGACCATGCTCGAGTTTTCTACTTTCCCGTGCCATAACTGGGTGCATTTCCTCAGTTTAACTTTTGTTTTTAATTTTTTTTTTTGTAGAATAATTTTCGCCATTTTTATTTTATTTTGTGGAATCGCATGTTTTGCTTATTTCTTGTCTCCCTCGGGAATTACTTTTTAAGACCCTTTTGCGTTTTGTGGATTACTACTATTTAGCAAGATTTTGCCATTCTAATTGATTGTTTGCCCATTCGCCGCATAACCCACGACTCCCCTTTCCTGTTACCCCTCTCCAGCTACTCTTCCTCTTGCTCTTGCTGCTCCTACTCTCCACAAGCGCAGACAGTGTCTGCTTATCTGTCCCTGAGTAACCAATCGATCTAGTTATCTATTCCAACTCGGGCCCATGGCTCCCACTAGGAGTTACTTAACGCTTTGGAATACGTGTACATATGCTCATAATATCCATTTAGATATAACCAATCGCCAGGTACCAACCACCCAGGTAACCACTCGCCACATTTGTTTGCCTCGCCCGGCATTTATTTGTGCATTACACAGCGTAAGCGCACTTAAGTTCCTTTTAAGCCCTGGCGCCGCTCCAATTGCGAAAAGAAAACGGGCCACAGCCACAGTTAGATACACTTACACTTACACACACATACACACACTCACACACCAACCAGCTAACTGGCGCCATTGGCTGATGACTTCATGATTGTCCATTTTCCATCAGGTAAATGTGATCACGACTAATATCCACTGGATGGCACTTGTGGCGCCATCTAGCGAGCATTTGCTTTGCATGCACACTCGTTGATCTTTACAATTGGGTTGCTGTCTAGACTAAGTAAGCTTCCGTGTACCCAAATGCAGATTTGTACCATTTGATCTTAGCGAAGAGGCTGGGCATGAGATGCAACTCTTATTGAAAATTAATAGCGTTTATAAACAAATTCTAATGGTATAACAAAGCTAAGAAGATACAATTGCTTGAAATTAAACTTTAATTGTGAAACACTCACATTGTAGCGCTTTATATTGCTTAAAGCGTTTTCAGTTGATGTTAAGTATCTATGAGGTCAATATAATTTTATTTTTAAAAATTGTTTTTCTCGTGAGAGCAAAGTAAATGCTTTCTTTAGAGATTCGACACCAGAAATGATTTTAATTGCTGGAAAAGTGGAAATAGAGAAACTGCATAGGAATAAGTTCAAATTATCGGCAAGATAAAGTATATTTCAACTTATAAAGAAATTACATTGAAATTTCAAGAAATGAAAAGACATTTCAATTTAGCTTATTATGGATAACTTTAACTAGTCTCAATAAAGGGTAAAAAAAAGTAAGTCACTGAGTTTAAGGCTTATGCTAAAATTATATAGTCGACGGAGGTCAAAGTGTTATTTGCTAATTTAGCATATAAGGTGTAAGTACTTAATAATTCATTAAATCTAATTATTTACAAGTTAAATACTTTGGAACGACTAACTAAAGTCGCTGTAGAGCACAAGCATTGCTCAATTCCGTGGCATGATCTTGACTCTAAGGCCATCCTTGGGACGCAGAATAAGTTCTCCCAACAGTGTCAAGTCCTCGCGCCGATCGACAGCTTCAATTTTGTATTTGCGCAGAACGGTCGAGATGACCGCCTTCTCCTCCAAGATGGCAAACTTCTGTCCAATGCAGTTACGTGGCCCGGCACTGAAGGGAATGTAGGCAAACGGATGACGTCCGGCACAGTTTTCGGGCAGGAAATTATCCGGATTGAACTGCTCGGGTTTCGGAAAGATGCGTGGATTGCGATGAAGGGCATAAGTCATAATAATGGCCTGAGTTCCGGCGGGAACCAATTTGTCACCTAATTGAAAATGTATTTTATAAAGGCAAAAATCAAATAGGAAATTAAATCAAATGACTCACCAATGGTCACATCCTCGCCCACCATGCGAGCCCACATGGGCACACTGGGAAACAGTCTCAGGGCATCCTTGATGCAACACTCCAAATAACGCATATCCAACAGATTCTTCATTGTGGCTGGCGTCTCCGTATCATTGCCAAATATGGACTCCAGTTCCTCCACAACACGCTCCTGATATTCCGGATAAGAGCCGAGTAGGAATAGTGTCCAGGAAATGGCAGCAGAAGTTGTATCATGACCCTCAAACATGAATGTATCCACCTCCTCACGTATGTCCTCCTATGTTAATTAAAATGAATTAATAATTAAAAATAATAGATCAATTAATTAATGATAACATACGTTCGATAGCACAGTTCCTTCCTTGGAGGCATCGATTAATAGATCGAGGAATGCCAGACGCTTCTTTTTTCCCAGATCATCGTAGGCATCGGGCATCTCGTTGTTGTTATTGTTGTTATTGGCCATGGCCACCTCATTCTTGCGCTCGCGTATAACCATATTGGAGAAGCCATGGAGCGTATTAATGTAGCTCTGATGTGTCTTGTAATCGTCGGTCAGGCGGAAAAGGAAATCGCTCTGCAGCCAGATCTTTGCCTGACGACTCTGCACAATGGAACCAATGCTGAGCGAGGGTGCAAATTGGATGGGAAAGTATTGCATTAAATTGAAAGTTAGTCAAGTGTTTTGCTGTCAGTTTATGTGTGTGTGTGTGTGTGCTTTATGAGCCATGTTATCAACGAGAGCAGCAACAACAGCACCAAACAGCAGTCGATGTGGAAGCATCCCATTGACATCTTAATCTAGCATATTTTGCGCTTGAGCGGATCACACCCCAAATAATGTGTGTGTGTGTGTGTGTTTCTATGTGTACGTTTGTGTGTGTGAGCAGCTGCCACACCCACTGACAGTTGCACTGACAGCTCTCAATATCTCATACAACTCCGCTTTCCTTTGCTCATTTTTCTGGCTCTTATCAATTATATTCCCTTAAATACTAATAATATATTTGAATAATATAATAATAATATAATAATATAATTAATATCTACTATTTTAATTTATGTTCTTGGCAATCCTTGTACTATTGTACTATTCCTTAAAGAGTCTCGATATCTACTTATTCAACCCAACTTTATGTACGTCATCTTCAGTCCATTAACATTTGAGAAAGTAATCAGTTCTCTTTTATTTCACTGCTATAAAAATAATAATTATAAAATCTCTACAGATTTATTCCATAATATATAGACTTCTATCAATATGATTCTGTATATCTGATCTTCTGTTCTTCATCTTCTATATATTATTAAATATTTCTTCTAATCTTCTAATAATTCAAATATTTCAGATTCCTCATTTCTTTACCTGAGAACATATTGCTATAAATGTCTTTCTATGCTATTTTCTATTTGATGAGTCCCGTTCTGCCCCTCTGCTTACCCATAGACCGCCTTCACATACTCCGATTCACTGTTGCTCTGTGCATAGATTTTGCGACCCATGGCAGTTTCTGTGACGCAATAAGAAAAGGAAACCGGTTAGTTGATACATGATAGCTATATACAATAGATGTGTGTAACAATTGTAACATTGACAATCACCGCAAATAATGTCCAAAGTACAAAGTGTGACGTAGGGGAACAAATTGAATGCTTCGCTGCCCAACTCGACGGCCAATTTGCGGGCCAAGACGGCGCTCTGTTCATTAAAAACATCAATAAAATCATCCAAGATTTTGAAATGGAATGCGGGCGTCAGAATCTGCAAAGATATGTTTATACATAGACATGATAATGAATAATATTATAATGATAACGCAAATGATGTGGGATCGTTTCCTTACCTTTCTGCGTGAATGCCACTTGCGATCGGTGCTGGTAAGGAGACCTGTGCCCAGCCAGGGATGCAGATAATCATAGTCATGGCTCTTGTTAACATACTTTTGGCTATTGAGTATGGGCTGCAAAGAGTTGAGATTCGATTATGCACTCCATTCAATAAGTTAACTGTCGCTTACCTCAACTGTCTCGGGTTCAAAGAGCAACACCCTCGGTGCAGTTCCTTGCCACACGCGATTGATGCCAATACGTGTGCCCCATAATTTTTGCATGCCCATAACACGATTGAAGAGTTCTGCAAAAGAAACCAAAAATCAACAAAAAAGAAATAAGAAATACGAAATTGTTAAATATAAAGAGAAGAAAATACCAGTCAACACTTGTACTCGTTATTGTCTCAGAGTGTGACAGCTAACGAGCGTTTAAGTGTAAATAAACAATAAATAAATGACAAAACCATAAAGCTGTTGTCAATCTTTCAAGCTACCATGGCGCTACCAGTTTTAGTTTCACATGTGAAAATTGCTTGCGACATTAATTAAAGAAAATTGAAAAACCATCTCAGATGTGAAAAACAATCAAGGCCGCAATCATGTAAAGCGTTGTGTTAATTTTAATATGTTACACTTGTTTATCACAAAGGCAAACATAAATGAGCTCAACTCAGGGTTTTTCTCTCCCTCTCTCTTTCTCTCGCTATCTCTGTCTTTCTTTAACTCACTCTATCACTTCCAGTCTTTGTCTTGTTGAATGTTTATTGCAGGCAGCGCGACCTGCGCAGTCGCACGTTGCTCATACGCCTGGTTAGCCGCCCATTCGCGTTGCATCAATTAAAACGATGACACATTGTCACACACTCACACACGCACGCACACAGGCACACAGACACACGGGCACACGCATACTCTTACTTACACACATGCTTTGACTGTTTTTGAAGACTTTGACTGTCTAATAATGATTTTATGTAACCCAAACTTGAGCGACAACACGATGCGCAGAAAGCAACAACACCCAACAAGCCGGTATGCGGCCGCTCTTCTTCTTTTGCCTCTTTCGGTTGCCTGTTGGCCATTCGTCGGAAGTTTGCATGTTTAATACCGCGCAAAGTCAAACAATCAAAATGGGTAGCAAATTTTCGGCTTGCAAGAAAACAAAACAAACAGCAAAAAATAAGAAAACAATACACATTTCAACCATTTTTACCGGCTCTTATTATAATTTCCTTATGAAATGAGTTGATGGCTAACAAAGCTGACAAACAGCTACAATTTTTGGGCCGCCTCAAGTTGCGTTAACAATTTGCAATAATTCATATGCCGCTTACAACAAAATTTGTCATTGGGCGTCTCGGGCAGTGGCATAAATAGTTGCACATTAAAACATAATTTGCGATTAATCTCAGCCACCTTAAAGAGCTGTCGATGCCACTTGCTGTTGCTGTTGCTGTTGCTGTTGTAGTTGTTGTAATTATGGTTAATGTCAATCAAGCTGGCTTTCAATGCCGCGCAACAAGCACCCACGACCACAGACTGAGACTATGACTGAGGCAGAGACTGAGAGTGAGACTGAGACTCAGAATTGGACGATAACCAAGACTCAGACAAGTCGGCACTGAGAGCCAAATGTTCTTAGCTCGAATTCAAAACCGACACAGGCCTTGAGGCATGTTCACAATAAAACATGTTACACTGCTGAAATGTTGTTTAGAAGAAAAAAAGAATTATGATTTAAGAATTTGCTTGTACTTAGGCCATTTAGCGAATAGACAACGGATTCTGACCTCGGGGTAAGCAATTGTTGCAGCATCATTTTGTAGATGCTACTGTTTGTCGCTTGATTTGTTCTTAAGTATTTTTCTGAATTCTATAAAAACCACTTGAGGCGGCAACTCAAGTGTTGTCATGGCAGCTTATTCCTTGATTGCCTTGAATAAAACTGCAAATCGGCATAAAGTCAAATGGGCACAAAGTTAATTAATATCTCTTATATTTTTCAAGTTTCACATTTGCATATTTGCATTATTTTAATCGTGAACTAAGAAACCAGCAAGCAAAGAATAACCCGTACAGCATTTGATGCTGGAATTATATGCTGTCTATATAAATAATACACATAATAAATATTTTGATTAACTCTGCAAATAAATTGCTATTTTAAACTTGCAGTTATAATTGACCTTAATTGTATTATTTCAATTTCAATATCGATTAATCGAATGCATTAACATTTGAAGGCAAAGCAGCTACCAACTTCCGACATTACCAACTGCTTGAGAACATATTCAAGTGAGGGCCAAGTTGAGCAGCCAAAATAATAATAAGAAAACAAAAACTCATCTAGCCAGAAAAACCACTTTACTCCACTTCATAGAAGTATCTCAAATGATACAGCAACAGAACAAAGAACAAAGAAGCACAAACCACGAACCACGAACCACCACGAACAAGTTAAGAATTCAATGCAAATCGAATATTTGAATATTATTTATTCACTTCTTTAAAAACAAGATACAAAACTTCAGCTGAACTTGGCCGACTGATGAGACTGAGGCTGCAGGGGGAAAAGCATGTGCTTAAAAATCTTGGTAAATTAACTCGATAATAGATAGATACAATATCTATCTATCTATCTTACGATGGATCTTTCTGTGTTTCTTGCAGCGTTTCCGCATTTAAATATATGTGTGTGTTGGTATGCATGTTAATTGGTCTATGTTTTTAATTTCGGTCCGGAACTTTTATATAAGCTTGTGAATTAATCATTCACAAATTTATTGAACGCAGTCAATTTGTTTTTATGTATTTTTGAGCTTTTATCAAACGTTTACGTCAACTGCAAAGTTGCACAAAAAAAACTGTTGAATGTCAAGATCAAGATCAAGACCAAGACCAAGACCAAGACCAAGATCGAGCACTCCCGTTTGCAGCACGTCCGCCTCTGAGACTTCGGCTATGAGACTGTGTATAAGACCTTTTTCATTTTGGAGATGAAGTTTATGACCGTTTTTTATAACGTTTCAAGTGTTTGTGTTGGGCTTGTTATTTAACTCATTTATGAGCGGCTTCTGTTTTTGTGTTTTATTTGCCTTTCTGTTTTTCTTTGGTTCTTTATTATGTTGCTTTATTTGGTTTTAAAGCTAATTTCATTTCAATTACATGGAAATTTTAAACTAATTCAAATGCAAATCTTCCCATTCATTTGCCCTTTTATTATGCTTATTTTTTATGTTAGTGAAAGTGGTTTTATATTTATTTTTTTTTTGCGCTGAACTTGCCACATATCAAGTTCAAATGGGGAAGTAGGGCAAACTGCGAAATAATTACATGATTCGTGCTATTTTTGTTTATTTATGTTAATTTTATTCTATAACTTGCATTGAATAGGAACCCAAGACCAATGTTAATTAATGATGAAATGACGTTCTATAAATCAACTTAACACCTTTCAATCAGAGAGTAGAGTTTGAGCATTATTTGCAATTTGTTTTAGGGATCAGATTTTGTTAATAGTATTAATTATTGACATATAAGACGCAATTGATTTAATTAAATCAATTCAGAAGCTTGCACAGAATCTATATTATATTTTAATATTTTAATAATGCGACTTTTTACTCATTTACTATCAACAGACATTCAATTAGCACATTGTGTGCACTTGAGATTTGTTAAGTCACGTACATCAGGTACGGTATACCCTACAGGTGGATGTGGATGTAAATACGTAATCCGATTACATTCGGGGCAATGAAAGTAAAACTGATCGCAATGCAAAGTTCATTAACACTTGGCAAAAGTAATTCCACACTTGAGTGGGGGATCTATTGCATCTCAGGCATCATTGACAGTCGACGACTATTTGTTTATTTGCTTGTCATTTAATTAGCGCCTCATACATACACTTTATTTAGCATATCTTTTTTGTTAGCCAAATCAATCAGATCAATCTATTACGGAGCAGTCTAATGACTCAGGGTCAACTAGAACGATCGAATCATTTGTAAATACTAAACTCACCATCATGATCAACATTCATTTCGATCGCATTTCCCAAAAATGGTAGAGCAGCAGGTCCTGGTATCTTTTCAATATATTTCACTAACCGCGCCCTTCTTTTGTTGTAGACCACAAAGAAAATTGTAATTGCGGCCAATAGAACAATGGTTACAGGCGAATAGCCCGATACGATTTGAGCCGCTTTTGAGAGCAACAAACTCTCGGCCATCAATGAACTAAATACTTTCGAGGACATCTTGCAAGCAGTCACTGTTCTTAACACTTGTCCACTTTGTCCACTCAACACATATCCTTGACACAGAAAAGCACTGAAATTAATTAGGGGTTCAATCGAACGAAACCCGGACCCGGCTCAATGATATTGATTCCAACTCTCTCTCCGACACAAACGCCGCGAACTCCGACACACAACTAACAAAAAGTTCGAGATTGCATAAAAATTTAAAAAGAAGTGCTAAATTTTCGGCTGGTGTTTCGGGTTGTCAGTTTCAGTTTCGGCTTCGTCTCAGCTCAGCTCGGCTTGGCCTTTATCTGTCTGAGTGTGTATGCATGGGAGTGTGTGTGTGTGCTTAAGCCGGAGATGGAGCCGATCGCTGGCTGTGAAAAGGTAGTAGACAATCTACTACTATTGCTAACATATTTTCAGTTGCACTACATAAGGTAGTAGAGAATCAACTGCTAATGCTACCACACTTTAAGTTTTACTACTTATTGTTGTAGTATATTTGCAGTGGCAACCAAATGTTTTGTCATGAGCAACATGAGTCGGCGCTTTGTTACTGTTGATGCTGTTGCTGTTGCTATTGCTGTTGCTATTTGTGGCAGTAAGACACAAATTGTTGTACTTTTGTAAATATATCTTTTTATATTTTAATTTTTTGATGGTGATTACTGCCCTTGTATACACTTGACAGTTATGTTAGTCCTCCTCCGTCTGCTTGAAACTTGGTTTCTGCTCCCGTTTTATGGCGACGGCCTTTGAGAGCAATTAGCAAGTGTTTAGGATGAAATCGCTCGATTCTAATAAAACTCAACTCGACTGTAAACTGCAAACTGTATGTACATATTTCATTATTTGAGTGCAATTAAAACAACTTTACTGCGTCATGTCCGCTGACAAGTGTACCGACAAAATGGGAGATTTTAATTTAAGTATTCAGAATTTCATAATGCTCATAAAGTTGTTTCTATCTTCGGTGAACTGTCGAAATTATATCATTTTGCACAACTATAAACAAATTATTCGTCAATTTTATTTAGAATTTGCATGCTAAATACTATTTTTTGAATCTTTATTTTAAATGTTATATGGCCCAAGGTCAGTGCCAACTTTCGTAGACCACAGCAATCATCTAATGGAAAATATTTTCATGGTCATGAAAGCCGGTACATAGAAGAAACAAAACAAAATATAAAAAAAATGAAAAACACATCTTATAACTGGTTCCGCATGTTATTCTATAGAACTTCGAATTAATTTAATATCAAGCCTCTAGTATCGCGTCTTTCGGGTTGGTTATCATGTTATGCTGATGGTTAAACTGGTGTTCCTAGTTAACGAATCAAAAATCATTTTATTGGGATTGCATACCCTGTAACTTTCAAATTGGAGGGAAGGTTTAACAAGAGGAATTTATATTGAAATGACCTTATAAAATGGTATCATTTGATTGTTAGTCAACTTAGCAATACTATTCTACGTTTAATACATTCATGCTTTAATAATTTATAAATGTTTGGTGTTGCTTTTAAATTAGCTACGGTATATTACCTAGTCGATCAATAAATTTATTGAAAACTACTTCAACAGAACCTGTTCAACATACGCAGACAAAGGCTCAGGCATGATAGAACCTCTGAAAGACCTTTCTTAGTTTAGTTCGTTGAAGACCATCATCATTGAGGTATTGTAGTTAATTAATTATGCAGCTTTAGGTTCAATATAACTTGTGACATAATCTTAAAAGAAGACAAACAAATATTATCGACGTTGAATTATAAATCCAAAACAAGTTTTGCAAATAAAATCTATAAATATGTAAATTACTTTCTAGTTTCATTCTATCAAAACAGAGACATAATTTAAGAACCCTCCTATCCATAAGTTATCATAACATTATATAGACTGTGACCTTGCTTTAATAAAAAAAATATCCCAAACTTCAATCAGTTGTGTGCATATCATTTACATCTGTAAACTATTTTATGGCCACTTCCCCAACATTTAATTATTCAATCACGTCTCAACTTCAGAAGTAAACTCTTTGTTTATGTCTGTCTAGGAAGTAACCGCACTTCAATGAATCGTTCTTTAATTAGACACAAATTAACAGCTTCTCTCATAAAAAGCGTCTCTCGCAAAAGAAGCAAGTCATTGTGCCTTTAACACTTCCCCGCATTTAAAAGATACTAATCCTTTACCATAATATCGTTTATTTTTTTCGCTTCTCTGCTTATGAACGAACAACACATTTACTGACACAAAAATAGAATTTTCGACAATTGAATAAGCTGCTTGCCTTCATCTACAGAGGAACAAGTACCATTAAAAAGAACCCAAAATGTAGTTGGGCTTCCCCTCATAGAATATTAATACTCCGTGCTTGTTGTACCCCCTACTAGTACACAAGAAGAACATATGATTCATTCAGACATTATCTAGTAGTCTAGACCTATGTGACAAATTTAAACACACACTACATTACCTCAGTGCAACAACATAATAATAGTACTTAAAAATATAATTCTAATATAAATATTTATTCATAAATTCGGGACGGCGCGAACGCCATTCCCGGCTACCAAAAATTACACGCACGAGTTATTCACATTAGGAATAATCGCAAAGGTCAACTCAGCCGTAAGTGCAATGGCCAAGCCTCGCTCCGGAGGAACCGCCTTCGTGATCACGGTTAACCTCTACGCCAGGTAAGTATGCTTTGCTCCGCTCTGGAACAAACAGACCTTTCAAACTGCGCTAGAACCGTTTGGGAATTACAAAACGCACGCAAGCAAAAGTAGCACAACATGCAGAGCCAACTGTTCCACATGTTGTGTGTGTATCTGTTTGCAGCAACTCTGTGTATTGATAAGAGGGGTGATAGGAATGTAGAAAAGAAAGCAACATGAACATAATGTGTAGGGTATACGAAAGATAATCATCACAGACCAAATACAATGAATATATTTACAAATTCTTTCAATTGGCGAGTGCTAATGAATGGACTATAAACATACCGGAATATTTAACATCACGCGGAAATGTAGCAAACTGTAGCCCTGACTTTTATATGAGCGTATCAAATATTCTTTTCAATAATCAATGATTCAAGTGAACAATTAATATTCTTGTTTTGAAATTTCTCACAATCTTATGGCCAAATTCATAAATCTAAGCTTTTTATAGCATGGTATAAATATTAGGAATGTGTTAAAATATCCAGCAGAACACAAAGGGTATATTTACGCAAATTTCTAAATATACTTCAATTTGAAAGTTCCAACCCCTAGAATTGACTCTGCCTCTATTTATAGCTGGTCTACTCATCCACCCTGTTTCATACATTCTGTTGGCTTTGCATGCTTTCAGTTAAAGAAATTCTCAACTGTGTGTGCCTTGTAATTCCCAAACGGTTCTAGCGCAGTTTGAAAGGTCTGTTTGTTCCAGAGCGGAGCAAAGCATACTTACCTGGCGTAGAGGTTAACCGTGATCACGAAGGCGGTTCCTCCGGAGCGAGGCTTGGCCATTGCACTTACGGCTGAGTTGACCTTTGCGATTATTCCTAATGTGAATAACTCGTGCGTGTAATTTTTGGTAGCCGGGAATGGCGTTCGCGCCGTCCCGAATTTATAAATAAATTTTATTATCTCATGTTAGCTTAATTTGTTTGTTGCTTCCGGCAAATATACATTGGGAGTTATAGGAATTTTATTTGATTGTAGTACTCCATTCTAAAATTTGTCCATAAACAATTTTCACTTAAATTGTTTATAATTCCATTTAGCTACTGAACGCATTTCATATTTCGAACTTGTGCTAAAAGGCAATCAAAATTTATGTATTTTTAAATGGGGTAACTAATTGTTATGAGGCGTAGATATTTGGTTCTTTGAATGTTAGTCGTGCGCTCCTATGTAGATGAAGGCAAACAGCTTTTTTCAACTATCTTGCGAACTGCATTTTCTATGCCCAGTAAATGCTACTTATAAAACAGAAAAACTTAAGCGAATAACGATTTTATTTGAATATGATAGAAGAGGTTTCTTAAGCCGGTCGTTAAAGACAATGACTTCACTTTTGAGGCTGTCTGATTCTGATATGCGACAGAATAATTACATCTTGAGAAAATATTCTTCATTTCCTAGTATAGAATACTGATACTCGTTTAATTGACTGACATGTACGAGAGCTATGTCCAATGTTTTAAAATTAGAGATTAGAGCAAGGGTAAATATGCACTAATTTCAACCTTAACAATCATTTAAAGAAAATATTGTATTTAAGAGTGATCTAATTTTATTATCGTTCATGAAAAACTTTAATAAACTCAGCTTCAAAACATTTCTAATACGAATTTACATCTCGATTAAAAACAAACTGGTGTGAATTGGGGTCGATGTCCAAGCGACACTTCTAGTTTAACTTCTATAGTTATGAGTATACTTGAACTAGATCTTCTTGAAGACAAACTGCGGAAGCAAAGATGTTGATCACGTACAAAGGTATCAACGGTTGCTGTGGTTCCTCGATGTGGTTATTGTTGTGGTGGTTCCGTTGCTTTATTATCATTAAAGTAACAATTTGACTCACAAATATAAATATCGACAAATCCATGGCTTTTGTTGTTGTTGAATTTATTATCTCAAGTTTTGTTTTATGCCGTTCGCATAACCGCTAAAGCAGCTGCTGGTGGTGTTGGTGGTGCTTGGGGGGGCTGGCTAAACCGATAAGGTCAAGTTCATTTCCGTATGGCTCTGATCTTGGTCAATGGGCAATAGTCAAAGAATGATTGTTAATGACTACTATTTGGCATTTTGGCTAGCTTTGTTAGCCGCGGCATGGAGCAGCTTTCGGCCAGTTATCACACGTCAAGGAAGTTGCACAAGTTTTACGACTAGTCACTAACGAGGGGCAATAAAACAATTTACCATCGGACGAAATGTATGTATGTGACGCACTTTAAGTTTCACTGCCACATCTATTGCCACTTTTGTCTGGTTGCAACTACATGTAATTACGCACGTAATTAGGGTTACAACCAAGACAATCTCTCGCTGCCCATCATCAACTAAGGAGAGTACTCGCATGTATCTATGTCACGCTATAAGTCATCCAAAGAGCAAAAGCAAAAGCGGATCCCCCCTCTAAACACCCAGCTAGTAATAAGTATTTGGCAATGAGCTAGCTCTCACCGTGTGAACCAAGAGATGGTTCCATAAAATTTCTATGCGTTTTTAATTTGTCCACGATCAAGCACAGCCAACCAAAAAACAATTTGTTACAACTGAACTTGAATTAAATCTGAACTTGAATGAGGGGGCGCCAAATAAGCTTAGTTGCGTTGAGTTGCGTTGAGTTCTTTAAGTTGGCCATACGTCATTGTCAATGGTCAAGTGCATTCTTATTTTCGTAGCAGTGTAATTAAATCTGGCAATGCTGCCGACCACCTTGGCCATACCACACGACGACTTGTTTCAAGTTTCCTTCGGCGGCTTGACACAGATTTTAGCCATATTGGATAGATCGGTGGCTGCTGCATTTGGCATTTTGGTTTGCAACAGCCAGAAGCTACCAGCCACTAGCTGACCTCGACTTTCAACTAAGGCTTAATGCAACAACAGCTGCATATGCCTCAAACATTCTTGATTGCGTGAAGTTCGCACACAAAATTTGTTTTCATAAATAATTACGATTGGTAAATTGCATTTCGATAAACATCACATCAACGATTTGTTTGTACTTTACTGTGCGAAAAAATAAGTTAATTAAAATGAGAAAATCTCATGATTCCCTATTTGTAAAACTATTCAGAAAATGCAGTACTATGACGACACTCAGTCTGGTCTCAGTTTCAGCTGAGTAATTTGTCCAACGTAGATCAACATCAATCAATTATTTTACAACTGCGTTGACTATAATTACAATTGAATTTTAATGCAAAATTGATTTTTGCTGGGGCGATGGTGTTTGGCTAGCTAAGCACTTATGAAAGTTAAACACTTTAGTAAGAGTTCAAGATCATTTGTGTATGGTTATTGCCACAGTTTAGTCGTCCACTTAATAACGATAAAACAGAACTCGCATTAAAGAAATGACAACCATTTAAATATCAAAATGCTACAAACAAATAACATTAAAGTGATATTACCCAACTTATTTATGTTTTCAGGCTGGACATTTTATTTTCTGATTAGAATTAACAAATCTATTGTGCCATTGAGGTAATACATAATGATATACTCTAAATTTAATTCACAAAAATTTGTTAATACATTTAACTATGCAGAAATTATAAAAATTATATTTTACTTTGAACTTGCTGAGGCTCGAACTCGCGTCCCCATACAATTATTACTTATTTTTTATGTGGTTGTTCAAAATGAAGTAGTACCTTTTTCATTGAAGTGGCAGCACCAACCACATTTTTTTAGCTTTATGGCAACCTTGCGCGTGACTTAAATTTACTTGATTTTCGATATATCGTTTAGTTGATCGGTTAAAACACGCGCGCTATTTAAATCGTTATTTTTTTGGATTTCGCCATATTTTTCAAACTACCCACCAACTCGAAAGGGAAATCGAACATCAACTCGATTTGGAGAGTGTATACTGGAGTTTTCATGCCAAATTTGGTGCCTCTAGCTCTTATAGTTGCTGAGTTCGACGCGTTCATATGACGGCAGTGCAAAAAAAATAGAAAAAGACAAGGTGTGCACATATTGATTACTAAAGTCCACAAGCGCCACAGTTATTATTAATATTCGATTAATCGTTTCGCCACACAGCTGTTTTTATCGACGAGTGTTGTAGCATGTAGCTTGCGCGTGTATAAACGCAACAGCTGTTACATTTTAAAAGTGAGAATTTATGGTCACTAACTAAACTTCTAATCAAGATACTTTTAGGTTTAAATATTATTGTGTGATTGTGGCATCCGTGATGCCTACTGTGCAGGGCGTATTGGCCAAGAGGTCCGCTGTACGACAGCCAATGATTTGAAACTTAACTTCGTCATCTTTTATCGAGCCACCAACAAACAGTTTTGGATCGCTACTCAGAGCCCAAAGTTCGTTTTCTCCCTTTGAGTTTTGATTGATTTTAAGGCCAGTGACGAATTTTAGCTGCAGCGGATTGTAAGCCACGGCTCTTATGTCATTAGCAGTGTAGTTAGTCTGCTCACTCCAACTAATCAATGCTCCTAGGCTGATTAAGCTACAATAGAGATTGCCACCAATGTCCATTACCTCCGATTCGCATTGTATGCCGCGTGAGCCCAGGATTTGAAAATGTTTACTGACCGTTTCCAAATTAGATGAAGATTGCCAGATGCTAGCATTGTTAACCATGTCAAGTGGTATCGCTATCTCAAAGAAGCTATTAAGGGTATGGAAGTACAGAAACCGATCTGTAATTTAAAAGCGATTCATAGAATTGTTATTATATTATTATACAAATGTTTACGTATGTAGTTCAACAATTTGCTTACCCTTTTTGTCGATGGGACTCAAGCTTACAGTAAATATGCCCGCATAGGCACTGCCAAATCGTCGCACTCCCAAGGATGGATGCATGGACTCATGTTCTATGCGCCACGACTTGCCCGTCAATGCATCGAAGACAATTAATCCGTAGCCCCAGGCATCTGCAATATATGCTTTACCGCCCAGACATTTTGTGGGTGCATCGCTTTCTGATAAGTCAACTACCATTGCAGTAAAAATCGAAACGCTGGGCGTGTACATATGCGAAGGCATTGCAGAACGCTGCACGAGCTCATCCTTGACCAGATCAAATATCAAAATTTGTGGCGCGCAGAGCTGCAATGAGTTCACCTGACCCGAGTCCACCACCCAAAGTCGCCAGCATTCGTCAATCTGCAAAGGAAATACAATTAGTAAATAGTTAAGACTCAAAAGGATCATATTTATCGACGGTCAATATTCCTATCGATCAACTGAACGACTTGACCGAACTAAATTTGGGGTTCACTCACATATGTTCTGATTGCGGAGGTTATGCCGGAGCAATTGTTAGAAGGCTGATGCCATTCCAGGTTGGGATAAGCTTCAAGGCGAGGATTTTCCACTACCTCATTATCACTGCTAGCAACTGTGGCCAGAGTGTATGGTGTTCCAGCGCTGAGACGTGGAATTGTCAGAAAAGTGCGATGTCGTCCCTCATCGCCGTACTCTATGTCAATATCCACGGGCAAAAAGAGATTGTTTTTTGACTGACCACTGCCCAGGCTGAGATCACTCCATTTGTGCAGTGTGTGCAGTTGCTTGACGTGCAACTGTTGAGCACTTGAGCAAACAACTATCAGGATGCCAATGAACTGAGCCCGAAACATTTTAACCAGCATCCCAACTATACAGAATTTCGTCTAAACCGTTCGAATGACGCGTGAACACTGAAATTACAGGTGCAGGCAACAGGTAGGCGACTTCAGAGTAAAAGTCTGGTAAGGTAACGCAGGGTAAAGTGTTGCCTGTCCAGTGCTAACAAACCCTAATTGACCAAATGGTCGACGCTTTGATGTCGAGAAGGCAAACAAAGGACGGCGGCACAGGTAAACGTTGGTTTGGCCCTTCGTCTGTTTGACATGTCAGAGTTTAGTGCCGTTTAATACTTGGAGATTTATAGGCACCTTTTTAACCGATTCTCCAAGCTTATTTACATAGTCTAAGAACTCTCCGTCGACACACTCCTTGTTCCCCTCGTGCCTCACGCTATATGCTGCCAACAAACGATGCATGCGATAATTGATCTCGCTTTCTGTGTGTAGGAAAATGTTGTCTTCAAGCGGCGAGAGCAAGATTTTACTGCATGCAGAGTCTGAGCATGGCTCCAACCCAAAGCACAGTGAAACAGACAGCCAGCTGCAGGTGGAATTTTGGGATCGTAAATACGAGTAAACTTGCTTTTTCACGCCCCGCAATTTATGGTAAAATTGTAATGTTTATATTTGTGTGTCTGTATATGCATTTTGTTTAATGGCATATCTCTCTGCATTTGCTTGTCTTTTTATTTTATCACATCTTTTTATGTTTCTTCGGAAATAAATGGAATTTGTCAGTGTCACATATTCAGACTCGGAAACGAATGCTCAGAGTTTATCATATAATTAATAAAAACCTATTGCACTAAAATTTATTACCAAATTTCAACAAATTAGCAAATTTATTTAACATATTATTATTATTACTTTAAAATAGTTTTAGCATTGAAATTGGAATTTAAATGAATGAGCCCAGCTTAGCCAGAGCGGCGATTCCTTCCTCCCATCAGGGCAGCCCTTCTCCTACTGGCAGTCTGTCGTAATGCATTCATTCTCCTATTCCTGGCAGCCCTCAGACGCTGTCTCCTCCTCATTTGTCTGACCCTGCTTCTCAATCGTGCCAGAGCCGCTGCATCAGTGTTTGAGCTGGAGTTTGCTGTTGCTGTTGCTGTTGCTGTTGCGGATGTGGCTGTTGTGGTGCTTTCAGTAGTCTCTTCCGTGCTTGATGATGCAATTGTGGTACAATCAACTTCATCTACATTGGTCGGGTCGGAGCAATCCGTGCAGCCATCGGGCAAATTTGGGTCTAGTGAAGTACATGCCTGTCCATCGCTGCGACTGATAAGGCAAATGGCCAAAATAGCACAGCTCAAAATAACAGTTTGGATTCTCATATTAAAGGTGAATCAATCGCTTGCAATGATTAACTACAACTAAACTTGTTCTTTTTATAGCAAATTACTTAATTAGACAACTTTGCAGCTGTCACAACAATGTTAAATGGTTAAAGTTTACTTACTTCCGGCTGTACAAATATAATGTGCTCCAATGTTGAAAGTTATTAGAGTCGCTTGCACTCTATTTAAATATATAAATAAATGGGTTTACTATTTATGAATCAATAAATTTTTTTGATATTTATACAACTGTTTGCCGTGAGAGAATTTTTTCTATTCATTGCTAACACTTTAGACCCCCTTGCAATGTCAAGCAAAGGCCTTAGTATTTATTTAAATATAAAAAAAAAATTTAGAATGACGAGAAATTTTAAAAATATACTTACTTATACTGTAAGCCTTGAAAATATTCAAATTTTACCCGTTAGCAGTAAGTAAAATCTAAAATAAAGTCGAAATTTTATAACGATGTCTGCATCATTTAAAATCTAAATAAATTTCAGATATCTCTTTAATTAAATTCACACACCAAAGAGTTTTTATTCGAATTGGTTATTATTAACTAATTAGTTAGCAATTACGATTTTGTTGCACGCAAATGTTAACTTTTAATAGCAATAATTTCGTAACTATCCAAAAATAAACAACGAAAATATTCCCATTTTAAATACCTTTAAGCTTGCATTCTAATTTATAACGTTTTACATTAATGAAATAATTAGAAGCTCAACCGTAAAAAAAACCCTTAAAACATGATCCCAAGCGAAGTTAAAGCCACACCTCAACCACAAAAAAAGCAGGTAAAACTAAGATCCAAGATTGTTGGCAAAAAAAATAAAATAAAATAATAATAAACACTTTTGATTTGAGAACTGGTTAAGCAGACATTTCATGGCTCATTAATGTCAGCATTAAGTGCAACAGAGTTGAACATGTCTAGGTTTATAGTTTAATTATGCAGTTATATTTGTTTAATCAATTTATTAACACTTCACATAACGGTTTCACTTCAACTAAAGATCAAATCGAACCGGAATTTGAAAGTATCAGAAATTTAATTATGCTTAAAAGTATTTTACGTATTTGTTTAACTGAAAAGGACAATAACAAAAATAATAGAAAAAGTAAAATAAATAAAAATATATATTTACAAAGAAATTTAGAGGGAAACATAAAATGAATTGAAAGATTCGGTAAGTGTTAATGATAGTAATAACCACTGTGACGGTTCGTGTAGGCCGATGGAGCGGGCACGGCTGCTGCGGCAGTTGGCACATTGTTTGCCACAAGAGTGTCCAGATAGGAACGCTGATAGATGTCCCTTGTTGCCTTGCTGGGCGGGAATGCCTCTCCTTGATTCAGAGCTGTGAAGGGATTACGCAGACCATAGTTGACGATGCCCGTGTTCTCAAACTTATAGGGTGTCTTTGTGGTTAGAGGCGTGGTTAGTGCCGGACTGGTAAAATACGTCTGCAGTGCATTCGCGGTGGTTTGGGTGGTGTGCAGATGAGATTGGGCGTGGCTATTGTAGATACCGTAATGCAGAAGACTGTTGTGGGTGGGTCCCGTGGGCAGTGTCAGTGGATGAGTTAGCAGGGAACTCTTAATCCCGCTAGAACGGGTCTGGGGCAACTCCAGACGCAAAATGCGATTGTTGAACTCATTGGGATTGAGATTCTTGAGGAAGAATCGATGGAACTTTGAGGCAATGGCATATATAACTCCTGGTTCCGATTTTGTTGTGGTTATATCTGCCACAAACTGTAGCCTATCAGGGTCCTGGGCCAGAACAGATTGCTGGTTGCTCGTTGGATTCCAAGAGGCAATAGCAGTCTCGCTGAGCGGACTGAAGATCAGGCTACTATCGAAAGGAGAAACTGCTAATCCAATGCCCTGAGATGATTTCTTGCCCACCAGTTTAACATCCAGCATCTGACCACTGGGTAATGGACCTGCCCTCAGCATATTCTTGTGCACTGAAAAGACTCTAGGAAGGAAAGTATATTTTAGAAGATAATTAATTCATTACCTTCAGTTGAGTCTACTCACCGATCTGTGGCCAAGGGTTGGAAGTAAACGATGCCATTGCGTTCATCAAAGGTCAAGCCCACCACGCCATCCATCAGCACAAAACGATCGTTGTGAATCTCGGACTGTGCAAAGTCGGGATCAGGATACATGGCTGAAGCAGGATGAGGAAGTTAAGATTTATTCATTAATAAACCTATTCTTCATTACCTGGGTGAGAGAGTCGCCAGGTGACATCCTTGCTGCTGTCGTATACAATAATACCAGGCTCCACTGTATCCGTAATATAAATAAAGACATCATCACAGTTCTTTGCTGTGGTCTCATCGATAACCATGTTGGTGAAAAGGGTTTCTCCACGCAGCACCTCGGGTGGAAAATCGATGCGACGCACCACACGATCCGTATTTAGATCCACCACAAGTATCTTGGGTGGACAGGTGATCTCGTAATCTTCTAGCGAGCGAGAGACGCCCGCATCGAGTAGCCACAATCGATTACACGAATCTACACGCAATCGATAGACCGACGTCAATATCAGATCGCTGCAGTTGAAGTTCGAGCGAGCTGTGTTTGAGAATGACCAATCTGGATAGGCCTGCAGCAAGGGTGAATCCCCCATCGGACTTTTGGGCACCCAGTTGACAGTCGATGAGACGCCCGAAAAGAGTTTTGGAGTCGCTATAAAGATGCGATCCTCCGTCACGGCAATGCCGGTGATCAACACATTCTGCGGATTGTAAAAGTCCATATCGCTGGCACGTGCCACGGATTGAAAGTTGTAGCCCAGGAGCTTCCAATGCTTCATCACCTGCAGACCAGGTGACTGGGCCTGGACAGCAAGAAGCTGGCTGCAAAGCAGCAGCCCTATGACTGTGCCAAGAAGGAGTTGCATGGCGAGTAGCATGACTGGCAAGAGACAGAACTAAATATAAACAAATCAATGAAGTTGAATTGAATAAATTACACAACTTAACACAAACAAATGTAAGGAAATTAATTATTACACAATAAATATCAATAAAAGTAGAGATGCAATTGTTAATCATTTAAATTAAAGCAATTAAAAGACTTAACAAGTCCACGTGCGTTTCCTAGCAATAGAATTGTAAAGCTTTGAAGGGCAATGAATCTAATTATATTCTCTGAAAACTATGCAAGACTACAACCCTTTCCCTAGTATAAAATGTATTATTGCATATATTAATATAAATATATAATATATATCAATAAAAATAGAAATCCTATTATTAATCATTTAAATTAATTCAATTGAACGTTTAATGATTCCGCATGGATTTCGCAGCAACTAAGTTGTAAAACTTGGAAGGGAATTGACATTAATTATATTCTGTGAGAACCATTCAAGATTACAATGCTTTCCTTTATATATTTATGTGCAGATATGGATATATTTAGAAAGACAGATATAGATATATAGATCTGACTGCAGTCGCAACACTGTTTGCATGATACAACTGCAATTTGTGGTGGCATTGTATTTAAATGAGTCTGACGTTGTCGAGCCAAGTTAATACTTGATCCGGCATTGTCGCCAGCTCTCAGCTATTGGTTTTCCACTCTCAGCTGTGACTGAATTCGAGTATCTGTGAGATACAAGAAAATGTGTGTGGTTCGATTTCGCAGCACATGCAGTTGGTCACGAATGCAGAGCTGTGATTCAAATTGAAATGCATTTGATAATTAACTTAAAGACTAATCAAGAATTGGTTTTTAACCGAGTTTTGACACTTGACGTTTTGCTTTTCGTTCATGGACTTGCCAACGAATGAATGTTAAATTTAATCGAATTGACAACTCGATTAATTTTTGGTATGTTTAACGAGCCGCATATGAATAATTATCCAGCCCACAAAGACTCAGAGAGATAACTTATCTAACCAGTTGACTTTCCAACACTTTCTTTTAGTAATTGCGCATGTGTGAGACATGCTCTGCCCGACTTGATCTTCAGATAGTTAGCCAAGTTAATTGAATTTTAAATTACATAATTGGCCTAATGTCAAGGCTTGTCAGAGTCATCACAGTTTATGTAAGATTTTTGTGCAATGCAAAGCGGAAATTCGAACAATTTGCAGCAAAAGCAAAAGCGCCCAAGCTACCAACAGCTGACATTGGCCAACGAATTAGGCCTGTTGCCAGACAATTTATGAGCCGCAACCTTTACAAGTTAACAATGTGCCACTGCCTTTTGATGACAATCAGACAGACAGTCTGTAAGCCAAAGATAATGCCGCAACAATGAAAATCAGACAATCTTTTTCTTTTTTTCTTTCTTCTTTTTTTTCTATTACAATAAACTTTGTATTTTCAAATTAAACATTTTATGTTCATTGTCGTGGTATTATTATTATTATTATTACCATTAAATTGGTTGAAGGCTTCGAATAATATTGTAAACTTGTTTGTTTCGACGGCGTAACCAGAAAAGACATGTGTTGTTAAGCTTTTGTTATAATCTTGTATAATCCACAAAGTGTCACAAACTATTGCAATCATTGCAAATAATGCAAAATCTGAATAGTATTCGTTTTGCAGCCGGAACTTGTCCGCGTATGGTATAAAGGTTGATAAATCTCTAAGCAGCAGCCTCCCTGGAGAGCGTTGCCAATTGAATTACATTGGAGTCAAACTCAAAATTGAGTTCAATTATTTTTTGTGTTGCTCACAACGAAACAACACACAACTGCCAGACAACTGTCAGAGAGGTGGCAGGGGGAGGAGACGTATTACAGTCACCTTATCTGCCACATTTTGTGTGTGGTACGTGTTCTCACGCGTTGCATAATGAGTGACAGTCAACAAAGGTTTAATTGCCCCCTTAACTGGAGCACCTATGCTAAGTGCTTGTGCTTCTCTGCGGTTGTATGTATGTGCGTGTGTGTGTGTGGGTGCATAGATATATTAATTAGATCTAGTTTTAATTATGCTTAGCATTAGGAAGAGAAGCTGTTGCATGATTAACACATTGTTGCAAATTGCTTACCAATCTCAAGCAATGAAATCGAATTTGCAATGCGAACGTGATGTTCAGATGCTGTACTTCCTTATAAAAACACACACAGATACACACATACACACGCACTCACATACATATGAATATTGCTGTTGCCAGCAGCAAATGTATTGCACTTTATGACGACAACGGCGATCGATGCAAACTGATGCCAAAAAACGCAAGTTTACGTAATTAACACAGTTCTTCGTTTGGGCACGCAAGAGGCACAAGTGCTCGTTCTTTTTTTGGCCAATTAACTTGTTGTTATTGGCCAACTGTATGTCTTGGCTTTTACCCTTGGTTATGGCTAGCTATACTATGGATTTTGTTGCAATCGATTGGTGAGAGTCACTGGGACATTGCCTCAAACACGCGATCCACATATAAATCGGAGTCCGACAATTATTCGGAGTCCGACTTTGATTCTCAGTTCAAGTTGCAGCGTTTCGTTATGGCTTTGTTACACTTAAACAAACTGCATAGCAATTGGCACTTTAGCCGTTAAAAATCACAGTCGTCGTACCCCGTGCCAAACAGCGCGAATGGGCTGCATTCACGCTCACGTTCGTAGCTTAAGTCATTTGTTTGTGCTCACTCAACGAACGGGGCAATTTGTTAGCGGTTTGAGGTTTAGCTCTAACATTAGCTTACTTTGTTGCTGCTGCTGTTGCCTGCGATTCAAATATTGGTCTTCGTATTGGTACTGTTATTCACTTTGCTATTCGTTTTCTTGCTGCTCCCGACACGTCCAATCGTTGCGGTTGCCGCTTTTCGACTACACACGTATCACAGCCGCACCGAATTTTATAAGAGTGGATGATAATATCGAGTTGCAATGCGGCATGCAAATGTGATAAAAGCAGACATACCCTGTACACTAAGATGCTTATCAATTCGAATGAACACATAATTGATTTGTTGTTGTCTGTAGGGTTTGAGAGGGGATTTACAGATTCCCAGGAAAGGAAGTACAAAGTGCAAGGTTTTATTCAATTTACTAGAAAATTACGAGATAAAATTATATGTAGATAGCAATGCTATTAATTGATGTTAAATTTACAGCTGAAAGAACTGTGATTAAAGATAAGAATTAGAAATATTTTCATTATCTCTTATATTAAGCTTATGAATACCTCTTGAATAATAATAATAACTTATTTAATTCTGACAGACTTTGGTATTAGCTAACTATTAGCTGGAGTTCCATTTTTTTTTTTATTAATTGCAGCAGTTAAATATACCCCTTTGCCATGATCAGTACAGGGTATATTATGATAAACGGCGAGAAAACGTCTGGCGCCAGAAAAGCAGTTTTAGTAGCCGAACTGCAATTTGCAATTGGCCACTCTTATACTTACTTATACTGTGAGGTGCTAATACGGCGATTATTCATACGCTCTGTTGGCCAGCGTAAGAAATCTTATTGGCTTTTACTTCTACTCAACCTTTAGCCGAAGGCACATCTTCCGTGTAGTTCCAATTGTATGTACACCATCTCTCTCTCTCTCTCTCTCTCTCTGTCTCTCTCTCTCTCTCTCTGTCCCTCGCTGTATGTGTATGTGTGTGTGAGTGTGCGACAAGTTTGCAAGAGATTGTTTTGTGGCTTGTATTTGGTGTTTACAAGTTCATTAACACAGTTTATCTGCATATTTCTGATTGTTAATTTAATCAATAATTAGTTGCAAAAAAATTTATATTTGCAATCGAAATTTAATTAAATTAAATAAAGCAGCGATTGTACTGGACTCAAGTTGAATAAAATGTTTAATTAAAATCAAGGAATTAAATCAACTAAATTTAAATTTAATATTGTGTTGAACAAGATAAACAAGCTTGTCAACAGTTTATCGTTGTTTTGTTTATCCTGTTGTTGCCAAATTTTGTTTAAGGGAGGCGGCACAACCGGTAAAATTAAAACTTTCTACGCTTTCAGAGGGAACACTAGTTATATAAAGGCACGTCTCACACTGTTAATGTATAATCTGTCAATTTCATTACATTTTATTTTCTAATTGCAATTTTCTAATCAGTTTCGCCCTTCAACACTTCTACAGTGAGTGATTTACATATAGATGTGAGCACTGACAGCTTAATACCTTTATATGTGACGAACTTAATGCTTTTACTAGTAAAGCATGTGCAAGAGCTAAGCTCAGACGAGGCCGACAGCTGAACTGCAACTGGATTTCATAATAATTACGAATATACGCGATCGAGATCGAGTTCGAATCCGACTTAGACTTTGAGTGTTTCTATGCAGTCAAGTGGCCCATGTGGCCAGCGATTTTGGAGTATAGTGAAAGCCCAGTTAGAGACAGAGATAGCGATCGAGACAGAGAGAGAGAGAGAGAGAAATAGAGCCTGGTTTGGGACAAGAGACAACAACTTGTTTCTTGGCCCAAAAATATGATAACAAACTGGGAAGTAAGAGGCAAGCGCCAAACTGTTTTAATTAAACAAACTGTTTTATTTATGTAGGTTCTGCGGAAAACACAATTGGCCAATCCAAATATGTGAAAAGACTTGGCCTAAAAGGGGTTATGCAAAAAGCAATTGCAGCCGCCGTCACAACAACAACACCAACAACTACAAGCAACGACATTTAAACTGGTTTTGCCGCCAGAATTAGCCAAGTCGCAGCAGCTCTTTAAAAATGTTAGGACTTATGCGGCATGTGGCATGTGGAGTGTGCACTGTGGTTGAATGAATCACAAGTATGGCAAAGATTTCGTTGCTAGACATACTTGTACTTGGATTCCTTAAAAGTTCATCGCGCGATGTTTTAATTGCCAAGTTTTACGATAATTTAAGTGATTTAATTCCGGCTAAAGAGCATTCACTTTTTGTGCAGATATATAAGTATTTAGACTTAATTAAGGTACATTTGGCGGGTGCTACGATAAGCTAATTATACCACAATGTGGGTACTTAGTGGTGCCGGTTCTAACACACCCTAGCAAAAGTGAAGGTAAGCTCTCAACTTGGAGCTGTCAAATGTTAAATAACCATAACCGCAATCCAAGATGCATGAAATCTTATGAGCAAACTTATGTCACATGCTCTCTGCACTTGACCACTACAAGATGTCGATTATGAATAGGATTACGACACTCGATCCATAGCTGAAGTAAAAGGCATCCAGACATGGAGATCTGATGATATGTTTCGAGTGTAGGTGGCATCGCCGCGAGGCGTGTATTGTCCAATATTGGATCAGTTTTCCTTTCACAGCGACAACAGAAATGCCCTCAAATGTAGCTCATTAGCTGCTTTGTATTTCGAAAGTAACCAATTTATAGTGCAACCCAATCCAAATCTGGCCACACCAATAAGCTCTGGTACGGACTCCACAGCACTTGAAGATTAATAGCCGTTAGCACTCACTTACTGCTCATACTTGTGGCATGAGCATACTCGTTTTATGCTCAAAACACAACTCACAACGTATTTCCCCCTTCTTCGCTAGCGAAATAAACTTTAAATATGCGACTGTTTTCATTTCCATTTGTTTTGTTTTCCGATACCCTGTATTAACTGGATGTGGGTGCCATAAACATGTGCAAGTATTTGTAGCAGGCAGAAGTAGTAGAGCATACTGCTACTTCCTCTATAATTGTCATCAACATTTCAATATAAACACACAAACTACTTTATGTTGAGGTATCTGAGACTTGTCCACAGGGTATCTTTAAGTCAACCACGTACTTTTTTTCGTTTTCTTGTCCGTCTGCATTCTCCACATGCTCGTTGCTTGTCTTCATTATCGCTTCATCATGTTGCCTTTGCCTCATTTCATTCTGCATTCTGCACGCAACTAACAGATGTTAATGGAGTCAGCGTTGTGGCCACCCATTTGAAATGTTTACTTGTTGACAGTTCCATTGACGGAATCAAAAGTGCTGGCAAGGTCACACTTCAAATAGCTATTGTGGCTTGAATTTGGATGCCCAAATTGGGCTAAAAAGTCAATTAACTAATAAGCATCACTTAGAACGCCCCTAATGCGGTACTAAAGTGTTTGCCCCAAGATTGGAACAAAAGAGCGCCATTAAGCCATTTAGCCAATTTTTACCAATTAGATTTATGTGGCTTGAAGGCTCCACCTCCGCAGAAGGTGTGCCAACAATCAACATACAACAGTCAACAGTTGACAGCCAACAGCCGGTTTTTCAACGGTCGCATTGTACTTTCAATTTCATCAGATATCCAGACTCAAGACTTAGCCATATTATCGATACTCCAAACTTACATATACATATACGTATAGATATAGAGATACATATACATATACATGTACATATACATATACATATACAAATTCATATACAAATTCATATACATACACATACATAGAAATGAACAATACAAGTCTGCGGTCAGTCAGTTATTGTTGTGTGAGTCTGCGCTCCTTTTGGCTATCATAAATCAGTCAAAGACAGACTTATATAAGTGTATATAGATACGAGTGCATAAGTATATATAATGTGTATGAGTAGATTTCTATTCTCTTGAATGAAGGCCAGCACCACGCCAAACAACAGCACCACTGCCACTGCTGGCCCACACAAGGAGGTGGAGCGAAGTGTGGAGTGCAAGTTGCTGGCTGCATTTTTCTATTCAAAAATGTATAACAACAATTGTGCTGAACTCGGCATACACTTGCTTATCTCAACAATCACATGGGTTAATGTATGCATCTTAAAGATACTTTGGTATTTAGTGCTTATCATTACGAGATACTAACATGTTGGCAATACCATCCTCAAATCAATATCTTATCTATTATTATATATATCATATATCATATTACATATATCAAAGTTAAATTCTCATTAGAAAATTAAAAATCACTTTGTATCTTTTTTTTTTTTTTTTTTTTTTTTTTTCCATGAATAGTAAAAATTTAATAAGTGTTTCATTTAACAAAAAACTTAAAAACACAATAATGACTAACACATTGACAGTGGACTAGTGTAAACCTAGATTCTCCTTGGAGCCATAGTGACCCGTCTTTGGGTAATAGGAAGAGTGCGTGATGATTACATTTATATATCTTAAGAAATGTATTTTAATCATAAGAAATAATAAATATTAATTTATAAATTGTTTAGCAATAACTGGTATGAAGTAAGACTCAATGTTCAGTAAGTGCATCAATCTATCAAAGGGGAAAGTCATTTTCATTATTCATACATTACTTATTTACTGTACTTATAACGAGATGGGCAAACTGATATACCCAGTTGACTTGTGTATAAGGTAATATTTAACATATTTTGTAGCTCATGAGCACATGGCAAACCGGCTGTACTTTTACCAAGCAAAACTATCTGCCAAACAAAAATACAATTTAAGTTTTACTGAAAGCCTGTGATTTAACAATAAATTATCGAATTCAATTTGAATTGTGCGTTAATTATCGCAATGTGCAACATTATAAACACCACAAATCAGCATAAATGACATTTTTATGACATCGCCACAACTTAGTTGCAGTTTATTCCACATCAATCACATTTAAATACACATTTTGTTCGTTTACACATATATACTTAATCTAAACCAAACTAAACAGAAAAAACAAATTCTAAGACGAAGTACAGGGTATTTTGCAGCAGCAAGCATTCGACTAAAGCACTCAACACTTAATGAATTCATACTTTTAGATAAATAGAAAAAAAGAAGTTAAATCTGGTGCGAGATGTTGTAATAGATTTTGCGTAAATGCTGAACATTTTCCACATTGCCCACGAAGCTGTCAGATGCTTTAGTTGAGTTTTTCAACGCACGCAATTTTCCTTTTTCGTGTTTTCACCAATATTTCTGTTTGTTTTTTACAACATCCAGTTTGGTTTTCCACACTGGTTCATATTTTCAGTAGATAGTTTGAGTCTGAGTCGGGGCGGGGCATGAATGCGTATAAAAGCCGGCACGAGACTGAGCTATAAATCATGACCGGTACGTTTACTTTTTTGACAGACTATATTGTATTGCATTTGAGAGATCTGTGATACCGAAACTAAGCACTAACTTGGACTAACTAGCCAGCTCCACAACTCCATAACTAAACAAACATAAGTGACAACAAAAACCACAAGAATGATAATAACAATGGCTTGTAACGGTTGGCAAACCCTTGCCGTGGGTCAAATCATGAATTGAAAATTAGCATAGGTAATTATATAATAATAACAGGGGGGCAATGGGACCCCCGGGGTTCCCTAGAGGTTCACGAGTATCCAACTGACTATGGGAGTTGCGGTACTTGGGGCGTGTTACATTCAGTTGTCGTTTGCCTGTCAATACTTAAACAAGAACAACGTGTTCCAATGTTGACGCTTGTGCTGCTCCAGCTGACAATGCGTCTGGTTACCATCTGTGGCTTCGGCATCAATCTGATACAGTTGCCTAGCGAGGACAAGTCGCAGGTGGCATGCACCTTGACCTTGCTGCGCAAATACTTTGACTATAGTGATGCCCTCTCTGGCTCCGTGCTCTGTGTGGGCATCACACCCAATAAGCGGGATGTCCAGGAGCGCCTCTTGCATGCACTTAATCAGCACGACGACTTTCCCTGGACTCTGTTGACAACGAAGCCACAGGATGAGGGGAAGCCTCAATCGGAGCTGATAGTGATGCATGAGAAACCTCAGTGTTATTTCCTTGTTGTGGGAGATCTGGAGGATGATGATCTGGAGGAGACTCTTGTCACTTGGAAGCGCATGGTAAACTGGAATCCTTTTGCTCAGTTTGTCGTCTACATGGCGGCAGTGGAGGAAACCGATGAGGAGATGACAGATCTGATGGTGGAGCTGCTCTTGACATTCATGAATAACAAGCTCTACAATGTGAATGTGATTGGACAGAGCGAGGAAAACAATTTCTATTATGGCAAGACGGTATTTCCCTATCATCCGGATAACAATTGTGGTAATCGTGTCATAGCCATCGATGTGCTGGATGCCTGTAGCTTCGAGGAGGACGAGGAAGAAGCGGATGAAGAAGACCAGAGTGGGGAGAACTTTGAGAATAATGAAGATGAACATAATGAAGATGATGCAGAAAATGAAGCTGGAGAAGATCCAAGCAATACCAATGCAGTTACTAATTTGAACTCCATTGCTGCTGTCGAAGATTTTCCTGTGGAAAGGAACATGGACTTGGAGAATGGTCAAGAAAGCGGCAATCTAAGTGAGAGTCAAAGAGAAATCAAAGTCGAGCAATACATGCGAGCCAGATTTAAGGATAAGTTTCCCCAAGATCTCAGCGGTTGTCCCATCCGAGCTGCCTATCGTGGCTCCTGGGAACCTTACATCTTTACCAGCAGCAGCCAGACGGAGTCCGAGTCCGAGTCCCATTCCGATTCCGAGACCGAGCATTACCAGGAAACTGCCACTGAAGTATCTAACGAAGGCTCCGACTCCGACTCGAGAGACTATGACGATAGTTACATAGACGTGGAGGAATATAATAATCAAGAGAATGTGGTTTCAAACAGCGGCCCAGCGGATGAAGCGATTGGTCAGACGAAGCTGATGGGCTTGGAGTATCAACTGGTGGAGACCATTGCACAGCGGTTGCATGTGACCATCGAGTTTATCATGCAGAGCAGCAACGTGTTCCATCTCTTCCAGCAGCTGATCGAGGGGTAAGCATAATGAGACTCCTACTATCTACAATCAACTAATGATCAATTGTTATGCTTGACAGTAAAATCGATGTGATTGTTGGTGGTATCGATGAGGATCCCAGCATCAGTCAAGTTGTATCCAGCTCCACTTCATATCATCAGGATGAGCTCACCTGGTGCGTGGCCAGAGCCAAGCGAAAGCACAGTTTCTTCAACTTTCTGGCAGGTTTCAATACGTATGCCTGGATCCTTCTCTTGATCTTCATCATCTCCAGCTCGTTGGCTGTGCTCGCAGCTCAAAAGATCTCCGGTTTTCGTCTCAATACGTTGCCCAACTTTTTTTCCATCTCCATAAGAATGCTGGGCATCCTTTTAACCCAGGCGATCAATGTTAATGCCCAAACGATGCCACGGGTACTATGCTTGCTCTTTGCCCTCGCCTTCTACATGGCCTTCTTCTTCAGCAATACCTATCAGAGTTTTTTGATTACCACACTGACAACTCCAACGGCTCTGGCACAAATCAGTCACCTCGAGGAGATCTACGGTAATCGCATGACCATTATGGTCAGCTCGGAGAATGTGCGGCATCTGGACAAGGAGGGTGAGGTGGGTTCAAATCAATTAAGTTATTTTACTAACCCTTCTATTATGCAGCAACTATCTATCTACATTCTATTTTATTCTATTTCGATCTCTATTTTATTCATTTTCTACCTGTTTGACTCCCTTCATTCTACCTCTTCTTCCGATATCCCTTATTTTCTTGCCCGACAGACTTTCAAGTATATTCGTGAAAAGTTTCAAATATGCTACAACATTGTGGATTGCCTGAATCATGCCGCGGATAACGATCACATTGCCGTCGCCGTATCCCGTCAGCATGCCTTCTATAATGCCAGGATACAGCGGGATAAGCTCTATTGTTTCGATCGTCGGGAATCCTTGTATGTCTATCCGGTGGCCATGTTGCTGCCCAAGAAGTTTCAGCTGTTGCAGCAGATTAATGCGATTATACAGAACGTCATCGAATCGGGCCACATGCAGAAATGGGCGAGAGATCTGGATATGGTGCGTTTGATTCGCGAGAAGATCGCACGCGCCCAAGAGGATGACTTCAAGCCGCTGAACTTGGCGCAGTTCCATGGCGCCTTTGCCTTTGCCAGCGCCCTTCTGCTTCTTGCCAGCGCTGTCTTTGCCCTGGAATGCCTGGTCTACTGGCTGGTGATCAAGAGACGCACTCGTCTCAGGCCATTTCGTTGCTTGCATCGACGCTTTCGCCAATCCTGATTAAGCACTGCACATTACGCATACGCCAAGTGCGCCCGTTAAGCTGCCTATTGAGAAAACATTGCTAAAAAGAAAAAATAGTTCCAATTCAAAATAAATATATATCTAAGTATATAAATACATATATTTCATATTTTCTTGGCACATTATTCAATTTAAAAATACAAAATTGCAATATGCCGTGGAATGCACGGCAGCGTTGCCGTTGCGGCTGCTTGTCATAATCCAAGCAGTTGTCGACGTGCCACAGTGGCCACTCCCTAAAGGATGACTTGGCTACTCTTTAAATTTAGTTTTAACATTTATAATTTAAATTTAGTATATATTCTTCCGATTCGTACAAAATATTATCAAAGTTGCACTTCAAATTTGAGTCTAGAAATATTTTAAAACATCTCTAAATAATAAATTAGAAATATTCACAGTAAGGCTTTATAGTTCTTAAAGTAGAGATTTTATTGCTCGTTTAATTGGTTAACATTTAATAATTTTGACACAGAACTCTGGCATACTGGGCCCACTGTGCCGTGTGGTCGTCGCCACCTCCGTTTGCTGGTGCATCCTTAAAAGGTGCTGGCCTACTGCGCCGGCTGGTCCGTACACAAAAATAATATATATGTATGGCAATCTGTAGATATATATTCAAAAGATTTTATAAAAACATATTTTTAGATTTACACATTTGTTGTGGTATCATCAAATTGGCATATTTTTGTTGTTGCTGGCCAACACAATTCAATCAGCTGCTCGCTTTTAGCCATAACGTTACGATCTGCTTGACTGAATGAGATTTTCATTGAATATTATTTTAAACAATTTAATATGAATCAAATATATATATTATATATTACTATTGATTAGTAAAACTACAACTAAATAGATCCTTGAAAGAACGAGTTTTAATTTAATATTAATTAATTGCTTAAATTCCTTGTTGTCAGTGAACCAATTAAGGCTTCCGAGTTGATTGAGTATAAGTACATAAGTAATTAACAAATAAGACTACTGAGTTTGAAGTGTGAACGACTGCGAGCTACCCTAGAAAGCAATAGTATTTACTTTTGGTTATTTCTATTTATTTCTTTTGTTACGCAACCAGATCATTATAAAATAATATTTTAGAATAGAGCCCTATATATTGTTCAGCCCATTTCATATTTAAATGCAGCTTGTAGTATACCCTGTGGACACACTCCTTAATTATGAGGTATAACAATGATTAAAGAATTTGATAATACAATTAAAAAGTTAAATAAACACTTCAAGTCTTTTCTGCTCGACTCCAGGATGCCCTTCGTAAATATAATTACATTTGAAATAACAAATAAATATGCTAACAAATGAACTTGAGAATACAATTAAATAATAATCAATAACAATATGACAAATTAATGAATTAAATTCAATAAATTGTTTTGTAGGGTATATGCAAGTCACAAGAGCGCAGAAATCCCACCTGAGTTATCTGACCAAACATACCCCAATATATATATGATGTATATTCAAAAGATCTGATCTTAAAAATAGATTTCCATTCGCATCTGCGAGTCAGAGCCAAAGAATCTTATGCAAAAAACGTGAGAACGCACGATAAATATTTGTTTTTATTTTTTCTTTCATTCTCACCCACACGATGAACGAATGGTGTAAACAACAAACATTTGCTTGTTATTATTTAGGAGTAAATAAAATAATCAACAATGAGTGTGATTTTCACTTGATTTCCTGGTCATATTTACATAATAATTGTTGATACTTAACATGTAAGATAGATCGACTTATAAGTGCAATATGCGATCTATTAACAAAATTAACCCCTCGCACCTCTCCCACCCCCACCATCACCTATATTAGCACATCAACACACAACCACACCCACATATACACACCCACATTATAGTCAAGTATGTTGCGCGTATTTTCGATATTTAACTTTTTGTTTTCTTTTGAAATTCTTTTTTCTAATTACGAGTGCGCTCTCTGCTGAGAGTGTTCCATCCATCCCCATGTATGGATTGGACCAACGTGCAAATGTTGATTAAAAATTAGACAAAACAAAAAAAAACATACACACATGCGGACACACACATAGAGAGACGCCTACGATGCCTCCACGGAGGATCGTCTGTGTACAGAAAAAGAACAACATGAAATAATATAGATAATTGGAATGCCGACTATTAAATACCCTTAATGATGTTAAATATAATAGCTGCTGTTTGTTTTGCTTTAGTTAAACTATAATTCATTTTAGGAAAAATAAAAGAATATTTGTTGCCTAAAAGAAAGTTGGTGAGGATATGTGAGATATAATAAAATTTAGATTATGACAGTTTTAATATGATTTCATACTCAAGCTCACTTCTCGTACTATCAGTGCTATGGCGACTATATGCTATAGTCAACGAATTCTCAGGAAACGTCTTCTTCAATCAGTTACACATTTTCTAGCACAATTAGAATTCCCTATACAAAGGGTATAAGATAATATTTGTGTGTGTTTGAGCAATTTTTGTTTACCCTGCGCTCAGCTCAGCATCGGCATCGGCATAGGCATCGGCTACGGCGTCGACAGCGCCTCTCGGAAATTATGAAAAAAAAAAAAAAAACGAAACGAAAAAAAAAATTATTTTTAAAAGATATTCAAAAATTTCCCCTTTAAGCGAAATGTGCATTCATGTGCTGCATATGTCTGTCGCTGTCTCTATCTCTATCTCTGCAGATGTATCTGTATCTGTATGTGTATCTGTATCTGTGTATGTGTTTGTAGCTGCTGTTGTTGTTGTGGAAAATCAGCTCGGCTGAGGGTCGTCCGAATGGTATAAATATTAGCTCATTACAATCCAGCAGCCACTCGCAGTTCTACAGCGAAAGTGTTGCTATACAATTTACAAATTTTCCTTTCCTTCGCCGAGAAACGGTTAGTTTTCAAATATTCAAAGATTTAAAAGAACTGAATAAATTTATTAAGTATTGAAATTTGGTTATTGTTGTCAGATTTGTTTTGTAAAAACTTGTTAAAATTTGGAAACATTTTAGAATCTCAGCATAAGTTTATTTCAAAATTCTGCGTACTCTTTTCAACGCTAACCTCACCTAATTTGCTGTCCAATTGTAGTGATAAAACCGTCCAGTCGCCAAGATGTGTGATGATGAGGTTGCCGCATTAGTCGTGGACAATGGTTCCGGTATGTGCAAAGCTGGCTTTGCCGGAGATGATGCGCCCCGTGCCGTCTTCCCCTCGATTGTGGGTCGTCCACGTCATCAGGGCGTGATGGTTGGCATGGGACAGAAGGACTCCTATGTGGGCGATGAGGCGCAGTCCAAGAGAGGTATCCTGACACTGAAGTACCCCATTGAGCACGGCATCATTACCAACTGGGACGATATGGAGAAGATCTGGCATCACACTTTCTACAATGAATTGCGTGTCGCACCCGAGGAGCATCCCGTGCTGCTCACCGAGGCTCCACTCAATCCCAAGGCGAATCGTGAAAAGATGACCCAGATCATGTTTGAGACATTCAACGCCCCTGCCATGTATGTGGCCATCCAGGCCGTGCTCTCCCTGTACGCCTCCGGTCGTACCACCGGTATCGTTCTGGACTCCGGTGATGGTGTCTCCCACACTGTGCCCATCTATGAAGGTTATGCCCTGCCCCATGCCATTCTGCGTCTCGACTTGGCTGGTCGCGATTTGACCGATTACCTGATGAAGATCCTCACCGAGCGCGGTTACTCATTCACCACAACCGCTGAGCGTGAAATTGTGCGTGACATCAAGGAGAAGTTGTGCTATGTTGCTCTGGACTTTGAGCAGGAAATGGCCACAGCTGCTGCTTCCACATCTCTGGAGAAGTCTTATGAGTTGCCCGATGGACAAGTTATTACCATTGGCAACGAGCGTTTCCGCTGCCCCGAGTCCCTCTTCCAGCCCTCGTTCTTGGGAATGGAATCGTGCGGTATCCATGAAACCGTCTACAACTCGATCATGAAGTGCGATGTGGATATCCGTAAGGATCTGTATGCCAACATTGTCATGTCCGGTGGCACCACCATGTACCCCGGTATTGCCGATCGTATGCAGAAGGAGATCACTGCCCTGGCGCCATCCACCATCAAGATCAAGATCATTGCTCCACCAGAGCGTAAATATTCCGTCTGGATCGGTGGCTCCATTCTGGCCTCCCTCTCCACCTTCCAACAGATGTGGATCTCCAAGCAGGAATACGATGAGTCCGGCCCTGGCATTGTCCACCGCAAGTGCTTCTAAGTACACACACACATGCACATGTACACACTCACGCACACACGCACAACAACACAATAATACAAAGCACAAATTGAGGCGTCAACTACGTGGAGGCGCCTAGAGCTTTATGAGATTAACGATGATTAATTTTAAGTGAAACCTCTTGCTGCCCTGCCAAACCGGATGGACAATCAACAATCAATCAGTCAATTAATGCATCAAACAATCGATCAATCAGACAGCAACGAAATGTATTATATATATATATTAATATTTATTGGAAGTGTCGCAAATGACGAAAGGAGAACTTAATATGAGATTAAAAGAGTCTAAATTTTACAGTCTTACAAATAAATAGCATCCATTTTAATTAAAATCCTTTGAGTTTTCATTGCTGCAATTACAATTATTTTTAGCATTTTCCACATGCAGGAAATGGCGATAATTTCGCACACCCACAAGAAGAGAATTGAGGTGGGGTACAAAGGTGAGGATGGAATGGAATGAGATGAGATGAGATGAGATCAGATCAGATGAGATGTGATGCACATGCTCATGGTATGCTCTAACTATCTATGTACTCAACTATATATACTGGCGTTGTTTTTCCAAAAATGTACATTCCCATCCACGAACAGAGACGTCTACCCCCACATCGACATCGTTGTGGGCTATCTAAAAATAAAGCATTAAGAAAATAAAGGCAGCAGCGGCAACAGCGGCAGCATCAACAAATGTGTTCTCGCAACTGTGAGATTTCCTTACATGATCATACACTACACCCCCCGTGCAGACATTTGGTATCAACACTGCCTCGACTCGAGTCAACGTGGCTGTCTCTTCTTTAATTGCAGTGCCATGACTCGACCCTCGCGGGCCTGCGAAAATATCTTGGAATTTCAAGTACATATGTGTGTTGCTTGTTGGTTGTTTGCCTTTCCATTCCCATTTCCATTTTCCATCTTCATCGTCATCTATGTCTCCTTCTGGTCGTTTGTACTTGAACATTGGCAGGTCACATGGCAGCTGGTGGCTTCCTGGAACTAAAAACTACCCTAAATGCTATTTACGTACATGCATTTTTATTGTATATATACTCGTTTTGTTTTTATACATTTAATTATAGAAATGCATTTTGTATACAAAAAATATTGAAATGCCATTCTTTGATTTATATTTATGTATATATGTATATAAATGAGTTATTATTAATCACATTTGATATTGAAAAAACTTTATCATTGTTATATGTGATATTCGTTGTTCATTACTCGATCGGTCGATTAAAATTTGAATACTGCAATTTAAAACAAATCATTTTCGTCACATTTTCTAAGCTATAATATAGATCGTTGTATATATCAAGCAGAAAGACAGACATCACTTTGCTTTTTCATTTTTAAAAATCCAGTCTATACACTTATTATTATTAATTTAAGTACATTACGAGTACGTATTGTATTGTTTAAGTACATTGATTCCGTATCAGTTTCAGTATCAGTATCAGTTTCCGTTTCTGATTAAGCACAATTATTATGTTTATGTTAAGTATAATTTAAGGCACATTTAATGGACAGTTAACATCATGCTCTTTTTGATTGGACCTGCTCTCTCATTGTCTTTTAATTGCCATTCGAATGGAATGCTTAAAAGGAAGTTCACTAAGTTTGTCATAGTTAATATCTCTTCTTACACAATATAAATACGAACATTTACGCTTAATCTAATAATAATAATAGTCATAATATTAATATTTAATAATAATAATAATAATAATGTATAGTTTGTTAAAGTTAAATAATAATTACAACTGTGTTGTAATAACGGATTTGCGTATTATGGTCGGCTCGCGTCCCTTGGGTGCTGAAACAATTTCCGATGAGACCAACCAAGGCGAGACCATATCCCTGCTGTTGTTGGATGCAACGCGTATGTTCTCCTGCTGCAGGTTGCTGATGTTCTTCTGTTGAAAGTAATTAATCAAATTAGTGAATTATCAATGCATAAACTTATAATTAGATTCTGTTAATTGTGCGTGCAGATTGAAATGAAGATTAATGTTAGTTTGCAGAGCAAGTTTATAGGACAGACAGTTTCCCCAACAATTTCTACTCGTAAAATGGCCAAACCTTTTCACTTTGCACTGAATCAACTTCACTTTGATTCGGATGCTGATTCGCCTTCTGAGTCTCCAATCGCTCCTGCTCGCTGAGCGTGGAGAAGAGCAAAGTGCCAGCGCTGGGCGTTGACGTTGTTGAGGACTTTGCTATTGCCTCTGAGTTGCTGGTGTTGGCACCACTCGTACCAGTCGTACCACCTGCACCACTACTTGTCGTCGTATTATTGTTTATAATATTGTTAATGAAGATTTCATTAATGAGTATTTCAGCTGCTGAGGCATTGCTCAGCATAGGAGTCGGCTCTGTGGCAGTTGCAGTTGCAGCTGTTACATTAACGCTCGCAGGTGGACTGCTGGGCGTGCTTATGGTAGTCACACTGGTTGTGGTGGCCATGTTACAGTTGCTCGTATTATTTATCGACGCTGGCAGCGACGATGGCGGCGTTGGTGGCCCACTGTACCCCGAGACGAATGTGGCATTGCTAAAGGGTGAGTTGCTGCTAGCACGAGCATTCAGGGTGCTTGAGCTGCTACTGCCACTGCTCGGCTTCTGTTCCGGTATGCTGAGCGTCAGCTTATCGCCGCCCTAATCCATACAACAACGGGAACAACAAGCATACACAAGAGCACATAACAAACATAAAGTGCACACAAACAAAATGTAAATAAACAAAACAAAAATAAATGTACAGAAAGCATGAAATAAGTGCATGGCATGGGGATAACTGGTTTGCTCTCCAACTCACCACAGATATGTAGGTGGCATTCAGGGAATCCGGTCCGTCACTGTGTGTATGATTGCTGCTGCTGCTGTTAAGGTTATTGTTGTTGTTGACGTGCATGTTGCTGCCGCTGTTGCTGCTGCTGGAGTGGGCGGCGGGCACAAACATTTGATTGGTCAGCTTTGCATTGCCGCTTGCTCCCAGCTCCTCCTCCACGCGAGCTGTTTGTAAGAGTTTAACTTGAGCAGCAATTCCCGCAACAGATAATTACAAAGCTTACCCTTTAGTATATTGCACTTGATGTTGCCCGGCGGCAACGCTGAGGCGCCCACATTGGCCAGCTTCACTTGATTGTTGGGCTTTTCATTGTTATTCGAGAGACGCTTCAATGTCTCCGTATTGTGGTCCATGTCAAAGGTCTTGTTTATGGTTACCCTGGTCAAAGAAATCAATGCGAATTTCATATTATAAACTGTCGGCTTAATGAATGTTCAAATTTTGAGAATATTATTTACGCTACCTGATACTGTTAGCATCATTAATGGCTTCGTTTGCAAGCACTGATGGGGATGGATCTTTAACAATGGACTTAAGTAATGAATCTAGCTCTCTATCTTTATCCGAAAAGCCGCTCCTAACACTGCACAATGATATACACAGAATACGAAACAAAACACAGATGCATGAGAAATACAATCAATGCGTATTAGTCAAAAGTTCAAAGAAAGGGAAGCGATACAAGTATAGCAATAAATAATAACATCAAATACTTTAACTCACCTGAGCTGGCCGGAGCTAATTGATGCCTTGCCAAAGCTGCCATGATGCGAAGCGCCCGCACTACGGAATGGATTCGTTTCATCAAAGTTCTTGGTGGCATTCGGTGAATAGGGAGGCGTGTATTCCGGCTCCAATCTAAAAGAAAGTACAGCAAATTTAAACTTTCAACTATTCATTCGATCACACTTCACACTTACTTCACAGAGAGTCCTGCCGCTTTGCCAATGGAGCCAATCTTGCTGTAAGCTGGATCATCGTTGCTGAAGTTAGATTTCAGAGAATTCCGACCCAACGATGCGCAAGCAGCTGCCGCCTGACTGGAAGAGCTAATCGAGCCACTGCAAGCAGCATCCGGTTCAATAATGGCTGAATTTTGTATTACAGTAAGAACTGATGGCGAAGGTGTTACGGTGATGAACTGATCTCCCGAAATGAGTGAGTCGAATGTTTCATTATTATTCTCAGTTTGCATTGGACCTGCCACTTGCGATACGGCAGCTGCAGCCGCAGCAGCAGCAGCTGCAGCACGAGCATTAACCGTAGCTACAGCAGCGGCTGCCGATTCCTTCTGACGCTCTCTCAGCAAATGCGACTGACGACTGGCGAATCTTTGCGAAGGTCGTCGCTCAAACTGTACGGTACGACGAGCACGACTCTGCTGAGTGGTTTGGAATTCAGTCCGGCCAGAGTAACGGAAGCGCGAGCCCATGCGGAAGAAGTTCTGACGAGCTGAGGGTCCCTTGACAGGAGCTCGCAGGCGGAAGAAAGTGTGATGCTCGACGGCGCATTTCCATAGATGCTTGCACGCCTTCTCATTGTACAGTCTAAAGACGAAAGTATGCTCCTGTTCGCGACCTTCGTCATCATCCTCGATGACAATTAGCGTTAGCTTCTTCTTCTTGAAATCCAATTTGCTAATCTTTGGCCAGAAGAAGAGGCCAATCTTTTGATCACGCTCAAACACAAGTATGCCAGTGGGAGTTAAGCCCAAATGATACTCGCAGCTATCCTTGCCTAGCACCGTGTGCATATCCACGCCGTACATATCCAGCCACTTGGCCTTGTTTAAGAAGGCAGTTTCCGCTTGAGCTGGAGTTAGACCGCGACATGTCTTGTACTCTTCCAATATGGCAATTTCAAGATCCTCCGTTTGCTCCGGCACAAAACGAAACTCCGAAACGGTAGCTGCCGAGTGAACCTGATCATCGTAGTCGCCAAGTTCCGCTGTGAATGGCAGATGAGAGAGATGATAAGATTTAAATACAAAGCCAAAGAATACAAAGTTATAAAATAAACATTAAAAGATGTGCTCTCTCTCTCTCTTTCATTCGAAACAGCTATTGTCTAGTCTAGCTGAGGTCACAGCAGAGGTGGCCATTCATCTTTAACAGTGCATTGTTTATAACTTTATATTCTTTCACAAGTGCCAATTCGGTAAGAATCACGTACACTGCAAGGCCAGAGCGCAAAGCTCGGCGGATTTGTCATCTGGACAGTCGAGACGCCCTTCCAACAAGTCTTGTTTCAATTGCAAAAAGAACAAATAGCGCGTCAGTTCCTCCCGCAGCGTGTTCGGCTCCGAGGAGTAAAATTTAACCTTCAGTCGGAATGTATACGGCGGTCCAACTGTAATATATACAAATATTTACCTTTAATTATTCATTTATAATAAAATTTCAAGTGTATACTCACTTTTGACTTGCTTCTTGATGGGCTTAGTGGGATCGAGCCAATGCTTGACGTGATTGGCGTCCATAAACTGTAGGCCAAAGTAATCCTTCTCGATTATGTCCAAAGCATAGAAGACCTGCTCATAGAGAAAGCTTCCCAGCGCTTTTTTCTACAATAAAAACAATCCAAATTAATATTTATGTGAGTTTATTGTTTGCAGTTGGCATGCAAAGTACCGAAGTGACCCTGAACTAATCACGTTTGCTTTTGCCTCGGATATAATGTTACCGATCAGCAGTTAATTTAGTTTTGTTTATCACACGCAATCATGGAATGCTTAAACAAACAAAAAACAAAACCCCAATCTCCTCCCAACTGGGTGTGTGGTTCCCTGTCCCTGGAGATAAGCGGCAAATGTAATTCTATACTCACCGATAATTCGATGGAAAGGTCAGTATTGTCCAGCAGTATAACACGGCAGTCGATTTTGTTTTTGTTAACAACGATGCGTTGGGGTTTAATCTGTGACCCGCTGCTGCTTGCAATGACGGCTCCACCGCTGCCAACGCCACCTCCACCTCCGCCCCGCACGTTGCTGGTATTATCCGCATAGTTGTTGCGCACCTTACGACGACTTAGAAAACGCAGCATTTTTCAGTTCGTCGTTGCCGTTGCCGTTAACGTTGTCGATGTTGTTGTCGTTTTGGTTCTCGTCGATGTCGCTCGCCTTTTGTTAGCTTTTGGCTTTGGCTTTAGCTTTGATGCCAACACCGCAGCAGCAGCAGCAATGGTAGAAGTGGTAGCAGCGGTAATGGCAGCGCCAAGGCAGCGTATTGCACCAATAATTCACCTGTGTGCTCACGTCTTCGTCGGCTGGGAAAAAGCGCAGACATCAAGACCGCAGCACACACAAACACACACACGCACACCTGCGGCGCACAAGCCAACACAAAACACCAATACAAGTACACGCGCACACACTAGTCTGCTGCAACTTGTTCTTGTACGGCACAAGCACACACACACACGTATACGCAACTCAACTCACGAACACACGCCCCCTTCCCCGTTTACTTGGCCAACACTAATGAATCGGGTTGAGCTTGGGCTGGGCGCTCCTGTGGCGGCGCGGCTATTTTTCCCCAAAACACAGTTAGTTACAGCGGCGTCCCCTTTTTGCACAGGCAATGAAAACAAGTCCGCCCAAAACACGTTCCGTTCCTTTCGTTCCTTCAGCAGAACACGACGACCATAACACTGCGATTTTATTTTCAGCTTATTTTTTTAACGCGACGTAACGCAAACATTTGCATGAATGAATTGTATACGAAATTGTATAAAATTTATTTGTTGTGCTTCTGTAAAATTTATACATTTGCTGTACTTTAATCAAACTTTTACGCGATGATGGTTTTCCGCGAGAGTGTTACCGCACTACGGTAGCGTTTAAATGCCATGGCTTTATCGATACTTATCACATTAAATGCAAGCGGTCACACTTAATTTGTTTGTCATTTAACAGCACTCACAATATGATAGTTGTTCGATAGTTAATTTATCGAAAATTGTAAGGGAATTTAAATTATGCCGCGAATTGCTAACAATATTATTTAAGCTTTTAAATTTATTATTGAGTTTGTCCATTTATATGTATACAAATATTTTAGCTGGCAAATAAGAAAGCAACCACAATTATATACAAATTGTACTTAGTACATACAATTCTTGGATATCTCTTGTGCATGTGATATTTAAGTTTTGCTTGAAATAAAAGACAACTATGAAATAAGTTACTACGTCGTTTCCACCACAGCTGTAAGTACGAAGCACGTGAGAGTTTGTCGTTGCAGTCGGCATTTGCAAAATCCTTTTTATGGGCAATTTATTCCTTTATTTGTTAGTGGATTTAGGGCTGTAACTGTAACTGTAACCGACGGAGTCAACTACCCCCCTCTGATACCATTCATCCATTGGTTGCAGTATTTTGAGTTTAAAGGTAAATGGTAGATTTATCGCCAACAATTTCCGTATGTGTGTGTGTGTGTGTGTGTCTGTGTTTGTGTAGAGTGGATTCTGCCTTCTTTTGCTGCTGTTGGCTATGCTTATATCGAGTTTTTAGTGGGCCCTTGAGAAGTTGTTGTTTCCTGGGTTGCGTTGCGATTTTCTTTTATGGATTTGCTAAAAGCGTAAACTATTCAGGCGCAATCGCATGATTAATCTACGCTTATTGGCTATCAATTTTCACTCTATGCATTTACTCCTTGAATGAAATGCATTTGTTATTAGACAGCATAATTATACGACATTGCATGATTAATTGCCGGCTAATAAGGAAACCAGATACGTTAGTAGCTTGACTGGCTGACTGGATGCTTCCCAAACCGGCAACTTGAGCTGGCCATGAATCTGCGTAGGCAGTAATTATGACAGGCGAGTAAACGCTTTTACCCCCCGACTCTCCTCCCTGCTGGTCTCAATTAACAAATAGCCTGAAATAGACTTGCGTGTCAGCCAAGGGATTGTGGCTGTGTGTGTGTTTGTGTGTGAGTGAGTGCTATGGCTGTGTGTGTGTGTGCGAGTGTGAATTGTATTCGTGATAATGGCACAGGTAAGTAAATATTTGTGAGAACTGTACTGTGGTGTGCATTTATCTGCAGTTGAGTGCTAAATAAATTCCTTTTAATTAAAACCGCAGCAACGTGATTTAAATTGCTTTCGGCTGAGGCGTCGCGCTGAGTTGGAATTTATTGGTGTCCATCCATAAATCAGTCTCCTCCGCGTCGCACTGGCAACCGAAAAGGTAAATTCATTTTAATTAAATAGAAAAATATTTCTGCTAACAAACTGTCCCAACGTCAACACGCCAGCACCATCGAGTCCAACGAAGGAGGTGTTATCAATGGAGCAGGAGCAATGTCGAACTTTCCAGTAATTGGCTACTTAAGTTCTTCGATTGGACGTGGACCAGGCATTGCAATAAAAAACATCCTCGTGTTGTAAAATTTTATGTGTGATTGTGTGTCTCGCTTTACGATATCCTGACGATGCTTCCTCTCCTGCCCTGCCCGGCTCTCCCATCACTCTCCTCTTAGCTCGTTATTGTCGACCCAGATACAGGAGACAGAAGTGGAGACAGGAGCAGGAACATCAGCAGCAGGAGCAGCAGCAGCAGCAGCAGGGGCAAGACCAGAGCATGGAACATTTGTTGTCTCAGCGAATTCTCCGGCAAAACGAAGCGATTGCCGTTACCTGCTCACCTACGCCCTTGGGGAATAATTCACGGCTATTTGGCAAGTCAACAGCTTGTTTTATTCGGGCCGTGTAATTTTCGATGAGCATTTTTATGACGGAAGGTGACAAAAAGGCGCCCAAATCAATTGGAAATCAATGTGCCACTGTTGAAAATAATTACTTTAAGCAGCAAGCAGCCATAACTAAAGAAATAATCCCACTATATATATTTTATAAAATTAAGCACAATTTATTTTATTTCATATTAAAAATTGGTAAAAGAAAATAAAAACTGTCAACTTTGTGCGACCTTTTCATAAAAACCATATGAAATGTTAGTATAAAAAAGTTATTTATGTCCCGGGGGCGAGCTTTTGTTGCAACGCCAGTTTGGGGGGTGTGTTGCCGCTTAGTTACCGCAGCTGTCCCCCCGCCAGTAACCCCTGCCACGCCCTGCCACATTGGTGTCAGAGTAGCAAGGAAAAAATGCTGAAATCTAGCGGCCTTTTTCCGCCTCTTTTGACACCGAACAGGAGGGAAGAGGGGATGGTGAATCGGGCGCAGGGGCAGGGCAGGGGCAGGGGCAGGTGCGGTCAAAAACTTTCACAGTGATGCAACAATTAAAATGTGGCACAAGGGTCATTGAAACAATTGGCCATTGTTGTGTTGGCCAGGAGATTTAATTAATGCCACTAATTACTTTAAGAGCTTTCCAGCTGCAATCTTAACAAATACAATGAATGGACTACAACTAACGAGTCCAACTCGAAGGCCAACTCCAAGTCAGATACAGATACAGATACAGATCCAGAGATGAGAGAGCTAAAAGTTGTTGCCTTGTTAACTTTAAGGACAGTTTGGTGGATGCTCGACCAAAACAATATGCAAATGAGAATTATATTCAAGTGGATATACATATATTTATACATTCATATATATATATATATATATATATACATTCTTTAAATCTTTCTTTTATTTTTTTTCGACTTTTGTTTGCCAATAGGTAGGAAACTAAAGTCAGAAACTTTTCGCAACGATTTCGTTTTGCTTGACTGTCTGCGGCTTTTTCGGGTGACTGCGACTCAGAAATGACTTCAAATGACTTTTTTGGGCCAAGTAAAGAAAGTTGAAAAGGTTTTCAGGCTATTTGCACACACATATATGAATATGAAAAGTGTGTCTGTGTGTCTGTGTGTGTGTGTGTGTGTGTGTGTGTGTCGAGAGACCAAAATTCGACCCTTGAGATGTGGCAACAATAAAACTATCAACTTTAAACTGTAGTTTATATTATTGATGTGTTTCTCTACTCTCATAATTAGACAGGCAAACAAATGTCAGACTGAAGCCAAACCAGATCAGAGCAGGCCAAAACCAAAGCAGACAATCAAGTGCTGCAAGTAGTTGAGCATATTTCTGGCTTAGCCATCCCATCCCATATAAATCAGACTTGCAGATAGTTTGCCTCAAGCTCTGGAGTGGCAGTTGGTGAAGTTGGAGCTGAAGCTGAAACAGGAGTGGGAACTGGAGTCGAGCTCATCATCAATGGGCAATATTTTTGCTTATCATGCATTTCTGGCTGGGAATCATCTAACGATGGAAGCACTAAAAGTGCTTCAGCTTGGCCAAAAAAGTAGTCCATTGAGCAGCACAATTTGCTGATTGTTGGAATTTGCGATAGGAAATGAAAACCGAAACTGAAACTCATTTAAATCAATATTTTGTTGGGCACGTATGCAGCAGCAATAATAGCAACACTATGGTCTGTTAGGTGGCGAATGGGGGGGGAGGGAGGGAGTTGAGGGGAATAGCAACACTCGGACTCAGCACAATTGTCGAACGTTTTGGCCGTTGTCTTCCTGCTCTGGCCACATGCTTACCACAAATACCAAAAGCCCCAAACCCTAGCCAGATGACGCCTGCATGCAAATGTCTCGTAACATTGTCCAGAAAACAAGAGCTTCCCCTCCACTCCCCTCGTCTAACACACTGTCACACTCACGCCCCCCGCTGCCCCACACACGCAATTATATTTGCCTTAGGTTGGCATTAGTTCAGTGAATGGTTTGGCTTCAAGTCCGGCTATTGGCTACAACAGCTACGACTGCTGCTAAGAGTCATTTCCGTTCCACCCCCCACTTATCCACTGCCCCTACATATTGTTATCGACATCGTTATCGTTATCGCATGTACTCACATCCTCCCTTAAGGTGACAGCATCAGTTTCCGCCTTTTCACAAGTCCATTTGATGTTTGCGGTTTCTCTTACAATTGTTGAGATTTTACGCAATTTTCTTCGTTTATTTGTAAATCAGAAAAGAAAGGAAAAGACTTCAGCTATGCTGATTGTATAGTCACCTTAAATAGGCATTTAAATAGCACTTAGCGTCACTGCTACAAATGCCGTAATCTAATTATAATTGCAGTCTTACCTTTAAGAAATTGTTACAATTCTTGCCATGCTTAAGAGATTTATTAATATATATATTCAAGTATGCTTAACTATTCTGTGAAGAGTTAAGCTGACAGCTTTTAATGCTTTTTGTTGCTTAAGCAGATTTTTAAACAACTTCTTTAACCGTCGTATATTTTACTTAACGCATTTATATCCAATGTAATTCCTATGCCAATAGGCAATAATATTTCAGATATATGTCAATATTCTTGAAACATTGAACAAATATATATATTTATTTGCAATTTACGATTATGTCTGAGTTCACAAGGCGATTAAATTCAATTGGTTTGGTGAATCGCAACTGAGAAACATTTGCAGACAATTGCGAGCTGCTTTGCAATTGAAACAAGATAATTTTTGTAATTTTTTATTTTCCTCTTCTTCTTGTTCTCCTCCTCCTTCTTCTTCTTCTTCATTTTCTTGTAAATCCTGCCCTTCTATCGCATTGAATGCTCTCCATGTATTTCAACTTGGTCTCTACGCATTTATCTCATCATTTTTACAGCGCATAGAATTTTTGACAGGCAATTAGCAGCGTTGCCAATGACTACACAATCTGTCTCTTTCTTACTGTTCTGTTGCTCTCTTTCTCTCTGTTGCTCTGCTTCAGTTTTATAACAGTTTGCTGTCTTTTTTATTGTGCGTCAAGAGAGTTTTCTATGGCCTTTTTGACGCTTACGATTTAAACATTGTCTTAATTGCTGCTTTATGATGTGTGCGCTCAAATGACACGCAGCATTTGTTAGCCATGATTATGATTTAGTTGGGGATTCCACATGGACATGGACATGGACGTGGAGTTGAAGTCGGAGTCGGAGTTGCTGTGGAAGTTGGGCGCCATAAAGATTAAACAGCATGAGTATAAAGTAAAGTATCTTACTTCATCTCTACTTTTGCACCCGTCCGTCAAGTGACTGAGTTCAGTCATAAAACCCGACTGCAGCCTCACATATCATTTGAAAAGTTCTTTAAATATTTGCTACATTTCGTGTACATAAAATGTTTACAACGTAATCATGTGTGGCAATTGGTAAGACAGCCAACAGTTGCTGCACTTCCAGTTGAAGAACATATTTCATCTGGTAAGCAAACGAACCCAATTACAAAGCTTGCCCCCAAAAGAATTATCATTTCTTTATGCTTTCTTTAATCACCATCATCCATTATTCAGCATGTGTGCCAAAAAGTCTAGTTTAACTAATGAAAGATTTCTGATTTAATTGCTTACACTCAATTGCCCCAGCTCAGCGTTTGCGGCCTTGTCCACTGACAATGGGAAAACCTCTGCGAACGATAAGGATGTGCATCCGTATAATTCTCATATGAAGTAGTATGCAATGCTCGTTTGTTCCCCCAGCTGTACCACATAGATATAAAATATGTCTTCACCCATATTTATAGGCTAAACGTGCATAAATGTTGTAGGCATAAGGTGAACGATTAATAGATACCTTACAAACATTAGGGATGCATTGTATCTTCTAGTTTGTTAGCTTCAAGTTATTGTATCTCATCTAATTGCAACATGAACAGTTGTATGTTCGATACAGCTTAGTTAAGGCTTCTTTTATACTTCTCTCTCTTATTGAAAGATCTATAAATATGCAAACTAAAATTTAAATCTATTCAATTTATTTTATATTAAATATTCATGTCTTCCATATCAATTACATTGAGATACAATTATTTCTAAATAATTTAGCTGCTTCTACACATTCTATACAGCTTAATGACTCTTGCCTACAGGGTATAAAAATATATTAAAAATTTGCATTTCAACATTAAATTATTACTGGAAGATTTTATGACAAATTATGGGCGCGTAAATTATATGGGGTTATATGTATGTACACCTGCCCCTCAAGTCCTCTGTCTGTTTCACTACACACAGTCAAATGCGATGCACAAACAAACAAGGCAGCACGCACACTCACACGCACACACACACACCCACATGTACACACAAAGGCAGTTGCACACCCACGTCCCTTTTGTGTGTTGCCAAAAAGGCAATAAAAATATTTTCGCTACAGATCTTATTTCTGCTTTATTTCGCCATTTTTATTTGTTTCTTCTTCAAGTTTTATGTGAGTGTAGAAGTGTGTGTGCCTGTGTGTTTGTGTGTGCGCGTGTGTAAGAGGAAATGGTCTGTTTGTGTACCGTGTACACCTTTGCAACGGCGCATTTTTCGGAAGGCGAAAAACCTCTTTTTATATATGTATCCTTACGCTTGGCCTGACGCTTATCCTTGTTGGGATTGGCGATGCCGATGTCCTGGCTGTCCTTATTGTCCTCGCAGGCAGCAGGGAGTAGCGAGTAGGGAGCAGGGAGTAGGGAGCAGGGAGCTGGGCCGCCTCCCGTACGATTTGTTTTTTAAAAGCCGCTCAGCTGTGGCTGAAATAACTTTCCCGTTTGTTACCTTTGTTAAAAAAATAAAATTATTATTATTGCTCCGCATGCTGGAATTTGTGGACTTAAATTGTTCTCTCGCTGAGGTCCTGCATAAGGATATAAGGCCATAAGCGTATGCTTTTGTGTGTTTGTGTGTTTGTGTCTCATATAATCATCGTCCATCATTTCTTCGACTTCGACTTCAACTTCCACATCGACTTCGACCCTACGACAGAAATTTGTCATGCAATTTATATTTATTTCTCGGTCTCTCGCTCTTTGCATTGTACCCTGCCAAAAAGGGTATTATAGCTATGCGATAAGCTATGTAAAAGTGATAGCAAGGCATCTCTTATACTTTATAGAGCTACAAAGATTAAATTTGGTTTCTGATTTACATTATTTTCAGATCTGCACACTTCTTCTCCCTGAAATTTAATATACTCATATTTAAACATATTATTAACCGAATACCCAAGTTTCACCACAATCGGGAAATAAACAGAGCAGTTATTCAGTATTTAAGTAATCAAGAAAATAGCATCACTGGCGCCACCTAGTGTGCAAAGCTTGCAGCTTGCCTATTAATGTTTATGTTTATTAGTTGAAACTAATTAAATAGCCCAATTGTGCAATATATGGGTTGGGTTGAATCTCAAAAGAGCTTATGAGGTATCTTTAAGTCGAGTACACCCGATTGCAACATTTGTTCCATGTCTTTGTATGTTAATAAGTTAACGTATATCCAGGGTATTGTCAATAGCGCTTACGATTATTGTTGTAACTGGAAAGTGCTTACAGGGTATCTTCATGTCGAGCACATGCCATTACAGCTTTTATCAATTTGTTGCTGCAACACAATGTGTGAACTAAACGATTAGTTGTGTTCCTTTTGTCCTTTTGTCTGCAGGTCGAGCACTCCCGACTACAGCATTATTACTTATTTTATGTCGTTCAGCAACAATTTTATGTCATTTGTTGATTGTGTAAAATTCGCTGTTTAGCAGTCAAATTCATCTCTCTGTCTGTCTGTCCGTCCGCTCGTCAGTCTGTCCAACTGTCTGTCCGTCTGTCGAATGGCCCTTTTGGCCTTTGGCTTTGGCTTTGACTTAGGCTTTGCCATTCGGCTTTGGCTTTGACTTTAGCTTTGGCATTGGGCTTTGGCATTGGGCTGTGGCTGTGGCTGTGGCTGTGGCTGTGGCTGTGGCTATTTGGCCATTTGAAAGGTGCTAAAGGATTTTATGTGGCATGGCCAAAAGCAGGGCTTATTTGCGTTTCATGCGCGGAGTTGGAGCTACTCGCAGTCGCATCTCGTTTAGCGGCGTCTACATAAAAAATGATTTACTATATGAATGGGGTTCTCTTCTTCCCTTTATGACAAGTCGTAAATTGCCTTTTATGTCGCAGTCGCAGTCGCAGTTGGACCTGGAGTTGGAGTTGGAGTCGTTTTCGGTCCCTCACATTTCCCTGGCATGGACTTTGCATTTTATTTCATTTTCATTTTCATTTCTTGTATATTTGTTAATTAAGATTGAAGATGATGTGCGGCAACTGCACACTGAAAATGGCCAATTATGCAACGTGTTTGCAACGTGCAACTGCCATGTGCAACCTGCAGCAGTCACTGCCAAATCCTTGCCACCCACAAGACACTGGCACACACACACTCACACACACACACACACACATATATACATGTAGAGAGGGTACAACACTATCTGCTGTCGACCTTTTCCAGCGCTGATGCTTATTTTAATTAGACTCGAGCTCGGCACAAAAGCTAAACTCAAATGTGTTGCCTTCCGTTGCGGAAATAGCTTGTACTTGTGTTTGTAATACACCTGTACCCACTCCACGCCTCCCCCCCTCACCCCCTCCCGCTTCCTTTGCCAAGACACCATCCTCTGTCACTATAGCAACGCTCGCCTCTACTTAGTTGCAAGTTAGCGTAAGCATCTCTATTTGTATCTGTATCTGTTTGCTGTGCGGCATCTTGTCTGCATAAATGTGTGTGCTTGTGTGTGTGTGTGTGTATGTGTGTGTGTGTGTGTGTGTGTGTGTTGCATGCTTATGGAAAAGGCAAAAAAGGCGAAAAAGGCTTCTGCTCAGCCAGAACATAGCCAAGAGATTACGAAACGTGTCACAAGTGCAGTCTGCACCTTTTTGAAGTTATGTTTAGAATACAACGGAATACGGTGCCTGGCCACGTCTAATGAGTGAAAATTAGAATTCAAAATATGGCAAAAAAGTCACGTTCACGTTTTGTGAAATTAATGATTTGGGGCGACCGCAACAAGGTGACAAGGCCTCATTCTAATTCACATTCCCATGCTCATCCACATTCGCATTCACATTCACATTCATTCATTCCCTGCTCATCATCAAGCTCTGCCACTTGTCTTATGCAAAGATACAACGCTTGAAACAAACTAATATTCTTTGTAGTCATGTCTGAATACTTACTGTAAGCAAGTCTGTAATGTATTTTATTAATATAGAAATTTAAAGAATCTAAAGATTTACTTTGAGTGACTAGAAATAAGAAATAAGAAATAACGACACGACTCAGTCTTGTTTGAGTTATTGGCTCAGCATTTGCAAATAACTAGTGTATTCTGATTAAAACTATGTTCTTTAACCGTAACGATAAAGATACAAATGCAAATACAAATAGAAATAGAAATAGAAGTAGAAGAAGATACATATGTGCGATGCTCGTGCTGAACATAATACACACGCACACCTCACCGAATTAAGAATTATGGGTATGCAAATCAGCTTAAAGCGCACAATCACAATCAAAAACAACAGCGGCAACAACAACAGCAACTAACATAGCGGTAAAGTGTTTAGACACGCAATGTCAATAAAGTATCTTATCTAGTAAGGCACACATTCAGCGGGGCGATGGCTACGGATACAGATACAGATACAGCGGATACTAATATGAGCCCGGTTCGTATATGGACAACAACGCGATGTATTTTCTTTCTGTTTTGGGCTTATTCAATAATGCGTGCCTTTGAATTCTGATTATACATATGTATAATGTATCTGTGTATCTATGTATCTGTGTATCTATGTATCTGCATAAAAATGTAGCTGTGTGCTGGGAATTTAATAGAAACAGAACGAGAAACATGTCAAAGGGTTTGCACTGCCCAACCAATGTGTGTGTGTGTGTGTACAAATGATCTTTGCATGTTTGAAAAACATTTTAGCACGCTGGGCGTGGCGAGTGCGTAACGTGCAGAGAGACCATCAGATGGAAAGGCAAACACACAGACCCAGAGATAGACCAAAGACAGCAAGACACTTAGACAGAGAAACAGACAGACAGATAGACAGACAGACTGACAGACAGAATGTGCGTCCAAATTGCAAATTGAAATGTTAACATTTAAGCACGTATTAAGCACGTGGCTATCGCATTGGTTAGCATGCATGTATCCGTGAGATACATTAATCGATTTATAGACATTTGGAGTCACCCACAGACAGACAGACACATGCGGCAACTCATGGTTTATCATTCATTTGTAATAAACGAACCTTAATGGGCCAACACACGGCACTTATAAGCGACATTCTCTCATTCATATGCAAATTTTTATGGCCAAATAATCGAGCATATCTCAGAGTTCATTGTAAATTTAATAAATTTGTTCAAAATTCTTCTACAGCTTTTATTAGGAAGTTGTCATTAAGTCATCAGACGATGACAACGATGATGATGATGATGATGATGATGTGGATGCTGCTAAAGATGATGATGATGTCCAATTTGGCAGTCAGCTGCTATTAATTGTTGTGTTTGACAAGCAATTCATTAAAAAGCCCCCTAAAAAACATGAACCATATGCAAATTGTCCACACTTCGAACTTTAGCTTAGATTGCGATACGAAATCCAATTCCAATCCGAACTTGACTCTAGCACGGGGACACTCCTCGAGACGTTGGCCATAATAAATGTTTGGGCTGAAAGAAACACATGTAACGCATGTTGAAATGAGCTTTTAAATGTTGTTAACCAACAGCAGCGACAGCAACAGCAGCAGCAGCATTCATTTTGCACAGATACATATGTATCTACACACAAAGTAGTGTAAGAAATGCAAATGAATCTCATTAACAAGCAAAAAGAATAATTAACTGCGCTATGCTGACTATTAAATACCCTCGTAGAATGTTGCTACTGCAACTACCCTATGTTATAGTTGTGGCACTGCGAGTTGTTTTGCTTAGCTGAAAAGCAGATTGTCCTGCAAATGATTCTGTAATTGTTCAGATTGAAAGCATATATACATATAAAGAAAACATGATTAATAGAATAGATAGAATTTGTATATTTTGAATTTTATTTATTAATTACTAACATGATGTCATGAAACAAATGATTTATATTTAGCAAGAGTTCAAATTTTAAACGTTTCAACTTGAACATATATATATATATTATATTTACATATATTATAAATTCAATTAATAATGTTTAATTGAGTAATTTTAGAATATACATATAAACACTTCAATCTGATAAATACAGTTTAATCCAAATAGATAATAGATAATTCCCTTTAGGAGGATATCAAATAAGGAAAGTTTCAGCCAGATTGACTACAAGTCCAATCTGCTGCATAGTCTGATCGAGTGAATATATATATTTTGTGGGCTCTGCCACGTCTCACTCAATACGTAGCACATTAGTTAACAAATTAGTAATAACTTTTGTGAGGATAAAAAGATGATCGAAGAATCATCTAGATTGATACACAAATAAGAGAGTATTTAGCTGCTGAGCCTCATCAAGTATAGAAATATAGATTATGGATTATATTACGTATATTTCAATACGTGGCACATTAGTTAACAAATTAATAATAACCTCTGCAAGGGTATAGCAATGGGTTTCTGGGAAATTGCTGCTTTACGCTCTGTTGTTGTTCCCATTCTTCTGGGCACGCGATCAGAACGTTTCACGTTTCCCCTCAAAGCAGATGCTGATGCAGTTGCAGTTGCAGTTGCAGATACAGATACTTTTACAGCTACAGCTACAACAAGAACAAGAACAAGAGCAAGAGCAAGAGCTGGCGATGCATTTTGTTTACATACTTATGCCATTGACTTTGCTATTTTTACAATACAGCGCCCGCCTGTCCGTAACTTCTATCAATACAAAACATTTTGTATTTTTTTCTAGCTAATTTGCTTGGCGTTCCTCTTGTTCGTTCACTTTTTATTGAAAGAGCTCGAAGAATATTTATTGATGGTGCTATGACCACAGCTATTTTATGAGATGCCCCCAAAAATAAACCACAAATCCCCAGTGCTGGATCCAAAATTAAAGCCAAAACGAGCTGCATTTGGGGAATCGAATCGTGGACTGAGTGCATGGCCAGGTCACTTGAGAATTCTCACACCTCATACCGCTCAGCGGAGAAAGAGAGAGAGAGAGAGAGAGAGAGGGGGTGGCAGAGGGAGAGGTGTATGGCTCGTGCTTTTGATCTGTTTAGCATTCCATGGCACATCAGAAAGTCGTAACTATTGACAACAATCGTTTGCGTGCTGGGGAGACTGGGGAAAGAAGAAGAATTACTGGAACACTCTTGTATTTGTTTGCATTAATTTGTATATGTTACGATAACGATTTAATGCACCCGATGTTCAATTGTTGGTGGACTCTAGGTGATTGCACTCCTCGATTTATATATGGGTGGCCACAGTGCCTCCTCCTACTCCTCCTCCTCCTCCTCCTCTTTTTCTTCAACTGTAACTACAGACAGTTTATAGAATGAGAGAAAGAGAGATGCATAAATCCGCCGTATTTGGCTCTTACATCTTTAATACTTCCTTTCCATTATCGAAATCGTGTGAATATCGCACATCAATCACTCTATAAGGCACAACAAAGCCACACATGAGCAATACCATCTGCTCTGGCATAAAACAGAATTCTTTTCTTGGCGAACTGAGAACAAAAAAAAAACCAAAACACAATATGAATATGAATATCAACTTCAAAAGTTGAAGTATCTATTCGTATTTACACAAGCAGGCCACATTATTGATTGATGCCACAATAAAACGATATATCCAAAGATATGTTGACCATAATAATACAATATGTGCGCAAAGTATTTACAAAAATCTATTCTATTTTGGAAATTAAATTAAATAACATTTAGATAGTCTTATAAATATCTTATTAAATGATTGTAAAATTCTTCCGCATCGACAATTGCTAAAGATTCAAACTTAACATAGATTTCAACCTTTAAATGACTTTTCTCTCTTCAACATTTCGTTAACAGTCTGTAATCATGGTTACGATATTCAACGCCTGTTAAGAATTTGAATATCGCCAAGTTTCGATTCGATTTTCTCTTTGACTCTGTTGTGGTTGTTGCTGCTCGAATTTATTACTTGCTCTTGCTGCATAGTTCGAAAAATCAAAACAGTTGTTGGGGCATTAACAGAAGAGCAGAGTTGGGAATATGTTATATTAAATATTAGCTGAAGTTATGGAAGATATTGCGATCAGAATATAAAATATATATATATTTAAGTAATTTTAAAAGTATCTGTGCTATACAATGTATTACAGATTTGCTTAAAAGTATTTCAAGTAGCTGTCAAGTGCAAATGTAACTGAATCAGGCATTTAAAGTATCTGGTGTATTACAGGCAAACAAACAGTAACTCAATTGATATTTATATTTATAATAATAATAACTAAGTGTGCATTTATGAAGCTTTTCATTTAACATGCTTTCTATTATTAAGAACATTTTATTTTGCTGAAGTTCTTTAATATTCTCATGTTTCTTTTGCCCGCCAAAAATTCGTCTCCGAATTCGACACACATTTCACATTCGAAGTGCCTGCACTCTTCGGCTGCTTTTCGGTTTTCCTCTCTATCTCTCTCGTCTTCTCTTGCAGCTGACGAATGTGTTGAGAGTAGAAACTCGAATTTCGAAAAATCAAATCAGAGAAAACGCGACTGCCGCAGCAAACGACGAGTGCGATGTTGAAGTTGTGTCGTGTATCCAGTAGATACGCGAAGCTATAACGGTACACATGTTGCTAACGGACACTGCGAATCGTGGATCTTGTATCGTGAAACGTTCCAACATTCAAACGCTGAAATGTAGCCCGATGCGTTCGCTTTAGGGTATCCGTTTAAAGCACCGCACACACACCGACACACCCGACACACACGCACACACGCACCCGCTCTAGCAGAGGCGTGTACAACTACAAGTGTAATTTCACATACATACACGTGAGTGTGTGTGTGAATTAGTGGCTGAGTAACAACTGTTAAGATATTTGTGACTTCCCCTTGTGGTCACTTTGAAGTGTTTAACCAAACCCAAATAAAAGTAATAATAAATGTTGTTGATTTATTATTAATAATTGCAAATATATGTATTAATAATATGAGCCTAAGGCGAGAGTTAAAAGTGCGGCCTATGCTCATACAGTGCCTGCAAGAATAGTATAAACGCAGCCCATTAAACGACATGGTTTACCCCCAAAGCAAAGAATAAAAGAAATCAAAATTAAAATATATTAATGAAACGACAACAACAAGAAAGTGACTAAAATAGCAACAACATTGCCGTGTGGTTTTGCCGTGCTTCGTCTGACTTTGAAAATCGCTCCACTTCACTGGAGCTGGTAGCCGGCTTTTTTGCCAGCTCTAGTCAGCTCTGGCCTGGCTAAAAGGCTGCTTGCCGTGCTGCGACTTCGTCGATAATTGGAATTTACGACTGTGGCATAAAAAGCGGAGCATACAGACACAAGGATAAGCCCAAGCACGGCCCGTGAACGTGGCACTGGCTTCTGCCTGCTGCCTCTTGCTTCCTGCCTCCTACCTCCTAACTCCTACTTCCTGTCTCCTTTCTCCTGCTTCTTGCTCGTGCTCCCAACTCGTCATCGTTCTCGTCCTTCTTGGTGCGCGAATTGTTTGGCGACGCTGACGGTAACGGTTACGGCAACAGTGGCTGTTTGGCTTATTGTCTCTCCCCACGCCCCACGCCCCCAGTTCCTCTTCCTCTTCCCCTACCCCAACCCCCTTTCACAGACCCACCTCCAACTCCTCCCACTTTCAACAGTTTTGCCGTGTAAATATTTTTTTTGCCTTCTTGCCATTGTTGTTGGCCCGTGCGGTTTGGTTCAATTGGCCTGTCAGAGACAGGCGCTGATTTGTTATGGTAATAGTTGTCAAAACGGCTGAGAGATTCGAGAGATCTATAGTGGCACTTGATTACACTTGGCAACAGCGACAGCAACAATAACAAAAAGAAACGAATCTAGTGAATAGTGCAAAATGAATATGATAATGGGAATGTGAATATGAGTATGAGTATGAGTATGAGTATGAATCTGAGTCGGAGTCAGAGTCTGAGCCAAAAGTGCAAACATAAATCTTGGCCAATTAAGTGCGGGTGCTCGTTAAGAAGTGTCTCATTAAGGCAGCTCATATATGCCACAATCTATTGATATATATGTATATATATATATATATATGTACATATGTGTATATATATTTCATATGTATGTCTTTCTCTTCGATACAGCAGAAGCTTCAACTCAGACGGCGTGTCGCGTATTTGATCTTAGACTGAAGCTGATACTAAAACTATAGCTAACCAACTGTTGGCAGTAAAATATCTAAATGCCAACAAACAAAATACAACAAAACAGTTCATCCATTAAAGCCGAAGCTAATAACAATAAAAACAACATGGAATATTGAATGAATCCAACGTATGCACATATATTAACTGCTGAACTGGTGAGTTATCAGGTTGTGCTACCCAAATTATGCTACTCTTCAAAATTTATGCTCATATCTGCATAATCGCAAATTAAGCTACATAATTAATAAGCCAAGAAAACCTCGGATGCTGTCAGCTGTTGATTTAGCACCTTGGCATGCCCATCAAGTGGCCAACACACTGGCCAGCACATGAAACCCTTTCATGCCCTTGCCAAGCGTATTTACACTTTGTCACACAACTCGAATTTAAAGCTATGATATAAACATGTTTGAAGTATAAGAAAAGGAAATTAACTTTTGTATATAATTTTATGATATTCGACGAGTCTCAGCTCTAATATATATTTAAGTTATTCTCACCAAATTTTATTTAAATTATTATTTCTATTTAATATTAAATCATAGCTGCAAATAACTTTATCAAACTCAGCCAATTAAATAGGAATAATCTGTCATAAAAGTAGAATTTGCAGTCAAAACATATGGCGCAACAAATGTGAATTTTAAAATAAATCTAATATTAAGATAGATTAGCAGCTTCAAATGATTGTTAGCAATCAAATAAAGTTTTTATCGACGACGCATTTAAGAGTATTAAGTCGTCGCTGCCTCGAAGATATATATGCTTTCCTGTTAGGTACATATACATGTATATAAACAGAGGGAGATACATACGTAAATGTCTATATACTTCTGGGTCTGCATCTGTACGTGCCACTGCGTACCGAAAAGTATCGATGTCTGTAATCTTAATTAGCAACACCACAGAGAGACCGAAGCTGGGGGATTGGGCACAGGGAATAGTAGTTGGTGACTGGTGACTGGTGCCTGTAAGGGGAGTGGGGAGAGTGCGGGCTGTTGGTAACTGGTCACTGGGCACAGCGCCAGCACTCAACCTAAACATCTTTTAGCATTTCAAGCGTTGTATATAATTTTCTCAAAACAAAAAAAAAAAAGAAACAAAATATAAATAAAAGACAAAAAATTACGAGAACCGGTTTGTATCATATTTGTTGTCGTTTTGAAGTGAGGCTGGGGTGTTTTGTTGAAAATGGCCAGCAAATAAACAACAACGTTTTGAACAAACCGAAGTCAAAGTGGCCGACACGCCTGCTTATAGCCTGGCCAACAGCAGGCAGGAGCCGAAGAGGCACTCACATGCGTATTGAGTGTAACGCATATTAAATATGCCTATAGATGATGTTCTCCCCCCCCTCCCATTCCCTTTCCTCTTCCCCTTTCTGCTGAGACAGCCAGCTCATGTTGTTGTTGTCCCCTTTGGCTATGCTTTAAATGCAAATACGAGCATCTTTTGATCTCCTTTCGAGCTGAGACAAATTCTCACCTTGATGATGAAGGAATCCACGTGAAAACACCTTGGGCCATCCAAAGCACATACTTGCTCGTTTGATTTTTTTACAGGTTGAGCAGCAAAGTGTTTTAATTGCTGCGATTAGAAAACGTTTAGCGGCATTAAAGCTGCCAATTCTGGGCAGCAATTTATTTAATCGCCTGAATTAACATCAATTCTGAATTTCCCTTTAGAAATATTCAAACTAATTATGAGCATAAAAGAAAAAGCGAATTGTTATCAGGCGATTATGCAATTCAAATTGTTTATATTAAACAGAAATAAAGATTAAACAAATAATTAATAAATCAGCGCTTCTATTGTTTCGTTATTATTAGTATTTTCCACTCTTTGTGGTGACTGTAAATAACAATAATAAAAATAGAAAAAAATATAGATAAAACCTAATGAATTTTCAATGAGCAAGAATTCAAGTTCATTCATCTACGATTTGCATTCGACGCAGACTCGTAACCGGTTTAAGTTGCCATTTAATATAAATAAATTTAATATGAATTGCTGAATAACTGGCCAAATGCCCTTTGTCATTAGACAGACAGACAGTCGGACAGTCAGACAGTCGAACAGTCAGATTTATAGTTAGATGGATGGATGGATTGTGTGCTTGGACTATTTGGGAACTGGAAGTCTGAGGGAACATTCATAGTCAAATCGTGAACGTATCCGAATATCGTAATAATTAATTAAGTTATAATATTAAATGTCCATAAAGGGGCATTATGGCCATAACTTTTGATTGCCAGTGGTTGGATGGATAACATGAACATATGAGCCATGCTTGATTGGCTAAAGAATCTCGGAAATGTTGTGGAAACCCATAACTCTTCCTCAACAAGTATGTTATCATCTTGAATCTTGAGTCTTGAATGTTGAATGTTGAGTCTTCGTTTGCCCATATGGTTCACCTTTTGCTTTCATGTGCTCACATTCTATTCAAACACCGATTTATGGTCAAGATGCGATGGGGCAGCAGTGGCAGCAGGGGCAGCAACTGAGGAAAGAAGGTGTACCGTGGTTACTTTCATAATCCAATAACAAAGTTATTTTTGTGTGAGCTGCCGTCAGTTTTGGCAATGCGAAATGACTTCACATTTTTAAAGATATTATGTTGACAGTTGAGATTGAGCGGCGAAACGAGAAACGAGAAACGAGCAGCGACAGAGTGGCGAGAGCGGAGAGAGGAGAGAGGAGAGCGGATAGGCGACAATGAGAAACGAGCAGTTTACCAATATTCATTGAGAAATTGAACAATTGACCGCAATAACGTCATGTATTCCATCCTGGCCATGAACTCATTCATCACAAAGCCCAACACATTGCGTATTTAATCATATTGAAGTTGCCCGTTCTCGCTATTTGCCCACTGTACATCCGGCATTGAAAAGCCGCCCAACAATATATCATTTAATTCGATTTTCGAAATGCATATCGATTGGATATATTCGAAAATACATCATCGAATATGTCGTGTATTAAGTTCCCACAATAGCTTCCCACAATTGCAATCACAATTCCTAAAAAAAAAAAACGTTTCTCTTTTGACCCAATTGGCAGCTATTGAAGGTAGAAGATATTCTACATTTACTACCAATTAGCAACAACCACTTAAATTATATTTGTTTCAAAATATTATATTCTTATGTGATATAATTTATGCATTAATTAATTAATAATAAAGCATTTATTATATGAAAGTTTGCGCTGAAATTGTTGGAAAGCCTATTTTATAATAAATATTTTTAATTTTATTTAATATAAATAAAATTAGTTTAAAAATCTCAATATATTAATTGTTCAGCCGTATTAAATATATATACATTGTTTCATATTTCAATGTTTAATTACTCCTTCAGTTCACTTACAATCAGAGCTTTGACACAATAAATATTTGTAATATAATGCAAATTTCTTGAAACGGAGATAAATGTCAATGTTGATTTCCTTTAAAATATATTTTATGTTTAATAATAATTACTATTTGTGCTGGGCATTGCAAGTAAATACATTTAATGCAAATTGTCAGTTGCATTCCTTGATTTTAATTTATTATGACAAGCCTTAAATGCAAGCAAACTTATTTAAATACTCTTTTTTTAAGGATCCTCGAACTATTTAACAGTATAAATGATTAAGATATGAATATGAATATGAGATTCATATCATGTAAGATTAATTGACTAATATATAGTACATATTACTTATATATATATATATATATATATATATATATATATATATATAATATATATATAATATAATATAATATATATATATTGTATCTATGCCTCTATAATATATTGAACAAATCTGATTACTTTATAATAGATGCAAAATAACACAGATTATACTAAGATTTCCCATAAATAGTTCTAGTTATAGTTAATTCTTGATTAATTTCAAAATATATTTGAGCTGAACTTTCGACTTAGGCTTCTCGTTTGTACACATATATGTATATATCTTATATACTTTTCCTTTGTCCTATAACTTATAACTCCCCAAAGAGAGTATATAATATTCGGCTAGTCTTATGCTTATTATTTTGTAACTTTAAAAACGTTAGCAACATGTCATTTCCATACAATGATTGCACTTGTACTCTCTGCTTTGTCTACAGCCGGGAAACTCAGCAACCAACTCCGGGCCAAGGGAGACATGGCCAGAAAGTTGACAGACGCATCTGGCCAAATGGAAGCAACTGCAATAAAGAGTTAATACGAATGAGAATATGAGAAAAGTCAAATTTATAACAAGCGACAGCTTCCAGTAACAAAAAGTATCAAATATAACGAGCAACCAGAGAGAGAGACAGAGAGAGAGAGACAGAGACAGAGAGAGAAAGGAAGAGAGTGAGAGAGAGAGATGCATCCCGAGGTCAATGGAATTCAGCTTAAGGAGGCGGAGGCGCAGGAGCATCGAGTTGTCCAACATTATCAGTTCAGTTATCACAGAAAAGCCAAGTGGACACAGCTCTCGTGGTGTCTGGGAATTTGCCTGCTATTGGCAAGTTGGAGGCAAGCGGAAGGTTCCTATCTGGAGGCCGATGAGCTGATCCATGAGCTGGATCGTCCGGTGCCGTTGACATCGGTGCAAGGGGTGCTCGGCCGGCAGGCGATGTTGCCGTGTGACATAACGCCAATGGAACGTGATGATGCCGTCTATATGGTGCTCTGGTTTCGGGAGGGAGATGGCGAGCCCATCTACAAGTAAGTTGAGGGGAGAGACTGGTCGGGAGTTAATGGCTTGGGCCTAAAGCGCGTTCTTTGCAGTTTCGATGTGAGGGGCCGTCAGTTTGGCCAGGCCCGACTGTGGTCCTCGCCATTGGCCTTTGGGCCACGTGCACATTTCAGCAGCACCTCGCATCCTGCCCAGCTGAAAATCGACACTGTTCGGATTGAGGATGAGGGCGCTTATCGGTGTCGTGTCGACTTTCGTAATTCGCCCACTCGAAATCTGAAAATAAATCTAACCGTAATCGTGCCCCCCGATAGACCCATTATCTATGAGCCCAACAGGCACGACAAGACCAGCAATGTTGAGTCCTTCAACGAGGGCAACGATATCGTTCTCGCCTGCGAGGTTTCCGGCGGTAAGAGACAGCTATCCCTCCTCCCCTCCCCAGAGGAATTAAATCTGCAGACATTGACATTATGCTGTCTATTAACCACAGGTCGACCTCGTCCTAATGTCACCTGGTATCTGGACAACGCCGTCATCGATGATTCGTTTGACCAGCGTGCCGATGGCACAACTATTAACCATTTATCGTATCCCAACATTGGCAGGCAGCATCTCAATGCTCGCCTCGTCTGCGTGGCCAGCAATACGAATCTAACGCCACCCAACAACAAGGTCGTCATACTGGATGTCAACCGTAGGTCTACAGTGTGTGAGATTGGGAATGAAACCAAAATGTTAACGCGCTTATCTGTGCTTCCAGTGAAACCCGTTGCCGTGCACATCCTGACCAAGGATCGCTTTGTATCCGCGGATCGCACCTACGACATCGAGTGCAAAAGTTCAGGCTCAAAGCCGCCGGCTTTAATCTCCTGGTGGAAGGCCAACAAGCAGCTGAAGAAACCAAACATCAAGAATGTGAGTCTTGTCAATTAAGCTAAGCAGATGCTTCCTATATGGAGAGTTTTTCAAATGAAATACTGTTTTGTATTACAAGATCTCAAACTAACTCTTCCCTGAAACTTCTAGTCTTATCAATTAAGTGGGAAAGGATCAAGCGATTTACACAATGAGTCTAAAGTGTCTTGTGTTCCTTCTTTAGCTAAAATGTAGTTTGATTTACCAACTTTACACTTTGGTATTCTACGATTCAAAGTAGACTCTCTTCAGACTGCAGCCATTCTTCAAACTATAGATTAACTATTTCATCTATTGCAATAAATGATCTAGGGGTTAATGTTCTGAAGTTCTTGAACTCCAAGCCCCTTTAGTTAATTAAGGGAAATAAATCTACACAATACTCATTACTTAATTCTCAATAGTCAATACTCAATACCCAACAAACATTGCTTAATTTGTGTTGTTTATTTTGTAAATAAGCACATTACTTATTGATCAGCCCTCGCACGTAGATACATACATATATGTGTGATGCATGGGGAAGTGAAAGAAGGAGAAAGAGGTACCTTAACATACAATTGCTGCTATTTTCACTTTCACTTTACCCTTCAGCTTTCTCTTCTCGCTTCGGCATTTCCTTTTGCACTCTTCATTATTCATTTCCTAATGGACTCTGTTTGCGCTTCTCTTTCTCTTTCTCCTGCTCCATCCATTTTCTTTTTTAGTTTAATGAGCCAGACAATCAATCCCTAAGCATACTGACGTTTACGCCCAGCCGGGAGGACGATGGCAAATATTTAACATGTCGAGCTGAAAATCAATTCATCGATGGCAGCTCCATCGAGGACAAATGGCGCCTCATTGTGCACTGTAAGTGGCCCAAAGGCACAGAAAATTCTAATTACCACAAATACAGTTAAATCTCTACCTCCTCCTGTGCTGCTAACTTGATCAACTCTGTTTTGTTAGACCAACCCACGACTGTGCTGAAGATGGGCTCCTCCTTGAATCCGGATGACATTAAGGAAGGCGACGATGCCTACTTTGAGTGCATTGTGCAGTCAAATCCCAAACCCTACAAGATGTCCTGGTTCCACAATGTGAGCAATAATAATGGGATTTAAATCTCCGATTCATTTACCTTAACTATTACCATTACATTAGGGCAAGGAGCTGCAGCATAATATCTCGGTTGGCATCATCTTGTCGGATCAATCGCTGGTGCTGCAGAGCGTCTCGAGGGCCTCGGCGGGGGGACTATACTTGTTTGGCTTCCAATTCGGAGGGCAAAGGCCTCAGTAATCCGGTCACATTGCGCATACGCTGTAAGTAAAATGGCTGCAAATGGCCAAGTGAACCACAATTTGGCATTGACTATCGTCTATGTAATTTACAATTTAATCCTTGAGCCTTGGCTCTTAATGCGTTTACCAGTGCCTCCAATTGACTCCACAGTTTGGCCGCTATCCAAAATCAGCCAGAGCCAAAGCCCTTCCCTCCTATTTGCCATTTGCCATTCCCCATTCCGCATTCTCCAATCCACCATTTCCCATTTGCAAGCCACGTTAATGACCAAGATTATGGCGCAATGAATGCATAGCCTGACTTGGCTCGTACGGTAACTGCATTAGACCAAAGTTGAAATTAATTCATGGAACTTTTAAAGAGACTCCATCTCCAACTCCAACTCCAGCTCCAACTCCGACCCGTCTCTGATTTCAACCACCTTCACAGGGTATTAAACATTTCAATAAATGCTTTAATTATTTATTTCATCCCATAGACGCGCCCATCTGTGCCATCGACCATGAGGAGCTCTTGGGGGCCCTCAAGCACGAGACGCTGCCATTGAAGTGCGAAGTGGATGCCTCTCCACCTGCCGACTCCTTTCAATGGACCTTCAACTCATCGGGGGAACAAACGGAGTTACCCGCCCGCCTTCACTCCAGCGAGGTGAGTCCTAAAAATGTATATAACACTAATTACTAGATGGGGTTGTCTCTCTCAAGAGCCTCTACAAAATAATCTAACGAGATTCGAGTGTACAATTTTGAAGTACTATTGAAGAACTATTGAGTTATTGAGCTATTGAATGATTGCAGACGGGCATGTCGAGGTTGAACTATACGCCCAGCTCGGACCTGGACTATGGCACAATTTCCTGTTGGGGCAAGAACTCAATTGGAGTGCAGAAGAGTCCCTGTGTCTTTCAAATTGTGGCTGCAGGTACGCTTCGATTTCCGCTAACAAACTACAGTAAAACCTCAACATATGCTCACACAATCCACCCACAGGTCGTCCATTTCCATTGCAAAACTGCACCGTAAGCAATCAATCTGTGGATTCATTGCAAGTCGATTGCATCGAGGGATTCGACGGGGGGTTTACCCCAGAGTTTTATGCTCGAATTGGTCGAGTTAAATTCTCTGCGTTTGGCCCGAAACATCACAGTTACTGTAAGTGCTACCAGCTGTTAGCCTAGTTTAGTTGTTTATCAATTGTATTTTGTTTAAACAGCATACGCCAGTGACATTTCTGATTGAGAATCTGGATCAGGCAGCGACCTATCGCATGATCATCTTTGCAGTCAATGTCAAGGGACGTTCCGAGCCGATAATCATTGATGACATTAACTTCAAGGGCGTGGCTAAATTAACAGGTGAGATAACAACAGCTAAAAGTGAATGATATCACGATGTTGTTTATAACTATTTACATCATCCAATCAGCTTTAAATTGTTTTCTAAGTATAAGTATATCAATTATTATTGCACATTTTCTATAGCAAATCAATATTGCAACCTTAGAGATTAAACTGAAATTGATAGAGCCTCAAATGGTTTATGTTATTCCAGGTATCACCACAGGACTGTCCATGCCGCTGTCTCCGTTTCTGGCGGGATTGACGCTATTCTGTGGACTCCTATTTGCCATATCCTGCATTATCCTGGCTGCGATATACAGAAGGTTCTCTAATCGGTATGTGCAATGAACGCTTAATAGACAAGCTCCCTCTGCTAATGCAGCCTCTGCATTTGAATTGCAGACGCAACGATAATAATCTCAAAGCCGTTAAGCACACACAATTAGCCATTCCGTCGGACTGCCAGCTGGACCCGTTGCATCCCAATCAGCATGCAAATGGCCAGGGCCAAGGGTTGGGACTGGGACGTGGCGGGGGGCATGGCCAGGAACAGTCTCACCACAGCCTGTTGCCGATTAATTGTGATAATCGAAATGCGGTCGAGTGCGGCAACTTGGGCGATGTGAGCATTGACGGTGGGACGAGAACGTCTCCAAGTGGACATATGCTGACCATGGCAATGGGCAGTGAAACATTACGTTCCACAGCGCGCACTAGGCCCAGTCCACAGCTGCTGGGGGATCAGGGGGGATATAGACGATACGGATCCTGATGTTATACCCAATCAGTATGGTAAGCCACTGGGAAGACCCGTAACCATCAGTCGCAAACTCTCATCTCTAGCTTGTTATCGGCTCAAGCAATTGCATTTTATCATAGTTCCAAATAATGCCGCTAGAGTGCGTCGCCACAATACTTAGCATAATCCAACAATCGTTGTTTTCTATCTTTGTGACTCGCTTTTAGAAAAAAGGCCTCTTAAGGCGCTCGTGGTTTCGCCCGGCTTTACCAGCCCCTCGGCGCGTCTCATGCAACGGGATTACTGCAATAGCCGAGATGCAGAGCATCTGAAGAGCACTCCCGAATGTGTGGGAGGTGGTCCAGAGGCCAGCACTATTGGCCTATTAAGCAATTCAGGCAATGAAGTACTGCACTATACCTTCCGCCCAAGCAAACAAATTGTAAGTGTCAAGCAATTAGATGAAAAGATATCAATGTGGAATTCGGTTGAGTAGCTAACTGTGTCACTTTCAACCAACAGAGCTATGCCACACTCAATAAGAAGGGCATAACAACCTGTAGTCCTCCAGTGGGTTCGTTGACATATAATGTAAGCACATCGACGCCCTCATCCTCATATCATCTAACACCGCAGCCAATGGAGGTCAGCTTGCTCAGTCCGAACAATGCATCGTCATCGGTGACATCGTCATTAAGTGAATACCGATTTCGACCGGAGGTTGTCACCACATCGAATCGCATACAGGAAAGTTGTATATAAGTGTAAACATCATCCATACTACATTAAAATGCAAAATAAATCAATGTACTTATCCATATGCCTACAGTACGAGTGTGTGAGTGTACAGAATGAATGGAGCAAGAGCAAGCAAAGCAAATTTGTATTAATACATGAATATCGTATCGTATCGAATAATAACCCCAAGCAACAACTAAATCAACATACCTACTTATATACACTATATATATATATATATATACATACATACACATATATATATAGACACATACATATAAATCTATTCGCATGGTTCGAGGCAAGACTTCTTTAAATTGTAAGCATTTCTGTGTAATTGTTGCATTAACCTGCGGTTGCATTAAGCTTGTAACATGTAACAATGCCAAAAGTGTCAATACTTTTGTAAATATTTCAATTAACTCGTTGTCATTTCGTTGTAATTGCGTTGTAACTACTCCACGTTATCAAGGCTGCAAGACGTTCCTGAAACGGTTCAAATAGCAACATTAAATCTTCCGCATTAAAGGCAGACTTTGATAATTCGAATTCAAATTTCAATAATTTCTTATTATTTAGAATGTATATAAAGAGCTACTGCCTTCGATAATAATTTTAAATAAACGTTGCTATCCAAGTGAGCCAAGTTTCAAACCAAAACCTTAAGTCAGCACAAGCTCCAAAAGCGATCCACAAACCGAAGTAAATATCAGCTTCGACACGAACCCGAATTGCAGAAACTTGCAGCCTTTGCTCGAAATTCTCGAAAAGTTATAAACATATTTAAATATCTGTTGTCTTCTTAATTTACCGCCCAATCGATTCACATACATATTCACATCTAAGAGCAAACATATCTACGGATCAGAATTCAATAAGCTGCGATAACTGCCCTCATATCTAGACAAATAAATGTTGCTTTAACAAAAGATACTGCTTACTAAACCAGAGACCGTGGTTAATGTTGTAAGCCTAAACAATATTATGAAATTAAAAGATAACAAAAGAATTTCCCATTTGATAAAATTTTGAGAAGAATATCAACTAATTTATATCCTGCTATCCAATTTAATCTAAACAGGACCTGCACTCTTCCAGACCTAACAGAGTTCTGCGGGAGTCACATTTCTGATTAATGATATCTCCCTGTCGTACTATATATCATATCATATTATATCAATCTCCATGAAAGTATTACCTATTGATTTTGAAACGAGTCTAACTACTAGCCACAATATATGTGTTGAATACCTATCTATAACTAGACATATCTAATTCTAAGGCATAGCATAATAACTGTATATAGATCTAGTATATATATCGTATTTTTAGTGATGGCTAGAATGGGATTATCGATTAGTTGAATGGCAATCGAATGTCTTCATATTAGCATGAATGTTTTCCTGGAATTTATTTGTGTATTGCCTAAATGAAATCGCAACGATAACGATAACGATAACAGTAACGGTAACGATGACGATTACTTGTAAATAAAATAAAATTGTTTGTTATCTCAAGAATAGCTCCCATAATAAAAATAGAAATAAGTTATTATTGTTAAGTATTTAGAACAATTGAATGCCCAGCTAAATCTGTATTAAGTAGATTCTGGCTAACTGTGTCCACCACCAAAACTTGTATTAGTTAATGATAATATTATATTAATGGATTGGCATTCTATACAGACTTCCTAATTATACATATAGTATATAAACATGTATGCTTCGTATTCGAAGGGACATTGTTGGAGACACAGTCTAGCCAATTAGTGTGTGTGTATGTGTGAGTGAGTGAGTGAGTGTATGTGAGTGTGTTTCTGTTTTAGACTCATTATTTCTAGGCCAAGAAATGTGTTTGTATGTCTGTTATACTTAAGCTGAAAGCAAACGAAGAATAAACTGCAAAGATTAGCATAAATTGTCAACAAATAGTTTTTATAACTATTCAAAAAATATTAAAAAAAATACTATTAAATAACTTATAATTATAATATTAAAAAAAAAAAGATAAAAATTACAAATTTGTTCTTTTATTTGTGGTTGTTGTCAAAATCGTCGCTTTGATAAGCACTTGGGCAGCAGGAGGCATTGCGGACACAAACCTAACTCCTGCGGCACTAGTACTTAGGAAAGCAATACGCTCCATCCTAGCAGGGTAAGTACGAGTATAGATACTCAAATAGAGTATCAACAGTAGAACTATAATATGTATAAAGTGATAGCTTACTGCGAGTGAAGTTCTTGCAGCTAGCAGCCGCTCATCTATGGACAACCACACTGATCAGTCATTAGGTTCATTTGACAACCACATATTCGTGTTGGCTAAAGTCTGCCAGCCGCCGATTTCATTTAATAAGTATCTAATAACTACGTACATGTTCAATTATAATAATCAGTTGAGCCTTAACAAAGGTAGACAACTTTAGACATAAACACAAATAGCTTACTACGAGTCGAGTTTCTTTCAAATGGCATCCACACTCTTGGCAGTTGCGTGTCGACTTGGCATCCACCCACATTCACATGTGGCATCTGTCTCTATACTTGCCATCCACACATCAAAGGCTTCGTTCATTTGGCGTTCACACGGCAACTGTTGTGTTCACTGCAGACATCTGACAGCTTGAAGCATCCAATTTATCGAGTATCTACAGTACAGCGAAATTTTAATATTAATGTATTCAAATAGTTTTGAGTTATTAAGACTTAACCTTATGTACAGCTGTGTGAAGTGTTTTTTTTTTTGTTTGTCATATTTCATGTCTTGTTTTCCACCCCCAAAAACGATGTTCGTTTGCCCCCGACAATAAGAGAGTGTATGTGTGTGTGTGTGTGTGTGTGTGTTTGTGTGTATCATTGCAAGTCATATATGGCATATTGCTGTGGCTAGTAACCTCTTGCACATAATACATAAGTTTATTAAATTTAAATTGGCTTAATTGACCCTCATTCGTTTTCCGTTGCGCCGCTTCATGCCAGACAACAACGACAACGACAACCACAAACACAGCAACAGCAACTACAACAACAACAACGAGAGCAACAATTCTTTGTATCTATGTGCGTGTGTGTGTGTGTGTCGCTTGTTTGCCTTTATTGTGGAGGCATTCAAAGTCAATTGAATTTAAACGAATAAAAACTACACACACAATGTTTGTGTGACTGTGTGTGCGTGTGTGTGTGTGTAACGGGGCAGCAATCTTATTATTGCTATTGTTATTGTTGTTGTTGTGTTTATTTGATTGAGTGCTTGTCCAAAAATATGCAACAAATTGTCGCTGCAATTCGTATCGCATAAATTAAAATATAGATTAATAAGTAAGCACAAGCAACGAGCCTGGAGTACAAGTGCATCAATTGATAGCATTACTTGTGACTAAGATCCATTTCCTGTGGCCAGACAAAAGCCAATTGACTCATTCAGCCATTCAGTCACAACACATATGTACATACAGATAAATAAACTCAATCACGAATTACAACTTAATTCAATTCAATTAAATTAAACAATACTCCATTAGGGTCTGACACTCTTAATTGACTTTCTATTTAAATCAATTGATTACCACAATTCATCATTACATTTATTTTATATTAATATTTCGAACTGAAGGCTTCCTTTTGTTGAACTTACGATAATAATCGTATTATACATCATTTCATTTATTTAATCATTGTTCTATTAGATATTATGATATCAAGACTCTAAATTGAATTTATATTTAATTATATAAATGGACATTTATGATTAATGCATTCTTATTGTATCGCATATCTGTGTGACATACAAGGTAATTTAATCTCTTTCTTTTTTCATTATCTATGACGTAGCATAAGTTATTTACTTATGACATTAATAAATGAATTCAATCAAATTAATTCAATTACTATTCATGTTTCTCTCAACTACTTCTCCTATTGCTACTCTATTCCTCCTTTAATTATACATACCTTAAGTTTGTTTTGCAACTTCTTACATTCCTACATTCACAGATCACGTAACATCACAATTTGCCTTGGCAAATCATTTTGAAAAATGTTTAATATGTTTATAAACTAGTGCATCCAGATGCGACTTGAGAGATCCAAGACGCACTGCAAGATCGGCAACACAGCATGGAAATAGTCATGGGCGGGGAGAAGGGAAACTGGGGGGAAGCAGAGGAGAACTGAGCGCAGTTCCCAAGCTGTCGACGACAACGACAACGATAACCACAACGACAACGACAACGTTTGCCGATTATGATTATCGCGCGCCTTTGGAGGGGTCTTAACCCCGCACGGAATATTGACCATTTGTAGGAGCAACGGCTGCTCGTGCCGCTGCCTTGGATACAATATATACATATAAATATATATATATAAATCTCTCTGCCTCTCTCACTCTCTCTCTCTAGCTATCTCTCCTCATATATATAACTATATAGAAAGAGAGATTTATGCTTGAATATTGAATATTATTTAAAATGTACTCAGCTGATTAGTCACAATTATTATGAATTTTATTGAAATACAGTATGATTTTAGCAGCTGAGTACGAGTACGAGACATACACCAATTCGGAGTCCGTTTTCGGAGTCTTGAACAATCTTGTAACGCGCGTCGGAGATGGAGGCCGAGACGGAGTACGAGACCGAGAACACAGAACACTGAACACAGAACACAGAGAACCCAGAGAACACAGAGAACATTGTCGCTCGAGTGCGATTCTTCAACTGATTTGTGCAGCGATCGCTCGGACAGTCATTGGATTTTTGAAAATAACCATCAATTCAATTCTGTGTGTGTGTGCGTGTGTGTGTGTGTGTCTCTGACACGCCGCCCTCATGTACATATACAATAAGTATGCACGTATGTATGTATGTCTCTGATGATGTACATCAACTTCAATTCCGCAACAACTCAGACACTCACCCAGCCCAGCCCAAACCCTGACTCCGAGCCCGTGCCTAACCCCGTCCCAGTCTCTGTCCCTGTCCCTGTCCCTGTCCCCGTCCCCCTCCCCCTCCCCCTCCACGTTCCAGTGCCAGTCTCAATTCTCAGTCCTCAGACCTCAGTCCTCAGTCGAGACCCCGCTGTTGATTATTAACTAAGCCCCGACCAAATGTCCCGCATTTATAGATGTATTCGTAGCCTTCCCGCTTTTCACATACGAGTGCACGTACTTTTGTATGAGATTATTTTATCTCAATGCAGATTGTTACAATTTTTTCAATCTTAAATCATCATCACAATTTGAGATTGCCGTGTATATGTAATACGCTCGTAACACTCTCAGTTTAGAATGCTTCCAAACTGCCAAATCCCCTATAATATCGACCCTGGTCAGTAGCCTAACTTGAGGTTGCCATTGAGTTCGCATTGCGCCTAATGTGTCTAATGCACTTTTCCAATGCCCCGATGAGGGTCAATAGTTGACACCCGAATTTAATGAACACACTCACGCTCACTTAAATAGGGCACAAGTAGAGTAGAAATAATATAAAATCAAATTCAATTAAATTTACTTCAATTATTTCTTGAATTGGTCATTTCCGTGCTGCTACAATTGCTTTCTGGAATACAAAATGTAGATCTTTAAGGCTGCAGATACTTTAGAATACTTGACACTGTTTCAACAATATCTGTGTTAAAGGAAAAACTATTTTTATGAACTTACAAAGCAACTGAATGCAGGTCTAAACACTAAATGTGTCTCACAACTTTGATAAAGCAATAATTAAACTAAATTAAATTGAAATTAAAAATCTATGAATGTAATAACTTTTTAAAGTTGATCAATTTGATTTTTTATTTAATTTAAATGGTAAATAGTTTTCACATTCAGTCTGACTTTAGTTATAACTGTCTAAAGTCTGTCTACATAGATCATTTCAACTATGATTTAAACTGTTCGCCTTAGCTGCATTTCACTGTAGACAACTTGTAAGACTTCTAAGTGAAACAACAAAGAAGCGAAGGGAAGTTAGAATTCAATTACAACATAGGGTAACTGCTAGTTGGGCATTACAGCGCGTTTAACTATTGTTCGATGTGAACTGAAATTAGATAGAGATTACTTTAAGCACTTATAGATCTTTTCTTGGAATCGTTGTGTGCTAAATGTGGATCTAAATGAGTGGACAATGTGGGCAGGGTATAGTTTACATTTACATGCAAGTGAATTGAGTGAATAGGCTGAGTAAAGTAAGTGTATGTGAATACGTAAGACGAAATGAACTAAACTTATGACAGATCTGAACATGTATTTTACTTAGTTGAGCCAAGAATTTCAATTAATTCAATTGCCAAGTAAATAAGTCGAGGAATCACTGACAGATCGTCGCAATGGCATTAATTTTTGTCCGAGTCTCCAGTGTGAATGTTGAATGTGACTACGACCTAATACGAATACGAATACGAATACGAATACGAATGCGACTACGTAAGAGTATGTGCGATTCATTTGAGAGATGTGGCTTCCTTATTACGGGTCGTACATGATTTAATAGATCTATGTGTGTACCGACTGTACGACTGTACTTGAGACCGCAAACGGTGGAGATGACGTTGGAGTTGGCGACGGGGTAGGCAACTTAAATAGCTCTGACTGTGGGACACCTCCCCCCCCCACCACCCACGCACGCACACACACACAACACACACACACACACACACACACACACACACATGCATACATATATATAGGCTTTCGGCTTTTACAAATAAGAGTTTTAAACGTGGCGCTTTCACCGCAAACCTATAAAAAGGCAACGACTTTTGGTTAAACCCTTGCCGGAAGGCAACTGACCCAAAATCCACTCAATTTGCGGGGTATGCATCGATTTTCGCATACGTTGTTGTCGTGGTGGTGAGAGTGTGGATGCGGGGCGATAAGAGGGGTGGGAGGAGAGGGGGAATGCGTCGCATACAAAGATTAAGGTGAAATCCACAAATTTGGCGCAAATGAATTTTCTTTTTATGTTTTTTACACATCTTAAATTTTTTATTATAATGCCATCCTTTGTTGTACATTTTCCGATCCTCATTCTATTACACTTAGCTTCGGTTTCTGTTTCAGCCCCATTCCTTTTACTCTCCCAATCCCCCCGCTTCCCCCTACCCCCCTTATCCGCCATCCTGCCAGACTTCTGCCTCCATCCACAGTCCGCCAACGAGTTTTCTATGCATGCGAATTGAAGAAATTTGCGTGCGTGTTTTGAATAAGAATTTGTTGCATATTTGCCAGCCCAATCCGCAGCCTAGCCTCCTCCTCCTCCTCCTACTCCCCGCCCCAGCCACGACGGCTTGCCCTTTTTTGGCCAAATGGAAAAAAATAGACGTGCCTCGCTACAAGGCCAAAAGCAGATGCTGTGCAGCCGCCAACAGGGCCAACAGGATGGCCAAGAGACGGGCGGGAGTTGGAGGCTGGAACCTGCGTCGTCGCGTCTATCTGCAGTTATACGTTATGGCAAGTAGTAGTAGTGGCAATAGATGATGCTCGACTCGGAGATACCCTGTAAACAGATAAATGAAGGTATAGCCATATACCTATATATAGTATATAGAATGTAGTTTGTAGATTGCATGTAAATGCAAAGACTGCTCGACTGAAATATACCCTGTAAACGATAAGTGCGACCTGTAAGTCTTGATTAAGAGTCTAACTACGGTTAAGCATTATGGCATGTGCGTAAATTGAAAATAAATACACCATTCGAGAATATTGATCGACTAATACGTACCCTGTATATAGTAGAAGTAAGCTGGAAAAGTGCAACTATACTGCTAAGTACACTTAAAAGTTGTATTATGTGCATAGCAAGTAAATATTTATGTGAGGGGTGACTGCTCGACTAATAGATACCATGTATGAAGTAGTTGACACCTACAAACGTACAATTATACTTATGTGTGCTCTTCAAAGGTGTATAATGTATACATAACAATAAGTAAACAGTATTTAGGGAACTACTCGACCAATAGATACCCTATATATGTTGATTATCTACTACAGTGATTGTAATAAGTAAAGCACTCTTAACCGAAGCAACTTCATTTACTTACAGCATATACTTAACACAACCGAAGACATGGCTTTTACATACAGGGTATATGAAAGCGGTGAATTCCCCTTGTTGCGTATGAATTTTTTGTTGCTTCTCCACTGAAGTAGAAAACATTTTCGCTTTGGGTAAATGTGATTTATATTGATTGTAATCGTGGGAGTGGGCAGCCATCTAACTACAATGTGAGTACAACAAGGAGCAGGATGAGGATGTAGGATGACGAGGAGGAGGAGGAGAAGGTGCAGAAGGTGATGAGGGTATCAGAGAGCAAATGGGGTACGACAACGATTTCAGCTAACCCAAGAAACCAATTTACAGATGATAGATTGAAAGGTATATCGATATGGAGTATGTAGATAAGCTCTAGACAGAACCGTGCTTGTAGCTCCCATTGAGATGTTCCATCACCCGATAACTCTATGACTATGTCGAATGTGCAATAATGCTGCGAATGCAGGCGTATCTCAGGAACTTCCCCTGTGAAAACCGCATTGAGTCAAAAGGCAGCATTGCTCTAGCCCGCACAATGCAATAAGAGTGAGAGAGTAAGGAAAGTAAGAGAGAAGCCGCAACCACCATTTAGCATTCAATGTGCAACATAAGGCATGAGACATGAGGCAGCATCTCGACCCTTGTGTGGACCCGTGTGCGCCCCCATGTCTCACTCGTACCTCAAATGGATTTTGAGTGGCATTTTGGCTTTGGGCTGCCACGAATTTGACTTTAGATGATGCGTTGCATGCAACGGCGACAACAATGTGGCTTGGTTCGTGTCAAGGACTTGGACTCCGTTTGTGCGTGTGTGTGTGCGTGTGTGTGCGTGTGTGTGCGTGTGTGTGTGTGTGTGTTTGTTGTTGTTGATTTAAATTTTAATTAGGTTGCAACACGTTTGTACGTGCTAAAATGTGTCTCGAGAAAGGGAAAAGCAACGCCTAATTGCTTCAACCTTATGGCCAAAGGTTAACTCAACTCAACCCAACGCCCCCTCCCAACACGCCTTAACCTAACACAGCCCCTCCCACATAGTGCTCTCATATACACACATAAATCACACGCTTCTTTGCAGTTGAGGCAATTTGTCAAAGTTCGCCAGTTGCCCGTGATTAACATAAACCCAACCGCAATATCCACTGTCAAGGTTGTTAATAATGTTCCACCGGAATCCGAGCATCAATCTGTCCACCTGTCGTATCCGCATTACAAAATTTACTCCCGGCCAACTCCCGAAATAAATACGTTGAAGATGACATATGATTTAACTTACGTTCCTCCTTTTTGGGAAGTAGGAGGTGGAAACGAAACGAGCGAACGAATGATAAAACTGTCTGAAAAACAAATATTTCCGCTTTCAGCGAATATTTATATGTGTATGTCCTGGTCCAGGATATGGGATGAGATGCCAAGGCTTTGACGGGTGGAGGAAACGGAAACGATAGGCTTTGTCCATTGCCGTGTTTATTTAAGGTTCTGTCTTGCTCCGTCATTATGAAGGACATCATTCAACCAGTTGAGTGCTGTCTGGCCGCAAAAGAAATTCCCTTTTTTGTTGCCCCTAATTTGTACACACACACACTCATGTATAAATGCGTGTTACCCCCTCCAGCACTCTTCCAGTCACCGCTCCACCCACCTCCTTGAGCGATACGAACCCAAATGCTGAGCCTACTTATGCAAATAAACATAGGGTGTGCGAGTGGGCGTTTCACTGTTTTGTGGTGGCAAAAAGGGTGGTTGGAAGAGGAGGAAGGCGTTGCTGGCTTCTCTGTGGCTTGTTGTTGTACAGAGCGCAACACATATGGAAATACGATATTGTTAATTAATTTACGCTTTTATTGCCGTTGCTGCCTTTCATTCAGCACTTGTCGTTGATCTGGGCACGTTGTGCCCTCGGCTGATGCCGCTACCCATATCAAAAGATAAGATTATGCCCGGGGGTCAGTTGTCATACGTTAAAAAAAGTGAATCAAATGCTTGTTAGCAGGATGACGTACCAGAAGAAGGATTCTTCATTACTACAATAAAGAGCCGTATTTGCGCACAAATAATTCATTTGTATTCTTATTGCAGCCATTAACATAATTGATTTATACTTCTGTTTTAGAAAGTATGTTTTTTAATCTGCCCACTTTCCAAGAGTTAAAATGTTGAATAATTTTTTATAATAGTACTTTTCAAATTCAAATTCAAATTTAAATTTAAATAAAGAGCTGCCACATTTCTCAATGGCTTGAGTGCAGCCAGACCTAAAAAAATTAAACACACCAAGCAGAAACGAAGCCTGAGCGAGACACGCAAAAGCTAAGTGCTGTGAGAGAAGTACCCTTACGAGAACTAAAAAGCATCGGAATAACGTAAGCGCTAAAAATTCATTTAGATCTTAGTACTCAATGTGCTCTAATTGTGTCCACACTAAGCAGATACCAAAATTATTTGAACGTACTCGATCAAAAGCTGAGTGTTACTTCACTTCATTTGTACAGTCGTTGGCTGCCTCGCTCGCACACGCGCTATACCGACAGAACTGACAGGTGGATGGGCGGACAGACGGACGGCTCAATTGACTCCGCTGTTGATACCGACTGCTCAAGAATATTCATATATAGGTCTACCCCAACTCCCTCTGCCTGTACATACATTTGCACAAAGCTAATATAGCCCTGTACAGGGTATAAAAACACAAAAGTTAACAAACAACATTTATTTAAACTTCTGTATGCCCGTGGGCAGTGCCGTACAGTGATGTTGATACATTTGCAAAAGAAATATCGTGTCGTCCAGAGTCAGTTCAGCTTTTGAAAGGGTTTTAATGCGATGCTTGACCTTGTTGAGGATTTCACATTCGGGAGGCGTGAATGTTTCCACAATCTGTAAAGATATTGAAAGACAGTTGATAACAATATTCTCAAAAAGCATAGAGTGATTACCTCTGCGATATAGTCTTCCGATTCTCCCCGTTCCTTCATGGCTTCAACAATACTGTCGAGTCTCTGAGATTTCTCAATGAGTCCTTTATGCTCACTTTTCTCAAAATTCGAGCGTCTGATAATATTGTACAGGGCCGTGAAGCAAACATCCAACAGCATTCGCACGGTCTATAAAAGAATATCATTAAAGTAACAGAAAGTTTGAATGGTAATTCAACCTTACATCCTTCTCCTTGATTTGGAATAGATAAAATGCCTTGGCAGGTCCGCTACCGCCTCCTCCAGGTTTCTTTATAACTTTCACATGTATAAACTGTTCTTGGAACAGATTGTAAGCAAGTGATTTGGCCTCTTTGGCAGGTATCATAGCCTCCTTTTGCAGATCTTCCTGTTCGATGTACTTTTTAAATCTTATCACTCGAAATATACGCGTTGCCTTCGAACCAAAACGTTCTGTGATAACAGATTCGACACATGCGAAGGCCAAGGATTCAAATGCGGATTCCATGTCCACCACATACTGTCCACCACCCATGTCGCCAACTTTGCGCAGGAAACCCAATGAATCATCCGCTATAATAAATAAAAACTGTTAAAATAAGATTGTTTATGTTGATAGTCAAAATCTTACTTATCAAAGAGATATATTGATCCAGATGCTTCATTAGGTCCAGATTATTTGATTTCCTCTCAATTGCCTGCTTTATCTCCACAAATGTCACGTGATTAGACGCTTTCTGCAAAAGGAGCATATATGAAATACTTGCCAATGGAAATTCTAGGAAACTCACTCTCTGCCAAGGATCTGTGGTGTTGTACATTATGTTTAGAATGAAACGAAAGCATTCGGCGGCATTTTCACCCAGTTTCCGCTCAATGGCAAGCTTCATTAGGTCGTCCCGAAATTCCTGATGGAATCGATCATAGTTAAGGTTCCAGACCATGCCCCCATCTAATGCATTTGACAGCGTGGCTTCTCCGTTTCGTATCTTTGCCAACAACTGCAAATCAATGTTAGGTGGCACAAAGAAATCGCATTCGTTTCTCAAGAACTTGGGCACCAATTCGTCTTGCTCTTCGGAAGTTATCAGCTCCGGCGTCTTGATGATATAATGATCAGAAATCATCTGAATAAATGTGTCGCGATAGGATTCCGCACTCTCCGCTTTGTTTTCGTTGTCAGACAAGCACTTAAGCAGGACACCTGTTGCTGTTTCGGATCCAGAATTTAGCAGCTCCTCCGCTATTGATGCACCAACATTTCCGTACTTTGTCTGCACGAGATGTATATAGCTAGTGGATATATGGACTATTAGCTTCTCTGACCTTTCCCAATTCACTAGGTACTTACCGAGGATACCTAAGCAAACAGAGTACATCTTCCCTCTTTAGAGAGTATTCTGGTAAATATATATTGCTCTTCGATGGCTCAAAGGTTACTAGTCGAAATTTGATTAGCACAGCTAGAGCGAGCCCCACTTCCTTTCTCGGGAAATTGGTGCTGGTCGCAATCTGAGACAGTGTGCGCGTGGTAGCAGAAAACAAACAATCCGCAACCGACTGTACCACCTTGCCGAAGCATTGCTCCAGTATGGCTGAGCACAAGTGCGCGTAGTCTGCAGACATTACTAACTTATTTCTCTTATTAATATATGCAATAAGCGTTTAACAGAATTAATTAGCGAATAATAATAACAAGCATGCCGGTCGATTGAGTGCGACTTGCAACGCGGTATATCGATAGACATATATTTCAGTGTTGTAAATTTAAACTAACAAAATCATCGGTAGTGCACAAGCATATCGATAGTCAAAAGAAAAACATTGCGCAGCAAAAGAAAACATAAAATTGTGCGGCTGTGTAGAGGGCTTTTTTGCCAAATAAAACTAAGCAGCCTTATAAATTGCCCATGCAACGTGAAACAACTTTTAAGTCCATGTGTAGAGAAGAGGGCGGCCGTTATCAACAATACGCACGTCCATTCATTATAGTGTCCGAAGGCTTAAAATATTCCATGGATCTGGATCTAGAGCTAGAGCGAGTGACTTACTAGACAACCAATTCACTAATTGCAGGTTAGTAATTGCGTCAGATAAGAATAGACAATAAACAATTAGTTAGAAGGAACTAGCTAATATGTAAGCTTGTCACATTACATTTCAGCTGAAATTCGCCCTAATCCATTTTATTGACACAAACAAGTGCGAGTATGGCCAACGCAGACTCCCCAGCTGATTACAAAAACAGTGCGCTCGATGAGTTCCGTGTGAACTGGCAGCGTGAACTAAAGGTTCAAAATGAACCTGTGCCGCCAGATGAAGTGGAGCAGACGCCAGGATTGCATGACATTGAGGCTCAAGCCAAGGCTGAGAGTTTTTATCGCACCGCCGTTGACCTGGAGCAGCGGGGCAAAGTGTACGATGCACTTGCATTTTACCGTAAAGCTACACAAATTGTACCTGATATAGAATTTCGATTTTACGAGCAACAAAAGCAAAATTACGATGTCAACAAAAAGTATCACAATCTACCCAACACGCAACTTGATTTGTCCATAACGGATGCCAAGGATAACATCGAACCAATTGATGGGTTATACGAGAAGTTCCAAAGGGATCTTTGTTGCGAGGAAATCTACGGTGGCAAAATGTTAATCAACAGTCGAGATACCAGTGTAATATCAACAAGTCATAACACGCACATTTCTGATCTACCGCCCGAGATTGTGATGAACATACTACGCTGGGTAGTGTCTTCCCAGCTGGATATGGGATCGTTGGAACAGTTTTCGGCCGTTTGCAAGGGTTGCTATATTTATGGACGCGACGAAGAATTGTGGCGATTGGCCTGTGAAAAGTGAGTAGAAGAACTTGTAATTTTATCACTGTATAATCCCACTCTTTTCTAGGGTATGGGGCCATAATGTGGGAACTTTGGATGGCATGGAAGACGGTTTGAGCTACGGAAGCTGGCGTGACATGTTTATTCGGCGTGAAAGGGTGCTCTTTAGCGGATGTTACATCAGCAAAACAACCTATTTACGGATGGGGGAAAACAGTTTCCAAGATCAATTCTATCGGCCATTGCAGCTAGTTGAATATTATCGTTATATTCGCTTCCTGCCCGATGGAAAGGTGCTGATGATGACCAGTGCCGATGATCCGGCACAGGGAGTAACCAAGCTGAAGCAACTTTATAGTAGTCGTCCAGATGTGCTACGCGGTCGCTATCGACTGTTTAGCAACATTGTAACCTTAATACTACAAAAGTCGCAGTCAAAGACAGCGGTGCAGCGACACCGACGAGGCAGCATTATGCCTGGCGATGAAGAGGCTAACAACATGCAATATGTGATAGAACTGCGGATTATGAATACGTCAAAGAAGCAATTTGCCCAACTGGCCTGGACTAAGTACTCATTGGTGCAGAAGCGCAACAAGGTCGAGACTAGCTCCGAATTCGATCTGACAATTGCAAAGTATCCACCGTTGTGGTTCTCGCCAGTGAAGAGCTATCATTTGGATGCGGATGCACCATTGGCTTAGGATTCCTAAATGCCAAAATGCCGACCATGTAAATAAAACAAATTGCATAGCGTTTCTCTAATTAAAAGTTTTTGTTAAATGTGAATGGAAATAACGAGTCTTTAGCAACTATGCATTAACCGGCATTTGCTGTCTAAAAGCGTACAACGTTCTTATTAACTAGAGCATAAAATCTTCCTAGGATAAGTGAGAAAGCTTTGCTTTTCATTTTCTAAGTTAATGCAATTTGCGATTGAAATATATGCATATATGCGTGCATATTCGTCTTCGGTACTGTGTTGCATGTCCTTAGTAGTTGCAACAAGTTTCTCGAGCGCTGTCTATGTTTCGGACTGGACAATAACGTGCTCATAGCGCATCTGATCGGGCGTATCCCAGCAGCTTTTTAAGCAAGTAAAGATTAACACATTGCCATATTCAATTGGCGCATTAGAGGAATTTTGTTGAAACCTCAGCTTTGGGATCAACGTTGGCAACAGCTGCACCTCACAGATGGTTTCACCCTTACAGTTCTGACACTTTGGCAGCGCCTCGTTAAGCGGTGCCACCAGCAGCGGGTGCGCATCTCTAGAGTATCTGCAAAGAATGAACCTAACTCAGAATTCACTTATTAATAGACCACTTAGCACTTACCTTAATACCTGGCCAGGATTTTGCTGAATGGTTGTGATGAAGTTATGGAAAAACACATCACCATGGGCGGGCAGCGCTTTCTCGTATGCCTCCTGTTCATCACATGCATCATTGCCGCCGGCAGCCGATGCGGAAGCAACAGGCGAACGCGCTGGATTCTCATCCTGCAACTTGTACTCCTGATATAGATCGCGAATGTGATCCATTGAAAGCAAGCCACCATAGTTTTCATACTCCTCCTGCTTCGCATTGGTTTCAACATCCACCGCAATGAAAAACGACTTAAGTGTGAGGTCTTTGATCTGGGAGAGCGGTCCCAGCGTGGCCGGCAATGAGGTATGCTTAAGCAACGCAATTAGATCTCGTTCCGGCTTTTTGGGTGTATCGACTAGCACAACATCCGTCTCGGGACCTTCGATCTCAGCACAAATAGTTGCAGTAGCTCCTGCAGTGGCTCCATCTCCACTTGCTGCAGGAATTACGGCAGCTGCACAATTTGCATTAGGATCCTCGACAGCCTTCTCCGGCGAGTTCATGTCGATTTGGCCAAAGCCGCTAACCAAATCATTTTCAACAGAGGTACTCTCATCATCGTCGTCATCATCGCCCATCTTTCCCATATCGTTTGCCGCCGACACTGAGCCATCAAAATCATCATCGGGTTTTACATATTGCAGCACATTAGGCCTTAAATTACCATTTCGCTCGTTTTGTTCTTCATCAGCAGTCAGATCCATAGCCTCGTCAACAATCTCCGGCTCACCCCAGCCCCAATCATCGGCTCCACTGCACCAGTTAACCTTTTGCGAGACACTCGACTTGTTTTTCTTTTTGTTTTGCTTGTTGGCCAACTTGGGCGACTGCTCACTGATGACATCAAACTGGTTGTCCAGATGCTGGGTGCGAACGCAGACCCAGCTCTTCTGGTTCTGCGAGCAAGCAGGACTGACACATGAAAATACGTACAGATTCCGATGAAACTGCGAACGATCCAAGGGTGCATACATCTGCACGATTAGGGGACGTACCATGCCGCACAGGGGGCAAACGGGCACAGTAACTTCATGCCTCGGCCAATTCTATTGGTAAAAAATCAATTTTAATTATATTGTGACTCGTGTCTTAGCGAGTCCCTCAAACACACACACATTCATATATACTGGAATGCGCGCGTGTGTGTGTGTAGTGTTTAGAGATATTTGCATAATTGTGACTGCTCACATGGATTATATTGACAATCAGTTGTAACTTATAAATTAATATACCGATTTTTGTATGTAGACATATACAATCATTATTACAAATGAGTATATACTGAAATTCGCTGTCACTCAAAAATCACAGCCACAGGAACTATGCTCATCACTTGTACTTACTGGAGTTCCACCTATTTTGTTTGTACAACTATTAAGAAATCCAGATTGTTTAGCTGAAATTTCTTCATCCTCGTAGCCTAAGTACACCGTAGATTTATTCTTTGCCATTTTTTCATGATTTAAATCTACTGAAGTTGGACAAATAAAACGTTTTCCCCACGACGCGATTTTATTCTGCTGCGTTTTGTTCTTATCGATGCAGCGATGGTGACTAGATATCGATAAATTAGAGGACAATAACATCGATAATAAGACAAATTCAATTGGTTTAGATTTTAAACGAATAGTTGTCAACAATTTTGTAATTTATTTGGCAGTTTTCAATATGTAGAAATCTAAGATTTTCATCGATATATATTTGATATTTCTGATTAATTGGTATGAAAAGCAACAGTTGTTTTGACATTGCACTTGTCAACTTGAAAGCTTTTACGAATACTACTATACACACACATAAGGTGTGGGGGAAAGCTTTTGAATCCTTTCAGGTATATTTGCTACCGTGTGCGCGATGGACATTCGTGTGAATACAGTACAAATGCTTGATTAGCTAGTGTAAATTTATTTTAAAATAAACTATAGTCCGCGCCGCACGACCCGTTATAAGTCGGTGAAAACTGTTTATAGAAAAACTACAGCCATTATTGTAATAGTGAATCTTCAACTTAATTAAATTAAAGTTATCCCCTTTGTGAATTTGAAATAAAATTACAGAAATAAACAAATAAGTGAGAATAGTGCAAAAAATAAGTTAGTTGTACTTGAAAATTTTCTATTTAGTTGCTATCATCTTGAACAATTTGAGTTCTCGGTCAACAAAATATTCATTGTCCTGCGAAAAATCGATTGATTTAAGCCGTGGTACACTCAGCGTTGTCATCTCATGAGCTTTTCTACTTTAGTTTAATATATACCGAATACAACTTTTACATAAATAGCATAATACGTATTTGGCCAAAGCGCAATTGAAATTAATAAAAAAAGAAAGTTGGAAAATAACCACGAACTTACGCATGAACAAACATGATTGTGGCATCTGGTGTGGATAGCACTGCTTCATTAGGTACGTAGTCAATGTCATAGTCACTGTCACTGTCACAGTCGTAATCACATTTAAGTTGTTATTTACTGGGCAAAGAATAGGTATGGTGGAGTAGGTCTAAAGTGCGCAGTAGATGCGGTTGCTTGTCCACTCATACATATGTTGCATGTTTATTTATGTAAATGCTAGTTTACACCATCAAAAAAATGTCGATATGTGAAAATCGTTCTTTGTTGCAGGTACTGTTGAGGTCACAACTCTTTTGGGTGCATTCTTTGGTGTGTTAGTCCTACTGCTCCTGCTTTTTCTATACATAAGCCGCAGATGCTGTTTTCATCATCGCCATGGCATCAATTGCTGTGACGAGCGGCACCTGGCAGCCAAATGTGTACAAAAGATCAGTAAGTACCAAATTTAATTTCGATATAGAAGTGAATACAGTGGGCGACAGAATTTTACATTCGATCCGCATTTTACTGATTGGCGAATTCAACGAATAGAATATTCTATTGTAAATATAGTATAAGTACTATTATTCAAATATATAATAAAATAAAGTTGACAATGGAACGTATGTAACAAATTAGACAGTTTAATTTTGCAAAATTACATATTAGCCTTATATTTTTGTGATTCTGGACATTGATTCAAGTTGAGTCTTTACCCCGTGAATTGTCGTATATAGAGTTTTGTCGTCCACTGTACAAATATAATCTGTGCATATTTGATCATAAATATGCTTACATATACATATGTATGTATATTTCAGCACGAAAGCGCCGTTATGAAAACACTAGTTCCGATTCCGAGGAGGATATGCTGCGCCGCCTGCGTTGGCATCAGCAGAATAACAATCTTCTGCCGAATGGTAAATTTGTTGGCTATGGCATGGGCATCAATCAAATGAACCCTTTGACAGGGCACACCTTCAATTATCATCAAGCTGACCTGCAAAGGGTTACTGTGACACGTGACCCTTTGGCAATTGCTGAAAGGGGCAAGGTCGGCATACCATCATCGCACAGTGAGTGCAGCTCCAATGATTCCATTGAGGCTTCTGTGGATAGTCACACGGGCATTCTGACGGGGGAAAGCAGAGGTATGAATAATTGATTGACTGTAATTCAAGTTGTATCATATTCTATTCACTATATACTATTCATTACACATGATTCACCAATTACAGCCGTTCCAGTGTCGACACTGAGGAACTCGTACAGCAAGTCGCAACGTTACCAGCATAAGGTTGACGTGTTGCCACAAAAAATCGAAAAGGATAGGGATAGCATGGTTGTGGTGCCAATTACTACATTTAATACTAATAATAATAATAATAACAACAATAACAACTCTACAAATATTAACAACAATACTACAAACCACAACAACAATAACGATGATGTAAGAGTCTTTACAAATGTGTATTGATGTCTCCTTTGGATTATATAAAACTATTCTGTTTAGGAACCCCTTTTCGATACGAGTGACTTGCGATCTATAAAGTCCGATGATATTGTGGTCAGCGATTCAAAGATCTTACCCCCCCCACGTGGACCAATTGAGCTGGAGATGTCACTATTGTATGATGCGCCAATGCGTAAGATGACGGTGCATGTGATGCAGGCGAGATGTTTGCCCCCTTTGGCCAATGGCCAGCAGACGCACACCCAGGTAAGACTAATCTCAATCCTTCTCCCAGTGCTTACTAAGCTGTCTCTTCTTTGCTCACACAGGTGCGCATGCTGATGCTACCGAACAAGAAGCAAAAGCACAAGACTAAGATTAGGAGTGGCGAGAATCCACAGTATATGGAAAGCTTTCTGCTGCATCGAGTCAATCCCGAGGATGTGAACAACATGGGCCTCAGAGTGCGCCTCTACGGTTGTGAACGTCTACGCAAGGAACGTCTCATAGGCGAGGCATATGTTAGTTTTGCAACAGTGGATTTGGAGTTAGAGACTAATCTGTGGCTGCCTCTGGAGCCGCGAAACAACTCATCGCTGTTGGGATCCACAAGTGATCTGTTGAGCTTGGCCAGATCGGACAGTGCTGGCTCCACATCCTCCATGCAACATGGAGGCGTTTCGGAGCTACTTCTGGGTCTGAGCTACAATGGAGTCACAGGTCGGCTGAGTGTGGAAATTATCAAGGGAAGCCAATTTCGCAGCTTGACGCTCAATAAGGCGCCCGATACGTATGTGAAGCTCTGTATGGTTAGCAGCATTGGCCAAGAGATTTCTCGAGCCAAAACATCCATTCGTCGAGGTCCCAATCCGCTTTTCAAGGAGACATTTGCGTTTCAAGTGGCGCTGTTCCAGCTAAACGATGTCACACTTATGATCTCTGTTTATGCCAAGAGGCACATGAAAAAGAACGAAATGGTTGGCTGGTTTAGCCTGGGCCTAAACTCATCTGGACCGGAGGAGTGCGCACATTGGACAGATGTATGCGAAATGCCAAAGGGTGAGATACTAGCACGATGGCATGTTTTGGTGGATTCTTGATTCGAGCAGTTAGGACAGTCCTCAGGACGCAGCAGTAAAGCGTTTAAGAAATTGAGCTTTGCTGCATTCAAGGACAGGTCCAAAGAGAAGACTCCTAAGGAGTCGGATGGAGTTCAATTTCCTGCAGACAATGCGGTTGCAGTTGACATTGAGCCCGGATTGGAGCTTGATTTTGTCTAGAATTGGTCAGTTTACGACCTTTTCATTGATTTTTTCATGGAACATCAAATGTTGTGTGTTCCCCCAAGGACTACATATTGTACTTTTTGGAAGATCTGGAAACTATTTAGCCAGATGTGAGCCAAGTTTGGCTTGCAAACCTTTGTAATTTGGAAAGAAAAGAAAAGAAAAACAAATTTGTCACACATTTTATGAGAAAATGTGAGGAAAAACAAAATACAATTAACTAGTATTATTAAACTTTTATACGCAACTGAATGCAAAATGCAAATGCATAACTTATTACTCAAGTTTGAACTTTATAATTGTTTGTGATAAAACATATAATAATGGATAGAGTGAAGGTCAAAGGACGATTGACGAAAGACGAGGAAAGGTGACATGAATAAATATGTCGACATTTTTGTAATTAATATTTCTCTGCAACTCAACAAATATTTAACCGCAAAGGTTTTAATGGTCCGGTTCCCAAACGGACTAGCACTTTTTATTACCATAAATTTGAATTTCCAAAAAAATGATAAGCAAACAACTAAAGTAATAATTAGCATTGTTAACCATGTTGGTCAGAACATTTGAATTTGTGATAACAATAACCATCTGGAATTCTTACCTATTTCAACCAAATGTTATACTATTTAATTAACTGTCCTCATATCACATATTCGAATGTTCTGGTGTAACAAATCGCAAATGAATAGCAAACAAAGCAGCAACAATTGTAGCCAACGCATGCCACATGCCACATACCACATACCACATACCCCATACATACATACATACATATACATTTACAAACATTGCATAGAGGAAAATTATGAGGAAATTCTAGACGTTTTTAACTAGAAATTCATGCGCATTGTTCCAGTTTTTTATATGAATATCAAAATACCTAAACTCTAGGATTCAAATTAAATACGCACAAAAATCGAATGTACAACTCGAGTGAACGTTGAGAGGAGGCAGAGAAAAAGTTGATAATGTTTATAAAGATATTGGAAATCCAGCACCATTTATTCCATATTTCATGAGGGTTGCTCGGAAACTATATAAAAACAACATTTAATGTTGAAGTTAGAAGGAAAAAAACAAATGAAAATGAATGTAAAGAATATGTTCTTATTAACAAAGAGTCGTGTGATGCACATTTGAAATCAGGCTCAGAGTACGCTGGCGTCTAAACTACCTAAGGAGGGGAGCGCATTTACCTTGAAAAAAAAAAAAAAAAGAAAAGAATAACCTAAATTTTAGGCTAAACTAATTATATGGAGAACAAAGGAAAGCTTTAATAAATGTTGGTACTTAATTGATTTTTACCTAATTGTCAAAAGTCTTAATCAAGCAAGTATTAAACTGCAAATGAAAGGAAGAAACAAAATGAGGCAGAATCTTAAATAAATAGTTTAAATATTTTATTACATACATATAGTATATAAATATAAATTTGTATCTTTTTGAAAATCTCTATGTTTTCGATGTCCAATATTTTATAATCACAATTCAAGTCAATGAATATGTGTTCGTTGTTAATGAACTTTGCGATATATGAAGTTAATCTAAAATTTAATTTTGGAAGTAAAGAATGTGTTGTTGACGGAGGAGAGTTGAGAACGGTTGAGGAAAATTAGGTAAAACAAAAGCAAACACACTTAAGAACTTGTCAAGTCATTTTTGTATTACATATTTATTCTATAAGCTTCTATGTGTGCATCTTTTAACCAAGTTTACAATACAAACGTGAAGAGTCTTGCAAATAAATGATCGAGTTTATTTGTTTAAGTACTTCGGACCTCTATGTAGAAACTCCCTCCATTAAAAACTGAATGAAGTGATTGGATTTTCCTGGAATAGATTACAATTTCTACTTTTCAATTTAAAGCAATTAAATTGTCATTGTTGATTATTAAAATAATAATTTTAATATTACATAATTGTGACTTATAATAAAATGGTAACACTAACAACGGCTACGTAGAGCTTACGGCTCCATGTTACACTAACAATACACGTAAACCTCGCTTTATTTTGTCCATCTAGTCTATTTTCTGCGCTTGCGACGCAGCGTCTTCTTTATGCTCCCCGTACAATTTTCATCATCGTCGCTGTCTATGGCATTTTCCTGAGAGTCTTTGGGTCCTGTTGCTATTGCCTGTGCGTCCCACTCTTTGCGCAACTCGCTGAGCATGCCAGGTGTCAGCAAACCTTGTGCGAGCAGTCTCTCCGTTAGACGACCACGCGATGAGCTGGGCAGGCGAGGCTCCTTTGTATACGTGGCACGACGCAAGTTGTACGTGGGCACATCGCCATCCTGGCTAGCTTCTGTGTTCTTAAGTAATCGAGTTATTTGAAAGACGCCCTGCTGGATGATCTCATCAAGATCCTTTTGAGCTTCCCGTACTCTGGCTGCATCCGGGAAGAGATCCATAAATCGATAGCTGCAATTAATAAATGTGTTAAGTGGAATTAAACGAACTTGATCCTATATTTCACCTGAGCCACAAATACAAGTCCATTACGTCAAATACAGCTTCCAGATGCACAAGATCAAGTATTGTCTTGGGCAGCTTTAGCGGTAGATTGCAGTTCCTTTCGATAAAGTCAAAGGTGATGGGCTCATTGCGACTGTATTGCCGGGCTACCTTAAGGAACATTGAACACACGAAAGGCATCTTGCGGTTGATGGGTGCACAGCAGAATACATATCGAGCACGTAGTGGCAGTGGCACATGCTGTATCATCTCGGCGAGAAACTTAAAGTCCTCTATATTGCACATAAAGTACAAGGAATCATCAACAGTGCACAGATTGACAAAGATGTCCATCAGATTGCTCAGTGTTGAGTTTGGCAAATGGTAAGCGTAAAGTTCTATTTGATCAGCGGTGGGATGTAAGCCCGCTTGCTTTAAAGGCTCAGGCGTTTGGCTCAACAAACGTTGCAGGGTCACCAGATCTTCTGCCTTAAAGGCTGTCACATAGCCATGCTCCCATTGAGTTCGATAGCGACCCGCTCGTCCTGCTATTTGAAGAGCTGAGGATATAGATATCGTATCGATTTCACGTTCTCCCCTTTCGTTCATTGACGGCTTGACCAGGGAGTAAAAAATTATGCGACGAATGCTTCTGCAATGCCATAGTGTTTATATGTAATCAAAGATTTTAGCAATTCGGGTGACTCACAGATTTAAGCCCATGCCAATGGCATCGGTGGCAACCATCACTTTGCAGCTGTTCTCGGGGTCATTGAACTTGGCAGCTTGCGCTAGTTTTGTGCCAGGAGGCAGACCGCCGTAGATGACAGCAACTTCCTTGCCTCTGTAAAAAATAATTAAACAAATGATGTTAATTAAGTTTAATTATATAATATGTAGCACATTTACCGCGCTTCAATCTCTCGTGAAACCGTGTAAATATCATGTTTGCTGAAGCAAACAATGCAATCTCCAGGCATAACATTATCAAGCGATCCCAACGCAGAGTTTTCCACTGTCAGCTCCGTGAGACGTTCGTAGTGACGCACCTCTACAGTTTCACCCGTAGTTTCGCATATTTTCTCCAACAATTGAAGAGCGCCTGCCTCGCCACAAACATGTACTTCATTGGCAATCAGTCCCAGAAATGCTCGTGTCCAAGCCCAACCCCGTTGAGGATCTCGCATCTGTTGTATCTCATCGATGACAGCTACTTCATCTGTTTAATTTAATGTATTTAGATTCATTCAGTAAACTTCCCATGATTTGTACTTACAGGGTGTGTTCACGGAAGTCATTTCTACGGTACATGCCACATGGTTTGCTGGTGAGTTTTCGCTTATGCCAAACTTACGTTCTTCGCCAGTTACAAGATCACATGGCGTGCCCCGCTCATTCGCCTTGTTATATACTTCTGTGGCTAACAGTTTTAGTGGCCCACAATAGACACCAGATTTCGCACCCAAATATCTTTCCATGGCATGATACGTCTTCCCCGAGTTCGTTGGTCCAGAGTGGAATACGATCTTACGGGTAATCGCGCGAGCATTGCTATACCAATTGGCAGGTTGTCGCAAGTCTGAAATCTTTTTTAAATCATCCATGCAGTCCAGATGCGGAAACACCGTCTTTGCATGACGCAAAAAATAGGGAAAGATGTCATCAATGTGTCCGGCGCCTTGCATAATGTCACTGAAAATTATATGCAAATCAACCGGCAGATTATCGGCCTCAATGCAGTAACGACGAAACGAGCCAAACGCTTGTTGCTGCAAATAAGCTGTGGGCGCGTGGTTAGCATGGAATCAACTAAATATTTCACTAATCAATTGCATCACTTACAATCCAAACCATTCTCAGTGCATAGACCTTTGATTTCGCGACGCTGTGCGAATTTGTTGAGAATCTTAAGCAGTTCGGACTTCTCCAGTTTACCAACCAACTCTGAACCCACATCCTCGTCGTCAGCATTGGCTTGCACCTGGACTGGCTTAAACAATGCTGAAACATTCGTTTCATGTTTACGGTTTCGTGAAAAGTGAGCGGGAGTGAGTTGCATGCAGCGTTTATCAGCGAATGAGGCAACTCCGAGCCTCAAGCGCAGTGCACAGAGCAAACGCCTGCCAGTTGAAATTGCATAATGTCTCGAGTTTTGCATCGAGCGATCACCTGCTGATTTTTAATTGCTGAAATTCAAATAATAAACTTCTTGAGCGCTCTACCGCTCCACGTTGTGAAGAGAACAGCTGTGACATAACGGTCTGTATGCTGTTCACTTTCGCGTTTTGTCTTCGACACTGACCTGCCAGTGTTGGAAAATAGTGCTCTTTCGAATTAAAAGGTATTTTTCATATGAAGGTGTATCAGTATTGGCGCCAAAAAGATTTCATTTAGAACGGTCTAAAATGGGTGAAAATTAAATTTGGCAATAGACTAATAAATGTGTCAAATAATTATATAACAGTATTATTATAAAAATGTATCGCTTAAGAAATTAAACTCATTACCATTGATTCTACTGTCAACATCAATTTAGTCGCAATTGCATTGAGTTTCTCATAACATCGCAATACGTGTTAGTGATTGGTTGTTCCAGAGATTATTATTTTAATTTTTTTTTTTATTGTTTCTGCAATTTTTAAATTTGTTCAATAAAAATAATATCCAAAAAAAATATACTGGAAGCCACTGATGATTGCATATCTCGCGATTTAAAGAGTGAGCCCGTCGATAAATACAAATATCGATATACTCAAATTTCATCGGGTGAGAAACGTGGTTTGTTGGAAGCAGCCGGAGAAGGTAGACGTTGCTCTGTAACTTGTGTAAATTTGTGAAAAAAGAAATTGTTAAAAAAAGAGAATTAAAGAAGAACAGTTTAAATACACAATTTATAAACGAAATACGATGGAAAATCAAAGCAACGAAGCTCCCGTTGCCGCTGCCGCCGCCGCGGAGGTATCATCGACAAGTAAGTTTTCGGGTATAGAACAGGGATATTGTTTGTGAGCAAAAAATTTGCATGCATATATAAACGCGTATGTATTTAAGTATTTATTTGCCGGGCTTAATATGGTTTGTAAAACATTTAGAATATTGCACTTTTCCCCCGACTACAAAAATTGGATCAAGGGCATTCGCACAACGCTCTTGCTCTTTTTTTTTTTTTTTTTTTTGTAAGTACGGCCATTTTTTTTGTTGAGTTGTGACATCAAAAATTGTCAAATTGCCGCCATATTTCTTTCGAATTTTTTTCCTGATTGATTCTTGCGGTAAATAAGAGTTGACACACCGTCGCCTAAGCGGCTGTCATTTTGCTATTAAAAACTGTAAAACAAAAAGCAAAGACGAAGAGAATCTAAATGAAGTACATCAGAAAAAACAACAAATTATAAATGTGTATATACATTTGTATGTATGTATCATTGCTTATTTTGTTGGTCGACAATTCATTTTTGTGTTTCTCCTATTAATTACGTCATCGGGGCGCGCATTTTTTTTGCTAAAAATTCTAGAAGTGCTGCAATTACTAAGTTAAACTCCCAAATTGTATGTAGTGAATCATTTTGACTGCTCTTGACCCATTTGAATGTTTTATTTTCTTGTGTTGTCGATCTGTCATAGCAGAACTATCTATATAAATACGTAAAAGCGTATGTAGTCCCCTTACTCCTGCAATAGCAACACATCGAAGCTTCTATGTATATACGTATGAACGTATGCACATACATATTAATTGAAAAATTCGCGCGTCTTGATGCGCTCATCGCTGAGAAATGCTGCGTATGTGTGTGTGTTGAAGAGTGAGCGAATGTGTATAAGTGTGAGTACCCGCAGCGTTGCCAACTTATTGGTCATACGTCAATATCGATATTTTAATGTTTTGTCCATTTGGTATTTAAACACGCACACATAGTTTTTGTTAGTGCTGTTTGCTATTATAGTAACTGTCATAATTTAAAAATAAGCATAATACAAATATATAATATAATTAATGTGTATGAACATTACTTGCGTAAATAGTATAGACCGCTCGGACAGGTGGCAACCCCATTTTACATTTTCTATGCAGATTTTCTATGGCCATCCGGTGTTATTTTTTCGTGTTTGTTTAGTTATATTGTTGCTTTACATATATTTATGCATATGTATGTGCACGTACAGTACCTTTTTGGGCGTGAAAACCGGTTTATCAGTTATAGAAACATTTCGTCAGACATGAACCTGGCGTGATAACATGCATGCGTTAATCATGGGTCAGAGATAAGAACCAGTGACTGCTGACAAATCAAACTTAATTTGTTGCCGGTAATGCGAGATCTTGTACTCTTCATGTAATAAACACACAGTCTGCCCATGCTCATGCTCTCTCTCTCTCTCTGTCCGAGAGGCAGCTGCCGCCGCATTTGTTTGTGTTTATTTTTAGCCCCTCATACCTCATCTATGAGCAACGATAGCAGCACATACTGTTGTATATATACATACATATGAGTGTGTGGAATTTATATAAAATAAAGCCTGTGGCCACCTAATTAAATGCGAAATGAATGGAAAAAGGTTTTTAAGTTTTATCAGAAGTTTGCTTTAATGTTTTATCATAATTGTAATCTAAAAAAAAATTCATGCAAAACACACTTATAATTGAATTACTTTTAACTAACACTAGCGTCATCTTTAACAGCTCAGCCTGTGGAGCCCACAAAGCGCTCACTACGCGTGCAGACCTGGAAGAAGATCCAGGAGGGTAAAGTTGGAATCGGCTTCAATGGCATATTCAACCGTATTCCCGCGTTCGTTGATGCCGATAAGGCTGCAGCATTGCTCATTCAGGAGGAGGAGTTTAAGAAAGCACGTAAGTTTAACATGCAGATATTTGTTGACAATCTATGGAATGAATTCATAATTAACGGATGCCCATTTCTATAGAGCACATCAAAGTGACCATTGATCGGGCCTTGCACGATTTTAAAGAGCAGTCATTGTTGGCCAATAAATCTTTATATTTGCCCAGCACTCGGGATTCCTCCGCGCTCTGTCTTAAAGTCGAAGTGCCGGCCGATGCCACCGATGATCAGAAGAAGGAGTCTCTGCGCGTCCAGGATATACAGAAGTTTCGCTCTGAAATTGGCCTGGATAGCAAATTGAAGCTCGATTTGGTTGTCATTGGCTCGGTGGTTGTATCACGTGATGGCTATCGCATTGGACGCGGAAATGGTTTTGCCGATTTAGACATTGGTTTGCTCATTGAGTTGGGTGCTATAACGCCCGAGACGGCCATTGTGACAATTGTGCATGATGTACAGGTGGTAGATACTCTACCCCTTAATCTGTTCCAGAAATACGATTCACCAGTGGACATCATTGTAACACCCACCGAGGTGATTCGCGTTTCTAAACGTTTGCCCCGTCCTAATGGCGTTTTCTGGGAATTATTGTCCGAGCGTCGTTTAAAGATTTTGCCCGTGTTGCAGCAACTTAAAGAGCAGCTAGAAAAATCAGGCAAGACCATCGCCCTGAAGGAGGAGGATACCGATGTTGAGCAGCATCAGAATAGTAGACGCCGTCGTGGACCGTTGCGTCGTCGCTTCCAACGAGGAAACCCAGGACGCACCACCTCACAGACTGACAACGAACAACAAGGCGTATGTTTACAATTATATTTGACCAAATGAAACCATCTTTTATCTCATGTTATGTTCATATGCAGGAAAATGCGCAGAAGCGCGCTCCACGCCGCAAAGGTCGTTTCATCAACCGTCGCAGACGTACAAACAAGGTAATACATATTGTCTGAGTAATCTGCTCAAGCATTTACAAATTGCAATTCTAAATTACAGTCTGAGGGCGATCAGTCAGGTGTCGAGGTTGGTGCTAAGAGTGAAGATCGTAAATTCAATGAGGCCGGTACGGGCGAGCGTCGCCCTAAGAGGAAGAATCGCCCGCCGCGTGACTTCTGTGTTAAATTGTCAAACCTGACACGCGACATTCGCGTCAAGGATCTGAAGACAGAGCTGCGTAAACGCGAATGTAATCCATTGGCGATTACATGGAAGGGTACGTGGTTCTCAAAGCACATACAGACCATATCCATTTATAATGTTGACATTTTTTAAAACAGGTCATTTTGGAAAGTGTTTCTTGCACTTTGGCAATCGAAATGGCGGCCCGAGCACCCAGGAGGATGTTGATAAGGTGCTTAAATCGCTGAACGATCTCTCGCTGACAATCACCACCGGTGGTGGAGAGTCAGCACCGGCAGCGGGAGCCGAGGAGCCGCCAGTTGAGAGCGCCAATGCGCCAGTGCAAACAAAAACCATAAATCTGAATGTGGAGTTGCTTAAGTTTGGCGCCAAAAAGAATGATGGCAATGCCAATGCCGGCGAGGAAGGTGGCACTACTAATGCTGCCAGCCCAGTGAATGGGGCTGCCGGAGAAGGTGGCTCTTCACGTATCGAGTCTGTGGACACCACCACAGTATAGTATGATCAAGTCAGTAGCGCTGCCACAAAACGGCCCCGGCGGATGTCCGCCGCCAGCGCCACGTGTGGAGTTCAACGAAAAAGAGTAACATTTTGTTTAGAACAAACCGAAAAGTAACACAAGCAAACAAGCAAATCAAAACAAAACAAAACGAAGTGAGCTCCAAAAACACAAAAACACACGTATACACATGCAAACTCATACACACAGACACACACACACTTTCACAATTATAATTTACAGCTTGTAGTTTCTTCTCATTCACTCTTTTCTTTCTAACAAACAAAAACACACAAACGTCAGAAAAGATTTCATTTTCTAACAGAAGCTGACGCTTTTTCTAAACAATTGCATTTGTTTTTTTTTTACTTAAAGGAAAACAATACGACAACAGATTCATTAAACTTTAAATGGATGAAACAAATATTAATGAAATACTCGTTCTACTCGTTCATTTGCAAGTGGATGATCATTTCAATCTATAATTAATTCTTCTACTTCTCTTAACTTGGCCTTTCTTCGGCAAATCAAATATATAAATAAATATATATTTAACGATTTTCTAAACATTTTCCCCCAACTTTGCCCACCACCCGCCCACACGCTGAGCGTGCCACGTGCGTCTCCCGAAAACAGTTGAGCTGCTATCGCTGACACAGACACGGGCAACGTGCAGCGTGCGACGTTTGGTGGCATGGGCTTTTGTGTAAGAAATGTTGATATTCGTAAATTATTAATAACCACAAAAGCCAGATAAAAACAAAACAAAAAAAAAAATTATCGTGAATAATTGAAATTGAATTAACAAAGAAAAAAAAAGAACTATTAACATGTTGCATTTTTGCTGAATGAAAAATCAATATATAGAAATCGGGAAACGAACAATAAAACATCTTAATTGTAATATTTGGTTAGTGTTTTCCCCCTCAACACACCCCACACACACACAAACATATAATACAAATACCCATTATAATTATTATATATATTTTAACAAACAACAAATTTGTGAACAACAGCAATTTATACACACAAAACATAATAATTATTTACTCTTTTTTATACAAAGAAAAAGCATTAAAAAAAAAACTTATGTGAAACATGAATGAAATATAACTTGAAATAAAAACTTCAAAAAAATCGAAATTGGCAGCTGCGCTTTTTTATTAATAATCTGTTGATAAATTGATCATTTACCAGTTAAGTTTAAGTCGATACATGTAAATAATTAACAATTTGCTTTTGGGGACATACCATTTATTTTGATTCCTCATCTAACAGCTAATAAAACATGTATAAAGAAATACATTTATGTATATATATACAGTTGGAAAATGTATAAAATAATATATATATATATATGTGGGTGCGATTCAGCGTGTGACGTATCATATTGTTGTTATTGGTGTTGTGATGTTTTTTGTTATATTTATAATATTTATGAAGGCTCGAAAAATATTTGACTTTTCCTTTTAGAAGGTTACGGTAGCTTTGAAATTGTAACTTTGAATACCCCTGCAGAGGGTCACGACGCAGACATGCCAGATCGCCTAAAGTATGTACAATATATCCCTAATCTGGCCGATTAGTTGGTTCGATCTGTCTGGTTATTTTTAGCAACTAGTCTTCAGGTTTTGGTACAGGCGCTCCTTTTCCGTTTCCGCCACAAGCTGGATTGGATCGCTATACCAAAGCATAGCTGCCATAGGAACGATCGGTCGGAATATAAGCTTTCGTAAGAAAAACTTATGTTTAAGCATATATTTCCATATAAAAATGGTGAGTTGAAATTTCCCTAAATTCTGGCTTTGGTTAAATCAAATAGAATAGGATACCTACCTACAACATATAGGAGCTGCTGTAGGAACAATCAGCAAGGGTGTTTAGACATTGGCATGCCGAAGTTAGTTCTTCTTTCTATAGAACTATGGATTAGAGATGTTTTTATACCCTGTGCCCATTAAAAATGGGCAAAAAAGGGTATAATAATTTATATTATTTTTGTATATATTTGTGGTTCGGGTGAATGTGAAACCTTGTGGCAATAGGACCTTCTCTCTATTTGTGCAATAGTAATTGAATTATGAAAATTGAATTTATGGTTTATTCACGGAGTGTGCTGGTCGCCTTGCAGCAGAATCTTCGGGGTGTGGGCGTGGCTGCCGTCTGAGGTGAGGGTGTGCGGTCTATAAATTCAATACTATCACTATCTCTCGGTTGTTGGTGCTGTTGTGGTTGTTGCTTTTGTGTTGTTGTACACTTGGTGCGGGGAGTCAGCGTGGGCGTTGCTGTGAGTGTGGGCGGAGCAATTGTGGCAAGAGACGTTGTAGGCTTCTCTTGAATGGGTGCGAGACTGTTGACAATGGAATTGGCCATGGCCAGCTCGAGTTCACGCTGCCAATCGCTCTCCTTCTGTTCCATGGCCTTGCGCTTCAGCTCCTTGAAGCGATTATAGACGATAAATTCCTTGATGAGCGTCGTCTCGGGATCGCTGTCTCGTTGCGCTGACCTCTGCTTGGCAAGACGCTTCTTCTTCTTGTGCAGCGGCCGCGTCTCAACGATCATCTCCTCCAGCTCTAGGCAGGGATCACAATTCAGATGATCCTCGGGTGGTTTGAAGATCGGCTTTGTCTGCTTCTCCAGCACCCCTTGAAAGTCTGTGGGTCGCAACAGCGGCGTTTGATGCAGTTCCTGTTGTGTGCTAATCCTTGCTCCAGGATGCACGCAGAGCAGCTGAAATAGATTCAAATTATTATTATTAAAACACGCAATGTGAATTAAGAAGGAATTATACACACCTTCTGAAGTAGATCGATAAAATCATGACTCCAATAATGTGGATAGTGCACCGAGGTGTTTAGCACATTCTTAATCTCCACCAGCGGCGTATGCGAGTGTAGCACAAATGGCCTTGTATTGGATCTCATCTCGTAGGCCACAACGCCCAACGACCACCAATCCACTGGATAGCTATAACCGGCTGTACAATTTGATGCCAACAGAAAGGATATGGTCAATTAACTTTGTTGCAACTACAGTAATTCCATATGTTCCGTGTGGGTGGGAAAGTGACACCCTGCCTTTCCTTTTCCTGTTGTGTTTACAATTTGCACTTACCAACTTCCTCCAGAGCGCACATGAACACTTCTGGCGCCATATATGGCTTCGTGCCCGACATGCTGCAGGCGAGGGAGTCCTTCTGCAACCTCGTTGCAATATTAAAATCAGTCAAATGAGCGTGCCCTGCAATCAAGCATTTTTAATTGGTTTCCAAAAAAGCAAGCTACCCATCATATGGGAAACTCTCTACGTTTGGCTGTGTATGTATATGTGTGTGGGCGTGTGTGTATCTAGGGATTGTTCGCCTGTAGATATATGTTTTTGGCAGCCTCAACCTATTTAAATGAGTACAGTAAACGGTACTACAGATACCCCATAACTATACATCTATACATGTGTATTCTTGGTTAACGATCAGAGTTAAAGCCATTTTAGACAAGTTAACTTTAGGTCATTTCAGAAAAGATGATATTAAGCCCTTATTTTAATAAATGTGCAAAGTTTCTTGTATTTTCACTTTTCAAATTCCCTTCTGCAATGGGTATCATCCAGTCGTGCAACACATTTTCAGCAAATCCCGTTCTTTTTTATTCATATGTTCAATTAATTGAATTTGTGCATTTCCTTTGCTTGTATTGCTTCAACAATATGAATATTATTGCCATAAACAATAAATTGCTTCAGTTTTTTTTATAAATTCCAATTCTCTTTGACCAGAGCTTTCATATTAAACATCAGTAAATATAACAGAGATAAAATATCGAAAGAGAGACAAATAAAAGAAAGAGAGAGAGAGTGGCAATGCCTTTGGGGACTTCAATCTTTACTTCAAAGAGCAGCTTAATGTTTTGCTAACGCGGTTTGGATTCGACTTGTTGAGTTAAATATAATTATGCATAAGAATATGTGCTTTCTATGGAGAACATTTGGAAACATAAATAGATATAAATATCTAATATAATCTCCCGATCTCACAGATCAAGTTATAATCACTCTACAAAGGCAGCAAATGTTTCCATAAAGCTGTAATATTTAACTGAGCCGAAAAGTATGCAACAATTTTTGAATATGCCTTAACACATATGGCTGTATGTGTGTGTAAGCGAGGGTAACTCGAAAAGCACCTGGAACGACAGGTAGAACGGCTGGCAGTCAAATGACATATGCTATTCCGACTGGGGTACAGGCACATATGAATAATTTGAGTATTCACAGTATTCGCAGGGGCTAAGAAAACTTTTGCGTTTCCTTGGGAAGGGGAAATCAATAAATTTTTGAACATGCTTTGGATATGTTGTAATGAATTATGGACGCCCATTTTTGGCAACTTAGTTTTGGGTATGTCCAAAAAGTTTAAGCGTGAGTGTGGCTGTCAGCGTGAGCGTGAGTGTTATGAGTGTGTGTGTGTGTGTGTGTGTGTGTGTGTGAGGGCTTATTTACCGGCATCATCCAATAGAATATTATCTGGCTTGATGTCTCTGTGGAGCACTCGCTGTGTTTGAAGGTACTCCAGGGCACTGCCCAGCTCGCACACTAATAAGGCCACACTCTGCTCCGAAAATTCCACCTGCAGGGGTATTCCAAAAGAGGTAACAGTGAGTGAGAGAGAGAGTGAGAGGTTAAGAGTTGTTAGACTTACCCGATTCTGTAAATGGTATCTTAAATCACCGCCCGTCAACAGGTCGCACACCATGAATAAATCCTCCTCATCTGTGGAAAAGATAAGCATTGTAAAAAGATGACAGAAGAAGCAGTGGAAAGATGGTTACATGAGAGCTATAACTGAATGGTCTGGCATCAAAAGAAATGCACATAGTTAATTTGCATTTTGATTGGCAATCAGCAATGGTGGCTTCCACTTCACGACAGGTGAAAGTAGCTCCTCCATTTGCATATGTATGTCAGGATGTGTGCGGAGCATGTGAACAAGTGAGCATGTGAGGGATGTGGAATGTGTGCACACTTACCCTGAAACGAGAACCATAAATTGACAAGAAATGGATGCTCCAGCGAGGAAAGCAGCTCCACCTCCTTGATCACACCGCCCAAGGCGCCGCGGGATTCGCAAACCGAACGACTCACATATTTCATGGCATAGAGTGTGCCGCTGTCCCGCTTCTGTACAATGCACACCTGCAGGTATAAACGAGGATTAGCAAGCATAGAATAGTCACAACTTCAATGTATCAAACATATTTGGGAGACGGCAGTTAACGATTTTAAAGAAAGTTATTACTGAAGCTTTACGTTGTCTTTCAGGGCCAATGAATACTAATATATGTATTTATTCTTTAATAGGCACATTTAATACAGTTTGTAACAGAAGTTTGTTGCGTAGTGTATCCGAAATAGGCTAAGAAGTTTAAGGAGTTAAGCACTTACCTTGCCAAAGCTGCCCTTGCCAATGGCTCGCAATATTTGAAAGTGATCAAAATTGACTGAAAAAATATAAAAATGATTAGCTTTTCCAATTCCTCGAACCCATCCACCCCCCGCCCACGCCGTCAACGTAGCCTCCGTCTAAAGCCGTCACCAGCTCAGCTGATTCAACTGGCAGCTATTTGTCTCTTCAACTTTAGCCAGCGTATTCATATTGATCATTGTCTGCTTGAGCTGTTGCTGCCTTCGGCGACAGATGAAAAACGGAGGCAGTGCATCAATCTGGAGCATCTGGAGTTTGGGAAAGCTGTGCCTGACCAGCACCTCAAACTTCTCGCTGTCCAAATAGTTGAGTCGAAGCACACTTAACTCACGCCAGCTGTTTTGTAGTAAAAACTCAAAGTGATTCGTACTCAGCGGCACCTGAAGCAGATTCAGTTCAATCCGGGTCAAGTGACGACGCCAGAGGCTACCCAGTAGCGAGAAACAACGCTCATCGCACTGCAGCATCGAGAGCTGATCGGGTAGCTTCAAATAGGATAAAATCTGCAGCAGGCACAGCTCATCCAGATGCTCCATGACCAACGACCCAGATGGAGTCTATTTTGTGTTATTTTTTTATTTGAATTTCAATGCCAAATGCTACTGAGTTCCCATTATATCCTTGCCAAGGGTATTATAATTGAAATAACTTAAGATTTGCATTTGGAAGGGTAGCTTGTTTATTGTTTATTGGCATTCATCCATCGCAAGCAAATCCCCATGTTGACCCACCTGACACAACTGATTCACTTGACTCACTCGACTCACTTCTACTCACCGTCATCATCCTGGAGCAGACTTGTGTCGGATCTGCTCGACGAGTTGGCGCCCATTTTGTTGCTACATTAATGTGCCGCCTTGCGGGCGCTTTTATTGGCTATTTACTGTTTCTGCTGTTGTGGTTGTTGCTGCTGTTTTGTTGCTTGTCGTATCCGTTTCCGCCTCTCCCTGTCTCCTGCCGCACCTTCCACTGTACCCACCACTTGTTCTATCCTCAGTTGCTTGTGGCAATTTGATTGAATTCAATTGATTTGCTGTCGTGTTCTATGCCCCACTCTGTGGACCCTTGATTGACGTCTGCTTCTCTCAACTAGCTTTTGTTGTAGTCCTTCTTCTTGATGTTGTTATTGTTGTTGTTGTTGTTGTTGTTATGGCTGCTGTTTTGATAATCCATTGTGCAGCATCTGAAAGAGCCAACAGTTGAGATCATAATGTGAACTGTGTATAATTATGGTAGACTTTAGCATGGAATTATTGTTAAAAGGCAGCTTAGGCCGGCTTTATTTTACCGGTGTTCCCATTCGGCCCCATTTCCCCAACCATTAGTGTGGAACTGGTAATGCCTTAAGCAAATATTCTATTGGTAATTATGTAAGCTTTCAGTATGTACTTAGTACACACATATTTCAGATGGTTAACATATTTGCATATTGCAAATATATAAATTAAAATATATTCAAAAGATATTGAACATCTTGAACAAAACATATGCAATTGCGTGACTGTTATATTACTTATATAAATTGTAATAGTTTTCTTATATTCCTTCAAATTAATCACACATAACTGTGATTACATCGCTTTTTAAATAAAAAAGTTGGATAGTAAAGACTAAGAATCGATGTTAAAGTTCGATATGCCACTATCGATATTCTTTGCATATAGTTTTCGCTATTTTCACACATCTCTAGTTTGGACTATCAACACCTACCACCCCTTCCCCATCCCCCTTCAGAGACACATTTTGTTTAAATATCAAATTTCCTATTGAGAATGAAATTCTCGTTGACGTAGGCAGTAAGCCAAGTATTTGCTAGCATTCGGGCCTTCAGGCAACTGGGGCAGTTCTCATACAGATCCAGTAATGTAACATTTTTTTACATACATCCAAAATACAACAAATTGGATTTATTGCAATTGGTGAGGAGGCATCCGATTGCTCTATGGCCATGTGCGCCAGGAGTATCGATATAACCGCCAAGACCGGAGGCAGCTCGGCCGTCGTCTCATTGCGTCAAAACGAGCTCATTTGCAATTTGAGAGCCTTGGTGGCAGTGCGATTTGAGCAGGCCATTGATCTCATTGTGCTAATCTTTGGTGGTCAAGTGCTGCTCGATGTGGGCACCATTGATCGGCAAGGCATCACCGAGGGAGTCACGGTTCATGTGTTGTTCCGACAGCTACGAAATGCAGCGAATATTGAGGCCATTGGAGGCTGCAGCCACATGGCATCACCTGCGTCTCGCAGTTCCATCTTCAAGAATGCGGATCTTTTTAGGCCGCTGCTCGATGATCCTGTCACGTTGCGGGAGATGCTACAGAGTGATCCTCGCATCAAGACTCTCATGGATGAGAATGCATCATTTCGCCATTATTTGAGCAGCGATCGCAACTTGCGCGATATTTTCGCCACGATCTTCAATCCGGCCAGGATCCAGGAACTGGGACGCAAGCGAGATATTAACATAATGCGCATGGAGTGGGTTCCTGGTGGTTATCGAGCGTTGGGCAAACTCAATTACTTCCTGCGCCAGGCTCACGAGGATAACGTTGCCTTGACATTTCAAGAGATCGACGCTGGCAGCTGCGATCATTCTGGGGATAATCCACAACGTGGACGAGAAAATAAATTGCCGCTGCCGAATCCCTGGCGCCAACGTGACTTGGACTTGGGAGATGGCTTTGCCAGTCGAGCTGAGCGTCTGGTTATCGATCTGAAGCAGAGATGCGATCATATGATGAAATCCCTGCAATTGGGAGATCTCAGCAAAACACTGCAGCAGGCCAGAGCCCTGAACCAGTTGGCGGACAATGCGCATCGGGCTCTGCAGGCTCGCTTGGGCAAGGAATGGTCTCCAATAGATGATTTCTCCACACCTGCCACACCGGCACCACCGGCAGTTCCACTCCCTTTACGGTCCAGCGCACAATCGCTCAACATATTTAATTTCATGTCCAGCAACGACAGTCGCTGGGAGCAGCACTTCCAAGCGGAGTTACTGCAACTGGACACCTTGGGGTATACGGATCGACAGCGCAACATATCCGCTCTTCTCATGTCCTTTGGTGATGTGAAAACTGCCGTCAAGCTCTTGGACAAATGGAGCCGCTAACAACCAAACCACAATCCACTGTTGAGTTTAAATAGTTTATATTGTTTCTCATTATTTGTCAAACGATCTTTGGTGCACTGGCTCTGTATCCGACTCCATGTAGGTATATATATTTGTTTTTGAATAATCATATGGCTTAGACTCGTTGCAATTATATGTTGCTTCAATTGATTTCTTTGGTTTAAACAGAGATACAGTTCTAGGTTTAAGTTAGTAGGTAGAGGAATAGATCAATGTCGACAGCAATCGCAAATCCTGGCACAATTCCTTTTATGATTGATTGAAACAACCTGGTTGAGATTGGACTGGACTGGAGCTGAGGAGCATAAAATGGTTTCTGATACTTTACTCACATTCACCGGCTGGTTGGCCAACCATTTAGCCATCCATCAATGCTCCAATAGCCTCTCAGCTCCTCTGACAGTTTCTATCAGCAACGCAAGCCGCAATTTCCCAACGGCAATTTTTTATTATTGCAAAACATATCAATTCATTTTTACGGCCATACCTTGACAATCTGTCGCTGTCATGCTCGCACTTGTACATGGGGTGTATATATATATACATTTATAGATATATATATTATATACATATGTAGTAATATATTTGCATTTAAGGCTTTATCAATAAAGTTATTGGCAAGCTGTCATCGATTTCATTTTCTTTTCTTAACGAAGTCTTTATTCTGTATTTGTTTTTTTCGCCTTTTAGTTGTTAACAACTTTTATTATTCAGTGAGAAAATGGGAAAGTGCAGTGCGGAGGCAGAGTTCTTTGCTGACTTGCATGGCAAACAAAACTTGGAAACAGCAGGAAAAGCTCTCCGTTCAACCGAAGCCCTTGGCTATTTAATAATAAGTAAATATAGCTTGCTTTGATGGGTTTCCTTGCGCGTATATAGGTTATTCCAGGAACTAACTGTAAACCCGTAAGGATGTAATATAATCAAGAGTTTTTGTGCAGGTTAAAAGCTAAGAAAATTCTGCTCTTTCCTCTCCTGGAAAATTGTGAAATATGTAGAAATAACTTTTAAACAACATTTGTAGTCTTCAGTTTAGGAAAAGTGAATAAAAATCTGGGAATTAAAGATATTTGTATATGCAAAACTGGAAACGAGAAAGAAAAACGAGATTAAACATGGGAAATCGTTATATCATCTGGAATGGCATTTAAATGCAGAAGCAACAAAATAAACATTAACGAAAAGAAAGCTACATATCGCCCAGGAAAAGCGGAAAAGCATGAAAAGCTGAAAAGCGTCATTGGCGACAAAATGGCGTGGAAACGAAGTGTCCAACGGCGCGGCGTCACGAGGGCTACTGCAGAGTTTTACTTTCAATACACACAGCTACACACACACACACAGATGGACACACACAGATGTATAGACTGCCAGCAGTTCCACATCCTGACTCTAGCGTATTGCTCACTTTTTGCATTTAAATATTTTATGAAAATGACAAAGTAACACCAACAGGCAGGCAATAGCAACAACAACAACAACAACAACAACAACAATAACAAGAGCAACAGCAACAACCACACATAGTAGCATTTCCTTAATGTGATTGCGTTGAGCAACGACTCAACTATTTGGCCTGAAGCTGAAACAGAAACTGAAGCTGCCCCTGCGTTTGGGCCAAGTGTCACCTTGAGGATGTTAACCGGAATTTGTTGTGGTTGTAACTGTGAACATTTGATATGACTTGGTGCCGTGCTTCAGAGACAGACATTTATTTAAATAACACAGCTTTTATTGCGTTACGTGAGCTGCAGTTGCCCCTGTTAAATGGGACTAACGACTTTAGCCACCACTGTAACTGTTGCCACGACTGTTGCCCTCTCAACCATAATAAAGTGGCGTAACAAGTTGCTGTGCCACAGCGAGTAAACAGAAGTCTTTCAAGAGATATTATTCACATCGGTGAAGAACTTGTCAAAGCAAAGTAAAAATAGAATATTACCACCTATCCAAAAGGGGGAGGAGCAATATAATAAAATAAAGAGAAAAAGCAGATAAACCTGGCAAAGATCTATTTGCTTATGTGTGTACACGGAATACATGCAAATCCTTTTCCCGAAATTGTTTGCGCTACGCAGGTGTTAACCTGTAGGTAATCCTCGAAAGACTCATAAAGCGAATTTTTTCGTTGCTTCAAGTTGAACTAGAAACGCAAATGGAAAGGAGTTTCCGACATCCCCATATCTGCCACCTGCTCGTTGTAAATTTAGCTGTTCGTTTGGCATTTCTCTTTTGCGTGTTTTTGCCTTACGCACATCTCATTTTCCTGCCTTTCGCTAGAATCCAAAAGGATTTCTTAGGCGGAATTTTCATTTTCTATGTCATGTCTAGACTTTGATTTTCCGAATTAAAGTTGAATTACGAGCGATTTCCTCTTTAAGCTAAAGATACACACACACACACACAACACTCAATTCATTTACCTTCACCCCACAGTGCCTGGCAATAATCAATGAACCGGCCTTTCTCTTTCTCATAATTTTCATTTTTCCACGTGGCCTATTGATTTTACATAATTAACGATTGCGTGATTTGGGGAAATGCCTAAATAGGTCAAACATACAAGTAATAATCTTCTGAAGTATGAAGCTCTCAATGTATCTGCAATTAGTGTAGGAATTTTTCATAACATGTTTATAATATCCTCAGTTGGAAGCAGATGAAACTTAATTAGTTGGGAAAGTGTAAGTTTATATTAAATAAATGTACATATGTATGTACATATCTATCCATATGGACAGTGCGATATCAATATTCAATGCTTCATTAATCAAAGATTTACAATAACAAGGACTCTGGCATTTAGCTGCCAAACAAATGACAGCACATCAATCAAATGAACGGCGTAAGTCTTTCTCTCTCTCTCTCTCTCCCTCTCTCTGTCTGTCTCTCTCACTCTTACTCTGTGTCATTTTGTGTCTTTCGGGTTTCGGGTTTGTTGTTGATTTTTCCCTCTTTATGTTTCAGTTTTCCTGCTCAAATTAAAAGCGCTCCTTAATTAATGGAGGCTTGCAAATTTTATTTGTATTTCTATATCTCTCTTATTTTTATTTTTATTTTTATTATTTTTGTTTCTATTTTTTATACGTTTACGAGCAAAAATCTGTTGCTCTCCGCCGGAAAAACTAATTAAACGCCTGTTGGCGCCAGCAGCAGGAAACCGAGCAGCTGCCAGCAGTTGAAGTTGGAACCAACGAACCGTGCCCGAACCCTTTATTACAGAGCCAGCGAATACAATGGGGTGAGGGGACTGGGGAGCGGAGGTTCCAAGGGTGCAAAAGGCAGCAAATCACCATCGAAAATTTGCATATTACCCGACGGCTTCGTCACTCTGACATCTCCATTGGGATCTCTAACAAATATGCCAGGAATCACGCAACAAGCAACTCAATTCAACTCAACGTACTATATTGAATGCACTTGAGCATATTTTAACTAGACTGGGATTAGTACACCTCGAAGTATTTCTTATTCTTATTCTTGATCACAACCTTTTACAACTTCTAGTAAGTATGTAATAAAGCTTGGTTAGTACATACACATAATTCGAAATTCTTTAAATATTGTAATTATTAAACAATTCAATTCGAAAGTAATTGCTGAATTAATCTATATGTCAAATCGTGCTCAAAAATACACAATACAAATTGTAAATTGGTTTAATTTTCACAAGTTCAGGATAGTGGAAAGTCTAGGAAAATATATGGTATTTCAGAAAAGTCTTTCAGGACTCAATGACTACATACATCGCAAATATTATATATTATTTATTCCAAAAGTTATATACATTTCAGTCAATTTATTATCATATGCTCATAGGATAAACTGCTGTAGTTTTCCTGTGCTATAAATTAAAGCCGATAACAGATAATAAATAGCGATAGCAGTGAGGGAAGGCAATAAGGAGAGAGAAAGAGATAGAGAGTGAGATTAGGATAATCCAGCTTTTGTTTTCGTCGGCTTAATGGCTCTTATTCGCCATCAAGAGTAATACCATTACTTATTCACAACTCATTGATGTGGTCGCTGAACTCGTCCCTTACGCCTTCCAGAGCCTGGATATTCGCGCACTTTACAACACATCAAGTGCCATCTTTGACAGCACTGAAGACAACTCCATAATCCGCTCGTAAACAAGCGTCATTTTATGACATTCTCGGTTTATGGTTCAGTTTCAAATTCCGAATGAATACCATCCATTGCAGACTGATTGTTCTCGCTCTTTTTTGTTTTTTTGATGCACTGGACAAGTGCGATATGAAATCAAGAAGTTCGAATATGAAAATCGCAATTGCGACATCAATAAAAATGCATGAACAATCATAGTTTTTTCCTTTAATTCGCATGTAATTTAATTCACATGCATTAATAATAAATATAATGAGTATATATTATAATTGTATGCACAATCCCATTATAAAATTGCATAATTTGCTTTTATAAATAAAACGCCAAGGGTCTGATTGCTATTCAGTTGTAGAGATTATACGCATAACGGGTTAATTATTCATAAAATTAGTTTATGAATCGATTTTTACTTGTTTTATATCATTTTTATAGATTTCTCAAATGCGTATGTCCAGGGTGTCTTGAAAAGTACAGCTTGGCCACCCTAAGAACAATTTCCCTTCATCTTAAACACACACAAATGCTTATAATTAATGCTGTCTCTATAGATATTAAAATTCAAAGTTTGTTCTTTTTTCCTCCAATTTGCCTAAAAGTGAAAATGTATTTTACACCTCGGACTTCCTAAAACGAATTCCCTTTCGTCTAAAGTATAGCTGTGAGCTTACTATGACAATTAATGCTGACATCCGTATCGAGAATTAGCATCTCTTACACTCGCAATACAAAATTTATGAAATGGCTCGTTGAGCTTACAATGACACTCGTAGAACTATTTGTCTTCTGATTCAATTGCCATGAACATGGGAAATTAGCATAGATGAATCATAGGTCTGCTCCTTGAGAGCATTTTGTAGTGCCAACAATGGCTGAAGATGTTCAATTTGGACACATGTCAACGGTGCAAACATCAAGGATTAGAATAAAGCAACCCCCAAGTAAAAGAGGGAACCGAGCATAAACCCTCCCTAGCACTGACACTCCACACAAATGGATGGGACAAGGGAGCCCCAAAAAAATAAAAACCGAAGCGGGTTCATAGACATTGTTGTGCGTTGACAAAAGTAAGTCACATACGCACACCTACACACACTTACATATTACCATTCTTATATGCAGATTTATATATACATATATGTACTATATGATAATATATCTATGTATGTATGAATATGTGTGCGTTTATAAGTATTATTATTGGTATGAAATCACGCAAAAATTTGCTAAAGTCAGCATCGCACTCTCGAAATATGTATATTCGCATAACAGGAAATTCTTTTGCTGCTGCCACGATAAAATGTAGTATTATGACTTGAGTAAATGTTTCGTCTTGTATGGTAATTTGGCTGTGGTTGGGACTTGCCTGAGGAATTTATCGATTGCCGTCGCTTAAAGTTATTTTGGCCATATTTACAGGGTAGATAAATTGCACAGGTTAACTTATTTAAATTGCACTTGATACACTGTGGTTGCTTGTATGTGTATACATAGATGTTACAACGCAAGTACATGCATGCATAAATTCATCAGGTACTCTTTGTTGTTGCATGATTGCCGATCTGAAGGAACCGTTACAACTGTTCCATAAATATTAAGCTTGAACTCCTGCCAGTTGTAACTACTTACGAGCACTTTGCCGTGTATCGTGTGCCGGCAAAAGTCACGCGATTGTTAAGATAAGCACATAAGCAAACACTAACGCACACTCAAACACTCACACATTTACCGTTATTGTTAATATTACGGTTAGCTTTGATTCTCAAAAGCACTCGATTTTCTTTCGCTTGCTTGGAAACAACCGTTGACTGGCAATGCCAAGACTCAACTAACAACTGTTGTTGACTAGGCAGTCTGTTTATTAGTGATGGTAGCGTTGCCAGACTTGGCAAAGTGCTAGCTGAGCACGCAAACTCTCTCACGCTCATACTAGCTCTACCGCTCTTTGTCTCTAAGAGAGCACCCGGCAAAGGCAATATTGAAAACAAGAGAGAATTTATTTGAAAATCCGTGTGTTATGAATGAGCGCCAATTAGCCAACTTGGATGGCTGCCTATGCTTTATTATCATGGTTATCATTATTATTATTATCATTATTATAATGACTATGATTAGGCATGCCAACAAATTATGTTGTGTTGGCCAAACTTAAACGCAAATTGATTGCTTACACTTTTTATGGCATTCGTTTTGTGGGTTGGATTACAAGTACAAGCATTTAATGTGGAACACATGAGGATGCTATATAGATGCTTCAGACGGATTTATGCACCTCTCTCTGTGTTTATGCTAATGTTTTTATTAAGCTCGTCTAAGCACTATTTGCTTTATAAATGTTGTTGAGTTCAGGTGCAATGAGCATCTCCTTCCTTCAGTTCCCTTTTTCTGTTAACTTGTTTTGTGTGTTGCAAGAAATATTTTTTGTAGCATACTTTTGTTTTTGCCGCGCATTGTTTACACAAATTTCATTGTTTATTTTGCTTATAATGCCACAACGAAGGCAAAAGAGAATAGGAAACAAAGGCAAAACGACTGTCAATCAAAGGTAGGCTCAAAAGAAATGCTTTCTCCTCCGCTCGGCCACTCTCGTGCTTTAAATACAATTTAAATTCAGTAAAGTCAAAATTGTTTTCCTTATGCGAGGCAAAACCCAATAATCCAATGCGGTTAAAGACGCTTGCTCTCTACATATCTCTCTGCCTGTCTTTCTCTCTCTCTCCATCTCTCACTACCTCACTCTCTCTCTATGTGTGTGTGTATCTGTCTCTGTGTGACTGTGTCAACAAAAGGCCTTAAAGCATCAACGTCTTAGCCCGTCCAAGTGGCCGCCAACGCCTGTGTGTTGTCTTTATGAAAACGGCTAGCCGCCCTTTGCAACATAATAGTATATACCCTTTCTAAGGGTCCTTCAATCAAAGATGTTAAAATATATATCAAAAATATTAAAACAGATTCTCATCCAAAGAGAAACTGAATTAAGTTAATAAAGATTACTTATTTTTAAAGTTTCTTATCTTTCAGCTAGAGTATTATACCTGTAGACCTTAAAGCGCTTTCCTGTTGTCCTTCAGAGTGTTGAGCTGTTTTAGGTCGTCTTTTGTTTTTTTTTTTCTTATTCTTGTTGTGTCGCCCGCAGACTTGGCTTAAGTTTAGGCTGTATGCGAGATTTTACTTTCAGGGAAAATGACCCAAAAAAGATTGTCAGAAAGAAAACATATCAGAACGATCTAATTGTATTTTTAAAATTTGCTGTACTTCCTGTCTGAATAAATTGTCACAGCTGTATTTTTAACTTAAATTATATCGCTTTAATTGTGAATTGGGACCACAGTCTTTTCGCCGCTATTCCCGATTCCCCACCCACTGTTACCTTCTGAAATGTACTTCAAGTTGGTATCGGTTATCGCTACTTGTGGCATGAAGATATTTGCATTGAGCTTCAACGTCGGGGAATTTGTGTGATCAAACAAAAGGCAAGGCTGCAGTTGCCGGAATGTAACGAGTTATTTGCTAAGACCCACAACGGCAAAGGCAATGTTACAGATGAAGGTCGAAATTCAATGCGGATTTCAAACGGATTTCGATACATGTAAATCCTTAAAACAGGCATCGAAATAAAACCATAGATAGATAGAATTTTTGTAAAGCTGAGAGCGAATAAGTTTTTCAAATATAAATGTAATCAAATAATTAATTCATCTATTCTAGGCTGAAAATATTATGGTCTGTATTTCAGTCAAAAGCAATTTACAGAAGTAGGAGTATTAAAAGATTGTAAGTGCAGGATATATGCAAGTCGATCATACTTATTATTATCCAATAATATTTAATGCTGCGGAAAAGTGTTGAATGCTTCTGAACGCAAAACAAAATGGCCGCCGCAAAGGAGAACAGCATAAAAAGATAAACACATAACTGGTAAATGGAAAAAACGAGTAAGTTTGCGACAGTCTTTAATGCTGAACTAAGAGATACCCTATACATAGCTCTGACAAATCTAATACCTAAAAAACACAAACATTGTAATTGATTATACAATTTTCGTGTTCAAAAATAAATTGAATTTTCATTTGGAATAACTAAGAATAGCCTTCGACTTACTTTCAATAGCTACAGGGTATACAAATGGAAAATAAAAATACCACCGCCGAGGAAAAACCCAATTAGGTTTCATGTTGTTTTTAAATTGCCAGTCAAAGTTTTTTGTGCTGCTGCGGGAGGAACAGGAAGGCACCTTTCCGAGAGGAGCACGAGTGCCGTTGGCGCTACGCCACATCCACATCAACAACAGTTGCACTTTGTTAGCTTTCATTCAGGCCTGTTTCTCTCAGCAATGCGAGCATCCTCACTGTATTTTCAATAGAGAAAATAAAGAACCACTCGCAGTTGAGTTCAATAGAAATCAACTTAAATTCACACAGAATCAAACAAAAATCTCTTCAAATGGATTTCAGGATAAAATCGCATTCAAATCAAATAAAATGTGAAATTGCTGTCACAATAAAAACTCTAAATCAAATATCTAAGAGCTTTCCTGCTTCAAACTAAATCTAAATCAAATATGAGGCTGCTCTTTAAAACTCTTTCTGGGTTGTTTCGCCAGTTCATAAGTAGAACATTGGAAATGCATACAAAATACAGAAGTGTTGGCAACATTTACAAATGTTTCAGATATTATAATCAATATTTATGTTTTCCCTTAATATAAATTTTTTTTTCTAAATATATCTTGAGATTTTTCATATTTTCCATAAATTTTAATAGATTTTCCAATGAAAATTCTTAAATATTATTCATTTGTTAGGCTTTTTCGCAATTTTTAAAGCTATTTTTAGCGGGAAAAGGGCGGATCTGACAACACTTCACATAAGAATATACAGACCAAATTGCCGATGGGAATACATAAAATATTTTTGATGTGACAGTCAAAAAAATTTATTGCTTGAAGCGATGAGCATTCATTCTTTCTCACACAGACAACCACACATACCCTCTGGCACACCCACACACACGTGATTTTGCATTTAATTCGTTTATTTTACGCCAGACTAATTAAAAGTTATATAATTTTGTTGGCTGCTTTTTGTACCCTGTACATAAAAAGCAAGTAGAGCAGGTATGTGAGAGATACAAAATAATGCAGTAATGTTATTATAATGTTCCCAAATATAATGTAACTATATATGCATATATATTTATTTATATATTTAGTTATACATTTATGACTGCCAATGTAATATAAATACAGGGAATCTGCCAATTAATACATTCTTTTGTTATCCTCAAAGCACTTTCAAAGTTTTAGTACATATAAGTGTGTTTTGCATAAATTATATAAATATTTGAATTATCAGTTAGAGACTAAAATTGTGATGTGCTTTTGACCAAATTATTTATTTACACCTACAATTTGTTTAAGTTAATTGTTATTTCAGCTAAAATATTGTTAGTCTAGTCGTCACATAGTTTTTCACAATACTATAGTATACTTTTCAGTAATAATAATAATACCCTCTACTTGAAACATTTCTCTCTCTAGATAATCCTATGTAAAACTGTAACATTATTTGCAAGATAAATTAAAATGTTATATAAAATTGTAATAAAATTATAATAATCGCTGCAGAAAATGCAAAATGAATGGAAATTTGCTGAATATTGTGGTAGAAACGGAATGAAATTAAGATGATTACAAAAATAAGCCGAATCTCATGACAGATTGTGTAATTGGTTTCAAGTGTTAAATGAGCTGGCGTTAAGCTAATTGCATTGTATTAATCAGCTGCTCAGTGAACATGGCGATTATCGAGTTGCTCATACCGCATTAAATCATTAACCAAAGGCCTGAGGGCTTGGCCGAGCTGGTCTGGCCCAGTTGATAGCCAGTTTCCCCATAAAACTGCAAAACCTCGTATGTGCCAACAAAGTTCAACAAAAGCTAGTTTAACATTTCATTTTGAATTTTTGCATTCTCCGGCAAAATTTGTGCCAGGACTCTTCTATTTACATAAGTCGGATACCACGTAGCTGCTTGGAAATAGCAGCAGCTGTCGACTGAAAATGTGTCTGTGTTGCAGCACGAGTGAACAAGAGAACAAGATTCAATGGGGTTTAACAATCGAAGCACAATAAACTTTCCCGCCCCTTAACACACTGCAGTTTGGCAGTTTGGACTTTAGTGGAAAAACAATTTGGGTAAAACTATCTCTGATGCTCGCGTGTATTGCAATTTTTATTTTTTTCCAAAAAGTTCTTCACTTCTTCCCCGCCTTTTACTACAATGCTCTGCAATGTATTTACAATTGCCAATTGCATAAATGGACTTTAATTGCATTAAACATGAATGAAAAGGCCTTTTATCATCATCACGGTAATGCACCAATTAAATATTAAATCACTTAATGTAATGCATTTCACAGCTCTCCCGTTTTGGTAAAATATTTGGATTTAATAACTTAATTTATACTTTAAAATTATTTCATTTTGCTCATTTAGTTTTACTTTATACAAAAGAATATATATTTATTTAGAATTATATTTGGTAATCGGTGATTTAATGAAATAATTCGTGATTATTTTTCGCATCACGTTTTTCTTATATTCATGGTATCAACCGACTGACTCTTTTCTCAAACGGTCACTCTGCAAGAGCGAGATCACTGCCTCGATCGCTCTCCTCATTATGTATAGGCAGAGCGAGATAGCTACTGGATGTCTATAATCAGAGATGGGAGTCTATATGTAATGTAGTGATGGGAAATCGGTGTAGCTATCGACCTGCCTCAATTTGTCAACAGAACACTGTTAAAAATCACTATTTAAGGATACTATAATCACTCTATTAGACAAATGTTTTCGTATTGAAATTTAACTGTATTGAGAATGGAAATCAAATTTAAAATCAAATTGCTGGCATCAAATCCAGCATGAATTTTTCTACAGCAATTGAGATAAGTCAGTTGACGTGGAGATCCCTTGAGTCTGTTCCACATACATGTATGTATATTGCAGGTCCTTTAACCAAATGGCAGCATCATTAGAGCCAAAGAAATGATTGAAATTTGTGTTATTGTTGTTGTTGCTGACAACAACATTGGGCAACGCCGGCGGTCACGTGGATGAGTCCAAAGAACCCTGAATAAATGTCAGAACCAGGTCCATTGCCAATAAATTGTGGCCCCGAGCAAACAAACCTTTTTATGGTCGCGCTGTTATTTTATTATCTACTTACACTTGTCGAGGTCGGAGAAAAATGGAGGATGAGCTGGTAACACATGTCATAACACACAACAAACATATGCAATAATAATCCACAACAACACCCACAACAACAACAACAACGAAAGCAATAAAGAGTTTGATAATACTCGTAAAATTAAATGTGGCCACAAAATGTTTTCTCTTATTTGCTTTCGTTTTATCCACGTCACAAACGTGGCCTAAATGCTTACTCGCAGACAGTTTTAATGCATTTGCTGTTTTGGACAGACTCAACATGTCTTTCACATTCACAGCTCAGATTAATCAATGTCCATGCATCATCATGATGCCACATTGTGCGGCATTTATCTCTCAAATAGTTGATTGTCGTTAACTATGCTGTCATTAAAGACAATTATCGGTTGTGTTGATACCAAAATTGACCACAATAATATTCTAAATGAATAGAGCAGGGATCGCGGACATGGACATGAACACGGAGGTGGGCAGTGTCAGGAAAATGGTCTAACTGAAGCTTTGGGCGGGGTAGAGGGCGAAGGCGAGAACGAGACCGTGGGCGAGGGCGAGGGCGAGGGCGATGGTCAAGAACACGCAACGCCCACGGACCTCCACATGCATAATTGAAAAGATTAACGAGCAGGTTGCCAAGAAATGTTGTTGTGCGAAGTTTTTGTGACTGAAAGGGTCTTTGAATATATATGGTGTTAGCAGATGTTTCCTAAATAAATAACAAATATGGACAATATCCCTAACATGTCAATTAGAAGTCGGACTCTTTAAAGGGTATCTACTAGTCGCCTACTTTCCCGAATGTCATTCTCCCTAGTTGTTATTGTTCTGGTGCTGCTCTGCTATCGTTGCGCTTTAAGCATAAATACTTAATACACTTGATCGATTGACGGATATCTTGGATTTCTCGCGTCCCTTACCAACGTCTATAAATACATATACTATATACTTTATACATATATATATATATATATATTTATGTATATTACTTAAAATATAAGGAGTATAAACTAATTACTTTCGCATAATTGAGCTGCAAAGTGAGTTATGTATGTTTAAATCTCAAGTTGAATCTAAACCTCAACAATTCAGTAGACTGGCTAATTAAGCATTTCTGGGAATATATACGATGAGCTTTTATTAAACCACAGCAACCACCTTCAATAGAGCCCCATCAAGCAGTTGCTGTGTATCTTATGCAGCCAGCAGCTGAGCATAGCTGTGGCAGCCGATAATGAGATGCACACACAAGTATGCCTGCCACTGAATACTTTGCTCGTATGTGTATGTGTGTGTGTGTGTGTGTGTGTGTGTGTGTGTGTGTGTGTGTGTGTGTGTGTGTGTGGGTGTAAGGCCAAGTTAAATGCCGACTTATAAGCAGACTCCATTGTGATGTGAAAATCGATCGAGCTGCAACGGAACACTTGCAATTCGTTTTGCAACGCCTCCTTTTTGTGGCAAGTTGCCACTAACTGTTGCATGCAGACATTGGCAATTGTGTGTGGGTGTGTTGAAAGTTGAACGTAGATATACGTATGTATATAGTAGACATACTCTTAATTGCAATTTCGAGTGCACAGTCTGTTGTTATGTGGCACAAAATTGCGGCACGAGAAGTATGCTAACTAAGCTAAACTAAGCTGCAACGTGCAACATAGAGTGTATAAGTTGAAAATTCCCTATCACTGAAGATTAATTGGACTAAAATGCTGTTAAGTTGTGAGAATATATTATTGTGGCAACTAATTAAAACACGGCTTGAAAGTTAGTGGTTTAGTTTAGCATTCGCTTTACGGTTGCTAAGAGTTTTACTCTTACTCTTTGCTCAACTATGTATGTATATGAAGTTGTGAAGCAGCTTTTATCATAAATTGTTTTTAATTCAAATTTATCACAATATATATATATATATGTATATATATATATGTATATTCTATCTATGCTAACCATGGAGTGAAAGGAACCCTTTAATATACATTTAAACACAAGTTACTAATGTGTATTTAAACGTCATTAACAATTGCTTTGTCTTACTAACATTAAATCTAATCAAATATCTGCAGTAGTGCAGCAATCGCAACATTTGGAATGATGCCAAGGGGCAGTTGAATATGTAATAGGTTTTCTACATTACGTATACGACGCGATGTGCCATTGCACACCCACTCAGGGCAGACCACGGGCAATGGCAGATGCAGGGCATGGGATGTTGGAATGTAATGAAGTGCACAGGCACATCAAACCAATGAAGTGTGTAATTGTCGCCCCCGGCCAATTTGTAAGCCATGTATGCACTACTCTAATGATGTACGAGTCGAGTCGAGTCGAATCGCATTGAGTCTAGGGCCAAAACGAATCTACCAGTCAGAAAGTCAATGATGCTGACGATGGTAGCAATAAAATTTGTTGTGTCTGCTGTTGCTGCTGCTGCGGCTGCTGCTGCTACTTCTTCTCTTGCTGGAACTAAAATAAAATAACAAAGCACTTGTACGTGATGTCATGCTTTCCCCCCCTATTCGTTCGTCCTAAATGAATTGAGTGAAGGAGTGAACAGTCAACAGCTCAACTCGAAGGCAAAAAGTCAAAGTGTAAACAAACTATATAGAAATGAGATTAACGCTCTACTGTGTCCCTGTGCCCCTGTGTCCCTGTGTCCCTGTGTCATTTTGACGCCTGTCTATATCAGAAGCTCAAATTTGAACTCGAGCACTTATGAAGGAGCATCCGAAAATGTTCGAGTCTGAAAAGTCAATAAAAACAAGACACTTTTAAAGTGTTGCCAGGCTGGAGGACGACAAATTTGTGCAAATGTTTGCGTGTCTCTCTCTTTCTCTCTCTCTCTCTCTCCCTCTCGCTGCCCTTCTCAATCTCCCTTTTTCTCCAAAAAATTCCACTTTGACAACGTCAAATGACAGACGGAAAATTTCCTTTCAAATTCTCTAAACCTCAGGAGCTGTCACTTGCTGTTAGCCAAGTCTGCTAACGTGGTCTAATTGAAACAAAGTGCGGCTTGGCAGCTGAAAAGAATAACCAGCAAGTAGCAATCACTTGCCAGCATTCACGCCTGAATTAGACTAGAGACACGTATGTCGAGTAAGATAATGAAGATATTTTGCAAAAATTAATTAATAAGGGAGCGGTGAAGGGGTAGGAGGGTGGTTAAGCAACTTTGGGATGGACAACCTTTAAGGCTTAATACCGTCAAGGTCCGCATTACGCATTGTGTACGTGACAACCTGACCAATTATGGCGAGAGTAGCGAGTAGATGGAAAAGTTCATGTGCATGTTATGTAAATGAAACGGCAAAAACGATATGGCTTTAAAGCGATTAGTGGGTCAAGCAACGAGCGACCAAGACTGTGGCAAGTAAGTGGCCACTGTGAACTTAACTCTTAATCCGAATTTAAAGCAATGTCAACAATTCACTCGAATTTGCTGGGCAAGTCAAGAGAAGGAAAGAAGAAAGCCAGAGCCAAAGCCAAAGGTCGAGGAATACTGGCAAATATTTAATTGAATATAGAAGAGATTAAGACCAGAAGGCGGGGTAGGCCAAGTTGTTAAGTTGTTAAGTTACTTAAATCGTAGTTAAAATTCAATTGCCGAATTTGATATAATTTACAGTCGAAACTTTTGACCCAATTGTCTGCCAAATTGAGCTCAAGATGTTTTCATTTACGGTCAACTCTTGTGCGACGGAATTGAAATCTGCCAAATTGAGCTCAAGATGTTTTCATTTACGGTCAACTCTTGTGCGACGGAATTGAAATCTTAAGGCTGACCACAAATGCTGTTGGCCAACCTGTTGCCTGTTGACCTGACTTTTATTTCCCGACACGAACGCGACAAGCACTTCAACGTGCGATATCAACAATAAATTTTAGAACCTTGACTTTCCTTAACAACTATTCCCTTCCTCTCTCTCTCTCTCTCTCTCCCTTCTCTTTAAAGTAATATAAATTCAGAAACATGTGAGGAATAAAAGGTTTCATTTGGATTCGTTGGCAAGTCCGCTTAAACGGGCAGTTAAGTCAGCTACCAATGCTCGCCAATTGTGTTGACCTTCTTTTGGCTGAGCCTACAATTAAGTGCTGCTTTTTAATGGCGTTCTCAGTATACATATTTGCATAGCTCTAAGCTCTGGCATGAACCTACTTTTTGTTTCATTTGCACATATTTCTCTTGCATTTCTTTGACTGGTTAAACAGCACAAACAAGGGGGGAGGTGAGGAATAGAGAGTGCTTTGGCATGATAATTAAACTGTCAAAAACATGTTGTTATTTTTTTCTTTTGCTACCCATCAACTTCAAAGCTTCTTTTGACCAAAACAAAATCTACATTAAATGCAAATTTCCCTTTAAAGTGAGATGGAAAATTAGGAGGGGGGTGTTCTAGTTAAAGCACAATATCCTGTTGAAAAGCCAAAATACCAAACCGCAGCCCCCCTTCGATTTGTAGTGCTCGACCACCACAACGACGGGAAATGAGTTTTTTCGGACATTTTGCATCAGATTCCAAAATGCGACCAAAAGCAGACTCCACTTTTTGTATGATTTCTCTTCTTTTTTTTTTTTTTTTTTTTTTTTTTTTTTAGAAACTTACCGCCAGCTTAAACTAATGGTGTCCATTAATCAAAAGACGTGTGTACACTTAGTTAGAACCTTTTTGTACCACGTACTGTGCAAACCGCATAAAAGGGTATATCAGTCCGGCTGGCGTTTATTTAATATTCCACTGCTTTGAGTAATCACTTAAATACGTGTGGTTTCCTTTATTTATTTTTTGTGTTTAACTCCACAGCTGACAACCTTTTTCGTTATACTTTATTTAAAGGCCAACTCGTAGTTAAACATTTCAACTTTTACTCGGCATTTGACTAACTTTTAATGCGTGTAACGTGATTAATGTTGCTCGCTTTGCAAATCCCCCAAAAATCCATGCTCGTTGAGTATAAGTATATGTATGTGGAATACACACGTGACTAATAGACTAAGGGAAGCTGGAAATGGGAAATGGACTGGGGTTTATATTTTTAGCTACTTTTACTGGGTAGTCATTTTGTTAGAATATATGGACTGCTATAGAGATTAAAGACTAGCATAAATCATCGGATCTCATTACAATATCATATGAAGTTGCTGTCATATTTGTTACTGTAACTGACAAACGGCACAGTTAATATGATATTAACAGCTTCTGCGCATCCTTTAACAAAGCAACTCCCATAAAGAAGTTTCCAATAACATAAATATGCGTTGTACGTATGAACTGCTGGAATATCAAACCTGATGTGCCACAACATCTAGAACATCTAGCGTATTAAATCAGGTGCTGCTGCTCTCAACTCAGCTCCACTCGACTTATTCATTTTCTTTGTTTTACCAGTATTTTTTTTTTTTTTTTAGGTAGCAGGAACACTGCGGGGGGCTGGGGGTGTATGGTGAGGACTCTCGGCATCTGCATAAATCATTATTTCATTTCTTTGAGCGACTTTTCTGCATGGGCAAATTCAATTAGTTCGCACTGAAAGTGCTTTGCAACTGGGCTAAGGAGTTGGCATGCTGTGGTCTTTCAACACTTTTTGAGAAAGGTTTTAATTGAATTTGTGGCACATGAGAGTAACGCTTTAAGGTTGGCCATACAACTTGACAAATACAGATTTGCACATTTTTCTGCTCGCCAGGATTGGCCATTGTATTTGCACAGAGACTGATGGAAATACGTACTCAGTCAGGTTGAGCTTCGAGCTGTGGATCTAAGTCCTTTTTAACATGCCATGCGGCGCCAGTCGATGGTCGATTGTAAATGTCTGAAGTTCAACCTCTCACGATGATGAGGTGATGAGGAGATGGAGCTTGTATATGTATGTGTGTAAGTGATATTTATTTGCACTTTTCTGGCTGGCGCCAGTGACTGATTGACACACAGACTGACTGACTGACGCACTCTCTCACGCTCACTCGCGACGTATTTTTGGTTTATCCGTTTAGTGAATGGGCGAAGCGCAGCAGCACCACAACGATGAATGACCAAAACCGAACTAAACTCATTCAGTTAACATTCTGTGAGTTGTTGTCAACCAAATTGTCGGCTCTCAGCCAGCGCAGGCGCCTGGATTCAGGCGGCTAAAGAGCGGCTTCAGTCGCTGTTTGGTGTAAACAAAGCGAAGAGAGAGGATGTCGGTCAGACGTGCGGTAAGAAAGTCGGCAAGGGGGCAAGACGTGGTGCAGCCCCAGCTGCCTGACAAAATTGTGTGAATAAACAACAAGAATCTCATATCCTTTATTCATAGGCGCGCAATTTTATCTTACAGTTGTGCCAACAAAATTCTGAACTATTGCCAACAAGACCAAGTTTTTATACTACTCCCAATACCACACACACATGCACACACCCCCCTTACCCTTGAAGGTGCCAGCAAGAAAATACTTTCTACTTGCACTACTTTTAAAAGTTTCCTCTGAATGTTGCACCGTCATTTGTCTGTCATTCAACTGTCGGATGCTTCTCAGACCATAATCAAATAACAGTCTATCACTTTCAACTATCCGATAAGTCAGCATATCAATCACTTATTTATGATATTATGCATATTCATTAAAGGACTAAGTTTAAATGCATAATTACTAGATATCCTTCACAGTTAGGCTGTTTATTAAATGCAATATTTGTTCAAGCAATATAATGTATTTTATTCCTTCACAGCTAACAAAATCTTGAGAACAATGACTTATAGAGGACCATTTGATGCTCTTTTCAGGTAGATTTAACTGCAGTTTATTGAAAAGAATCTATTGTTTAATATAGTTTATTCTATTTTCCATTCAGATCATGAATCAAATTAATAATGCATGCTAAGTATATATGCTTATAGATATCCTTCTCATAGGATATACATATTAAATCTAATTGTAATTTCAAATGAACAAATTTGTAATGAATGTCAATTGATTTAATTTAAATATTCCTTAGCTGAATATGTATGTTAATGAAGATGTTAAGAAGTTCATTATTCATTAAATGAAATTCTTAGATATATTATTATGATACATTACTTATGTACACACTTTACACATACAAGACTCGCACACAGCCTAAGGATAAACTTGAAGTCATTGAAATTTTAAAAGGTTCGGCAACAGGAGACTTTTGAATATCCTTTACAGACAGAAGGTAGATTAAATAAAGGCTCTTCAGTTACACACTATATTAAAAGCAATTCTTTGCTTATGTTACAGTTCCATTTGCAACAATTCAGTCCGCTATACTCGGCAAACTGTAGATTAAATTGAATTAAATTCCTTATATACAGTTTACTTCACTCTTTATCGTATTGAATTTCAAATTGAACAATTTAAGCTGAAAAGAGTCGACTATAATTGTCCATTAAATATGCTTTATAGACCGAATGCAGCTTAAGTTAAGGACATTATATTTGTACACACACATATTTGTACATAAACGATAGTTAAGCTTATTGATTGAACAAGGACAGGTGAACAACTGTAGCAATGCCAAGAGAACTTCCGACGAGGCAAGTGCATAAATGTGTCTCAATTGAAGCATAGAAAGAGGGAAGTTAAATACATTTTAAAGTATTTGTTTAAGTGCAGCTTAAATGCACATTTAAGTATACATGTAAATAACTGGGGTAGTGCTTTAGTTTATCGGATTTCAAGTAAGTTTCAACGAACCTAGGTGCAATCAGTGTCAAGTCAGTTGGCGTGTCATTTCGAATTGCGAATGTGCGAATGCAATTAACTTGTTTTGCAATGTCCATTGTCCATCCAATGCGACTGTAAGCGCTGTTCAACAATGGGAATGTCACCAACAAAGGCGAACATTAAAATATGACACTTTGCGAGTGACACATGTGGGTTACACCAGCTGCAAGTTTACAATTTTGCGTTAACAATCGCAGAAAGTGATTCCATAGACATAAAAAAAGAGAGTGAGTAAGAGGGACCTGCCACGTGTTGCACCATTAAAAGACTGACACTATCAATACCCATTCCGCTACACTGTATCCTATTGCTGTCTGATTATTTGTTTTAATAATTGACGCAAACTGTCATTAGCTGTATTCGAGGCAAATAGCGTTAAGGTCGACACGCCCTATTTAATAGCAAGCCAAAAAGGTTTTTTCCCCTTATTTTAACCTGAATTTTGTGTTGTGTAATCTACGGATATTATCATCATCATTGTCATGCTAATCATCATTAGCTGCCTTTTAATACCAATTGCAAGCGAGAACCAAACTAAGAAGGGTATATTAAAGTCGTTGCTTTGCAAACATAACATTTACATTTCTTTATATATTTTAAATCCGAAAAATATTGGCAGAAATTAAAACTTGATTTGTATTTCCCAAATTCGTCAATATTCATCTTCTATGTATTTAAGTGATTCATAATTACTTAACAAAGGCTAAAGTTATACAAGAATCTTTTAACAGCTGCGCATATTTAGATATAGGGTGTTGAATAGTCGGTTATTCTCCGTCTACTTCTTTCCCTTTGTATCTGTGGGACATTTCGTTCTGTTTGTTGTGTTTTTTGTTGACTGGGCGTGCTTAAAAGCTGACAATAATAACACACGATACAAGCACGTTCACCACAGGCACTGACAGGACATATCAAAAGCAATCCGCTGACAAAAAAGAGCTTACAATGCCATCCTCCTGCTACATATACACACACACACACTTACACCTAACAAGAACCAGGCTAACATATTGTAGTTGTGTCTGTTACTGGCCACTGGTGAAAGCCAAGGCAAAAAAAAATGAGAGCAGCAACAAGAATTGCAAGCCATGCATTTGAATTCACCTGTGTCACATATGCATACACCCATACACACATGAGTGTGTGTGTATGTGTGTCTCTGTGTGGTTATCTGCCCTTACCTTGGTACGTAAAAATGAAGCATTGAGTCAGCAATCAGAGCATCAGGGCGACATCATTGCTACTACCTTTGCTGTTTAGCCAGAGGTAGACTGACAAGATATGATAATGCTTTGATTCGCATTTCCAATTTTATTGCATATATGAATAGAAAATGCAGCAGCCGCTTCAAGCATTCTATATACGATATGCAATTGACTAATTGACTCAAATTTAAACTTGTACAGACAAATCCAAAGCTGAAACTCTAACCAGACTTCGACCCACCATAACTGTGTAAAAACTGAACAGAATTATAAAATTAATTCCATTTTAGGTAAAAATTTAATTCCATTCCGTTTGTAGCTAAATTAGTATAGCATACATTTGGGAGCAGCATAGAATTATGAGCCTTAATCATTTTAATAATATTGATTTGGTTAAGGCAAATGAAATTAATATTCGAGTGGAAGACGCTGTAAATTGTTAACCTTGGAAGTCAAGAAAAATCGCAGCTGCTCTGAAATCATTCATTAGGAATTTGTCTTTCTACTGACTGCTCCACAAAGACAAAAGACAGACAAGTAAACAAACGAGACAGATATGAGGTCGAAAAGCGACAACAATTGCCAAATGCCAAGTTGTGAAGAAAGCTGGAATGAACATGAAGTCACATCTTGTGCACTTCGCTGGCTGCCGTTGCCAATGCCATTAGGCCGAGTTCAATGAACGTTCACGTGAATGCGACAGGAAGTGCCAGCAACAAAGTTAACAATAGCTGTGAAATTAATTTTAATTAAAGTGAGAATCCACTACACAAATTTTGGAACACACCTGTGCTGAGACTCTCTTGTACATTCTTAGACTGATTGTCTTAATGAACGTGATTAGCAACTGCTTAAAGTTGGAATATTCCGTAAGGCGGTGGCATAATTTTGTCAACGGACTGAACACAGAGTTTTCTTTGACATTTCAAATTAAATATGCAAATGGGCGATAAGAGCATTTGCCATTCAGTTGATGTATCTTTTGGGCGACGGAATATGACTTTTTTATTGATTTTGGTTGAGACTTTCGCCTCCCAATCGAACGCCCAATTCCATTGCCAATGTGTATTCGAATGAATCTCTAGACATCTCAGCAAATTAAATAAAAGATTTGAAGTGCTTGCTGTTTGTATTAGACTACGAAGTAGACGATATAAGAGCAAGTATTATTACTATGAATATAATCATCTTCTATCTTCGTAACGAACATTTTATAACAAAATTAATGATGAATTTTATCGTATTAACTTTTTATGGCATAACGAATAAAAAACCATTTGAAATTCAACCGAGTAGAAGAAATAGAAACAAACACATAAAAGTCATGGCAACTTCAAAGTGTAGGCATTAAATTTATAATATTTACTATGCATAGGAATATAGCACAATCTAAACGTATATAAATATATAAATGTTTATGTTGTGCACATTTTAGCTATTAAAGATTTCTCAGCTCCAGTTGAGTTTTCCTTTAAGTCCCACAAGAAAATTCGTTGAAAAGCAAAAGCCAACGGCAAAGCTAAGCGTTCACCTTATGCATGTGTCCTCATTCAACGGAAGGTGAACGATTTGCTTTTTCATGCGAAAAGTTCAGTTTGTCCACACGCTGCTTGTCACACGCTACACGCTACATGCCACCCACCACACACCACTCGCCACGCAAACAGCGACACAAATCGCCACATAGCCCATAGCAAGTGACCAAGCGCACGAGAATAAGACTTCCAACAGATGTACATATGTTCATGTGTGTGTATGTAATATGTCATAACTATTTAATTCCATTCAATCTGTCAACATGTTCGATTGATTATCTGCATTTTTTTAAGTCGAAATCATTGTTATTACAATTTCCGATTCTCAGCACATACATGTAAGCATTCTTATATAAACACATTACACAATAGTTGTTGATTCAGCAGAATGCCCCAAGCTGACTTCATGCCGTCATCTTAATGTTATTTTAACATTCAACTTAATACGTCAGAAAATGGTCCATTTGGAGATACTCTGTACTTAAGTCGTCGTGGTTAATGTTGTCATTAACATAAGATATTCATATTTATCAGCTGTTAAAGTAGTAGAAATAGCAGTAGAAATAGTAATAGAAATAGTAGTAGAAATAGTAGTAGAATTAGTAGTAGAAATAGTAGTAGAAATAATAGTAGAATTAGTAGTAGAAATAGTAGTAGAAATAGTAGTAGAAATAGTAGTAGAAATAGTAATAGAAATAGTAGTAGAAATAGTAGTAGAAATAGTAGTAGAAATAGTAGTAGAAATAGTAGTAGAAATAGTAGTAGAAATAGTGGTAGAAATAGTAGTAGAATAAGTAGTAGAAATAATAGTAGAAATTGTAGTAGAAATAGTAGTAAAATAAGTAGTAGAAATAGTAGTAGAAATTATAGTAGAATTAGTAGTAGAAATAGTAGTAGAAATAATAGTAGAATTAGTAGTAGAAATAGTAGTAGAAATAGTAGTAGAAATAATAGTAGAAAAGTAGTAGAAATAGTAGTAGAAATAGTAATAGAAATAGTAATAGAAATAGTAGTAGAAATAGTAGTAGAATTAGTAGTAGAAATAGTAGTAGAAAAGGAGTAGAAATAGTAATAGAAATAGTAGTAGAATAAGTAGTAGAAATAGTAGTAGATTAAGTAGTAGAATAAGTAGTAGAAATAGTAGTAGAAATAGTAGTAGAAATAGTAGTAGAAATAGTAGTAGAAATAATAGTAGAATTAGTAGTAAAAATAGTAGTAGAAATAATATTACAATTAGTAGTAGAAATAGTAGTAGAAAAGTAGTAGAAATAGTAGTAGAAATAGTAGTAGAAATAGTAGTAGAAATAGTAGTAGAAATAGTAGTAGAATAAGTAGTAGAAATAGTAGTAGAAATTGTAGTAGAAACAGTAGAAATAGTAGTAAAATAAGTACTAGAAATAGTAGTAGAAATAGTAGTAGAAATTATAGTAGAATTAGTAGTAGAAATAGTAGTAGAAATAATAGTAGAATTAGTAGTAGAAATAGTAGTAGAAATAGTAGTAGAAATAATAGTAGAATTCGTAGTAGAAATAATATTACAATTAGTAGTAGAAATAGTAGTAGAAAAGTAGTAGAAATAGTAGTAGAAATAGTAATAGAAATAGTAGTAGAAATAGTAGTATAATTAGTAGTAGAAATAGTAGTAGAAATAGTAGTAGATTAAGTAGTAGAAATAGTAGTAGAAATTGTAGTAGAAATAGTAGTAGAATAAGTAGTAGAAATAGTAGTAAAAATAGTAGTAGAAATTATAGTAGAATTAGTAGTAGAAATAGTAATAGAAATAGTAGTAGAATAAGTAGTAGAAATAGTAGTAGAAATTGTAGTAGAAATAGTAGTAGAAATAGTAGTAGAATAAGTAGTAGAAATAATAGTAGAAATTGTAGTAGAAATAGTAGTAAAATAAGTAGTAGAAATAGTAGTAGAAATAGTAGTAGAAATAATAGTAGAATAAGTAGTAGAAATAGTAGTAGAAATTGTAGTAGAAATAGTAGTAGAGTAAGTAGTAGAAATAGTAGTAGAAAAAGTAGTAGAAAAGTAGTAGAAATAGTAGTAGAAATAGTAATAGAAATAGTAGTAGAAATAGTAGTAGAATTAGTAGTAGAAATAGTAGTAGAAAAGGAGTAGAAATAGTAATAGAAATAGTAGTAGAATAAGTAGTAGAAATAGTAGTAGATTAAGTAGTAGAATAAGTAGTAGAAATAGTAGTAGAAATAGTAGTAGAAATAGTAGTAGAAATAGTAGTAGAAATAATAGTAGAATTAGTAGTAAAAATAGTAGTAGAAATAATATTACAATTAGTAGTAGAAATAGTAGTAGAAAAGTAGTAGAAATAGTAGTAGAAATAGTAGTAGAAATAGTAGTAGAAATAGTAGTAGAAATAGTAGTAGAAATAGTAGTAGAAATAGTAGTAGAATAAGTAGTAGAAATAGTAGTAGAAATTGTAGTAGAAACAGTAGAAATAGTAGTAAAATAAGTACTAGAAATAGTAGTAGAAATAGTAGTAGAAATTATAGTAGAATTAGTAGTAGAAATAGTAGTAGAAATAATAGTAGAATTAGTAGTAGAAATAGTAGTAGAAATAATAGTAGAATTCGTAGTAGAAATAATATTACAATTAGTAGTAGAAATAGTAGTAGAAAAGTAGTAGAAATAGTAGTAGAAATAGTAATAGAAATAGTAGTAGAAATAGTAGTATAATTAGTAGTAGAAATAGTAGTAGAAATAGTAGTAGATTAAGTAGTAGAAATAGTAGTAGAAATTGTAGTAGAAATAGTAGTAGAATAAGTAGTAGAAATAGTAGTAAAAATAGTAGTAGAAATTATAGTAGAATTAGTAGTAGAAATAGTAATAGAAATAGTAGTAGAATAAGTAGTAGAAATAGTAGTAGAAATTGTAGTAGAAATAGTAGTAGAAATAGTAGTAGAATAAGTAGTAGAAATAGTAGTAGAATAAGTAGTAGAAATAGTAGTAGATTAAGTAGTAGAATAAGTAGTAGAAATAGTAGTAGAAATTGTAGTAGAAATAGTAGTAGAAATAGTAGTAGAATAAGTAGTAGAAATAGTAGTAGAAATAGTAGTAGAAATAGTATTAGAAATAGTAATAGAAATAGTAGTAGAATAAGTAGTAGAAATAGTAGTAGAAATAGTAGTAGAAATAGTAGTAGAATATGTAGTAGAAATAGTAGTAGATTAAGTAGTAGAATAAGTAGTAGAAATAGTAGTAGAAATTGTAGTAGAAATAGTAGTAGAAATAGTAGTAGAATATGTAGTAGAAATAGTAGTAGATTAAGTAGTAGAATAAGTAGTAGAAATAGTAGTAGAAATTGTAGTAGAAATAGTAGTAGAAATAGTAGTAGAGTAAGTAGTAGAAATAGTAGTAGAAAAAGTAGTAGAAATAGTAGTAGAAATAGTAATAGAAATAGTAGTAGAATAAGTTGTAGAAATAGTAGTAGAATTAGTAGAAAAAGTAGTAGAAATAGTAGTAAAAATAATAGTAGAATTAGTAGTAGATCAAGTAGTAGAATTAGTAGTAGAAATAGTAGTGTAGAAATAGTAGTGATACAGTAGTAATTAATATATCCCTGTACAGGGTATAAAAATTGTAGTAGAAATAATAGTGGAATTATCAGTAGAAGTAGTAGTAGAAAAATAGTAAAAGTAGTAATAGTAGTAGTAATAACAAATTTTTTAATAAAAATAGTACCAATGAAGAAAAAAGGAACCAGTTTTGGTACTAGAGTACCAAGTGTGGCAACCATAAGCGCACTTCTCGCCTTAGCTGTGATCAAACAGAGTGAAGTGAGAAGCTCTACATTACCAACAGATGCTCAAGATTATTTTGTTCTCTTTGGGGCCGCCTAACTGACGCCTGAAAGGAGGGGTGCAATAAAATTTTTAAATTATAATACAAGTATGTTTGCATATGTACAAATATACATATGCTTAAATTGTCTCGTGTATATACGTATATATAATTCATATAACAGTTTTGAAAAAACTTTAGGATGTTCAAGCTATATAAAGTTTCCAGCATATCTACCGTTTGCTTATGTCAACAAAGTACCTTTAAAACAATCAAAAGCCTTGCGAATATTTGCATACGAATAAGCAACAGGCTCATGATAGCGCTAGGAGAAACGTGCTTGGAATTTTTACATGTTTAAGCTCAAAATATTCTCAGGGGAAGGCACCGGCATGGTTTGATCTGTCTTTAATAAAATACAAGAGTTTCTTTTTTATTTCAATTTGCTGAAACTAGCGCATTTATTAAATTATCCAAAGAGCAGTACAAAAACTTAAAACAATTCTATAGCCAACTACCAGGCTATGTTGCAATATGAAAACAGTTTTTTTTGTATCTTTTTAAGAGTTTTGCTTAATGTTAAACAAAAAATGTTTTTGCTGAGGGAGTTTGGCAGTTAACTAAATAAGAGAAGAATATTTTGAGTAGTTCAATTAAATTTACTTGCTGGCCTAAGGCTGAGGGAGTAGGGGGCCTGCCAGGGCTCAAACACTTTATATATTTTATTAGTTAACAAATTTGCTTTTTCTAATTCCAATATTCTTAAGCAAATAAAGCAAAAGATATAAATATAATTTGACCTCTTGTTTTGTTGTTATAATCATTTAAATATGGTAATTTGTAATTAAACTCAGCTCCTAATTGTTGGTTGTTGGTTTGGTTGGTTGATTGATTGATGGATCGGTTCATTGCTTTACAAAAAATAAATCATATGCAGTAAATTAAAATTACATTATGTACGTACATTTTACAAACTAATATCAAAGTTTAGTTATCAACAGTTTAATTTGTGACCGTCGCATGCAACATGCGTGTCCCTTTGCCCTCTCTCTATATAGTACACTATACAGATAATACATAACATAGCTATATATATATATATTATTTATATATTTCCTATTGATGGTGCATGGATATTTCTTTAATCAATTATTAGTTATTCAATTATTTGTTGCTATTTGTTTGTCTCTGTCTCTGACTCTGCTTCGGTTGTTTCGTTATGGCTATAAACTTCAATGTTACATCAACGTTTTTACAATAACTTTTGCGTGTTGGATGTTTTCCGACTTCTAACTAACATGCAATAATCAATGACTTTGTATGCATTACGCGTTTATCACAATTTCATTTGTTAATTTCCATATATTTCTATTTGTATGTGCATTTTTGTATTTGCTATTCAATTCGCTGTTGTCGATTTGTTATTCCCTAATCAAAATTACGATTTATGATGTGATCTTCAATGCTATTGTCAACTATTTTTTAATAATAAATTATGAAAACGTTATGGTTGATAATCAGGCTTTCGGTTAAACGGTTAGAAACTTCATGGTCTATTTAGATATCTATATATATTCCTAATCGTAAAGGGTTCCGATTCTTGGCATTAACTCAAAATTCTGTTGGCAAATCATAAATATAGAAATACATCAATTAGCAGATTGCAGTAGAGATGTCAAATTTGACCATTGGCCGGATTGGGATTGTTGTTGCCGCAATCCACTTTGGTGGTGCCTCCAGCTGCTAGTAATGGTGCTGCCGGTATTGTTGTTGCTGTTTCCCCAGTTGGTGTTGCAGGCTTGCCTGCATTTAATTTTGCTTTTACTTTCAGCAACAACGCCTCAAATGAATCCTCCTGCTGTGGAGCAGCTGGCGCTGCCTTGGGAAACACGTACGAATGATAATTATTTATGCCGGCATTATCTGCAATTTATTCAGTTTAATTAATTTGGATTTCATTAGTAACCTCGAGATCAACTTACCCAAATCGGCGTAGGATGCACGACAGAATGCGCGTCTGCCCCCAAAGCTAATGTCATACATGTTGATTTGCGCATCCCGGGGGCTCGTGTCAATGGCTGTGAATGCGTCCTGCGCACGTTCAAAGGTCACGAAGCCATATTTCATGCTGATGGTATAAAAATAATTAATACAGAATAAATAAACTTTTCTCAACTTTCACATCTCGTTGGAAACTTACCCGTTCTCTTTGTAGTGTATTGTTATCTGTTTGATGCTGCCGTAGGGCAAGAATTTACGACGCAGCAGCTCCTTTGTGGTATCCGCCTCAATCCTGCCCACATAAACGATGCGACGTTCCTCTACGGCCGGCTGGGATACATTACGATCCACAAATCCACGTCGATTGTTATTGGCATTGTTGCCAAAGCGCGTGGCAGATGTAGACCGTGAACGGGAGCGTCGAAGCGGACTGCGACTGCGTTCACGATCGCTGAACTCTGAACCAGAGGTGGAACAATTGTCGCGAGACATATTTTTTGAGCGACGTTTGTTGTAACTGGTGCGACGTTGTCGTTGACGCTGCTGGCGCTCATATTTGCCAGACTCCGAATACGATGAGGAACTCACAGAGCTGCGATGGCGGCGTGTGCTGCGCGAGGAGTAACCACCGCAACCAACACTACTACCACCTGCAGCAGTTGCATCCGAGTGACGTAGACGCTCTGTTGAATTGGAATTGGAGCGTGAACGATACGAGGCTAGGCTGGTGCATGCTGAGGAAGAGGATGAGGATCCACTGGAGCTACAGTTCGATCCATTGGAGCCTTCAGTGCGACGCTTACGATAACTGCGACGCGCCCGTTCACGCGATTGTCGCGTAGTTGGCAGAGTCAATAGTGGAAATTCGGGTTGCAGTTCTGTTTGAGTGCCCATAGACACCATGCGCTTTCGCACTCGATTCTTGGCCAGATGCATGATGACCATATCTTCGCCATGCTGTGCATTCTTATCCGCCGGCGCCGTCGTTGTCTCTGTTCCTGTACGTGGGACAACGGTCACGCAATTAGTTTGTCTGACCACCTCGCTCTGTATGCTGGCAATCAAGGAGTTGGTCATGTCCTTGCCCGCCTCGCTGCTGTTCGAGATATTGTACAGCAGCACCGAGGATTTCAACAATGAACGAGACGAGGGTGTTGTCTTGTTATCCCTGTGCGCAACACTTGCTTGATGCGGCGGTATCGTGATGTCCGTGTTGCAACTCGCCGAGACAATTATAATCTCTTCATAGTCAGCCTGCAGTTTGCTGTTGGCCACGACTTGAGCTGGTGCAGTCGCTGTCTCCAGATCCGGCTCAGTCTCCATACAGTATGTGTCCTTGACAATATCTTTAAGCGGTGGCAACTTCGTCACGCGCGGCACCTTGGCCGTCACACGCGAATCGATAATCTTCAGTTGCTGAGCACGCTTCATCTCCAGCATGCGGAGCACTTTGTTCTTGGCCACAGTAATTGGATCTGTGGGTGCTGCTGCCTGACTTGACGGGCACTTTAGACTATTCACAATGCTACTTATGGCTGCCTTTTGTGGCGATGGATGTGTCTTCTGTATAGGGGCTGGTGACACCAGCTGTTTACTGGACTCCAGCTTGGGCTGCTTGGCAGGCACTGGCGTCAGTTTTGTGGCCAGAACTCCTCCACTCTTTCGCTGCTTATACTCCTCCAGATTCAACTTACGCTTCGGCGCAGGCGTCACAATGGGCGCGCTGGGCGTGGCAACAGCCGCATTTCGTTCATGCTTCAGCAGCGCCAGATTCTTTCCACCCAGGCCAAGGCCCGTGCTGATGACGGGTTGTGACTCCAATGTCTTAACCAATGTCTGTTGCTTGCTAGCTATGGTTTTGATAGCCTCCTGCATTTTCTTGGCCGACACCTTGGACTTGTTGGCCGTCACTCCAGCAGATGCCTTAGTGCCCACCTTGCGCTTAAGAAAGTCGCATTGCTTTTTGTTCGGCACCAGGCAAATGTTGTTGCTGGGCTTTGGCTTTACTGTGCATGTCGTTGCAACAGTCGGTGTCACTTCTGATGTTGTAGATATTGCAGAAACTGAGACACTCGCTGTCTTGGTTGCAATTTGATTGTTTGCCGTTGTCGCTGCCTTGTGCTATGTGAAGACACCATTTGAAGAATGAATAACATGCTTCAATGTGTTTGCTTCCCAACTCTTGATACTCACCTCAGCAGTAACAATCCGCTTTGTCGGTTTGGGACTCCAGGATGGATCGGCCTTTACATTGTCCACATAGCACAAATCATCTGCGGCGACAGCTTCACCTTGTTTGGCTACCCACAGTGATTCATCCACATCGATTACATCAACGGTCTCAACATCAATGATCGAATCCGAGTCATAATCAGAATCACGACTTTTAGACGATATAATCACAGGCTTGGGCAGCGCTACGACTGGTTTTTCATCTACAATGGCTTGCGGTTTCTCACTTGATTTGACTGGAGCTACAGGAGGTGGACCTGGAGTTGGAGATAGTGGCATAGACGCTACTGGAGGTGCTACGGTTATTACAGGAAGGGCTATCTTTGTACGAAGCGTATTTAGGTTATCGGCAAAATCATCCTTTGTAATAAAGTCAGCCAAATCAAAGTTATTCACATCAATGTTCAGTCCAAGGCCATCCACTTCAGAGCCAACTGTATTCGTACTCAGCGTGCGGCACTTGCGCTCATCCTGAAAGGCAAAAGCATCTGTAGACAGCAAACGCTCATCTGTAGTCTCATCAATCTCATCATCGTAGTCACTCGAGTGCGACTCGTAATCTCCAATCGAGGAGCTGTCGGTGCGCGTGCGAAACGTTGAATTGCTGCATTGGCTCTGGATATCATCGTCTTCAACACCTGCAGCCGCATCATCATCATCAGAATCGATCAGTGCACTCAAGTGACGCTGTTGCTCATAGGCCGCCTCGACTTCAATGTCTGTAATTGCCCGGTAAACTTGTCCATTGAGCCCGTTGGCATCATCACTCAGATGTTGATCCACAAAGTCACTGTAGATAAGCTGAAACCAAAAAGAAATTTTTAATAATGGGAAAATAATTACAGAAAAATTAAGTATCTTACCAAGTTTTTGCTGTTTTGTAGCTGCTCCTCTGCCTCCTTTTGGCTAAGCAGCGATTCGTCTGTGGGCGCAATGGGCAGAATGCCATTTAACGTGTCCGTCAGCTGCAGACTGTGTGGATATTTACAACAAAAAGAAAGTAAGTAATTGTGCAACTGATTAATAGACCTAAACGTACTCATCATTGGTAGACCAGAAATTCGGCTCTGGATCATATTTGACAAAGTTCCCCTCAAAGGGATCCTCGTGAAACACATTCAGCATACGTGAATCCATAATATTTAGGTTGTGCGTGCAGAACTATTAGAGAACTGTAATATACATATGGCAAAAGTATATTAAACAATTGAAAAGTTAATTAATATCATGATTATACGATTCTTAGATGGCTTTGACATTTAAGATTTCAATCTGTCAAAGGATAATAAACCCAATTGACATTTTACATTCGAATCTGTCAAAAAGGAAATTTTAAGAGACTTGTGTCTTGTTCGTCCAAATTAAAAGGCAAGTTGGTTTAAAAGCAAAAAGTACATTTCTATATATTGAGAACTGTTTGAAGAGCGCAATGCCCAAAAAAGTGATCACTCGACGTCAACGCAAAGCGGCTGAGGCGAAGAGGCAATCGGATAAGAAGGGAGGCGGGACGCCAGCCGAGACATTCAACGGAAATATGGGTGCACTGTCAACCACTGTCCAACCATCGAGCAGTTGTCCCAAACCTAAGGCATCGATGGTCACAAAAGTGCAACAAGCGGCGGATGCAGCGGAAACGGAGCTGGGAAAAGCAACGGTCAGAATTATCGTCAACGATAAAAAGGCGACGCCGGATAAAAAGGTGCTTGATTATTTGGTTGATGAGAATATTAAAAAGAAACCGACGAATCCAAACCTAGTGGGAGGATTGCAACCACCTTGTGGACCGCCCATTGAGCAGGGCTCGTTTAGCAAGTCCTTAACCCGGAGAGCAGCTGCTACAATTACTAAAATTCAGAAATTATCAAAGGCTTTCAACAAGAAAATAAACTACAAGCAGACTCCGCCCCAAGCTGCCGAGTCCACGAATCCACCAGGCAACAAACAAGACGAAACCACGAAGAATAATGTCATTGACGGATCCACAAGCGATAAGAACAAACCCTGCAACTGCGAGTTCTGCAAAGTGGTTTTAAGTCAACTATTGGCAGGAAAGAAGCGAGCGAATGAAAAGAAAAACTGTAAGAATTCCAGGCGCCAAGCAAACCAACGTCGAACCGAATCACCTGGACATCTGCTTGCTGGCCATGTTCAGGAGAATTGTGAAGAGTGCAAATTGCAACCACCATTAGGGGGACACAGACGGCGGCTCCTGCAGTTGATGGAGGTAAATGAGAGAGAGCTAGAAAGGAATGTGAGGAGGAGAATCAAAGAATTAAAAAAGTTTAAATCTAACAGGACAGCGAAAGAATCTGAACCAGAGTCAAAACCAAAAATGAATGAGCCTAAACATCAAGGCAATCCACATGGAAAAGCATTCCAACCGCAGCCTTCCATCTCGCATAAATCTGAAAGTATGAAAATTACTATAAAATCAAAGCGCAGTACGATTTCCGAATCTTCTTTTTCAGTTGTTGAACACATCCAATCCAAACCAAAACTCAAGCAACTAGCATCGAGCAAGGACAACTTTTTTAATGTCATGCAACAGCTATCGGTGGCACCAGTTGAGGCAGCCCCAGTCAAGATCCTTGGCAATACTGGGTACTTTGTTCTCACCGGCACAGATGTCCAGTTGGCTTCACAACTCAATGATTTGCAAGCTAAGAACGTTCATGTCCAAAAGTGTATGCTACTTACACCTGGTGTGACCGAAAATCTAGAGCAGCAACTGGAGAAACTGAACCAGAATCGAGAAGAAATATTGAAGCAAATGCGCGATAAATACAATTTGGTTGAACCACGACGACAGAAACGTCAAAAGAAGCAAAGGAAATGTCGTTAATTTGAAATGTATGTTCTATCATCGAGCAGGAATAAGAAAATTAACGTGTCGCCGTAACTTCCTATTTTATTATTCATAATGTCTACCGTTTTTTTTTGTATATCCACGTGCAATTCAATTCGAAATCGATAACTTTTAAATCTGGCGGGCAGTATTCAACAAGTTGGCAACGCTTAAAGTGCACCGAATGGTTGCACAAAAGAGAACGGCAAAAACCAGCGTGGCACGTTTTTACCAAGCAACATGCTGATTTTTTATTTGCCGTGCCGCATTGCTGATACCGCAAAAATCATAAAGCGATAAAGAATTAAAAAGGGCATTATTTAACATAATTAATGGTCATTGGATGTGTATTCACGTAAAAGTTTTAAACAAAACGCTGTCATCGCAAAACAATAACAACAAACACCGCACTAATACATACATACATATACACACTTGCAACACTCACACCTAAATTCATATAGGCACGCACAAAACACCGACGGCGCGACCACGTGTGTGTGAGTGCCGCCGCCGCACCATGTGCTTTTTGTTAAATATGTTTGTGTGCGTCTATATGTATGTTAATGCTAAATAACAATCTCTATTCGTTTTTCCTTTTTGTTAAACTCTACTATCACATTTCACACGCACACTTATAAACAGTTTTGTTTAGAAAGCCGATTTCATGATAAATAAATAGCAGGAGGCAACGGCGAAATGCGAGCCCTGACATCGCGAACGATTCGTGCGATTTTTTTTTTTATAGCAGCTCGTTTATTGAACGCACTTGTAGAAGAAAGGAGCAAATGTCTGTGTTTGATTGACAAAATCTTAATTATTACCTTAAGGGGAATGTGCACTACACTTTGTTATCAATGTTTATTAATTTAGTCACTGTTTAAATGGTTATTAATGGTTGTTGCCGTAGTCTGTTTGTCTGTTTTAACCTCACATGTTGAGCGCCGCGTCTGCAACGCCAACACACAATGTTTGAATTATCAGAATTTTTCAAGACGGCAACGCAAAAACTGTTTATTTTTGTAAATTATTTTAATATGATTTTTGGCAAACACCACACAGGTTTTATAGGAATTTTATCTAATAATTTTATGAATCACATTGCTGAAATGTGTTCACGTGGACGCGAACCGCGGGGAACAAATTTATTTAAAGAATGTGACCGTTGTCACTTTTTTATGTTACAGCTGTTTACTTAACAGTAAACCTAACAGGAATCGGAAAATTAACAGTGGCCGTTTTTTGACTTTCAAATAAGTCAACTCAAATTCAAATTGTTTACTTGTGTGTTGGAAACTAAGTTGTTTTTCCATCCGCTAAAATTTAAAAAGTTAAATGCAAAACAGTATTGCAATTACATTTAAGAACAACTGTTGAATGCACAATCGATAATTTAATAAGAATTTAACAAGGGATTTGAAAAAATATCGATTGCTTCTCCACAAATATCCGATGACAATCATCGCCATATCGTTAATATTTTGCATTACGTTAAATTCAGCAGATAACGTTTGCTTACAAGTTTGCTTTCGAGTCGCTTAAAACGTAACTTTCATATAAAACACTCGATTTTTACTATTTTTGATAAACAGTTTTATTAGTATGTACTTTGATTATGCACCCATCTACAACAACCAGAGGCAATGGTAGGCTGCTTGATTATATTATCTTGAATTAGCTGCTGAGACTTTGAGGCGCAACACTATTGTAAAAATGTTGTAAAGCATATTACATAGCATATTACATAGAGCTAGCGGATTAGCACATATTTCGTTTCAAGTACAGTACATTATGATTAATATATATATATATAAAATGGGTAGGGGGGTTACATTTCTTGTGTATATACGACAATCCGGAAGAATGATTAATATTTAACGCCGCTTAACGCTAGTCCATTCGCCATCATCGCCGGCCTTGTTTTCTGTCAAATAAAACAGATAAGTATATATTTGCTATAATTTTATGTGCTTGACTTACCCTTGTCCTGTGGCTGTTCGCGCTTGGGAGCAGGTTTCTCGTCGCGTGGAGTGGGAGCAGTGCGCCAGTTGCCACCACCACCGCCGCCGCCAGCAGGGCCACCACCTTCCTTGGGTCCACCAGCGCCAGCACCACGCACATCGCGGTCACGATCGCGTCTCTCGCCAGCTGGACGACGATTATCGCGATCGCTTTGACGGGGTGCATCGCGCCAGTTGCTGCCTGTGTCGCGTTGTGGCTGCTCATCGCGACGGAATCCACCGCGGTCGTCATCACGGCGTGGTCCATCGTTACGACGGAAAGAATCACGGTCGCGATCACGATCACGGTCACCTCCAAGACGATCACCGCGGTCACGATCACCGCCACGGTCGCGCTCACCACCACGGTCACGATCCCCACCACGACGCCATTTGTCATCGCGCCCAGATGGTGCGCCGCCTCCTCCACGCTCAGCACGTTCCGCACCAGCTCCACGTTGAGAATCTGGTTCGCGACGCACACGCCAGGAGGAATCGGCTCCACCATCATTCTCCTTGCGCTCTGCACGTTCAGGACGATCACTGCGATCGTTACGTTCCATGCGATCCCGATCGTTACGATCACGGTCGTTGCGTTCACGATCATTGCGCTCGTTACGATCACTGCGCTCATTGCGATCGTTGCGGTCAGCTGGAGGAGCATTACGACGCCACTCACTGGCGCCACCAGCAGCTGCTGCGCCGGGACGCTCGGCACGGTCGCCACGTGGACGCCAGACATCGCGTTCCTTTTCGCTGCGCTCACGCTCGACCGCAACTTCGCGGGCAAGTCGCTCGCGATCTTCTTGAATTTTGCGCTCAGCTTCCTCCTCCTTGGCACGCTGTTTCTCATATTGCTGACGACGCTTCTCATCCTCTGCCTCGCGCTCTAATCGACGAGCTTCAGCAGCGGCGCGTTCTTCAGCCTCGCGAGCGTGACGAATCTCTTCCTCCTTACGGAAGCGCTCCTCTTCCTTGGCACGCAAAAAGGCCTGACGGCGTTCCTCGCGACGACGCACTATGCGATCGGCCAGACGCTTCTTGCGCTCTTCGGCAAGAGCAATGTCAAACTTCTTTAGCTTATCCACGTAAAGCGAGGCGCGCTCCTTCTTGAGAGCTTCGAGAAACTCATCACGATCAGGATACATGCGCTTAAGGCGATCCTGTTGGATAACAGCATCCTTGCGATCGGAAATAGCCGTCTCAATGCGAGTTTGTTCGGTGGCTTCCCAGAATTCCTTGTCCTTGGCGTGCTTCTCGGCCAGATACTTCTCGAAGAGCGGAATCTCTTCGAGACGTTTGGCACGCTCAAAGTAATCAATTTTCTTCTCCTGCGACTTGAGCTTGGATTGCAACTCCTTACGCTCGCGCTGCAACTCTTCGCTTTCGCGCATCGCGATCTGTTCGGCATCAAGCTTCTTGATACCCTCCTCATCCAACTTGGAGAGCATTTTCTTACCATGGGCCGTCTGCGATATTTGTTGAACCTTCTCCTTCAGGCTCTTCTCCTTGATAGCTTGAATTTCATTCTCATGGCGCTTGCGTTCACGTTCCTCCTGCTCTTGTTCCAATCGTTTCTGCTCGGCAAGTTTAGCCTTACGCGACTCCTCCTCGTGACGGCGCGCCTCTTCCTCCTCGCGAGCATTGTTCTGCTTCTCAATGAACTCCTTACGATCTTCAATAATCTTCTGGCGCTGCAAAATACGCTGATGCTCACGATCCTTTATCTCATGATAGTGGTGCACCATCTGAGTACGCAACTTGGCTCTTTGATCACGCTCCCGATTCGGATACACAATGGACACGGCTCGTGTCAACACGGTCGACATGTTAACCAACTGCGAGCGGATTTGCTCTGAGGGCATCGACTGCAGAGAAGGTCCATCTGGACGATATTCGCGCTGGCTCTCATTCAGATCAGTGCCAAAGTAGATGCTGTTGCGCTGATGATCAATGCGTATTTGCATGTCATTATGGCGTACGGACTCTACCAGTAATTTCTCCAGATCGAAAATATTGCAGAAAGGAGCCAACTCAAGCAGCCTCTTGAATTTAATGCTCTCGTACACCTGCGAAATTTGGCGAATCAAGCGCATGACGGTGACATCCTTCAACGATTGAATGTACGGCGCGAGGAGAGTGTTTTCGGTTTCGCCGCTCTCAATGGTGTCCACGATTGACTGAATGCGCTTGCACAGGTTCAAGGGGTTGAAGTCAACCTCCAGCCAGTTGTACAAGTTGCGGAACTCGTCCGACACGAGATTCGGCACATTCAAGCGCACCTAAATGGATATGGGGTTTAGTAATCCGATAGTTGTTTTTGTTTTAGCTTTGTACTTACAACTTCTCGGATAAGCGAGACACGGGTAGGTGGCTGGGGCAGACCCAGCAGTACAGCCAGCTTCTGTGCCTTTTCCAGAGGACTCTTGTCCGCCTCAATGAAACGATCGAATTCCGGATGCGCCGACGGAAGCGGAATGGAGAGCGTAGCTAGCAGCACGTGAGCTGCCATGCGTTGCAAATCGTCCTTGGTCAGATTCTTTTTTAGCTCACGCGTCAATTGGAACAGTTTCAATAATGCGGCTGCATGGAAGAGTTGATTTCCCGCCTTGCTGAAGACCATAGCCAACTTTTGATAATAGTTCGCCATGGTTTTGGGCACAGGAGTCTTCTTAGACATGGCCATCAGACCGTGAATGTCCTCAATGGCCTTGTACGCTTCCTGCCACAGTTCCATCTGTATGGCCGAATCCAGCAAATATAGCCTGGTGTCCAGGCACAACTGCTGAGTCTCTACCTTGTTGATGGACACGCCAGTCGTTTGATTACTCTTGCAAATGTCCTCCAGATGCTTACGCAGTTTGTCGCACAAGCGACGGAACTCACTCTTACGATTGTACTTCAGACAGAACTGGAAAGCCATACGTGCAATGTCATGATACAGTGCCTCACAGTGGGTGTTAACACGCAGCAGCTCCAAGCACTGGCAGTAGGATTCCCACAGGAATTTAACCCAGGGCAGCAAAATGGTGCGATCGGAACGATCCTGGGCATCTTCACCGCAAACGGCGCTCATTAGTATACTTTCCGGCGTTGCAATATTATCCAGATCATCTAGCTCCAGCACCGCGACGGCAGCCGATGACTGCGCTTGTGCCGCCTCGGTATGCTCCTCGGCCATTTTCAAGTATCCGCGAATCACATTCTCTAGCGAATTCACATTAACCAGCTGGAACATGTTACGGTACTGGAAGAGACCCTCCTTCGCAATATGCGACTTTTTGAGCTCCACGCACAAGTACAAGTACTTGAACATGAGCGGCTCAATAACCGTCTCAGAGTAAGCATAGTTCCACCTCTTATTCCTGAACACCTCCTGCAGCGTATCCAAAGCACGCAAAGGTTTGCCGACCTCAATAAATTCTTTACAAGAGAAAGGTAGAAGAAAAACGGGTTCAAGTTGGCATTCACAATGAGGCGGCTACGTCTGTGCGATTGGCACTTTTGACATTTCACTTTGACCAGCTCATTCGCAGCCGCATGGAAAATTTTCATCTACTTACCATTGGCTCGCTTCAGAGCATTTTCCGGACGTTGAGTGTAACGCGCCATTTTCACTTGATAATAATTTACCGCACAGACACCTTAACTTCGTTTTTCACTATGCTTGCGCAGCTTTTAGGCTTGCTGTAGCAGAAAATTTATTAAAATCTTCGGCTCGCCTACGTGTGCGCCTCCGAAATTAATGCGAAATGACCGAGTCGATAGATCACAGGGCTGCACGGTAAATCTTGTATCGATAGGTCAGAAAATATCGATATTTTGACTTGAAGTAAACAACAACAGCACATGCTACAGTAAAATATTTACAATTTTGAAAATGACAAAGTTGTGGAAAAAATATATACTTTGGTTTGCCCAAGAGCATGTCGATTTTCGTGCAGCTGAATTTGAGTCAATTGTTAAATTATTTGGTCTTCAATTTCGTAATTTATCCGAAAATCGATTGGTAATTGACAGCCTACTTGATTATAAAAACTATAAATACAGAGTGCTTCATTACTTCATAGATGCCGTTTTGGTTAGTGGAATTTCCCAATGATGAAACAGCACTGCAATATGCATCGCGATCGGTTGCCCTGCGATCCGTCATAGAGCTACACGCACACGCCAATACGGTGCCGGAATTCCATAAGCGATTACAGACTCATGTGGTCACAAATCGAGGAGCTCTCACAGAGTATTTCAATGCGGATAGTTTTAAGGTGACAGTGGAAACATACAACAAGCATTTTAGTCAGCGAGAAAAAATTGATAAGATCGAGGCCATGGATTATTTACCAATCAAAGGCGCAGTTAACCTCAAAGATCCACAAGTTGAGTGGTGGTACTTGGAATTTTGGGGTTTGGATCCAACTGATGTACCTGACAAACCTGAAGATGTTGTATTTGGAAGATTGTTAACCCACGGACAGCGACATTTAATCAAGGAACTGTCGCTGAAGCAACGAAAATTTATTGGCAATACCAGCATGGATGCCCAGCTCAGTTTGCTAATGGCCAATCAGGCAATGGTACGTAATGGAGATTTAGTCTTTGATCCTTTCGTGGGTACAGGCTCACTGCTAGTTAGTGCCGCAAAATTTGGAGGCTATGTGCTAGGTGCAGATATTGATTACATGATGGTGCACGCTCGCTGCAGACCCAGCCGAATAACCCAAAAGGTGCGTGAGAAGGACGAAAGCATACGTGCCAACCTCAAGCAGTACGGATGTGAGGATCGCTACTTGGATGTAGTTGTTGCTGACTTTTCCAACCCCCTGTGGCACAAACGCATTTTCTTCGATAGCATCATTACAGATCGTAGGTGCACCATCAACAATTGTTGCTTAATCATATTTGTTGTCTTATGAAATCTTGCTTATTTTTAGCTCCATATGGCATACGTGAGGCAACCGAGAAAGTCGAGAACAAGTCTAATGCCAAGGAGAACACTCGTACGGTGGACATGGCACATTATCCCTCAACCTCACACTATTCCTTGCAGCATTTGTATACGGATTTGCTGCAGTTTAGCGCCAAGCATTTGAAACTTGGTGGTCGACTCGTTTGCTGGTTACCCTTTCACCGGTGAGTGGAGGAACATATAATGCATATAATAATGTTAACGCTTTTCACTGTTTATAGAGAGGATTACAACGAAACAATTCTGCCTCAGAATATGCACCTCAGGCTGGTTGCCAACTCAGAGCAGCTTCTGGCCGGCAACACAGCGCGTCGTTTGCTTACTTATGAGAAATACTTGGAGTATAGTGAGTCAGCTAGTCCGAATATTTCCACACATATCCCAGATGAGTCCGGAACACAGGACTTTAGAGAGCGTTACTTTAATACCAACGGTACATTGGAGTCGCGTCAAGAACGTCGTATGCGAAAAGCAGCACAACGAGAGGAGGGACGGCTGCAGATGGAAATGCGAGGGAAGCCTCCTACTGATGGACGTGCTAAGAAATGTGATTTAAATAAAGCACGTTTTGATTAAAGAATTTGCTATTTTAAATATATTAGGAGTACATTTTAACTGAATTAATTGTTAGTTTATGACTCGTGACTGTTGGTCTTCGTGCACACGACAGTCGAATATCTTGCCAAAACTGTCTAGGAGGGATTCAGTAACCTCAGATAAACTGACATGCCGCCCAAGTTGCTCCGAGAGGGAGGTGACTCCCTTTCCCATAATGCCGCAGGGCACAATATGATCAAACCACTTCAAGTCTGTCGAGCAATTTAGTCCAATGCCATGCGTTGTGACATAACGAGAACCATGCACGCCAATGGCACAAATCTTCTCATCTCCTACCCAAATACCCGTATCCTTTGTCGTGGATGCATTAGGTATTCCCATCTGGCGGCATGTTTCGATCACCGTCTGTTCCAATGAGCCCACATACCATCGAATGCTCGGCTTGAATTGGCGGAGATTGATGATCGGATAGGCAACCAGTTGACCAGGACCGTGAAATGTAATAAGACCACCACGATCTGTTCGATGGAACTCAGCGCCCAGTTTGCGTAATCTGTCCTCGTCTTCTTCTGTGTAGCCTTTCGTCCGTATCCCTATTGTGTAGACGGGATCATGTTCCAAAAGTAGCAGGAAATTACGAAATTCAACAAATTCCGACACCTTTTGTTTTGCAAGCTGATCTTGCAGTCGTAGACCGGCTGTGTAACTTAAGCGTCCAGCGCGTACAACATTAACTAATGGTTTAATAGAAGGCATTTTGAGCGAAATAATAAATATTTCCAATAAATCGCAAGGGAGCCGTTTGAGCAGCTCTCCAATTGAAAAAACAATAAAAACAACTGAATTTAACATGTTTCTGTTATGTAAATAACAGCATAATTTGCCAAGTTCTAGTAAGAAAGAAATTTTAAGCTAGATTTAGTTAAAAACTTTGCAAATTGAACCATTTTCAGCTTTAAAGGCGAAATAGTTGTGGCGAAAATCAAACATATTATATAGGTTTAAAAATCTTACAGAAATATGAACTTATTTACAAAAGTTACTAAATAATACCGTAAGTTCATATAATCGATATATGAGTTGACTTGCCATCCCTGATTACGCTTATTGTGAGTGGCATTAGTGTTCTTCTTGCCACATACACTCACACACGCAAGCATAATATATTATTTGTGTTAAAAGTTATTGCAAAAAGAGAAGTGTAGCAACGTATTTATTATTTGTGTGCACCCTTTGCAATCACTTATCGTAAGAAGTTACAGCACCTTGTAAATGCATTTCCAAACGAATCGTCCATTCGAAATTCGCATGAAATTCTAATAGGACTCAGCGTCAGTGCGAGGAAAGAAAAAACGCGCTGGCATTGGCACGGGGCTGTTCCCGTAGTGTTGCGGGATATGACGACGCGGACACGTCAGGATGAGCGTGTTGGCTCAGGGGGCATTGTTGAGGATGAGGCGATTGCTGCCACATATCACAACTTGCCCCCTCATAATCCGGAGTTGGCGAATTTTCTGGCACATCAACAACAGCAGCAACAACAACACCATCAACATTTGCTGCATCAGCAACAACAGGGCCAGGGGCCAATGATGTGGCCACCCCCACCACCACCACATTTAGGTGTTCAATTTCCGCCCCATCATCCACACCCACAGCATCATCATCAGACGCAAATGCAACCACAACCACAACCACAGTCACCACAATCTCCTCACGTTTATAACGAATATCTATACAATTTGGCTTACTCGGGACCACCTGGCCAGCCCGAAACCTACTCTGTGCTGCCTGTGGGGCATGGAAATTTTCTTAAGGTATATCATTGCACGGAGAATGCAGTCAACGATGTCTACGTTCAGCAAGCTGCTGCCGCCGCAGCAAACTTCTCGCATATCAACATGGCATCACTGAGCCAACATCAGCACCAACATCAGCATCACCAGGCGGTAGCTGCTTCCACTGCAGCACAGCCACAGGCACAAGCGCAGGCAGCACCAGCACAGCAAACGCCACCGATGCAGACGCAACTTTATGAACTGTTTGCCACCAATCCTCTGTTGCCACAACCCGAAATGAACATTGAAACGCAGCATCAGCAACAACAGCAGCAGCGGCAGCAGCAACAACAACAGGCACCACCACCACCACCACCACAGCAGCAACAGCAACAACAACAGCAGCAACAACAACAACAACAGACACAACAACCACAGCCTCCAAAATTTCATCAGTTTGATGATGCAACTGCTAATGTTGCTGCGGGAGTTTCTTCTAGTGTTGCGCAAAGCAACAACGCTAATATGTTCATTAACAACCTTGTCAGCAACTGGTCGCCCAATTTAACGGGTGCTAGTTATATTCAGTTTGGTGTCGAAGCCCCTGAAAAAGTCAATAATTATAAGGAAGGCTCTCCTGTACAGGTAGCATGTCCTACAGCTGCAGCTCTAACGCCAACTCAACCGCATTCACCTGTGAAGGTGCAACAGCAACAGCATCAAGTTGAATATCACACCAAGGTGCTGCCGCCCAAGGCTGTGGAAGTGCCGACCAATAAGGAAGTCGCAAACAACATTAATCCAACATCTGCAACAACAACAGCAGTTGCAGGCGCAACAGCCACTGCCATGAAGAAGACACCAATCGTTGTGTCTGGAATGCCCGAAGGCAAGAAGCGTATTGTTGCCGAAGTGAAACCCATGCCCATGTCCTACTCGGATGTCTTGAGCAAGGGCAGCACATTGCGAAGTACGGGAACAATTCCTTCCAACAACAGCAATGTTGGTGGCGACTCGCGCACAGTTAACAACTTGGAGAATGGGCATGTGCCGCAGCGACGTCAAGGCAAGGATGATGGGAATGTCAATGGCAATGGCAATGGCAATCGAGAGATGCGCAACAATGCCAAAAGGTCGCCTCTGCATGAACTTAAGGATGTGCATGGGGTAGGAGCAAATGCGTCAGGACATCGTGGGAAGAAGCGTCAGCAGTTAAATCAAGCAACAGCGCAGAAACAACAGCAAATGGTAATCAACAAATAGTCTTTTCTTATAAAATCTTAAATAAACAAATTAATTTTCAGCCTCTAATTCAACAGCAGCAACAACCACAACAGCAGCAGCAGCAACAGCATTCACAGGCTACGCTGAGGTCCACTAAACCTATACAGGAGAAGAAGCGCCCAGCACAGCTGAAGCTTAATGCCAATAGCAACAATCTGAATGGATATGGCGCTAAGGCCACCGACAGCAAGGCGAGCAACAACATCAACAACATTAGCAGCAGCAATGCTTCTGGCAGCAGCAGTAGCAGCAACAGCATCCAAAACTTTACAACTCGCAAGCCTAACAACGGCAACAACGGAGGCAATCGAAGTAGCAGCAACAGTGGTAACTCTAATGCAAATTATTCGAATGGAAATTCAAGCAACTCAGCTGGATCCAGCAGCAACAACAGCAACAATCACCACAGCAACAGTGGCAATAACAACAATGCAAACTCATCGTCATCAAAGCGCTACTCGGCCTCCTCGAATGCTAATTTAAGCTCCAATTCGGGCTCTTACTCGTACTCCTCGAAAAGGAATCGCAGTAGCGGCTATGCCTCATCCAATTCTCCAACTCATGCGAGCGCCTCAAATCGCAACTATGAGCTGGCGAAGAGGATTCTGCACACATGGTGGATATACACGCTCAAGTTGCTCACCTGGCTGTTCTATCTGGTTTATGACATTGTTGTTCTCGGCTGCAGCATGGCATATGAACGTCTGACCATGGCGTATGTGGCAGGTATCGCTTATGCACGCCAGCTGCATAAGGAATTGAAACAGAACTCGGGCAAGCCTAGCATTTGGTGGCGCAACTATTGGCGACGATTTGACGCACGCTTCAGGAAGAATTCACGTTGGGCATTCTGGCGACGCTTCTATAAACGTAAACCACCGGAGGCAAGTTCAGAGGCATTTAAGACAGGTCGCCTGCCGCAGACGGGCGAAGAGGCCATGTACTCGCTGCTGAATTGTAAGGGCAAGGATGCCTACAGGTGAGTGCACTCACAATCTATTCCCTTGCTTGACTGCATTTAACATGAATATACTTTAGCATATTGGGCGTGCCAACGGACAGTCCGCAGGAGCAGATACGTAAGCACTATAAGAAAATTGCCGTGCTTGTGCATCCCGACAAGAACAAGCAGGCGGGAGCCGAGGAGGCATTCAAGGTGTTGCAGCGTGCATTTGAGTTAATCGGCGAACCGGTAAGTTGCCCATTCATAACTAGAAACTTCTCTAACTTTGTTTTCATTCGTGCAGGAAAATCGTCTTGCCTATGACCAAAGCATTGCTGAGGCACTCCATGCGGAGAAAGCCTGGACGGAGCTGCATGATTTGCTGTCACAATTACAAACCAAAATGACCGAGGCGGCCAACACTATAAGGCAAGTTGTTGCAGATGCTCAAATAATCCAGTGTTAATCCCTTTGTTCGATTACCAACAGATGCAGCACCTGTGCGCAGCGTCATCCTCGCAAACTAACCGAACGTCCTCATTATGCAGCGCGTGAATGCGCTTCCTGTAAGATACGACACTCGGCAAAGGATGTGAGTAATAATTGCTACTAATTATCATTCATTCCTATATTATTCACACGTGCTATTCTTTTGCCTAGGGTGACATTTGGGCGGAAACAAGCATGCTGGGTCTGCGCTGGAAGTATTTGGCATTAATGGATGGCAAGGTCTATGATATAACAGAGTGGGCCAACTGTCAGAAGGGTGCATTGTCGCATTTGGAGCCCAATTCGCATATGGTACAATATCGTATTGTGCGTGGCGCTCAGCAACAGCAACAGCAGCAACAACAGCAGCAGCAACAACAGCAGCAACAGCATCCACATCAGCAACAACCACAGCCGCATGCACATCATCCTGGTGGCCCACCTAGGTGAGTGATCTGAATTTTTAAAGAAAACATGATTAATATAAAACATTTCATTATTTTGTTTGTAGCGAGGCGACTTTGCATGAATTTCTGGATAATTTGTATAGCGGCCAGCATCCGGGCGCCCCAAATGCCACGCCCTTTGCTGGCAACGCACGTCGTCGTGCCCGTCGCAACTGAGACTAGAGAACGTTGCTTGGCATAGATTTAAGTGTTTTTAAAATCTCTAATCTACAGTTCTAATAAGCCGTTGGCTGCTTACTCACAGTTACATATACAGATACAGATACATATAGATAATAACCGATTATCACAGGCCAACAGCAGCGCAAACATCTCTCACTTTGCATCCCTTACAAACCAAACAACCCACACACACCACCCCCAACACACATCTACACTCTCAAAAGCAGGGCCTAGTTCTATATTTATTCGACATAAGTACAATGACTAAAGATTGAAGATTGAGATGATTTTTTTGATTGTACTTGTCGTATTCGTACATAAATGATAAATGTTAACAATTGCCTACCACTTAAGTAGTTGACTTCTGTGTTCTACATTTTACATTTACATTTTACTTTCTGCCTACCGCTTACGGACGGACAGCTTAACACGCTTAGCTCGTAGCAAAAACAAGCCTAGATCTAAGTTAAAATAATCTAATAGACAGCAACTGGAATCATGCATACGTCATGCGACGACGTACGCTCCGGCAAATATGTAAAATCCAACACATCCGAATTATAAATGTTAATAAAATCGTATAGAGAACCTAAGTCTGTTGTTTTAATCATTGTAATGTAATCATATCAATTGTTTCAAGCGATTAAAAGCTCGCTGCTTCACATTTTTTCTCGCCAAAATCCGCAGCAAACGAATATTTGAGTGGACGTTAACTAAATGTAAACAATGATCCAAATAAAGTCAGATTGAATGTGAAAGCTTGCTGCACTTTAATGGGTGCCATGCATGTTTGCATGCTGCGAAAAAGCTCGCTGCATTTTGGCGGGAATGCTTTCACGCATGTGTGCGTGGAGCAGCGTGATTGTGATCCACACAAAGAGAGAGAAAATGTGTGGATGGGAGAGAGCCCGCTGCATTTAGGCGCGTATAGAGTCGATGTCGCTTGTATGCAAGTGTGACGTCACGTAACCACTATTGGGTGAGCATTGGAATTTGAATTGTCTCCTGATATTCAACCTTTAACTTGGAAAATATTTAACTTACCAGCCAATTAAATATAAATTGTCAAATGCAAATAGACACTGATTTATATAAGCGAACTTTGTTTGATTTTTTTTTTTTTTTTTTTAGTGTTTTATTGAAAAAATGCTCCACTCCATTTTCGCCTAATTTTCTACACATTATTTTTGTATTTTTTTTTTTGTTTCAGTATAATAATAATAATCATAATCATAATAATAATAATAATAATTACAATTACATACATAGTGTTTACATACTGCTCCACGATCCACAAAAATGGCTACCACGCATACAAAATGTATTGCAATTGAATACCTATGGAACCTAAATTGTGGGACTTAAAGTCTATTTTGTGGTTTTTGATGTAATCGGGGATTTATATCGGGATTTCTTAGTTGATTTTTCAGCTTATAAATATTGTGTGGGTTTTTTTCTTTTTGTTGTTTGTAACATTATGAAATAGCAAAATTTGCATATTTTATAATTAATTTTTTTGTATTTTTGTAGTTTAGCGGTATAATTTATTTGTAATAAATTAATGAAACATGTGGGTAGGTTTTATTTTGTTTGTTTTGTTTTTGTTTAGTTTTGTTGTTTGTTTTCTTTGTTTATTTGTGGTCGTTTATGATTGAAACATTATTTCTTGCATTTGTTGCTAGACTTAAACAATTGTGACTTTTGCAGTTGTTGTTATTGTTGTTTTGACTATCGTTTAAATTCCTCAACAATTATTGCGACTAATATTAAGTTACATACAATTTATAACCATTTTTGTGGTTTTTCCTTTGTTTTTGCTTTATACATTTACAAAACTTTGTGACTTACGCTGAACCAACTATATTGTGTGTGTGTTTTTTTTTGCAATTTATTATTTTATTATATACTGTATAAATTAAATTCTATGCTTAAATACATAGATTAATTCCTTGCTCACACACAATTAAATTTAATAAGCATTAATAAATTGTTTTTATGCTTTTTGTATGTTTTTTTTTTTTAAAAGATTTTTCTTTATCTATACAAAGCTTTGTACAACTAAAATAGTTAAAAAGAGAAAAAAGCAACAAAAAATGTATTTTTTCATTAATTAATGTATGCAATATGAAGCAATGCACATACATACATACATATACATATACATAGATACACACCATATGCTATATACATACATAGATACATGCATATGTAAGGCAAATTGCATTATATTATTATTACTCGTATTATTTTCATTATTATTTATTAATAATAATATTTAGTATCAATAACAATATGCCCTTTAGTGTGTTTGATTTTCTTCTTAAGCTTCTTTTCATCTTTCAGCTTTCGTTTTTATCAAACTCTGTCACTTAAAAGTTATTACACCATGTCAATACAATTTCCAAATTAAGTGTATGCATGTACGTGTGTTTATGTGTATGTATATGAATGCCTGTGTGTGAGTGTGTGTTTAGATGTGGTGTGCTTATGACTCATTGGAACAAACTGGATGCTCCTGGCGCTGTTCAGCTTCTGTTCCTGCTCCTTCCTTGTGCTTCTCCAGGTTACTCTCCTAAGCTCTATGTTGGCGCCTACCCGCATTTCCCCGATATTATTTAGGTGTCTTTCGGTGTTTCAGCTCCTGTGCCACATCATCCAGTAGCTTTGTGGCATAGCCGTTGCCATTGCCATTGGCATAGCCATTTGTTAGCAGGATGCCGTTCGTTTTGCTGTGAACGCTGCCGTTGCCATTTGGCGTCGTACTCACGTCGCCATTGGCCAATGGCTTATAGCCATTCTTTAGGCCATTCGCATGACCATTGGTCAGCGTGGCGCTGCCATTGGCCTTGGCCATTGTCGATGCTGCTGCTGCTGCTGCTGTTGCGGTTGCTGTCGTAGGTTGTGGCATGAACAGATCGTCGTGGGCATTAATGCTCTTGCAGTAGCCATTGGGCTTGGAATGTCCGTTCGCCAGCAGTGCATTCTTTTTCTACAATAAAGAAGAAAAAAAAAACAGAGGGGAGAGAAGAGTTGTTTAGCTGAGGGCTTACTAGGCGTATACTTGTTCACATGCGGTATCTATGTGCCCCACAAAAGGCAAAGGTTATGCAACATGCCTAGCGACGCTTTGTCTGCATTTGTTTATTATTTGTATGTTTTTTTTTTTTATTACTATTTTTCTTCATTTGGACTTAGTCTTTTATTTTCATTTCATTCAACTTTCACTTGTGTGTCGCTCAGTGGATGCTGTGGGTCGCCGCCGTTGCGGCGTCGCGTCGCTGCCAGCGTCGACATCGTAAGCGTTCATTAAACGACGTCATTTGGCGTTTTTATGTCGTTGCCTTTACTTTTTGGGTCTTTTCATTTGTGCGGCAATCGGAATTCGGCACACAATTTCAATTCCCCCCCCCACAGAGAGAGGTAGAGAAAGAGAGAGAGACCAACTTGACGAAATTTCGTTAATGAATTTAGACCACAGATATGCAATAGGCGATCTGGCCGCAAGGTGCAGACCATCATCGATAAATAGCCGTAACCGTAACCGTAACCAAACCCGTAACCGTAGACCCCCCCGCCAAAAAAAAAAAAAGAAAACATACAATACAGCGATGATATAAGAGCTCGAAGTTGAGTTCGCATTGCGACGCTTTCATTAACTCAATCCGGAATCTCAACTGACACATACTTTATGGTTGTCATTTGTGGCTTAAAAGGGCCTTTCAAGACAACGTGGGAAGCTGCAAACTGGGCTTCTTCTTAAGGCCTCTCTGATAATTACCATAATGGGCGGACGTGAGAAGGCGATCCCAAATAAGCACAGCTCAATTCCAAATGGGTTTTTTTATACCCTGTGATTTTTTTGTTGTTGCTGATTTTCGAAAAACTTACCATAAGACGATTTTTGTAAGCTGCCTTGTAGAACTCGTTGAATAGGAAGAAGAACATCACAGCGTGCATCCCGATCCACCAGACAAAGGCCTTCGGGTAGTTGCAATCGATGAAGAGCAATTGGAAGGCGTGCACCATGATCAAAATGAACTGAACCTGTTGTGATGAAACGATTAATATTATCAACTTGTATAACCAACAATGATCAAGAACTTGCCATTTGCAGCGTTGTCAGGTACTTCTTCCACCAGAGATACTTCTGGTATTGTGGACCCATGGCCGAGAACATATAGTACGTGTACATCACGATGTGCACAAAGGTATTAAGCAGGCCAAAGAAGGTGCTGTGTCCACCTAAAGATAAAAAAAAACACATTGATAGTGTTAAGCGATATGCACAGCAGTTTAATGTGATATGGACTACGCACCTGGTGTGAATTTAACGCCGAACCACACGGACATGGGCATGCAACCGTGATGTATGACATGGAGCGTTGTTACCTGGCTCGTTTTCTTGCGCAACACGAAGAAGATCTGCAACATCGGGTGATGATTTATGAATGTATTCATGAATATCGCTATTAATTTCCCTTTTTTTTTTCTGCGCCCCCTTTCGAGCTGTCACTTACCGTATCCATGAACTCTGTGAACTTTGAGAAGTAATACCACCAGCACGCATGAACCATCTAATTGTACCGCAACGCAACCGCAAGTGGGAGAGGGGGGAGGGGGCAGGGAAGAGAGTAAAATATTGATTAGTTTCGCTTTGACATTGATAATTGCAAATAAAGTTCGTGCATTCACTTCATTTCATTTCACTTTAGTATACCCTCCGCTTGCGGAGTGATAGCACATCATCTCGCATTTAGTAGGGTATACTTACAGTTCGGCTATGCCGAACCTTGCCATTTCATTCACACTCCGAGAGAAAGAGAGAGAGATAGAGACAGAGATTCATTGTTAATGTTAAATCATAATAAAATTCACTTTCAATTCATTTCAATTCATTTCAAGTCAAAACATTCATGCATCACGCTTTAAGGGGATCAATTAAAGACTAAAAGTAATTATATTAATTGTCCAAATGCATCAAATAATTCAAAAATATATATATATATATGTGGAAGAGAGTACAGTTGAATTGGGGGTATGTCGAGGGGGAAGAAGATTCACACATTCAATTAATTGTTTAAAGTTAAAAATTGAATTATCAAAGTCCTGACCATTAGCAAGAGACTTGAAATAATTATTGTATATTGTATATAGATATCAAGTGTAGGTAGATTGTAGATTGTAGTGTTGTCGGAGGGCAAAGTCGGGGGCCCAGAGTGCCTAAGATCGAGTATCGAGGGGGGGAAATTCTCATTCGTTTAGTGACATTTTGGATAGAAAATACTGACAGTTATGCACGGCATACACATGCTGAGATCTGTTAGTTGTACTTATAGATGATATATAGATATATACATATATGTGGTATATGTGATATATACATATACATATATATATATATATATATATATGTGTGTATAGGGTTAATGCGTGTGAAACCATCGACTGTTCACCCAAAATTATATGTATTTAATACTACAGTAAATTAAATATATTAATCTATTATCTATTCCTATTCCAGTACCAAATTGTCAACCACACACACCATAAAGCAATTTGAAAAAGCATTCATAATATCAATAGGCTTATCATTATCGTTATCGTTATCGTTATCATTGTCGTTATTGAACGGCTCGTTGTGAGGTTAACACATACCCTTAACGTTCTAGGATTATTACTATAGTCAACTGGCTGACATCGGAAGCTATAATGTCCTGTTAGCCAACCGGAAATTCCTATCTGCAAATGTAGAGTGTTGAAAAACATTGTGGTTTTGTTTTTGTTTGTTTTGAGTTATCGTTATCGATAGTTCGATTGTCGTATTTAATGAATTGTGAGTTCGATTCGCTTCGCTTTTGTCGCTGCGTCTTCTGTTTTGCTGCTCGTCCAGTTTTGATTTAAGCTGTAAAAGATACACACACACGTACACACGCACACACACACATACACACAGTGCTATTTACACATGTGCAGACAAACAATTATATGGCATATTTATTGTTTGGGTTAGTAGACAGCGTTTAAATGTTATTAAATAATATAAAAGCATCAATTCGATTAATAAAAGCGAGAACTTATGTTTTTTTTTTTTTTTTTGCATTAATTAATCACCAGTTGTTGCTAGCATTTATATACAAAACAATTGACTGTATATAGAATATATATTATATATATATGTATATATATATATATTGGTATAATATAGTTCTAAATAATTCTTAGCCAGCTGCACAAATGCTCGACGCGTGTAGTGGCGCTTAGACGAGTAAAACTAATCGTGATAATAAGGAATAATAAATAAAAATATATAAATTAAATAAAAATAAAAATAATGGAAGCATTGCTGGTTATTTGGCTGAGCGAATAAGCGAATAGTAATAAGTATTTCAAATATATACATGTGAATATTCATGTATAACTGCATAACTGCGTTCAACGATCTATGTTCGAGTCAGAGATTTGAGACAGAGAGATAGAGATATAGAGAGAGAGACAGAAAATAGAGTGTTTTGATGCAATAATCTTTCGCCTAATCTTTCTATATACTTTCACTTTCAAAAGGGAGTTCCTAATCACATTTACAAACACTTCAAATGGCATTTACGAGCTTAGACGAGACACTTACTCTCCTGGATGTGGCACTATCGGTATAGTCCACCGGCTGACACCGGAAGCTGTACGCGCCCCACCAGCCGCCCATTAAACACTAAAAACAAAATCAGATTAATGCCAAAAACGAAATGGGAAATGCAAATGATAGAGATAGAGATAGACAGGAAAATAAAGATAGAGAGATAGAGAGAGAAGAGAACGTAAGAAAAACATAAAATTAAGTGCACATTAAAAGCGGCAGCAGCATCAGCAGCAGCAGCAGCTCAGCTGCAAGTTACGAGGTTGCGAGGTTGCGGGGTTGAGAGGTTGCCGGGTTGCAAGTTGTCTCCAAATCATTTCCAGCTCAGTTGCAAGCAGCCCAAAACGATGACGCCAGCGTTGCGATTGATGTTGTCGATGGGGTTTGTGTCTTTTGTTGTTCATGTGTGCATTTGTGTGTGTGTCTATGTGTGTGTGTGGGTATTTGTGTGTGTACATACCTCATAGAAGAGCCACGCGCTAAATACAACCTGTAACGCATTGTAAATGACCAGCATGTTCTGTAGATGCAACGGTTTTCGATTCTCCATTAATCGCGGACCAAGCACCTAAAACATAAAAAGATACAACAATTCATAGATACATTATTAGTAGAATAACTGGTATTTTGTGTTGCACATCTGAGTCCTTGTAGGGTATGCTGATCAGCTCTATCTATCTATCTATAGGTGCATTATGAAACTTGGTTTCAGTAATGTTTAGTTATATTTTACAATAAGATACATGGGAACAACATGTGTATACAATACAATACTTTTATGTTTCTATTAAGCTCCTCAAAATAAATTCAACTATAATAAGAAATAGACAGAGAAACGATAAGAGTTTCTTATCGAATTTCGAATTGCAGTTAATCAAAAGTTAGTAGGGAATTTAGGCTTCAAAACTATGAAGATAATTTCTTCATGCTTAGCCATATATATTCTAGCTGTAGTTATCGTTATGTCTAATCTACCTGGTACTTGTTTTATTTGACTCACTGTACAGTGTGCAGTGTTCAGTCTATAGACTTTGTTATCAAAGCGTTGAGTAGGTTGGCCTAAAATTATATATAACCAAAGGAGGCCTTATGATTAGAATGAATGTGTGAGTGACTTGGGTATTTTGAGTGTATGACTGTTTGTGCGTGTGAATCATAAATAAAACTTGCTCAACGCAAACGAATAACGAATAACGAAAAACAAAAGGCTAAAGCAGACGCTATCAGTGATAACGCTGTCTTCAGCCGATTTCCGCATGGGAATAGTACTTGAGATTATCTCCGAGACGAGGATGGAGACGTAAGGCGCATGTGACCCAAATCCCAGGTGTATATCAAGTGGCAGCCAGATGGTCAACTCAAGCTGGTCATAAAAGACCCCAACTGATTGGGGTTCCAACTCACCTTAACCAGGTAGACGTATGTGAGGCAGACGGCCAGTGTGGGGAAGGGTGATGACATCATGGGCCAGTCCTTTGTCCTTGAATCTGTTGCAATTGTTAAAAGAAGGCAAAAAGTTAATGTCATTGCCGCTACAACAATAATAGTTACATGTACAAACATGTGCATACGTATCTATCTATAAGATAAAAAAAAAAAAAAAAAAAAAATAATGAAGTTAAAGCAAATGCTCTTATCATCTGAACATCATTAGCATTGGACATTGGCCCTGATCTGTCGCACGTTCCGTTTGTTTGTTGGTAGACAATGTCACCAAGATGATCATTAGCCCATCATGTTAATGATAATGAGCGAGAAACGTGCGCAGCTCATAATGCTACCAATTGTAGATACATTTGTATCTTTAGCCGCAAATTGATTGCTTCATTTGGCATTCAGTTCAGTTCGGTGATAAATTTAGTTGCGCCGTTTAAACCCATTGCATAAGTTATGCAAGCGAGCTCAGATTGCCAAAGACAAAATCAATAATATTTATTAAACAAAAAAATATGATCAAATATTTCCGATAGATAACAAAAGAAAATAATGAACAAATTATCAAATTATCAAATGAAGCAAAAACATAGTGATGAGCGCAAAGTATGATGAATGGATTATCAAATCGCAAAAGTTTAAAACAAAATGAAAAAGAAACTTTTATTAATTAACGTTCCGAACTTGATTGACATAAAAAAAATATATACGTATATATATATATTTAAAATGTGCCAAGTGAAATTATTGCCGAAATACTCGCATGATACGCTTGCGAAACACTCTAGGGTATCACGTTTGGCTATCACATTTGTTAATCGAAATGAGGAAATACGAACTTATGGAACACTTCAGTTTTTACTCAATCTTAACTCTTAGATTAGCCTTTATGGGATTTAAATTGATTTTTAATTCAAATGTTTCAATTTTATTGAGGTTCTTAAGATTTGGATTTTACGTTGATTTGAATGGTATTTGTTTATAATTTCAATAAAGTATTTAAGAGCATAATTAACTCATTTTCATATCTTAAATGTATCTTTGAATTATATTTAAATGAAGTGTCGCTGAGTATTAATTCATTTTCGTATTTTATAGCCAATTAAAATGTATCTCTCAATTAAAATGATCAATAAAATATGTACAATAATAATTAACTAATTTTCGTATTTCGATTGTATCTTTTAATTTAGATTATCAATAAAGTATCTATAGGTGTTTGTATTTCAAATGTATCTTTGACTAATACTGTGAAAAAGTATCTTTGATTACTATTAATTCCCTTTCGTCTCTCATTTGTATCTTTTCTATTTTCCATTCAATATCAACAAAGTAAATTTAAGTGCTAATAAAAATGTATCTTTGATCTCTGAACTGTCCAAATGAGCCAATAACTGGGCTAAAATCCGTGGCACGATAGCCCACTCGGCAGACGTGCCTCTTGTGGCACGGCACATGCCATTGGATGGCCACTTTATATCCAATGTAGCGCTAATAATTCATACTCCGCCCTTAAAATAAGCATAATATGAACAAAACACATTCAGATACATTCAAACACATTGAGATACAGCAAAACTGACACGCACAGGCTAGTAGCTGTATCTATATATATTTGAATGTATCTTTTTAGTTATATGTTTGTAGTTAAAGTATCTTTAGTTGTAGTTGTATCCGTGTCATGTTGAAACATAAATTTAGCGCTTGAAATTGCTAAACATTTGTCAAATCGTGGGGCTGTTGGCCTATGAATAATGGATTAAATCAACAATCAGACAAATAATCAGATATTTATGTATCTATATAGATTATATAGATTAATAAAGGATCTGCAAAGGTGAGAGCAGATATTTAAAGAATTTAAACTCGTTTTGACATTGAAATGATGTTGCGACTTCTTTTGGCTGGGAGCTGGGAGCTGCTCTCTTTCTCTCTCTCTCTCTCTCTCTCTTAGTCAATTAGTGAGCTGGTGTCAAAAATTACTCAATCATTTGCTAAACCTTTGCCGTTTTGCAGAGAAATGTGAGAAACAAGAGCAACAACAAGACGAGCAATCCCATCAAGGTTACATAAATTAGCAGGCCTAACATGCATACATATTTATACATATATATTTATATTTATATATATAAACATATGTCTACCCCTTCCACCCACACTTCCCGTTTACTTATGCCACCCTCCGATAGCATTTTGGCTAGCCAACTTACCACTATGTGAGTCCATATATCTGTTTATGCTATCGATGAATTTCATAATTAAGGCCATTATGTTGCTGTGTGTGTGATGTGTTTGTTGTGTGTGTTTGTGGTGTGTTTCTTGTTTGTTTCTTTGTTGGCGGTTCGTGTCTTTCGAGCTACTCAGTAGCTTAATGCATTTAGTGTATGCGAATGTTGTTTGAGCTGCAAAGAAAATGAGAAATACATTTTACAATTAATTATTTATTTATAAATAGAAATAAATATAAATAAGTGGAAAATTTTTACGAATTATAAATTTGTTAAATTACTGCAATTTGTTGCAAGTCAGTTCGCAATCATTCGATTTCGCAATTCCTAATTATTGTTCATAAACTAATCGAAATATGTAAGTAACAATTATCGTATTTGTGGGTCGCATTTGTTATAAAGCGAAATGGCAATTAAATTGGGTTAATAAACCGAAAGCCGAAAAGCCAACAGTCAGCATTTTAGCGGCATATTTACATGCTGTTTATAATTTGATGTTCTCGTTTTCAGTTTTATTTTCGATTTCGTTTTCGTTGTTGCTTTTTCCCCCGATAAGTGCAGACTTTGAGCCCCAAAACGAAAGATATGATATGGAGGTCCAATCGAGCGATAAGCTAGATAAGCAATGAATCGATATAAGGTACAAAATGTGAATCCCCTTTCTGCATCTCCCTCTCTCTCTCTCTTTGTGTCTATCTTTCGCTCTGCCTTTGGTGAGCTGAGAATTGTAGCACGCGGCGTGTTAGTAATAAACATATTGCAGTGCAATGAAGTACGTGTAGGGCAAGCTGCAAAAGCGAAAAGTTCAAGGACAGACGAGCATACTGACTGACAAGACAAGCACACACACAAACACACACACGCACATACTCAGCCACTTTGTTGCTGGCCAAAAGCAAACAATTTTTTTTGGCAATCGAAAAGTGCAATAGCCGCAACTGCTGACATCGCACATTCAGCACAATACTCCAGCTCTCTCCCTCTCACTCACTCATTATCTCTCTCTCTCTCTCTCTGTCTTTCCTCTAGATTGCACTTGGCATAGCAATTTAGCAATGTATCCCGAAAACAGAACGTCTCACTTTATTTAGCCATGTTAGCTCTATTGACGGGCCTCTATATAAATAAATAAAGTATGAATAGCAATTGTTGACGTCATTTACCAACGAAACACTCATACATACACACACATATATATATATATGCACACAAATACACATATTACTCATACGTCTTCGGTCATTACTCATACTCCGTGTGCTACTGTAAATATTTAATAACAATGCTCAAAAGGAATCTCGTGTCTAATTGCTTACATCACAGACACACCAGAGAGAGAGAGAGAGAGAGAGAGAGAGAGTGAGAGAGAGAGAGAGAGAGAGAGAGAGCGCGAAAGAAAGAGAGAGTGCGAAAGAGGAAAATAGAGAAATGGGAGGTTAAACAAGTATGGCATTGGCCAGTTTGAAATTGTGGCAAGTGGCTTTTGGCCACATTGCAATTACACTTGCAAAAACTAAGCACATTCATGTCGTTGATTGATTGTCTCCCCCTGCGATCATCATTCATTCAAAATGATGTTGACACTTTCCACTCTCGAGAATGATGGATTATGCTAAACATTTGCATATTTTATCTCTCTTTATCTGCTGAACTTTAGTCAACAAATATCAAAATCAATAAATAAATAAAATGTAAACTGAAATTATATTTCACATTTATCTCTGAGTGATTTGTCTACAACAAATTTTAACTTCTACATGGAAATTCAGCTTTATAGAATGAATATTAAATTGTATTTAAATTAATATTAAATAAATAAATGAATTTAATTTATATTTAAATTCAATTCACTTTTATCTCTCAGTAATTTTATGCTTTACATTTATTTACACTGTATTGTCTGCCTTTTCTCTGACTGTATCCTTATCTATTCCTTAATATACTTTAAATGCAGTAAATAATAAACAAATAAATTATATTTTAATTAATATTAAATAATGAATTAATGAAATAAGCATATTTAAGACTGAGAATATCTTTCTTTATTTAAAGAAATAAATTATTGCCATTGTTTTAGCAAAGAGCTGTTTTAATTTTAAGTTGATATGAGCTAATCATCCCGAAGTCCTGTCTCACAATTGTTAAAGGACAATGAACTTGCAATAAATTGCATTTGGTGTTGTTGTTGCATGTACTTGAACCTTGCTCTAGTTGCAACAGTCAGCGGCAGTCTGAATGCAGTCTAAATTCAAATTAATTCAAAGTCAAAACAATAAGACAGCGAGCGCAAAAACAAACATGGCCAGCAGGTGGACTGAACTGAACTTCTTCTTCTTTGCTGTTAACGTGGCCATAACCAGACGGGGGCCTTTTCTGATTTGAACGCGCAACGGCTGACACCAAAAATGGGCGGTGGGCGGGCAACATAAGCAGAGACAGAGACAGTGACAACAGCGGTGGCTACGTGGCCCTTAACTGAGGCTTCACCTTCGCGCACGCCGAAGAAGCGGCAAACGAAATGCGATGCCAGCGACGACTTAAAGCCGTGCCAAATATTGCTATTTCATTGACCTGATTTCAAAGTGGCTTGTTGTTGTTACCATTGTTGCTGTTGTTGTTGTTGTTGTTTTTGTTGTGAGCCCCATGTAAGCCCACACATTCAGCAAAAGCAAGAAAAACGGCAAAGCATGAAGCAACAATGCACATGAGCATGTAAATCGACACCCTCAAAAAAAACAAGCAAACTTTACCTCCTGCCTCCCCCCCCACAACTAAGCAAACCCAAACACAACCCCCAGCTCCCACCCCAGTTTGTTTCCGAGTCCGAATCCGAGTCGGAGCCCGTATCCAAATTCATGCCCCGTTCCGAGTTGAAACAGCGATAACATGCCGCTTAACCGGCGCCACGTTGTCACAAACACATAGACACACACACACACACACACACACATACCATCACGTGATGACGCCTCTCTCCACCTCCCAGACCTTAGAGTCCCCCCCTACTCCTCTGCCCTTACCTCTTAGCTTGCTAGGGTTTCTCTTTTGGCATTGCGCAGAGTCTCGTTGCCAATTTTTTGAATGAAAACGACCAACAAGAGAGAGAGAGAGAGAGAGAGAGACAGAGAGAGCGCACGAACTCGCTCCGTATTGCTCTCTAGGTGACTCACAAACGTCGCTCCACTCTCTTCTCCGCCATTCTCTGCCCTGGCATTAAAGCCAAAACCAAAAGGCGTCCAAAGAAAACGCGTTTAATGTGCAACCAACACGCCATGAATGACGCCTAAAAGACGCGTGCCTGCTTGTAATTGTTGTAGTAGTAGTGGTGGTGGTTGTACTGGTGGTGTTATTGGTGGTGCTACTGCTCATATTATGTCAGTCCGTGCTCATTGAGCAGGGTAGCAGAGAGTGGGAGGCAATTGGGACTGGGCCTCGCCTCAATTCTCGCACTAGCCAAAAGGTGTCACGTGCATTTCCACCGAGAGGGGGCACTGTGTCTTGTGGGCGGAGGGGGTTAAGCAGTTTGCGTTTACAATTTTCCTATTGATTTTTGTATGGCAACAACTTAGTTGCCAAGTGTTGACATGCTCGACATGGCCAGGTCAATAATCTAGAGTGTTTTGATCGAACTTGAACACATCTTCGTGTAGTAGCATCTTAGCCCTCAGCAGATGGCACGTGTCCATCCATTAGTTACAAATGTATCATTACCAACAAGTGTTGAATTTTTGCGGCAAGAGGAATTGCCGCATCGTTAACCGGATTCTCCCCCAAATGCCAAATGAACAAAACCTAATCCATAACGACATTTCTAGACGAGATCACAAAATGTGGAATTTGTTTGCATTTCTCGAGATTCGTAAAGAAATTGTTAAGTAAAACAAAAGCTTTGCAAAATCCACACAAACAGGTTGAAATTTTAATTAATTCAAAGTTAAATTAAAAAAAAAAAAATTTGAATAATCAACAGGTTTTTCACGGGATTAGCTTCAATATTTGAAAATCTTCAACAAAAATTGTGTCAAATTAACGGTATCTTTCTGCCTGAAACGATGACGAGGCGAGAATTGATTATTAATTTGCATACGTTCTAAACAGTTAAATTGTGACTTTGCTAATGCCATTAATTTAATAATATTTCAATAGTAATTATAAATAAATTTCTCTGTTATGCTTGACTGGACACCAATCTCCCAGTGCGGACAATTGTTTGACAATGCTGACGATGATGATGTAATCAACGTAGTTTCCCAAGAGTTACAGGAATGAGTTGCCATCGATAACGAGTTTTTGGCCAAATTTTAATTGCAGTTTATCAAATTTATTTTTGGTGAACAATTTAAAAGAATTGCAATTATTATTTGTTTCTGTTTTAGAAATGATCTAGTTTATTAGTGTTTAGTAGTATTGGTTAGGTCAGTCAACTTCAGGTCTGGTTTCTATTTGCCCTGTAAAGCTGCAGAAGTAATACCGAAGAGGAATTCAACAAAGAAGGGATTACAATAATCAAATATCTTAAGGTTGCCTATAATTTTGGAAAGCGCCCCTGGGTTATGTGAGAAATAAACATGTAAGTTATTAATAAACTTTAAAACATGCAAAAGCTGACACACTTTTTTATTGTTTATGGCCCTTGATATAATACATTTAAATATGAATTTGCGCATAATTTACCTTTAATTTATGTAGTTGCTGCGTGCGTTGCAATTTTGCAGTTTTGTGTATTGCCTGTGCTTGATTTTTGACTTTTCCAATAAGTATGTCTTTAACTTCTACTCGTATATATATATATATATATATAGATTTGTTTGTTTGTTGGTATGTGTGCGAAGAAACGTGAACAACAATTTGCCAGTGGCTAAGGAAATTGGGAGTAAAACCAGTTGCATTTAGTCCAAATTCAATTGATTGATTATAATTATAAGTGTATGTTGTTGCTTTTGAATATATCTCTATGCACCGCTTGCATTAAGGATATTCGCACAAACTGTTGTTGAACATTGTTGTTATCAATTATTCAATATGTTGCTATGAGGCAGCAATCGATGAAAGCTATAAAATTCACCATTTACTTGTTGGCGTTTCACACTTTTCTGCTTATCACACTTTAATAACCGTTATAAATATACATACATATATATATTTATATACAAAGTATATAAAATAATAACTTCTGTATCACGAGTCCTTTTTCAAGCACTTTCTGATTAACTTTGAATGCAATACAGAAACTCAACTCGAAACGCAGGCGACGCAGCGCGCGCGACGTTTAACACAAGACACAAGGCGCAAGGCACTAGGAGAGGGGGCCTCTTTGCAGGTGACAAGTGACGAGGGGGAGGCAAAGCACACACAGGCGGAGAGACCGAAAAGCAAGAAAGAGAGACAAACCGCTGGCAGCGACTAGCAAAGCACGACTAACTGACTGCAGCAACGGCTGACTAACTAAGGCCAGAGACACTGCTTCAAGCCGCAGTCGCAGTCGCAGTCACAGTCAGAGTGGCTGTCGACGTCGCTGTCGCAGTCACAGACACTTTTAAAGCTAAAGCCGCTGTCGCGTATTGAGCGCGCAGAGCTGAGCTTGCTGTGCTGCCAATGTGAGCGTAGACGTCGACGTCGCTGTCGTTGCCGCTACTATTATTGGTGTTGCTGCTGCTGCTGTCGCTGTCGCTGTTGATTACGAATTAATAAACTTTGATAAATTCAATGCAATGCTATGTGTATGCGTGTGTAGGTGTTTTTCGTTTGGTCAAATCTTTATTTAGATGATTTAAATAAATTGTAAAGAAATGTAAATTTGCAACACATTGGCGCGCCTAACAACAGCTATGCACAACAAACAAGAATAACAACAGGTGCATATGCTGGCAGTGACGCGAGCTACGCTGTCGCAAGCACAACAACGCTGCTTGGCTTTGGCTCGATGTTGCAAGGGTCCCCAAAACAACAGCAGCGGCAGCGGCAGCAACAGCAATAACAACAATAATAATAACAACAACAACAACATTCGCAAGCGCCAGTTGCAGAGGCTGAGGCGGTTCAGATCGATTTCGATTTCGATTTCGGCGACGCAACGCGACACGATACGACACGACATGACGCGACGCGTCGCATACCAAACCAAAGCTGCGCACTTGTCGATCAATTAATTATTACGGCATTTCATACACAAAAACACACACACACACAGACACAAAGACAGACCGCGATACAAGCACAGCTCTTTGGGTTTTTTTTTTATAGGTTTCGCTTTTTTGTATTTCTCTCTGTGTTCCCCATTTCTTTCCCTCCTCACGGCAAACACAAAATTTCACGTTTTTGGGACTTTTGCATTAAAAATCGAATTCATGGTCAAAACAGCGATGTGTGTCGCCAAAAACAACAACAACAACCACACTGAAAGGGGCTAAGTTAACAGGTAAACTTGACGAAATGGAAATTAAGTCGCCTGTCGCAATCACCTAATTTTTTGTTGTTGCTTATCTATTATGCATGTGTGTTTGTGCGCGTCTATTTCGTATGATATATTTATTGGGTCGCCATTGCAGAATGCAATTTCGTAATAAGCGATCACATTTTTGGTTTTCTAACCTCCGCGAAATATTTAAATATACATACATAGACACAGACAGACATACACACACAAAAGAGTAGATATTTGTATATGTATTTGACTTTTAATAAAACGAGCCTAGACAAAAGTCAGCGCCGGCATGCATTTCAATTATGTTCGAGGTGGGCGTGTGAAGGGTCTTGGGTGGGTTGTGGTGAAGTATGGTGGGTTGCTAACTGCTGGCTGCTATGGTGGGAAGCGAGAGAATGAGAGCGCGAGCGTTTGTGTGTGTTGTGAGGAGGGGAGTGTTACACATTTCCGCTAGACAGATTGAATTAAGCGCTGCAATCGCAACAGACAAGATGACTCTGATTGTGACTTGTTGACGGGGGTCGCAGTCGCCGCCAACGTCACTGTTGTTGATGTTGCTGTTGCTGTCTTCGTATTGTATTCGGTTTCGAATTGGGATTCGGATCATTGGTCAACGCTCACCTGACGCCAAACGCGCACTCTCTCTTTCTCTCTCTCTTTTACAGCAGCCGCTCTCTATGAATGAGCGTTTGAATGGTGAGAGCAGGCGTAAAAAGAGCGCGTTTGTTTTTTGGGTGCCTTTTTTTGAGGCAAGTGAATGTCTTGGAATTATGTCATATCTTCCAATGCCACACACATGCCTGCAAAACGTGCATCGTAGCCTGCGGATGTAGTGTAGCCAGTTGCTGTGGTTTCTGTAAAGCTTTTGCCGTTATCGTTGTTGATTAATTAGCTGACCAAATTGCTGGCCAGACTGATAACTGCCAGGTGACAATGCGTTTGCTAGCGAAAGTCGATTGTCGGATCATTGAAAAATGCCAGCGTTATGAACTCAATTAACAGTTGAGCGAGTTGACGACGCAGAGAATTGTGGAGTGGGAGGGGGGCACAGTCAAGGGCTAGGGGTAAACAGAGGCGAGCTAATTGAGAGCACGATACCATAGACATATTCAAGTGGGGGCGTCTCGTTATGTAGTTATGCATTTGGATACAGTTTAGAGAGATGCACATCTATCACATGCAACAGCAAAGCTCTGCATTTCTTAAAGAGAGAGGGGGCACAATAGACGGGACTGGTGTGTTGCATTAACTCTTGTTGAATTTATTTATCGGGACGATTTACAAAACGTTGCCGCACTGATTAAAAGGTTTTTAGTAGGCGGAAACTAACACTTAAATTGATGTTGTATCTTTACAACAGATATTTTCGCGACTTTGTGACTTGCAACTTGCAACTTGCCACTCGACGATACACGCGCACGCTTAACAGTAACACAATCAAAAGGAATACAACTGTACGTAATACACAGTTTCGTTTTCAATACGAATTTCTAATGTGATGTCACGTGTAATTTGAACACATTTCCCTTTTCATCTTTTCATTTTTGGCAATTTACTTTTCTCGACTCTCTTTCGACGTCGTTGCAGCAGTTGGGGACAGGCAGACTAGGAATAATAATTTGCTAATATTTCTATGCGAATTTGATTTGATTAGTTTTTATATATTCTTTATAATTTTTTTCATTAATTTTTTTTTTTTGGCCTGGCCTGACCCACAAGCTACAGCAGACGAGACACAACCCAAAGCGAAATGCAAACTGAGGCAAAAGAATTGGGCGAAGAGCGAGCGAACCCCCGAACATGAATACGAACACCAAGTGAATGCGAAATAAAAGAGAGAGCTCTGAAAAGACAGAGAGCGAAAGAGAGTAGTGAGCGCCAGCCAGGTGCTATGCTATGTATCTGTATCTTGTGGCTGGCAAACAGCAAGAAGAAGCAAACGAAACAACTTGCCCGCTGGCAACATTCGCGTTTGCTACACGTTGCGTCACGCGGCAACACACAGTAACAGCAATAGCAACAGCAGCAGCAACAACCACAACGGCAACTACAACTACAATTACAGCATTAGCTATGGCCAAAGACACAGATACGCGCGCGCTCTCCACATCTGGCAGATACATTCAACATTGCCCGACAGGCACAAATTCGTTTGTGGATGTGGCGCAAAAAGGCCGGCTGTCAACCGGCTCTCTCTCTCTCTCTCTCTATCTCACCCCAACGCTCTCTCTGTTGCTACGCTCTTGCTTTTGGGCTCGCCCTCTCTCCCTGATTTGAGTGTTGTGTTGATAAGACAAGCGCTCTTCCTCTCTTGCTTTCTATCTCTCTCCTTCTCTCTATCTGGATCCATGGGATATGTGTGCTTTTTGCTGCTATTTCGAGGGTTGTCGTCTATTTTTTTTATATCTTAAACGCACATGCCGCAAAATAAATATGAGTAGCCCAAAGTGTTTGTAGTAAGCGTGTCTACAACAACAATAACAACAACAACAACAAAACTCGTACTTGTACACACATACACATGTTTGTAAACACATACACATATATGTACGTACTCACACTCAATGTTTAAGACTCATACTCCACTTGGCATTATGTCATCCAAGTTGAGAGAGGCCTGGCGCTTTCCGTTATTGTTGTTGTTGTAGTTGATATTCTTCGTTGTAGTTGCTTTATTAATAATTGTTGTTGTTGCTGCTGCTCTTCCTGATGTTGTTGCTTCAACATTATTATTTTCTGTTATTATTTTTTGCTTTTCTCAATTTGCAGTTAAGACAACCCCTTTGGCGCTGGCCAGGACATGGCTCAGTTGCCACATTTACTCACACACACGAACACTTTAACCCACGCATAGAGTAGTAAAACCTTCGTTCTACAGCCGCACCTAGCTCGAGGTGTACGGAAATGAACCGGAAATGATTTTACCCCCATTTGGTAAGTGAGCTTCGATGTTTTCGCTCGCCAAATGGTCAAGTTATTAAGCTAGCAATAACGCCAAAAGGCTTTACCGAAAATTGAGCCAAAAAGGACGTCAATTCAATCATAGCACATAATGAATTAAACTACGTTCAGCGAGTCGTTAAAGAGATACGCCTAAGGGTATTCTATAAATAATTCGAGTATTTAAGAAACCCGTTAACTAAGGATTATAACTGCCGAGTCTTAAGTGATCTTATAATAAAGATATAGACTCTCAGATAGTAGTAAGTATATTAAGTCATCTATATCTACAACTACAACATCTTCTTCTACATCTACATCTACATGTACATCTATATCTACATCTACATTTACTTTTACATCTACTTCATATTCAAGCTTTGCCTTTGATAGACCGACAAGCCTACATATTCATGTATTCCTTCTTCTTCTTCTCCTTCTACTCTTCTCTTCTCCGGTTATTTAGCGTGTGTAAATTTACAACGATCACTGTAATAAATCTGTGCTAACAGCTGCAAAAGTTGCGGGGGAACTGACAAGCTAATTAGCTCATTAGCTGAACGCGCGTAAGACTTGCCAACTTTGGCAAACAAATATAAATTGTAGGCATAGCAACAGCAGTAACTACAACAATAACAGCAGCAGCAACAACAACAATGGGTCAATTCAATAAAACTCTTTCAAATAAGCAATTAATATTGCATAATTACACAATGCAGCTGAGCAATAAATAAATAAATAAATACAAAGCCAGCGACAGCAACGAACTACGCACTTTAAAAGAAAAAGCAGCAACAACAATACGACACACACACACACACACATCAGCAATCAAATCAGCAGCAAAGTTTGCTGTGTGTAGTAATAAAATTAAAAATTGATACGCATGCGCAAATGTTTTTTTGTATGATTGCGACAGGTGACACTTGAATGAGTCGACGGAGAGAGAGAGAGAGAGAGAGAGAGAGCGAGAGAGTGAGAGAGCGAGAGAGGGAGACGAGGAGACTGTTACAGGGAGGGGGAAGGAGTCTATGAACAATATCGCTGACAGACTGTGGGCTGGCCAATGGCCAAGATTCTTTGGCTTTGGCAAGACAATGTCAAAACTAAACGTGTCAAGCAAGCAACAACAACAACAACAACAACTACAACAAATTGTTGTTGACATCGTTGTTGTTGTTGTTGCTGCCGCTGCTGCGTGTCATCATCGCGGCACCAACGCTAACGGTTAATGCTAACCACACAAACACAACATTTACATCTCACCTTGGAGCCGTGTGCATGTATCTGTATCTATAACTATATACATACATGTATATGTATATGTATCTGTGTGTCTGTATATGTGTGTGTATCTGTAAATGCCAAAGAAATTGGCCGAGTGTTGTACGAGTCTCGTCGATCGCTTTTGCCAGTGTGCCGTCGCATATAAATCGATTAATAAGTTTCGTAAAATGAAACGCCATTATCAACGCCAGCCGCAGCGTCTGCGTCGGCGTCTGCGTCGGCGTCTGCGTCGACAGTGACGCCGGCAGCGACGCCAACAGCAACGTTAGTTGCCCAAACGAACATTGCGACGTTGCGTCGCCTTCGCCGCCTGCGCAACAAAACTTCAGCTTCAATTCAACTGCAGCTCGCAATTGAAATTGGCCCAAGAAGCAACTACACAATATTTTGTTCACTTCTCTCGCTTTGTGTTTCTTTTTATTAATTCATAATTTAATTTAATTAACGAGTGCAATGTCTCTAGCACAGAGAGCGTGTTCAGTGGGCGTCTGGGAAATGTTAGAGTTAATTAAGTTGATCACAATCATAGTTAAACTCCTAAAGAGCCATCAACTCTGTATCTCAAACTAAAGCTAGGCAAATGTCTACGTCTATAGTTTCAGCTTGAGCTTCGTCTCCATCTGCATTTTGTGTCTCCATCTCCATCTCCATCTCCAGCTCAACCTCGAGCCATGTTTATCCATATTTTAGCCCTCAAAACGCAGCTCGGCATTCTGCGCATGCGCCACGGCCAGGCCAAGTAATTGAGTCAAGGGCGGACCGCCTTTTGGCAGCGTGTTGACAATAAAAAATTACACAGCCGACACGTAGCAAAAATTGTTGGTTTCTGCTACGGTTTCTTTTTGGTACAACAACCGCGTACACCCAACGCCCCTTAAGCTACTGCCACACAATAAGTGGGCGTGCCAGAGGCCAACAATTGACTTTGTTTTCGCCTAAAGTCAATAACTAAAAAAAGAACAACAACAACAGCAACAAACCACAACAAAATTAAAAGTATGTCAAAATCGAACAATGAAATTTGTATGTAAAGTGATATTCAAATGTTTGCCAAATGTTGTAATCAATGCCATTATTGTTATTAATATTTAATATTTTATATTGTTGTTGTTATTGCTGTGCTCCCAACTCGCGCATTCTTGGCCAAGCAAACGTTGAACACCGCAAAACGTGTCCATTGTATAATTCAGCTATGTTTATAGATCCGATGGCTGATTTCCTACATAATCGGAGTTGAACCTGATATGTAATCCTTAGTCTCTCTATATTCTGTAATTCTGTATTCCACAGTTAGTTGAGTGACAGCTTGACAGTGTATAAAGGCCTCGAAGGCTTGATGGGATGGGAAATAGAAAGCACGGCTATAAAGCACTTCTTGAATGCACTCTGAGAGCACTGTCTGAAACTTATAAACATATAAACTTAAGCTAATGAACGTAAAAGCACATGGAAAGCTGTTAACACGCAATCAGCTGAATCTTTGAAGCGAAATCAGATGAAATGAATAGCGTTAAGGCTCTCATTATCTCGACTGATTATTGGGGAGTGCAGTTAACTGTTATGTTTTGGGCCGGGCTGAAATTGTGTTGGCCCCCATAATGATATACGACTATAAATTGAATTATGTATGCAGCACAGCTGTAAACAAAACCAAAGCCAAAGACAAAACGACAATCGACAAGCGACAAGCGACGACAGTCAAAAACAAAAACAAACGAAATCTATTTAAATTGTAGTCGAAGCCTGGTTTCGGCTTTGATCTGGGGCAGGGGCTGTGACAGGGGCTGTGGCAGTGGCAGTGGCATGGGCAGGGGCAATTGCAATTGCACAATGACAATTCCACCAAAAAGACAAAGACACCTTTCAAATTGAAGGCTCACAGTTAGCTAATGTGTGGTAATGATAATGATTAAGCTTGGCAAACACACAAAAATAAAATCCAACAGAAATAAAAAAAATCTTCAACATGTCCCAATGCACGACAGGTTGAGGGTTGAGCTAAGACATTTGGCCGAGACAATCCGAAAGTGCTGCCAACAACAGCTTTCTCATTGCTTCTCATTAATGGCCCTGAGAGACGCATTAACTAACTGAAATCCAACTGCTGAGAGTTGAGAGTTGAGCCATCAAATATTTGTCAAACGATCTACGAAACGGAAACGAGTTCTAAGTTTTTATTTCGTTCATTTGTGAGGGGCAGCGTGAAATAGTGGCCAAAAAAAGCGCGCTGCCTAATGATAATGAGAAATACAATGAGCTCAAGTACTAACTGACTTCAATATCAAATACATACTCGTCTACACATCCAGCTACGAATGTGGATAGATAGATGGATAGAAAGATAGATAGATAGATAGATGGATAGTTAGATAGGTAGATAGATAGATATGTATGTAGTCATGTCAGTGACACGCCCAAAAATGGGCCAGCTGTTTGCCCAATTGGCGGACATCAACTGCAAACATCTAAAGTTGCGTCGCCACACAACACACACACAAAATACACAACACACACTGGAAATAAAATGCGCTCAAGCGTTACGATTTCGCAATTGCCAAGCAAATAAAATCGCATACGATATAAAACAAAATTCTCAGTTCCGCGACTTCAAACGACAACGCAGATACGTCTGAGAGCCATAACAACTGTAACAACAAATAAAATACTCCTCCGTCAACATGTCGGCTACATAATATTTTTGAGTGTAGCTGCAATGAGAATGCGTTACCAGCAAACAGATTTTTAGATTATCGAACGGAGAGATACAAGTATTTCAGGGGATTCTCTATAAGCTTATATCAATCATAAGTTAATAAAAGTATCTGTGCAACTATAAAGATATCAATCCAAACCTATTTACCACATATTCTATCTAACTATCAAATGATACAAATGTCTGGCCATACACCATATCCTATATATATTATTTTATATATCTATCAAATGTAAAACCTATGTTACCAGATTATCAATATATTTAGAATATATACCAATCTATACATATATTTATCTAACTATACAATATATTTATTTAAACCTGTCTATCTATCTATCTATCTGTCCATCTATCTATCTATCTATCTATCTATCTACTTACCTACCTACCTGTCTATCTATCTACCTATCTATCTATCTACCTACCTGTTTATCTATCTATCTATCTGTCCATCTATCTGTCTATCTATCAATCTACCTATCTATCTATCTATCTATCTATCTACTTACCTACCTATCTATCTATCTACCTGTCTATCTATCTAACTATCTACCTGAAGAAGTACATTCAACTAGCTAGCTACCAAATGATAAGCAAATATTCAATGAACTCTAGCTTATGGTTGAACTAAACCTTTGTGGGAGCACCTTCGACACCTGTGTGTGCTCTGGCACACCTTTCACTTATGCGAAAAGGGTGTGCATTTTAATTAAATTATATATATTTTTAGTATTATTTTTATTTTGAATTTTATACTGGTGTTGTGCTCTTAGAAATAGTACGCAATTCAACGGCAAGTTAATGCCTCGTTTTGGGCCCACACAAGGCGCAATTTTTAGATTATTTACCTGAACAAGCAAATAGATAAACAAAATCCATCGAACGTATGAGTTTTTTGCCCGGTTCGGCCAACTAAAACTAAAAAACACTTCAGTTCAATTGATATATATATATATATATATATATATATATATATATATATATATATATATATATATATATACCTGTACCTGTAGCTATACAATTATATAGATATATATGTATGTAGTAGGCATGTGTGTGTTGTCTGAACATTCGACAAGATACATATTTGCACACTGTAGTGGACCTTCAACTCAAATATTGGACGACTTTATGTTCAGTGGCTGCTGAACTGTGCATTACAAACAGGGCAAACAGGAACGGGCTGAAGGGATGAACAGATGGATACAGTTTAATGTCCAAAGGGAACAACAGAAAGTTAATTAGAAGTCTGACAAACCCATATGTAAAATTCGTAAAGTTATCTAGCTAATTATAATGTTATTGATTAGTTGGCTAATAATTGAAGATTAGCAACTTTAGTTACACCTCAAGCAAGATAATTGTAAGCGTAATTTAGAAAATACTTTATAATAAAGAAATGCAATTAGCGGAAGCAGACTTTGAATCTTGCATAATAAATGTGTAAAAACCCTGAGATGAGATGCAGGAAGATTAGATACTCATACTAGTAACTGATTAACTATAAATCATGTGGGTAATTATACAAACAATCAATTATAATAAAACCACCATTGATTACAGGGTATAGGCACAATGGTAATGGCTAATCACACTTAAAGACAATGCAAAATATTCCTATCGATTGGATACATACATAAATTATAGGGTATTTGCAGGTTGTACAATCTCGAATGTTCTTTTTTGTATATTATTCATTCTATGGTTATCAGGTCAGCTAAACTTAGAAATTAGTACGACAGGAATTATGCGATACTGATCTGAAGAGACTGAGAGAAAAGCAGATCTGCCGCATACTATAATGGTACTCAGACAATGAATTGTGAAGGCTTGGCATAATGTTTTCGGCTAATTAAGGCTGTTAACTGGCAGGCTTAAGGCCATTACTTGGACAAACTGTAAACTGCAGACAGCATCCATTCAGCAACCATTCAGCTTACCCATTGCCTCGTTCAAGGCAACGACTAAAAACTTACTAATCTTTGTGCAAAGTCTGTCACACACAACGGACCATATACCAGAAAATTACGATATAATATAAGACTTACTTTGTGTCCAATATTCAACTAAAACAAAGCTCATAAACCACAACAACACGCTTAAAACGACAGAGACAGAGACAATAATAATAATAATAACAATAACAAAAAAGACAATGTCAAGATGAGGCATGTATGTGAACATACCACGTATGTGAATCCATGTGGGATTTTCATTGTTGTTACTTTTGTTGCTTTTTGACAACTTCATCAACGTCTCGCTGCGGTCTTCAGTTGCTGCCCAATTTCAATGTCATCCTTCTCAAAAGAGAAGTTTTCATTTGTTATTCTCAGTCTCTGTATCTGTATCTGTATCTGTCCCTGTCTCTGCTTCTTCCTCCTTTCCCCCCTCTACCGCTCTAAGAGATTTATAGTAAGTTCAATGTAGGCGCAAATGAGCAAAGTGTTCATTGAAACCAAAGATACTTAAACTAAGTATGAACATTTTAGCAATACATACATGTATACAAATGTTTGAGTATGTCTCAGCTCTTTGTACAATTGCCTTTTTGTTTATGAATTTTTAATTTGCATTTGTTTTTTAATACTTTGCACGCTTGTCACGCTTGTTGAGCTTGTTGAAGCTCTTTCATTAGGTCTGTTATAAGCCAACTTCTTAGACATTCAGCAATGTAAAATTTTGAATAAAACTCGGATTAAATGCTTAACAGATTTGTAGTTCATTTCTTACACAAATCAAAGTATTTAATTAATTGTTAATTGTTATTAACTGAATCATTACAAAGCTTCGACAAGTTGCTCATAAAACGAATAAAGTTGCAATGATTCCTGAACCGCCGGCAGATCGACAAATGGGTTGACAAATGTTGACAATTTTGTAGAAGCTTACGGTTGTCATATTTGGGCAATTACAAACAGAGATACTCTGTATATCATTATCATAGTTGTGCTAGAGAAACTTGCCAATTGTCAAGGCTTGTAAGAGTCTCAATGTGACGACCTTTCATTTTATTTTGCTGTTCTTACGGAAGCAGTAACAAATGCTAGATTTGTTCAAAAACAAATGTAAGAATGTGTAAAAAATCTACATAGTTAGACAGACAGAATGCGCGTGCGTTTGTTTTGCGCGGTTCGAGCAATGATATTTGTTTATTAAACCGAGAATGGGACTGGGACTGGTATTTGCCTAATTAATTCATTGCAAATTGTTGACATGCGTCGCAGGAGAAACAGAGAAGTAGAGAAATAGAGAAACTTGCGCGGATATAATTAACACTCGAGATGCACTTGCGAATCTCGACAAAAGTGAAGTTCAACCTGCATTAGTGCTTTTTAGGTTAGGCAAATTAACAAATGAACAAATCAACAAATGAACACTTATACAAATGCACATGAACTTTCTCATTGACCATTTAAAAACATGGCCATTTATGGTATCAATTCAAATTAATGACTAAAGAAAATCCCCATCACAACAAATTAAATCACACATCCTATCGATTTGCATAAATTATTAACTATAATTTGATCGAAAACAACACTTACATGCGTTCTAAACAAATACAACTATTAGCCATAATTTTAATATATCATAACATATTAAATATATAAATTACAATTCAATTTTAGGCTGCCAATGCAATTCTTAGCTAATTCTATAATCGTATTAACCATTTTTTAAGGGGGCCTTAAGGCCAAATAAGAACTTATTGTTTACACCCACGAAATTTGCGAAATTTGTCAAATTTTTGTTTAGCAATGTTTTCGATCTTTGTACTTAATGATCTTATGTTTTAAAAATAATTGCATTACTCACTTCATCTTGCTATGCATTATTGCAAGAACTTAACGTGTTTATACTCTGTACACATCTCATTTCACAGTGTCTCAACGTAATTAACGACAATCGGATTTTAAAATTCCATAAAATATTTATTATATATTTATATTTATATTACAAATAATATATATATCAATAAAAAAAATATCTAAAAAGAGTATTGTTATTTGCTGAGGAAACGTTGAGCTCATATAATTATTAGAAAGGCTTTTCATAATGAAATCGAATAAGTTTTTATAAATAAGAGACAAGAGCATATATTATGGATTTAGGGAAATGTTAGCAGTACCAAAAAATCAATTCTTATTGAAATAAATTAAGTTTTTATCCAATTAATTATCTTTACGTGATTAGTTCAGTTTTTATTAAATTTATGAAGGATTTGTGTCAACAACTCGTGACTAAATGAACTGATTAATCAGTTGCGGATGTTAATTGATAAAAATATGTATATTTACCTATGGATAATAAGCAAATTAAGTGCACATAAATATGAAAAAAAAATGTGCATAAATGTGTAAAGTACGTATGTGTCATAAAAGAGGGAAGTCAGTTTAATAGACCAACCAGCTGAAACGTGTGTTTTCCTTAATGAGCTGAACCGAGCTGCTTGTTGAGTTGAACTTTTGTTGCAATTTACAAGCATACAATGTGGCCAAAAAGCGTTAAGCATGTCAGAGGTTAGCCAATTAATTGGCCATGCATGCGTTCAGTTAACATTGCTGACCAACTGGCTCACTTAATGAGCTTTTGCAGGGAAACAGATAAACAGATAAACAGATATATATATATATATATATATATATATATATATATATATATATATATTTATATATATGACTGATTATTTTGAAATCAATTTGTTGCTGCTGCTGCTGTTGTTGTTGTTGTTGTTGTAAGCGGAGTCGAGTCGCGTTGAGTTGCGTTAATTACCTCAATTAACAGGTAATATCTAAACATGACTCCATTTGTATCATTCAATCATGTTTCTCATTTGTTTTGATTTTGTAAATCTCCACAAATTGGCTAACAGCAACAGCAACAGCAACAGTTTGTTAGCTGCAAAGGAATTCAGGCAAATTGAAGTTCATTATGACAATCATCAGCTGATTTCACAGAGACTTTCCAGTCTGTACTAAGCTGTTTATGTAGTCTGAGCAGAAAGGATATTAATTCTGGAATTGCCGGCAATATCTGTCAGCTGATGAGGCGTGATATCAACATTCGATGCTTGATTATGCTGCACACGTAGAGTCGTTGGCAGATAAAACTCTGTTAATTGTTTTCATTAGTCATAACAATGCCCAGAGAGAGCAACAACAAATTCAAATTCAATTTGCACATATTTACGCATCGCACAATACATTGCAAAATACATTGCAAAGTACACATTCGTACTCGTATATCATCATGACGGAAACAAAGTTCTCTTCACTTTATTTCAGTTCAATTCTGCTGACAAGTTATTTGTAAACAAATTCACAACAGATCATGGGCCAAAGTTCGGATTCTAGCCAAGTTCTGCTCTTCAACGCGTCATAGGCGCAATCAAACAGTTAAGAACTTTCAAACCTTACAGTTTGACCCTCATAGGTTAAGTTTTTTCCATATTAACTAAGAAATTTATACGTTTACTATTACGCAGACAATTCGATGAAGATATTCCGAAGAAATCTTGTATTTTAATTATTTACGAATATGGAAAATTTTGCAGTTTCTGGCTAAATAATTTCACAACAGACCAAAAGTCAAAGTTCCCATTCAAATGTGTTATTCACTTGATTACTTTCCACACACTTTGTATGAGCAATGAAGCGGAAAGGGAAGCCCATTCTATAATTCAACAGATTTTGTTTAATTTATTTGATTGGTGTAAATAAATAATATGTAAACTAGATATAACTATAGGGCAGAGGAAAATAACCAAATAAATATAACCAGAACTGTTAACTGAATTAATGTTAGATACAACTGCAGTTGAGGTACGTCTACTTAGGATTTACTTTGATATTTTCATTAGGAATCAGCATAGTATGCCTATTTCACAGTTTGACAATCAGTGCTTGTAAAAATAATGCTGTATTTAGTATTATAAAGAAAGAAATACATTCATAAGTTTCCAAACATTTTGTGTATCAAGAGTTTCGTACTTAAGGCTCTCGCACATCATTCTCTTTCGCAATGCTCTGTCTCTTAGGGGTGTCTTGGGTATCTTCTGGGCCTTTATGAATGCCCGAAATCACAGTTGGCTGTCAATGTCAGCTCGTTGTTATGTTTACAAATTAGCATGCCGGGTAAAGAGATCCCCTGCTATCCGGCCCCCCTTGCACAAATGCGGATCCTGTTTTAGACAAACGTGCGTTTGAATTATTTATAGAGAGTGAGTGAAATCCACACTTCCAACGCCTCAAATGCCACCAAATCGCGTCCCGTGGAGTGCTAAGTAATTTTTATGTTTGGGGAATTTTCGCTGGGCTGAGGACGGAGCACATTGACCGCTGTTTTAGTGATCAGTGAACGCGATCTTTAGATCTTGCAGTGACGATCTGTTGCCAGTAAAAGGGTAAGCCTGTAAATTTCATATGAAATGTGGACTACGTGCGTGGCATTCTAAAAGAACAGCAAAGCATGCGGAATAGAGTACAAATGAAAATACATATGTGTACATATGTTACATACATGCATACATATGTATGTAACCTTTGAAAGCGAAATCCCGTCTGGTTCTATAAATCGCAATTGGCAATTAGTTATGAAGAAATAAACGCAATACACGTTCTGGGAGCAGACAAAGGTGATATCTCTGCGATATCCAGGAACCGGTCGGTGAGTCCATTACCATTACCTAGCCATTAACAAGCTCCATCAATTCCGCATTTCAATAAGCAATACGGAAGTGAACATCAAACTATTTATAAATATAACAGATCAGATTGATATTGCCATAAGGGCGTCACCATACTCCTCGTATGATGCATAAAACATTCTTTCATCCATTTCAACTCCAATCGCCATCTCCAGACATAATAAACGCTTGAAAGTTGTTCCAAAAGTTGTTTTAAATTGGCAACAACAGGGCCACCCGGGTCCAAAACTACGACAAAGGCGTAGCCTCTCATCATCGGACATAATGTGACATCGGGTTGGCAAGCAGGAAAATCGAGCGAGTAACGATGGCAAGAGTCAAGTCCAAGGTTGGACATGGAGGAGCATGGGTTAATTTCATGGGGATTTCCAGTGTCAGGTAATTTGCGGTAACTTTAGTTGCTTTTGTTGTTGTGCTCTTTGTCTTTTTGTAAACTTGTAATGGCAGTGCATAACGAGCGATCAGTTAACACAAATCTGTTAATCATGCACTCTACATTAACTGTAATGCAAATGAATAACAAGAACGATGGCTGGAGAGTTGATCTTGAAGCGTGTGAGGTTTTCTTAGAACATAGAATTTGCGTATGCAGCCCTGGTGCCGCTCTCAATGTAAACAAAAATCAGCTGGTAATGGAATGTCAAAGGAATGACAAAGGGTGAGAACGAGAACGAGAAGAAAGGAAAAATAGAATTCTAATCTAAGAGCAAATCGCAATTGTTGGGAAACTATGATTAATTAGTCACAAAAGTTAAAGTGCCTTACTTACGCTGATAAGAAAACTATAATTACTAAAGTTTACTATAATTAATTATTTATTGGGTCAAGTGTGTGAAATCATTAGTGGTAGTTTAAGTTGTTTTTTCTTTCGTCTATTTCTAACATGCACTCTGTTTATTATTTGAGTTATTTCGTTATTGGGGCAGTGTTGCCAGCTTGTTGGACAAAGCAAAAGCAACAAAAAAGTTGCAAAAGAAGTAATATCACAAAACGTATATGAAGAAAACTTACCAACAATTTGCGTTGGGTATTGCCGTTGCTGTTGTTGTTTCTGTTGCTGTCGCTGATGTTGCCGTTGCTGTTGGTGGTGCTGCTATGCTCCTGCTTGCAATCAATTGAAACTGGAACTGAAAACCGCAAAAACCACAACACAAATAACGCACGGGCAAAGACTGGCTGGGTATTTAAGTTTGTATATGTGTATTATGCTCATATGTATGCCAGAATGTGCATACATACGTACATATTTCACAAGAACTTTGTAAAAATCAAAAAATTTTCGCAAATTGCCTAATGAGCAGCGAGACCAAATAGCCGAACGGGAGAGACAGACGCGTTTAAGCTTAACTTCTGAATGAAACTGAGCTCAAACTGAGCGGTGCGCCTGTTAAACGCGCAGTGCGGCGACGCGACAGCGATGCTGACGTTGACGCTGGCAGCGAAGCTAGCAGCCCATACATGTACTATAAAGCTGTGCGGGTGAGCAGGCGCAGAACTTAAGGCGAGCTGCAAAAAGCTTCTAAAAGAGTGGAAACTTACGATACACTGTAAGCTCCCCAAGCTACCTGTTAAGTGCATGTACTTTAGCTATGAAAGCAAACAGACTAATTGCCCTAGCAGAGGGCACGCTCCTGTTCGCAACCCGATTGAAGTTCAAGTGAACATCTACATGGACAATGCATGTACATGTGCATACATACATATGTATGTATGTAGTGTGCACATAACTTTTGTCTAGTGTTTAGTCAAGTCAATTGGGGGCAAGCGGCATGCGAAGCGACGGATTGCAACGACCGTTGCCGACAGGCCAAGCGAAGTCAACCAGACGATTATCTAATGAACCTCAAGTGACACTCGGGCAACGAACAATGCAATGCTCTCCCCCCTCCCTCCCTCCCCCAATGAGTTGTGTAAACTTACGCTGCACTTCATCAAGGTCAAGAAGGAGGGTGTTAAATATTAACCTGGGTACAGCAGGCAGGCAATCAACAGACAGTTAACGCCATCAGAGGCATTTGTAAATTTGTTTGCCAATAATTAGTTAGTGAAGTAATCGTTAATTTTTATGTTAAGCCAACAAATGCATTGTTATTAACTTTTACTTAATTGAAGCTCCTTTACTTTTGACCAGCCAACCGGCAAATAACCTTCGCTAAATATGTATATGTGTATAGATATACATATGTATATACATATATATGTGTATATCCATATATATACCTCCCGATCGACATTTGGACTGCGTTTTGCGGTGCAACGTGCAAAGTTATTGCAGTTGCAGTTTGCTCTTCACCAATTTCGGAATTCCCCGTGTGCCCTCATAGGCGAACGGCTATAAACAAGATTTGCCCACTTCCGATTTTATTGACTTGGTATTGGCGTGTTAACTGATTTGTTTGCGCCTGTCTATTGACCGCTTGTCAACCTCGTACACAATTTCCCCGCGAGGTATCCTAAAATTTAATGTACATTGTACAAGTTCAATTGGTTGATTGATTTCAAATACCCCTCCCCCCTTCCACCATACACTAGAGATGTAGTTGGGGGTAAGTATATTCAGAGATGTGTAAACTCCATGTAAACTTGACATTTCGGGCTAAAAATTAATATCATGCACGTAGTGAACAGTAAAATCAACATTTTGAGAAACACATTCCAAAGGTGTCTGATCGTTAATTAGTTAGGTGGATGCTAAATGAACTTTAACAAGTTAAACTACTTACGCTAAACAGTTGCATGTCAGCCTACTTTTACAGACTGTACGGAATACGAGATTTTTGAATTTCGGGAAACTTGTCAAGTTCAAAGTGCCAATTGATTATTTGTTAATATATAAAATAAATAAATTAAAATAAAATATAAACAATAAACGTTTTTTAATTTTCTCTTAAATGTTTGTACATTTTAATTAAAATATAAATATTGTTTTCAGATAATTAATTCAAAGCCAAGTCGATCGAGCCAAAAGCTTCAATTTTCCATATTTCTTTATACTTATTTAACATAGCTTAGGAGATGGAATAATTAAATGGTGTAAGTATCACCAGTCCAGGAGCTACAATGGTTGTGGTTTTTGACCTTGTTATCCAGGAATAGCTTGTTGCGTGCTGCAAGCCTAAATGAGTGCTGCAGCGACGCAACATGTCTTCCGAATGTGAGGCATCTGTCCAGAATGACACTAAGGTAGTTAAGTCAATGCTGATAAGTAGCTGAATGTTAGATTTTCGGTACCTTTAAAATAAAACTAATAACGCCCATATTTCTCAACGTAGGCACTTCTAGTTGCTCTTTCTTTAGTTTTTCTTATTGAATTTAAAAATGCGATTTAATCCATGAAAAATGAATTCGCCGCAAAGTATGCTTTAAAATAACTAAAGAGCGCATGTGGCGAACTTTTTAAATTGTTAACTTTTTGTATTTTGCAGTTTTTTGAAGAAAAAAACTAGTTGCTAGAATATTTGTTGCATAAATACGTCTGAAGCACTTGTAATGCTGGAATGAGGCTTAGCATCTGCATAGCATCCTCATGTGTTCCACATTAAATGAACTTGTAATCCACAAAACGAGTGCCATGTAATGTGTAAGCAATCAATTTGAATGTGAGCCTGGAGGAGACGGAGACTCGTGAGATGGAGGTGGATATAATTAAATATCAATAAATGTAATAACCATTTGAATATTTTGTCCCTGTTTTAATGTGAAATAAAATCGAGTTTTGTTTGTATTCATAATATTTCTTTAATATAAATTAATAAGCTTTTTTACTCATGTTTGTTTTGAACTTGTCAGCTTAAACCACAACTTAACAAAGAAACCAATGCACAGATTAACAGACAGTAGTACAATTAACTCTTAAATCCTCTTTCATTGATCCTACAGCAATGATATACAAATTATTCAACATTTACAAACCCAAAAAATAAAGTACATTGAATAACAAATTAAAAAATTAAAAAAAAAAAAAACTACGCACGAAAGCCACACCGTAATTTGAAATAAAAACGTGAAACGTATACAAAATTTTGTAAATTGAAAATATTTGCTTTTTTTTTTGTGTTTGCTCCTTTAAATCTCTCTCACTTGATGAGGAGGGCGGCAAACTGATTGATTGTCTGCTCTTTCAGCTGGATGCAGGTTGCACTTACGAGTCTAATATTGTTGTTGTTTTTGTTGTTGTTGTTATCGTTTAGTGTTTTTGTTTGATTGGCTAGCTAACTACAACATCGCACTAGACATAAATGTATGTATATAAGTATATGTTTTCATTTACTATTAGACTTTTACAAAATATTGCAACAAACATACAAGTATTTCTCATCTTCTCACATCTGTCTTTCTCGTTCTCTCAATATACAAAAACAAGCTACAAATAGTTTAACGTTTAAGTTTAAAGCAGGCTTAAGAGCATGTTTGTTTGTTTTGTTTGTTTATGTTATCATTTATCATTTAACATTTATCGTTAGGTTGACACGTCTCCGTTAGTTATCCAAAAATTGCCATATAAAAGATTACACCTAGTTAATGTGTAAGTGTGTGTGTGTGTGAGGGTATGTGGGTGTGCAGGGTTTACAGAGTGTGTGTGTGTGCGTGTGTGTGTATTTTTATACGTAGTTTGCCCTATTCAATCAAAAAGTCGCCACAATTGAGAAGTGCTTATTTGAGCCTACAAAATATTATTACAAAAAATGTGTTTATGTTTATGATATTGTTAAGAGGGGATGGTGTATGTGTGTGTATTAATTTAGAAGAAATATACGATCAAGATAATATATATGTGTATATGTATATATATATATATATATATAAAATGTATATGCAACACTTTTGCTATGTTCTGTTCTGATCTGTTCCATTATATTCTTAATTTATACTTGAATTCAGTTTCGGCTTCAGTGGTGCTAATGGTCTCTAAGGTGGTGGTGGTGGTGTTGTTACTGTTGTCCTTTTTGTTGGTGGTGGTGGAGGGCGTTAAGGTTCCCTGGTTTTGGTTGCTTATGTAACGTCGCTTTGAATCTCATTATCCACTAACAATCTGGCATGTCTATATATATATATATATATATATATATAGATATTTATTTATTTTATATATTTATTATTATTGTGCTGCCTTCTTGTCAGTTACTTGTCAGTTTCTTGTCTGTTCTTTTCTGTTATTTTCTGATCTGTATTCCATGCTCTCAAGGATCATCCGTTTCGGTTACATGCTAAACACTTAAAGTAAACATAATGAATATCATCGTAGTAGTCCTTAGTAGTAGTTATTTGACTTTGCGCTGATGCAGACTAGAGCTACTGCTGTCCGGGTTCAAGATGGCATCGTTGCTGGATAGTACGCCCTCCTTGAAGTAGCCATCCCCGTAGGCATTCCCATGCCCGTTACTCTTCACATATTCATCCTCCAATACGGGCTGCAGCATAAAAGATACAAATGCGAAATCAAAAGTTAAAATTTGTTAACATTCATGTCACTGCTCTAATAGAGATGATAAGGGGGAGAGGTGAGGGAGGAGTGTTCTGATTCAAAACTAATGGAAGACAGCCAATATGATTAGGCCTTCGCATCCGGCTTCACATGTGCACGCTAATTGAAATGTCACCCGGACACGGCGTTGAGAGTTTCCAAGTGCTGCACACTGTTTGTTTGTGTATTTAACTAAGCTAGTTAGAATTTTTAAGTTGATACTACAACAACTGTAACCATAACAACTATACGCACACATACGTAAGGTAAATACATATACATATGCACATTTAGCAATCTCATTGAGTCGAGTGGGGCCCGGCACATGGCACATGGCACAAGGCACATGGCACTCTGTACTCGGCACTCGGCACATGGCTCATGGCGTCGATTTGTTGTTTGTTTAGACACGGCTAATAACTTTCAAGGGCTACTTGATTTACTAAATGCTTAGCTACTTTTATATTTGCGACGATTGGGGTTTGGCCTCACCATGCATGCTCCCTTATTGCTGCCATTCGCGAGCTGTGCATCGCCGCCGTCCAAATGCTTGACCTTGCCATTCGTATGGACACCGTTCGCATGTCCATTGGTCTTGAGCGCTTCGCGGCGTCGTCGCTTCGCATTGAGATATTTGGCTTTGTAGAAATCGGAGAACAGAAATAGGAACATAACCCCATGCAGTCCAATCCAGACCATAAAACCTTGCGGATAATCGCATTCGCGGAACAGCAACTGAAACTGATGCGTAAATATGGCCACAAATTGCACCTGTTGAGGGGGATATTAAAAAACAATTATTAAACTTATCTGTGTTGATCAAACACTTTGTTATATGACCTACCATTTGGAAGGTGGTCAGATATTTCTTCCACCAAATGAACTTCTGATACTTTGGTCCCATGGCAGCAATCATATAATAGAAATACATTACAATATGTACAAACGAGTTGAGCAGGGCAAAGAATGTGCTGTGTCCGCCTGCATTTGAAAGTACAATTAATTAATTAGTCGATTGTTGAATGCGTTGAATGTTAATGGGAGGGTTCAACAATTAGTTGGATAATACGCACCTGGTGCAAACTTGAGGCCCATCCACACCGAAAATGGCATGCAACCGTGATGTATGACATGCAACGTCGATACGTGCTCAGTCTTCTTGCGCAAGATGAAGAAGAGCGTGTCAAAGAATTCTGTGAATTTTGATATGTAGTACCACCAGCAGATATTGACCATCTGAGAAAGTAGAGAAAGGAGAATAAATTATTGAGGAAATGCTTAAATTGAAATTATCTTTTATTATAAGTTAAATAAAAAACAAATTCTAATTAAGCTTACACGCATGGCCATTGGACTGTTGCTAAAGTCGACGGGTTGACACTTGAAACTATAGTGACCCCACCAGCCGCTCATTAAGTACTGCAAAACAAAAGGCAATTGCAATTAGTTGGCCATGACAGATGAGCGTAGTGTGCATGTTGATTACCTCATAGAAAATCCACGCACTGAATATGGTCTGTATTGCATTGTAGTAGACTAGCACTTTGCGCAGATCCATTGGCTTGCGATTAGCCATAAGTCTTGGTCCAAGAGATTTGCTGAAGTACGCATAAAACAGGCACAAGCCAAGCGTGGGTAGCGGCGAGGAAAGCAGAAACATATTGTTAACACGCGGATCTAAAAATTATAAAAATTAAACAAATTAAATATATGACAAAATGGAAGAGGAAATAGATTGCAGTCGCATACCGCTTTTATTGTCCATTAGGTCTCGATACCAATGTAACGCATCGTGCATTAGGACATCCATCTTGTAGAGGTGTTGTTTTTAGTGTAGCTTATTTTATTTGGTCTTGTTGTGTTTTGATTAACTGTAAAAAAAAAAAAAACAAAATAGATTAAATGAATTGGATATACTGTCAACGGCAGCTTAAGAAGGATGAAGGAAGAACTCTTAGGATCCTAGAAACAATTATATTATTTCCCGATACTTTAATTGCAAAGCACACGGAACAATCTTTAGCAAATTTGAATATAATTTATGCAATTTCACAAACAACATTAACTAAAAGTAAGCTGCTAATTATAATAGATTTTATGGGGATTTGTTATTGCCGCTAATCATAGTGTTAAGAAATTGCATACTGCAGTGGAAATGCATTGTTTTTGTGGCCGCCTCATTAAAATGCCGATGTCTAGACAAAGACTGCACTTTGTGCACCAGGCGGAAGCTGTGACCTCAGCTCATTAACTGGGTGGCATTTGAATTCCAATTCCAATTTCAATTTCAATTCAAATACACATTCCAAGGCCCCAGAAAGCTGTGCGTTCATTAATGCAAACCCCTGTCGAGGTAATTGTGAATTTCTAATTAAACATGTATGCAATGAATGAAGGACTTTACTCATTATATCTACTTTCTAGTCAATATAGTAGTAGAAGTAGTACTAAAAGTAGTAGTAATAGTAGTAGAACTATTTACTAACATTAAACACAAATTAATTGCAAAGTAATTATAGAACGAAAGGAGTAGATGAACTGTATATTTACTAATTAATTACTAATTTAGTAACTAAAATTGTTTTTAAATTCCCAGTGGAACTTTTCAATAGAATTTAGATTTGATTATAATTGAGAATGTAGGTTATTTACAGCCATGTTCTGAATTTCCCTTTCGTTTTAATTTTACTCAGTGTAAATGCTTTCAGATTCAGTCAGTTAAAGAGTTAAGATATAGTTAAGGAAAACGTTTGCAGGGCATTGTGGGTTCATCAGAACCGATCTTGAAATCAGTTATTCTACTGAAAGCAAAGCGAATCATGACTTTGGCTAATGGAAATAAACTGTTATTTTGCTTGCAGAAAATCCCATTATTATTTGATTAGTATTTGATTCGATAAAAGTAGAGAAATACACGTGATATTCATTAGAATTCGTTGGCTGCACAAAATAATCGCATAACACACAGACACTAACACACTTAAGCACACACGCACACAAACAACACACACACACTCAAACACAATTCGCACATGTTTCAACGGCCTTCCAAATAGTTGCCACAGTCCCATGACACAGACAACCCACCTCCATTTCCCCCTTTCCGTCCACAACTCCGTCTCTGTCCTATCCTCTCTCACTGCCTGTCTCTCACCCTCTCCCTCTTTGTATGTCTGTCCCTGTCTAATGGCAATTGAAAGGCAATGTACTCGTGAGTTGTGACCACTTGAAGTTTGTTTTGAATGTCATGAACAATGACTGGCAATGCCGTTGCTTTTGTCGTTGGCGTTGACGATGGCGATGGCGACTGCGGCTGCGACTGAGACTGCAACGTCGACTGCGATGCTGCTTGCCTAATCGCCTTGATTCGTTTGACAAAAATGTGCCGCTAGTTTGTGGGCTGTGTAGCCGTTTTTTTTTTATTACCGTTTGTTTATGTTGTTGTTGTAGTTTTAGTCTCAGTCTCAGTCGCGGTCACAGTCACAGTCACAATTACAACTTCAAACGGTTGTCGCAATTTGTCGCGGCTGCCGCTGAGACTGCCGTTGTTGTTGTGTGGGTCAGTGGCACCTTTTATGGATAACGGAGTTGTGTGTGTGTTTTTTTTTTTGGCTGTGCAACAGCTTCTACAGTCAATAAATTTCTTGCTGTTTAATTTTTGCATTACAAAAAGTTAAAAATTATGAAATGTTGACAAAATCTGAAATTGTTGGGCACGGCCAACGAATCGGAGGCGTCACAGTTCGTTTCTCTCTGAGTTGGAATTGTCAAGGTAAACAAATATGCCGTGTGCTGGGGCATCGTAAATTGCAGTAACAACATGTACAACAACACACAACAGCAACAACAACTCGTCGTAGCTTACATAATAAGCCCACGAGAAGAATAACAAACTCAAAATGGAGCAAATAAAAATTGGCAAACACGCGGGATAAATTGAGTGTGAGTGCAGGGAGTGGATGCTACATGTGTACTCTCTTCTTGTTGTTGTGGTTGTTGTTTTATATACCCTATGGTCGTTAGATAGTTTACGGCGTATAATACACACGATGCAATCTTTGCTAATATAAAATGTTTATAATTTCCCAACAATGAACAACATTTAGAAAGATACAAAGACATTTTTGACAAAGAGATGAGACTTGGAAGAAAAGCGTACAATTGCCAACTGTATTAGTAGAGCACGAAAATGATATTTTAGTTTGTTCTAAAATAATATTATCTTCAAGTTGACATATATTCTAGATGTTTACAGGGTATTGTCTAGTCGAGCACTCTCGCATCTATTTCTCTTTTGTTTTATATTTGCACATTCTTTTTATTTATTTTTTGTTTTGCTTTTTTTCATCGCTGTGTCACCATGAGCGGCGTCATCGTCATTGTCTGCGCCGCCCAAGTAAACAATCAATGAGGCATGCAACAAGAGAACTGCCCTCCCACTCCACCGATCCGCAACACACAGCTCCGGGCGATGTGGCCGATGCCTGTTGCTTCCGGCTCTGTGCACCGTGAAGCAATAGATAGAGGCATCAGATTGGCCAACTAATCGGAGCAGCAGGTGTTGCAACGGGAGTAGAAGGTGAGGAAACAACAAGCAGCAGCTGCAGATTGCACACGCAAATGTTAACATGCACTTGTTGTTTCAGTTGTTGTTGTATTTCTTGTTGTGCTTGTTGCTGTTGTTGCATTTTCTCATATTAATTGGAGCAGACACAAACGCCCACAACATTGAGCTTAAAACGCAAACGCTCAACGTTTTCACATAGCTTCAAGTTTGTTTGATTTAATCGCACAGCGGCAAGCGAGGTAGGGAGTAGGATAGGGTACTCAGTAGGTTATGCGATCCATTGTTTTGAGTGTGTGGCTCGTATTTGATGTATCTCTTATCGGATATAATCGCTCGTTTAGAAAAATTAATTGACCGCAAAATCGATGCATCATAATGCGCGTGATAATGTTACAAATACACACACACAAATGCAAATACATGCATAAGAGGGGCGTGTTCAAGTGGCAGTGGCAGTGGCAGTGGCAACATGACGCACTCGAACACATTGAACGATTGAGTCACAAGACGTCTAGCGAGAGCATAAAGATATTCCCAGATTAGAATTAACTAATCTATAGCTAGACATACGCTGGAAGTGTGCGTTCACCTGTCCAACTAACTCAAGTGTAAAGATAAACAAATGTGCATAGCACGAATAAAATGCGAGAGTTTATTTCCTTGAAGTAGGCGCCTCCATAATTGCCCATAATCAGCCCCTATCAATGCCAATTGCTAGACCCCAACCACGCCCCTTCCTCGTCGAGTGATTAATAATTATTTTGGGTTTTTTATTGTTGCGAATTTGGAATTGGATTTGGTAACTGATAACACGAAAGGTGACTAACAATCGACACATGGCAATGGCACACTTAAGAAAATATCAGGTAATACCAGATCGGGAGCTATAGCATTTTCGGCTCTCGGCCCTAATCTTTTATGGATTTTGCAGGCGAATCACGTTTGCGCACTTGGTGCGATTATACAATGCGAATTTCATATACATGTACAGACAGAGACGGCGAACGAGCGACAGGGAAAGCGAGCGACACTTATACAGTTACAAGTTGATTACAAAGTTCGTTAGTTTAACCACGCACCTGCCTTTTTTAGCTGTTGTTGCTGTTCGTTATACTTTTGTTTTAATTCCGTATTATATTATTTATTTATTTACGTTTATTTTGTTTGTTTCCTTTTGTTATTTTTGGAAAGTTTTCGCTTTTCTTGCGGTCTGCAAAAATTACTATTAATTTTGGCGTTGGATTTTTAATTTTGTTGGTACATAAGTTTGCATGTATTTTATTTTGTTGTGTTTATGACGATTAGATAATCACAGCAACATTGGCCACACACGCACACACACGGGGACGAAGAAACCCACACACACACATGCAGAGGCGACACACGACAGACGGTTGACGATTTTGTAAACGTTTTCCGTTTCGTTTGACGCGATGCTTCGCCTTGCGAGCTTTTCAGCCAACTGACGACTTGCTGGATGCGCCTGTGAACCTTATCAGGCAGCAGCAGAGGCAGCGACTGCGACTGTGACAGCGACAGCCGACCAGCAGCGATTACAGCAGCGACAACAACAACAATAAGGTGACGAGACGGAACGATAGTCGCCGCGACTTAAGGCTGAATCGATCAATGCGCGCACGAGCACAGCGATTACAAAGCTTAACGGTGAATCATGCCCTAACGAGCAGTCGTGAGAGTGAATACCCAAGAGCGGGAGAGAACGAACGGATAAATAGCCAAGAGAGCGCACGCGCACAATTGAGTGTGACCGCACGCCCTTCGATAAAATGAGCCCCAAAGTGTAAGTGACCGTTTATCGAAGTTTTGTTTACTGACAGCTTATCGAAGACGCAGCAGCAGCAAAAGCTTTACGAGTGCCAACGGCGCAGACGGACCGCTAGTTGAACCGTTGGCCAGCGTGCCAAAAATACAACTGAACCAATGCTGCTCTGTTGCTCTGGACAATGCTGCAAAAGCTGTGGTCAGTTCAGTTCCCTGTATTTATTTGCTGACTCGTGCTTGCATTGCAAAAGCAACAACTGAAAAGAGAAGCAAACCAAGAAAGACAAACAATCTTTGGCAAGCCGAGCATTAAATACTCTTGTTATTACAATGTAAATCTTTTAATATATGAAAATTCTACTTACAAATATTATATTTTCGGGCGAATTTGTCAAAGTTCGTAACTAAATTAAAATACTCTCTGCAAGAGTATAACACTAAACACACAATAGTAAATAATGTCTGTGTGTGTGCGTATGTGAATTGAGGCATTTGTGGCAAGTCTGGCTATCTTCTGCGGCAATGTTGACTGTTGATGTAACTGCCGCGGCTTGCCAGTTGTCTAAGCCTTCGTTTTGGTCAGTGCAGCGTTTGGGGCTATTTTAGAGCTGCCAACAAAATCACTTTCGCTTTCCGGCTTATGACTGTGCATATATATGTATGTACATACTTCTATGTATGTACATATGTATGTTACATTTATTTATGTGGATACCAGACGTTTAGCAGAGCGACACACGGAGCAGTTCGTTAACTGTGCCACATGCAGCAACAGGTGTGCGAAAAAAGCCGCAACAACAAGTCCCGCAAAAGCGAACAAAGTCCACAACGAAGAGAGCAGACAGAATGCAGGAAAGCACAGTTACGCTTGACTGTGTTTATGCCAGAAAGAGAGGGAGAGAGCGACTTGAACTCGTTTGAAATGAAGAAACAGACACATCATGTAAAAATGCTCTAAGCGAGAGTGCTCGACTACGAGATACCCGGCATCCAGGCCCTTAGATATCCCATCACGTATGTGCACAAACTTACATAGCTAAGAATAAATATGTTGTGAACAGTGATTATTATACTTTTGGTTTTATAACATTATTTGTTGAATAACTCGATGTTAATGAAATGGCTATTGTTAATCGTTTTTACTTAAATCAACTTGACCATACTCAGGTCAGTAGTATACAGGAAACCCTAACGCCTTATAGACTATAAATACTCCCTCATTCCCGCTTTTAAATAAAGCTATTATACACTTGTTGACAATGTTCAATGGGCACAGGGTATAAAGACCGTTAGAAGCACACGACGAAAGGCCTAATTTGTTAATCATCCGTGGACTGGTCGATGTCAGCGTGGTCATATTCCAGGTTTCAAGACTTGTCTAACTGGAAATGACAATTTGGACTTCTTTTTCTACTGCTTTCTTTTCATTTGTTAATCAATTCTTTCATAGAATGCAAATGCCAATGCTAATACAAATGTAAATGTAAATGCAAATGCAAATGAACACAAATTATTTGACTTGGGCGTTTCCACGTACGTTCGAGTTGTATTTGTTTATCAAAATTGTTTATTAAACGCTTCAAACGACGGTGTTCACTTTGCACCCAAATCGCCAATTGTAACTATTGACCCGGCACGAGTCAGACATTAAATATTTGTACTTCAATCATTAGATGGAGAACTTACGTCAAATTGTCAATTAGAGCTGAAAGTGCAATTAATGATCAGTATTCATAAGTATTTTACTAGTTCACAAAATTACACAAATTCAATCGATATAATTATGTGTGTGTGTACTAAATTAAACACATGAACTAGGCAAGTAATCAATCAATACTTTTTAAGAACAAACATACGCCCAAGGCGTTAGATTGTTTATTTGATGGTATAATTAAGCAAATAGGGGCATAGACAAATGATTTCTGGGTTCAATAGGTTGACACTTTCAACGCGAGCAATAAGTGTGACACTCAGAAAGTGGGTCAAATAATGTTTACAGAGTGTCCTCTAGTCGAATACTCTCGAATCGATTCTATATTTGTGCGTGAGTGCTTTACGCCCATCAACAAATGATAAACAATTTTTAAAAAAAAGTTCACACGAAGCGGGTCAAAGTCAAAAATAAATATATAAATATGCTGTTGAACTATTTGGGGGCAAGTGTGAAATCATTGCACAAATCATAGTACATCAACAGCAGCAAAAATAACAGCAAGAAATTGGCTTTCTTACAAAACGGAAACAACAACACGTAGCAAATGAATTTCATGGTCAGATTCGGATTACGGCAAATGTCGAAAAAGATATCTTTAAATTGGGATGAGCAATAGTTGTAAACTGTTGACCCTCAACTGGTTTGACTTTGACTTTTTGTTGCCATTGCCTGCTGTACATGTGTGTGTGTGTGTGTGTGTGTGTGTGTGTGTGTGTGTGTGTGTGTGTATGTGTGTGACACTGTGTGCACGGCTCATTAGCGCTAGATAGCGCTGATTTCAAATGTAAACAAAATGGCGCACTCACAAGCCTTGTTGTGGACTATGAGGAACATATGAGGATGCCATTGCTGCGGGCTGTGGATGATGTGGAAAAGACGGCCAAATGAACAATTTGCCGACGTTTTATTTATGAATGAGTTGGGCATACATATGGAGGTCGATAAAAACAACACCTGCACATTTAACACATGCACACACACGCTCACACACACGAACATGCATGTAAAATGGTAAGAGAAAAATAAAAACAAAGTCAATTAATTTTTGATGCGCTCGAAATTAGCACAAGAAAATGAGTTCACTAGCGATTTCGCTAGATCTGAGCAATCCACAAGGTGACCGTGACTTGCTATTCCAGTCAATATGAATATTGTATTTACTCATCAGTTACTTGGGTTCAAAGTCACAGTCACAGTTTAAACACTTTCTTTTGTAGATTTGAAAAATTCACACATTAGCTGCGTGCCTCAAGTGTAAACAAATCAAAAGTGCATGAACCCTGTACTCAGACCAGAATATATAGAATAATAATTGCAGATCTTATAGATATGATATTATAGATTTATTATATATATAGGTATTACAATTTTGAAAACATATATACAGTTGTTAAATAAAACAATCGAGAGAAATAAGGTATGCTTCAACTAATTTATCTATAATATATATATATATCTATAATATATAGCTCCAATGTGTATATTTATATGATATATAAAATAAATATTGATCACCCAATGATTTTATACATTTCTGCTCATCTCTTGTGGAAGAAAGAGGCCGCAAAGTAAACGCACAAAACAAAAACGCAGACACAACTAAACGGGGGCCAATGTAGCTCAACGCCCAAAAACTGCTCAGGTGCGTGACTGGGCCAGGTTGGGTTGGGGAGCAGACAACGAAAGACTTACAGCCAAAATGTAGTTAAATGCTTGGCATTCCAAGCGTTTCAAAAGTTATGTTAAATAAAGGCAACGGCCGTTGAATTGGTGGATCGACGGTTCGATGGATCGTTCGATTCGCCAACCACGCGTTTTTATTTATTTATTATAATTTTTTTTTTTTATCTTTTGCTGATGTTGTAACGAAAACGCAAGTAGCCTGAACACGACCCTCATTCAAGTCCGAGACCGAGACCGACTTTTGAATTCGACCAGCCCTTTTGGTATACATACTTACGCATACAACTGTTGACACATTCGATCAAAATTACGCTTTAGTGGGAAAATTTCACTCGAAGCACCAAAAGGGGCATGAAAATTATGCAGTACGCAGAGCCGACATTCTAGGATGAGGAGAAACTTTCCAAATAATGGACATGCATAATGCCTAGGGTCAAAGAAAAAACCTGCCTAGGTTTGTTTTTTCGAAAATAATACATAAGACAAAAAATAAAGCGAAGGCCGCCAAATTAATGTGCGAAAAATATGAAATTGAGTCAACGATATTAAATTTAATGAAAGCATAAACAATACAAAGTCCAAGAAATGCAAAAAAAAAATAAAACTTCCAGATGCTTCGTTGATTCAACCGGTTTTTAGTGAAATATGTAGCCAATCGTAAAAGACAAGTCTTGGCCAAAGTAACAGATGATATGGTCAAAGAGAGACTCGCTTATAAAGCGATTAAATATGGTATAACTTACAATATACTTATTCAAGGGCAAATTTGAACTCTTGCCTTATATGTACTGCATTGTTAATAGACACACATATGTGGGATTATTCGTGTCTGTAGCATTGCCACTTCCAAAAGACTCTTTCAACCAGTCGAAAAGGCTACAGTCGACCGCATTCGACAGTATAATACCCTGTACAGGCTTCTATATTAAAATGATGTTGATAATAGGTACTTTGATTAAAATAAAAGTAAGAACATAACAGGTGTTTAAAGAAAACCCCTTTGAAACTCTCATTTTGCATATGAATTCTTTGCTTGCTTATAGCAGCTAACTGTCACTTATTTATACATATTCAATCAAAAGCTGAGTGTTACGACACTTAATTTACTTATGCCTGTGTCGCAATAGTTCCCTATCTCGCTCGCACAAATATGCACACATGGTAAGCAGACGCATGTGTCACAGTCGTTCGCTGTCTCGCTCGCACACATGTGCTGCCTGCTGCTCTACGATTCCGTGGAAAAATAACTTTTATTGCTGATTATCTGTCTTATTTACAAACCGATCTTGATGAAACTTTCAGCGTTCCTTCTACATATCATTCTTAACGCACCTGTTAAGTTAGAAGTATCTACGTTGAAAAATGTGGCTATTATTCGTTTTTCGATTTGCGGGGGAAGGGGGGGAGGTATCCAAAATTTAAAATAAACTTGATCTGCGTATGGTATACAGGAACCTTGATGCCAAATTTGGTGTCTCTAGCTCTTATAGTTGCTGAGATCGACGCGTTCATACAGACGGACAGACGGACAGACGGACGGACAGACAGACGGACATGGCTCAATCGACTCGGCTGTTGATGCTGATCAAGAATATATATACTTTATAGGGTCGGAGATGACTCCTTCTGCCTGTTACAAAAATTTTTTTCACAAAGTTAATATATCCCTGTACAGGGTATAAAAAGCGGAATTCATTCAAGTTCTTTTAAACAAATTTATAAACTATATTTGGATTAACTTTAGATGTAAAGCACATAAGTCTCTCCAGTGCCACCTCAGATAACGGCATCTTTTGTATTCATGGCAACAACAACAGGTGGTTGAGCAGTCAGTTCAATTCGAGACTCTGTCGTCGTCGTCGTTCTCGCCTTTGTGGTGATATTCAAATGTTTGTGGTCAAACACAATAACTGTAAAGAAATGCCACCACCACAACAGAGGTCTCGAGATTCGAATTCGTATTAATTTCAATAGAATTATTTCTTGATATACCCTACAATCATAAGTTGTTAAAGAAGGGTATGCTGTAAATTATGTAAATATAGTTTCAACAATAAACTTGAAGGCGGAACCATTCTTGCCTTAAATTAAGTATTTTAAATAGAGAAGTTAATACAAAAAATACCTTTCTTCGTGAAGAGAAGAACTAGCTTGATTTAAGAGTAATAACATTTAATTTATTTGTATATACAGGATAGATAAGGTATCTAATCAACGTCCCCTTTCATAATAAAAAGCACTCTTTTTGTTCTTCTTCGGTGGGCAAACCGGTTGATAGAACTTCAAGCTATTAGCTGTGCCAGAGAATGCTTATCAAGCATGAGATGCTAAGACCTACATACATACATATATATGCGTATATGATATTCACACACATACATACACAGGCGCGCACATGTATGATGCCATTAAACATCACCACACCAAGATCCACACATTTATGTAAGTATTTGTGTGTTGTTATGCATATGTATGTCCATTCGGCAGACTTGGTTGTGGACTTTGATCGCTGCGATGCCAAACTGAAATTTCTATATGATACGATATTTTGCACTCTCTCCCAATATGCAGTGCAGCCAACTGAACAATGCTTCTCTCAGCCGCAATCGCCGGAACTTGATGGCGGCACTCTATTGCGGCGTAGCAAATAGCGGGAGATCTCAAAATATATGCAAACTTAAACCTTGGGACTTTTGATTTGAGACTTATGTGTTGACTCTTTACAATGTTTTGTTTTTCGTATTTTATTTTTGTCTAAGTAAATGAAATGTTTATTGATTTAACAATTAAAAAAAAAAAAAATGACGCAAGTGTCAAACTGTCTAGGTGGGATTGCGCAAGGTGCAAGGTCTTAGAATTCAATTAACAACTTGCAGTTTACATAGTCTAATGAGTTGATATTGGTTCCTCACACAAAATTCACACAATCCACACATGCTCACTTTGGGAAAGCTCTGAAAAGAGAACTAAAAACTGAAAGCTTTCATTCCATATGCCTCATATACTCATCGGGGCCCGTTAACCGATCGACCTTTTACATTGCATGAACTCAATTGCCATTACGATTAACCGCTAGCAAATTTACCACTGCCATTGCAATGGTTTCCGCATTGCTGACAGGTGAAATTTTTCCCTGATCGACAATAAATGCAACGGGCTGCGCAGACGCGCGCACACACACACACCTCTCTCATATCTGACGTCGCGCGGTCCGATGTTCGATGACAACTTGACGTTGACGCTAGGGAGAGGCCGCCGCGTGATGCAACAAATATGAATTGACATAACTCGAATTTGTGCAAACCAATTGACAAAGTATCTCTGGGAACCGATTTGCATAATTCGAATTTAAAGGAATACATTAATCACTTATTACTCTTCAACTCCTCCATCACTCTCCCTTCTCTGTTTCCAATTCCAGCAGTAAATGCACCTATAAAACTTGAATTTGAATTTAACTGTCACTAACTGGTAAATCATTTTCCATTAAGTTCAATATATATATTTTTTCGTACTTTATTACACTCATCTTTCAAGCATAAATATATTTTTTTTTTAATATAATACAAATAAAATGTAGCTACGAATTTACCCCCTTAAAAGGGCAGGCCGCCAGTCGTACGTCCATGCACATAGACGCTCACTCTCACTCTCGCACTCAGGCATACACACACTCACACGCACCCAGTAAGAGAGAAGTACGTGCCTCACACACGTGCACTCTCTTAATCTCTTACTTTGGCTGTTGCTTCCCTGGGTCGTCACTCGCCGAAGCGTTGTTGGGCGCGGCGGGAAACAGGAGACAATTTTTCCTCTTTTTTTTTTTAATTAAAACCATGCAGCAACTACTGCGATGACTAATTTTCTCAATGTACGCATATTCTGTGAGTGCACAACAAGTTGTTAACTGAAAATCGATAGGAAACTCACCGCCAATGGGATGATTTTTTTACCGGCGAACTTGGCAAACGTGCACCGATGGAATTTTTGCTTAAATTTCAAGAATTTCACACACAGACGCGCACACGTAGTCACACACACTTGTGTATTATCTATGTTAATGAACTGATCGACGCGCGAACTGAGAATTTAGGAAACGTTTTGTGCGGTTTGTTTAGCTACGTTTTTTGGTCTCACCGCTGCGTTGTGTTGAAAGCAATATTTATTTTTTATTTTTAATTAACACACACACGCACCCACGCACAGGAATCGAATATAACAAATTATATCCGAAAAGAAAACGAAGCAACAACGGCAACAACCATGCACAAGAAAGTCTAAAATGAAACTAAGCGGGAAACAAAAACAAAAACCAAAAGGAAAACGACGAAAGCAAGAGAATGCATGTTCCCATCCACTCACAAGGTAGCGCAAAAGACGCCTCTATTAATGACGTCATGGCTTAAATTCCCATAGCACAGCAGCACTAAAAATTCTTGACATTGTATACGAAAAGAAACCAAGCCTTTCTTTGTAAAATATTAGTTTAAGAACGATATTCTTATTCGGTTTTCAATCGGCACTCAAATATGGCAGTTGTGACGTCACGATTTCACTCTCAGAGAGCGGAGTATTTGGATAAAAAGAGCTCCGAGAAAAACCGCTGCGGTTGTACTTTTTTTTCTGATATGGCAACGCTCGAAATTGGCTGACCGCAATCTGCGGATGGATAAAATAATAAATACACAATCTAAAAAAAATACCAAAATCCGCGCCAAAAATTTGAATTTATGCAATCGACTCAAGGTTTGCTTGTAATTCTTTGCCTAATTAATAATCACACTTGATAGTGCATAATTACATACAAGTGTCTCATGAAATGCTTAGTCAGTGTCTAATAATCTATGAAGTTTTCATTTATGCTTTTATTAAATGCTTATTCATGATGACAATTGCAACAAATCCTTCTTTTTTTTACTTCAATTACACCATAAGTCGTAATCATCTAGTATTATTAATTAAGTGAAAAGGCAGTCAAGTAAAGCTATTAGGGAAACACAACAAGTTTTTCAATCTCGATTTTATTTATAAAATAAAAAACACATTTCTGTTGATCAAAAAAATCCAACGAAATAATTAAACACGTATCAAAATTATTGCTTGCATTACCAAAAAAAATACATAAAAAATCCGTAAGACTTTGACGCTGACAAATTAGATATATAATATATATATATATATGTACATATTTATATCTGTGTAATATGGTATGTTGTATTATTTATAAAAACTACTAAAATCTTATAATATTACGACAATAATTGTTTACAAAGTATCTTTATCTGCTGTGCAAGCGGCTAATGAAAGGAGAGGGGGATAGTTGCTAGATAGAGACAGATATATATATATATATATACTAAACGTATATAACAGCTCGGACTATACGTGCAATTGCTACAATTTGGATTTCTATGATAATATATGTTTTTTTTTTTTGTTTTCAGTTTTCAATTTTCTTTTCAAATGTTTCGTGTTTTTGTTTTGTTTTGTTGTCTTAGAATTACACTTGGACTCCCTATGCTTAAAATTAATTTAATGTTATGGTAATTTAATTAATTTATGCTTTGTTTTTATTGGTTTATTGGTTGGCTGGCTGGCTGGTTGGCTAGCATTTTGGACGGCGCCGTCTCCTCTCACTTATTGCCAACATTCCCGTTGGTAAGAATCCGCTGTCTCGTATTGGAGTTCAATGCAGGATTGCACATCTCGGTTGTGAATTTGCTGAAAGTGTTCTGGAATCGGTTGACGGTGCCATTGAGATGCCCCTTCTGTGGCATCGTCGCATCGTCGTCCTTCTTCATTACCCCATTCGCATGTCCATTGGCCATAACAGCCGATTTGTCCTGCAACAAAGATGATATATGAATAAAATAATTATAAATAATTGACATGCTTATGCCACATCACTGCAAGTGCTCTAACCTTGCCATCACGCTTCACATAGGCTCGCTTGTAGAAGTTGGAGAAGAGGAAGTAGAACATGACCGCATGGGCGCCAATGAAGTAGGCAAATCCAATCGGATAGTTGCAATCATTCTTGAAGAACAGCTGGAACGAGTGCACCATAACGAGCACAAACTGTATCATCTGCATCACCGTCAAATATTTCTTCCACCAGAGATAACGCTGCACCCTCGGTCCCATGGCGGCCAACATATAATACGCATACATAAAGATGTGCACGAAGGTGTTGAGGAACCCAAAGAATGTCGAGTGACCGCCAGGTGTGAACTTGACGCCCCACCACACGGAGACGGGCATAATACCATGATGGATCACATGCAAAGTCGACACCTGATCGTATCGTTTGCGCATCACGAAGAAGAACGTGTCGAAGAACTCGGTGAACTTGGAGAAGTAGTACCACCAGCAGCCCCATGCAGTCTGTGAATGAATAGAGAACACTGATGATTAGCATGAGCGTGTGTGATAGACCATACGATACTCTGTAGCCGCGCTTTTAGTTGCCCCAAACATATATATTTGCAGTCATACACACAATGCATTGTGCAACTATTGCCCGCTAGATGGCGCTAGTGATCCATCTTTCTTATTTATCTATGACTTAAGTTTTTCTTTGCGGTAGCAATTAATTCTGACAGACTGAAGGGCAGAGACAAGCCGACTCAATTGTAAAGATCTGCCTCAACTTATTACATACCCCCTTTGCTAAATTATATTTTATACAGGGTATATTTAGTCAGTTGGAAACTGAGAAACACCTGCCATCTTTTCTCCAAATTATGATTCTTTCAGATATTTATAGTTCTATGTAAATTTCTGTCAAGCTGCGGAGATTTTTGGCACTTTCTATTGGACATTTTAGCCAGCTGTCCGGTGGATCAGACGATCAGTTGACCAGGTTAGCAGTGACCGAAATGTCGCTTGGAGACACGTGAGGCCTCTTCAATCTGTCAATAGAACTTGAACCGGCCGGCATCGGCATCGGCATCGGCATCGCCATTTGTCATCGATTGATTAGCATAAGAACCAGTCGCCCATTGCCCGTTGCCCGTCGCCGTTATGGCCTTTATGTTTAAGCCAAAAAAAACTGGTTGCCTTAATACATGCTATATAAAACTGGCACAGTCAACAAACACTTTGTTTTTCTGTTGTTCTTACTAAGAATTTGCCAAGCACGAGCATACACTCAAGTGTGTGTGTGTGTGTGTGTGTGGGTATCTGTATCCCAACCTTCTTATATATATAAGTATATATACTCACCCGTATCGCGCGCGGTGAATAGGAATAATCAACGGGCTCGCATCTCAAGTTATAGCCATTCAGCCATCCACCTATGCAAGACTATAAAGATGAGAATATAATTGTGAGAATTGCCCAGAGAATATCAAAAGAATACTACTGATGCCTGATGCCCAGATGCTAACCTCGTAGAACAGCCACATGCTGAAGAGCACCTGCGCCGCATTGTACACAATCAGAACTTTGCGCAGCTCAAAGGGTTTTCTGTTTTCCATAATTTTGGGTCCAAGTACCTGAAGGAAAGTGCGGGAGAAAGGGGAAAGTTAGAGAGTGAATACTATTTAATTTGAGTGATGAATAATAGGAGTATCTATAATTTTAGTTATAGGAATATTAATTTCTTTATAAATATATATATTAAATATATAATATTAAATAATATATATATTATTTTATTATATTATTAATAATAATATTATTATTAATATTATATATATTATTTTCATTATTAAATATAATATATTTTAAATTGTTAAATTATTATTTTCATTTTAATATTATTTTTGAATTATTTGTTAAGTATTAATTTAGAGATTTTATTGAGTTGTTTACTACTTCAATTGTGATTGAGATATTATAATTATTTATAATAGTCATATCTATAACTATATCTAACTCTTTACATATGCTCAACTTTAGGTATATCCTTATCTATATCTATGTATCTGCATTTACATCGCCTCTCTCAAAATCCTTTCAATTTCATTCATCTTAGCGATTGATCACTGTAGCCCGACCGTTAGCCAGCACCGTCAGCATCATCCCATTGTGCGCACTGCTTTTAATTGCTTTTGGCCATTGCATACATACAATACATGATCGCACATGATCACATACGTGTTCAAACAAAGGTGCGATGCTGTAATTAACGAATCAATCGGATTGTTGATTTTGGGACAAGTTCGTTGCCTAAGTCTTTTGTGTTTGACCGCTACGTGAAAGCCATATAAATGTTTAAATGTCTAAATGATTACATGCATATGTATGTATGATAAAAAAAAAAATAAAATAAAATAAATACAAAATGTAAACCAATGCAAAGCTGAAACCTAAATAGAAATCGATTTAGTCGATTTTTCAACTCTTTGGGATTTTTGCATATGTAATTTTGGCCCACTTGGGTCAAAGATTTCAACACGTTGGCCCGTTGGCTATCTGGCTCGTTGACTCGTTGACTTGTTGGCCGACTGATTGGCTTTGATTGTCGAATGGATCGAATGGCCCTGAACTTATTTTAGTTTGTTTTTGTTTTTATATTTTTTGCAATACAATAAAACTGAAAACAAGTTTTATCCTGCCCTCAAGGGGGCTATGAAATGCATCCGTGTGCCAAGTGGCAGATCATCAAATGGAAAAATCTGGATTCTGGATTCTGGATTCTAGATTTTACATTCTAGAAGCATTGTCATTAAGTGCTGCGTGTTCATTTGGGTTTTTTCCCTCCAATCACAGACGAATGGATAATTATAGATTGAAAGCCGCCTACTAAATACATGCTCGTCTGCTCAATCTGTTTAAATGTGTGTGTGTGTGTGTGTGTGTGTGTGTGTGTCTCGGGTGGTTCCCTCGTTGCCATCGGAGTGCCACTTACCTTTACAAAGTACGCGTATGCCAAACTGATTGCTATCGTTGGAAACGGGGAGCTCATGAGGGGATAGTCTCGGGTGCGCGGATCTGATTTGTTGTCCATAAGATCCCGCCAGCCATCGTAAAACTGTGAGAGGAATTCCTGCAAGAAAATGAAAAAAAGACAACAAAAAGAAAAACCATAAAATTAATAACACGAAAATACAAATCATTACTTTAGGCGCTTAGGCAATCAGCCTTGGGTTACAGCTGGGTTCAAATGTCAAATTCAATTGCAACATTCGCACATTCTCACAATCTACACAGAGCGAACGCGATACAAATATATTTAACAAAGGTTTTTAGCTGAGAATGCTGTTATTAATTATATTATATGCAATTATTATATATTTTTATTTATTATTATATGCAATTTGAATTGTAAAAAAAAACTGGAAATAATTGATTGTATTATATATATATTATTTATTAACTTGTTTTCATTTATATTAAATATTTCATGTATATCAATTTAATGTGAATTATTAACATTTTTACTTTAAATTTCAAATGAACGTCAAATATATAATATGTTTTTAAATTGTCAATAATAAAATGCATGACATTTTAAATACGGCAATAAGAAATAAATGTTAAGATTTAATTATTTAATTGGACAATAAATGTATGCTTGATAATTGACTGTATGTTTACAACTAATAAAACCATAAAAATTTATATTACTAATGCTATTAAACTTGTTTTTTTCTTCTTCTTTGAATCAACGTAATTGGGTTAATACTTTATAAAAGTAAAAAAAAAAGAGCAAATTAAAAAAAAAGTATTAACATAAATGTTGATATTAAATGATGTATTATTTTTGAACAGTGTAATATTACGGTAAATCCATCAATTCAAGTCTACAATGAAAAGGTTCGTGGGCGCCTGCCAGAGGGGAGAGTGCGAGGTGATTGAGATATCAGGGAAACATACATACTGTTCCTATTGTACGGTTGGTCAGCTGGTTTGCCTTATATGTGATTATAATTACGAGTAAAGGTGGCCCGCTGTCTAAAACCCACCTACCCATTGATCTCAGGCTGCAGAGCATTTTGTGCAACATGCCGCAGTGAATAATGAAAACCGGCTACGCGATTTTTGCGTGAACAACATTCTCAGTAAATTTCCGTATGCAGTTTTTGGGGCTGTGGCCTCCATTTATTTTCCATAATATTTGAACGCCAATGTTGAAAAGAGAACAAAACAAACACAAAAAAAACTGGTCTAATCTGTTGCAACAGCCTTGGCACAAAGTTTAATGAGCTGTGGAACTAAATACGATTATGTTAACGTATGTGCGAATGTGATTTGAGGAACAGGAACAGAACAGCAGAACTTTGACTTCGAGTCGTGGAATGAATTGTGTAAATGACTCCTCTTTATTTGTAATTAGAAGAATGTACAATTAAGGAAAATGAAAAATTAAACAAGTTATGCTAATGCTAATTATTGTTTAAACACTCAAGCGCAGCTCTCTGTAATTATTATCGAGACAACAGATTAAGATATCCCATTGCACATTGGATTGTAGTTTGTGGATGTTCGATTGCCGATTGTCGATTGGTTAAGTGGGGGTTTTAAGCTAATTAGCTGCAAATTGCAGTACCAGCACCGCTCTCAGATGGGCGGACATAAGCCTATTCTATACCCCATAATTGCGGGCGACCTGTTCCTGTCGGACTTCGCCTCGGACTTTGTCTGTCTCGGTCTATAATCAAACTTAATTTGCTTACAAATATTAAGACAAGGGTTACTTCAAGTTTATACATAATGTGCAGTTATGAAATTGATATTAATATCCAGGTACACAAACATTTGCACACACTGTTTGTGGTAGTCATCAATATAGAAAACGTGATGCTGCTATGAAAGACTGACTGATATTCATTTCCTGATGAGATTAATAAGTGGACAATACTGACAGCAGGCACTGTAAGTAGCCACTGAACTATCTCCAACTGACAGTTCTTTTATGACCTTGTCGAGGGTATTTAAATTAATTATAAGTACAAGGAAATATGCATTGGAAGCCTGTTATACGTCCTCAAGTATGTGTCTTTTGGTTCAAGGTACAATGCAAATCTCAGTTATAGATTGAACTGCAATAACATGTAGATATATATAGACATATATATAATATATATAGGATAACTCATAACTGACTAGTTCAATCCACAATGAGATTACATCATCTGCAACTCGATGCTATCTGTATTTTGTTGCCTTTCTTTTTCTTAAATTTCATCATATTCAGATGATTAAGAATTCGACCTTGTCTTGAATAAATATTAATATATATTATGCATAATATTGTTAACTTTAATTGTTGACACTTTCCGATATTGAAGAGTGTATTTAACATTTCGAAACGCTGCCAATTTATCCTGCACTTTGCACTGCCTCAGTTTGTTTTGCCTCATTTAGGTATTGGGCTGTTGGCCCCATCAGCTGTTGGCCACCTGTTTGGACCATACATTCATCTGCATGTCATGCTGAGGCGATCACTCGTCCAGTCAGTTGGTCAATTTGTAAGTCTGTCTGTCTGTCTGTATGGCAAAACAATGCATATTTGTCGCCTTGTGCGCGATTGAAGCCAAAGCATTGAATGCGAAGTCATGGCGTTTGTTTGTTGTTTGGCTCATTAATGTCGTACAGTGTCTGCCATTAGGCAGTGCACGTCGCAGCCTGCAGGCTGTCAGCGGACTTGTGGGTGTGGCCAGCGTGCAGAGAAGTAGCTGTAATTGCCGCATTGAAGAATCGCATCAAATTGTTTACTTGGCATTTCTCACAGCATTTTCTGTTTTTTTTTTTTTTATATTGTTGTCGCCCCTTTGCGTGTGTGTGTGTGTGTGTGTGTGTGTGTGGGCAAGACTTGTATTTAGTTGGCTAAATGACTGCGTGTGGCTTAGCTTGCAGTTTCAACAATCAACCTCTAAGGTTTTCAGTGGGAGGATCTGTTGTTCACATTACATTAGACATATCACGCATACGCACTGTGTGCTCTCTCTCTCTCTATCTCTCAGCCAACACTGAATGATGACTGGCAAAAATTGTGTGTATATGACGCAATAGAGCGTAGCCAGTGAAGCGTGTTAAGACCTTACATCGAATTGTCACCCAAACAACACAGCTGACTATGAATCATGATTCAAGCAAAGACGCTCAGTCTGTGATGATGACGAAGATGGAAATGGAAATGGAGATGGCGACTTGTACTGGAGTTTCCTTAGTTGATTGCATCTAATTACGAGCTCGAGAGATTTTCACTTTTTAGGCGAGCAACGCGGTTGCCATGCGTGCTTGTGGCAGCCCAGCTTAATTAAATTTTAGAAAATTACGCCCAAAAATAATGAAAATAAAAGGCAAAAGCTAAATTTAATAAAAGTACTTCCGGTACTTTTTCTTTCGTTATTTATGAAAATTTCCTCTTCAAACGAAATGGCAAGAGATTCTAGAAGCATAATAATTATTATTTTATTATTTTGTTAGTTAATATGTTAATGTCATCTTTCGCTGGCGACCCGCAGTTGGGGACTGCATTAATTTCCCATTCTTCATGTTATTTTAATTAAGGGAAATAACTAGAGAGATATCAACAGTATTAACTATATCAGGCATACAGCTGTGATGTATTGTCATTAAACCAGTTTTGAACACTTACAGCCGCTGTAAGCGCATTAAGGCTAAAATAATACACATTTAACAGGCATTTAAGTTGAAAATCTACGCCAGCTAAACCGTGAGTGCAATTAAACTTAATTGTTTGTTTTGTCCGCCCGGCAGTCTAGCAGTCAGTCAGTCAGTCAGTCAGTCGGTCCGCCAATCTGACAAATATGTTACAATGCATTTCCGTGTAGTTCGATTAGAACAGTTAACAATTAGGCGTGATTCAGGCCCAAATATGTCAATTTGTTTAGCCAAAAGTTAAGTCAGTTACTCCGTCAATCAGCCAATCAATCAATCATGCACTTTCAGCACGCATGCCGCCTAGCTAACAATACTGTTTGACAAATCCTTATATCGCAGCCATCTAAAGTCACAAAACAAACGACTTAAGACACAAACTTGACTGCCGCCTGCTCGCTTACAGGGTATACAAGCATAGTGTAGGGCGTGGGTTCACAAACAAAAACAGCAACAACAACAACAACAACAGGAAATAACGCCAGTCATAATGCCGTTAACAGTTTCGCATTTCTTCGAACACAACATCCGTATTAATTGATCGCACATGTTGGCACTTGTCGTTATAGTTTGACAGCCACTGCGTGAGGCTTTAATGAGGCAGCTATAAATGCTTCGCACATTTTGACTTTAATTTTTCTAGTTACCTTTTTTTTCGTTGCAAATATTTGTTTACTTTTAACAGTGTGCTTTTTTTTTCTCACAATTTTCTGTTCTTTCGCTGCGCAGTTGATTTATATTTATATAATTTATCAATAAATGCAATGGAGGTCTGGGTGGGCCACACAACTAAATTAAACTGACAACAACGTAGACATCAACAACAACAACAATAACGTTGGCTATTTGTAAGCAAATCAGGCAAATCGTATTATATTAAAATTTCATCAAATATTTGACGCGGTTTGTTGAACTTGTCTCAAATGTTGAGCGTAACAAAAAAAAAAAGAAACGAACAAACAAGTTAAATAAAAAAGGAGAAGACAAAAACAACAATAAAATTGCAGAAAAAATTGAGATAAAACCGGTATTTGTGACTATCGTCTATCGTCTATCGCCTGCTAATGCATAAACTTAATTATAGTTAATATATGAGTTAGTCTGCACCAACAAGAACGCATGGAAATTTTAGCCGACTTCTCGGCCAGGTTCTAGTCCCCAAATGCCCACACTCAGCTGGCAAAAGTATATTAATTAAGTTGCTCAACAGCTTCACAAAATTTAACATATATACTAAATATATATAGATATTTGTTTGCCAATTGTGTTTTGTTTGTTCTTTTTGCCATTTCATGCTGACGCTTTTGTTTGATTGTCAGAATTTTCGCCAATTGCCTCGTTGCTCATTTGTTTGGACTTTGAACGACGTCAAATCTGCCAGTTAAAAATGTAATTTTTTTATTTTTTTGGTTACATAAGGAGGAGGAGGAGCAGTGGCGAGAGAGGGAAGGGGAGATCGGGTGCTGTTTGCGTAAGAGTCGGCAGCATCTCTTGTCTTGACCCTTTTTTTTCATTATGGCTTTCTTTGGTTCACACGCGCAGACAGCGCCAAATGCTTTCCCAAAAAAAAAAAAAAGCAAAAAAATGCTTCCGTCAGCAGCAAGCGGCAAGTGTAAAATGGTATTTGTAATTGTTATTGTTGTTGTTGTGGTTGTTGTTGTGGCTGTGGTTGTAGCTGTGGTTGTTGCCATAGTTGTTGCTGCTGTTGCGCGTTACATTTTAACGCTTCATTATGCGCCATAAGCGAGAGAGACTCAACACAAAAATTTACTATGTCAATTATTGAGACTGATGCGACAGCTCCTCCCTCTCCATCTCCCTTTCTCTCTCCCTTTCCCTCACCAACCCCTTCTCTCTTCCAGCTGACCATTCATTCCTGCTCCATTGTTGTCAATGCAATCGCTCCAAAGCCATGACTAACTCATCCATACAATGGATGTTTTGTATTAACGCCAAAAACGCCTTGACTTCAGCTAATTGTTGCGCTAAACGACCTGGCTAACTGCGGCGCATCTTTGGGCCTTAATCATTACCAATAAAAAAAAAAAAAACCCAACAACTTTTTCATTGTCAATTTGCTTAAATCAAAAACTTTACACACACACACACACGAATTCAAGGTGATTTTCCATCAGAGAAAAGTGCAATAATTATTATTAACCATTGAGTTTAGAGGGGATTTCCAAGAATACTTATTATGATAAATTGTAGATATTTTTCAAGAGGAGCTAAAGCGAGGAATAAGAGGAATACTTATTAAATTTGAATAATCTTTAAATTAAAGTAAATGCATTACAATATTATAAATTAATAATACAATACATAGAAGATATTAATAATCTTTGGAGGGGACTTTAGACTCGAGAGGGGATTACGCGGAGTTTCTATTAAATTTAAATATACGTTGGAGGCGGCAACAGACTTATTAACTATAATTAGTCTCTTGTAATGTATTAGTGTAGGCGAAATACCTCAAATGCATTTTATACTTAAGGTCAACAAGGTCACCTTGGCTAATGCCAAGATCTTTGTCTTGCTGATCAACGGCTTAAGGTTCGATTGCAATTTAAATGCATACAGTATAAATTATTTGTAAAAAACAAAGCTGGCTAAATGAGTTTTGATTGTCGACAAAATCTTGTTAAAATGTTGCTTAAATTTTAAGATGAATATTAATCAAGTAATCATATTTTGAGATGCATATACATATATCAAAGCTGCCAAGCAAAAGCTAACAGAAAGTCAACAAAAGCAATTAAATTATCAATAAAATGGCAAAAGCAGCAGCAACAAATGAAACAATGGCTGACAACAATATTATTATTATTATAATTATTATTTTTATTAACACTTTACAACATCTTGGCAATTAATTAAATCAGGAGAAGTCCAAACACTTAACAGTCTGCAGCTAAAGTAATAATACAACCAAAACAACAACAACAAAATACAAGTTTCAAATGCAAAACTGGGAAGACAACAATAGCAGCAACAACAACAATAGCAACCACAACAACAGCAGCAGCAACAACAACAACAACAATAGCAACCACAACAACAGCAGCAGCAGCAGCATCAGCTGAGGAAGACAACATGATAAAAAGGTGTTGATCCGGCGTTGTGGTGATCAGACGATGAGGCAACAGAGTTGGACAGTCCAAATTTTTGTAGTATACTCGTAAAGCTAAGCACACTCACACACACACACACACACAGACATACACACACACACTTAAGCAGAGACACATATTTCTCTTTACAAGGCCAACCAGGCCAGGCAGTTGGACTGGCTTATATCTCTCTTCTTCATTTTTTTCTTTTTGCCAAATTCAACTCTTACTCTGAGTCCAAATCGGAGTTGCTATCTGAATGAGATGGGATGGCATGGAATGGGATGCAATAATACTCCATCTACGAGTACAATTTGAATTTGATTTATTTTAATGAAGCTGGCGGCAACGTCTTTTATGTAAGAGAAGAACTGTCATCTGCCACGGGGCGGCACTAAGCAATTTGCCATGCCATAAAAAAATATAATAATAATTATAATAAATACTCGAATATTTGTAAATGCGTATAATTGCTGCAGCTCAACACTTTTACTTTCCCTTCCACCCCCCAAAAAGAAATAAAATAAAAAGGGCATCGCCAGAAACTAGTTTAAAACTCAAAGCGATTGATAAATAAAATTCCAAAAAAAAAAAATAATAAAATTAAAACTCATGTCGCACTTGTTGAAATATTTTGATTTTTTTGTGTTTGTGTTTTTTAAGCAGAAACTACAAATTAAACAATATTAAGCAAAAGATAAAAATTGTGGCGCTTTGAATAGACGCAAAACGACGGCAAAAAGAAAAAGGCAAGAAAACGAAATGAATTGTGGAACCTGCACAACATTAAAATCAATTTATAGGTCAAGTTGAGCGCAGCTACCTCTGTATGCGAATGTGTGTGTGTGTGTGTGTGTTGGGTGAGTGTGTGTGTGTGCAACTCGATTTTGAAGTCAAAAAATTCAGGTTCAGCATGAGACTTTTACTCTTTTACTCGACCAGCAGCGGCATCTCTGTCTAATAAGACGAATTATGCAACGAGCGACTGGACAAAGACACACACACACATGCCCAGCTTGAAAATGGCTTTAAGCAAATGCAATTAGCTTCCCATTAATTTGAGCCAAGATTTGTGTAAGAAATAAAAGAGAAGAAAATCAAAAGCATTCAACATAAATGAGCTGATTTTGTTTTTTATTTATTTATTTTGTTTTTGATTTGCTTATGTTGCAGCTTGCCACTTGCAGTTGCTTGTATTGTGGGTCAAGTTGAAAATGCAACACGAGCTACACAACATTCACATTCACGTTCACATTCGCTGGCACATTGCTGCAGTGAACACAAAACGCGCGCGACTTGCACGCGAATAAAACCGCGCCGAAGACGCCTGCCTAGCGATTTCATCATCGCGCAGTCTAAGAAAACCGCTTTGCTGCACTTGCCGCAACAAATGCACCCCAAAAGCGAAATAATGAAAATGAAAAAAAAAAAAAAAAAAACATAAACGAGACTTCTATATATCACTTTTATATACATATGTACAAGCCAACACATATCCATAGATATATATATCTTGTTTTTCTGCACACGAAAGAAGACTTTAAGTGCGCGCGCCCGCGCGACTTTTCGAGCAACAATATCGCGTTAATTTGGCAATCAAGTGGCTGTTCGGACTTAACCGTCGCAGAGTTTTCCTAAAATACCAAGTAATTGGTGCAAGACCGCCGTGTATGTTGTGCTTGCTTATGTTGTTGTTGTTGTTGTTGCTTTTACATTCGCTTTTTTTGGGGTCTGCGTCGCTCACAGTGCCACCCCGCGTTTTTGGCGCGTTTCAAGTTGCAAGTTGCAAGTTGCTAAAATTTGTTGATGTATTTGTTAAGTTAACTGTAGTTTCTAGTCAGGTGCTGCACAGCTGCACATACTATTTCAGAACGTGCGTTAGTCGGTTCCCACTACAGTTTCAACCCATCCATTTATCTGACATTTTATTTGGCAATTTTATTTGTGGAATATGCAAATAGCTTGTCGAGCAACAACCACATTATTGTTGTCACCATTCGAGTTATGTTCTGGCATTAACGGAAATTTCGTTAAATACTTTTGCCTGCTTAACTGGTATTCAAACTGTCGATTCATTGCACTCCCAATGCGCACACAATTGTTTATTTATGAATTGCAACACATTTAGAAACGTGCGATGACATTTCGATTTATTCAATTCAATGTTTGTTACAAGTCCAAAGGGCTGTCAATTAAGAGGAACTGTCGGTGTGCTAAATACATGGAGTACTTATTACGTCTTTATACAAATATGCTGCCATTCATTCAAGTTGCATTCCTAACTAATTGATTATAAATCATTTCTAATGTTAGCTTAATGTGTGACTCTGTAATTTGGTACTTTATACTTAAAAAAAAACCTGTATTTGAATATCTCACAAAATAATAATTGTTGTTTTTTTTATTTAATATATATTTTTGTACATATTTAGGAATTTCTGTATGTCCAAAATGTATATGAAATTAATTAAAATAAATATTGAGCTAACTGAAAAAGAATATTATTAATACTTAAATGTTTTAAATTCAGATTATTTAATCGTAACAGCATACAATGAACTGTAATATGTACTGAAAATACTTTATCGACATGTATGCTTATCGTTGGGGACATTTACAGCGCTGCCTATCGATGATTTCCCTAATCTTAAATGTGCAATAATTGAATTAACAAAGTGAGACTCACATCAATGACAGCACGATAAGAAGCCGATGTCAACGTCATGGCGTACACGCGTTTTATTTGGAGAAAAAACAAAAACAAAACTTATCAGTTTTTTTTTTTTTTAGCACTTAAACGCGATATACTCAACGACAGGGGGGAGGAGAGAGCGATACTCGTATTAGTTATAAGTTAACAGTGTAGACTCGGCACAAACACAGGCAAATCACGAAAAAGAGTTAACTGTTTGGACACACACACTGAGTAAGGTTTTCATATATTGTAGAAAATAGGCTGATGAAGGCACGCACAAATTCAATGTCAGACAATAAACCTTTGGCCAAATAGCACTATTATTTTGCAACATGCTGCCAATGCAGCTCCTCGCAATTTGTGGTTTTGTGTTGTGTTCTGTGCGTGAGTGTGTGTGCAAGTGCTCAGTTTGTTGCATTGCAATATCGCGCATACGCCGCGTTGTACTAACGGAGAGAACAGCGCCATCGAGTCACATGCGACTGTCCAACAACGATATAAACAACTACAACAACGACAACAACAACAAGAAGCACAGCTGCTACTTATCGCACTCTCTCAACAGCTGAGCGCTGTCAAAGTTAGCAGCGACGCTGACGCTGACGCTAACGCAAACGTTGACGCGAACGATCCCTCTCTCTCTCTCTCTCTCTGTCTCTCTCGATGTCTGCCTCTCGAATGTGTCGCTTACAGCAATTGCAAGCAAATCGATTGATTAAAATCAATTTTTATTATCATTACTAACACTTTGAGGCAACTGGCCTAGTAAATAGCCCAGCTTGTATGGCAAATACTCGCTCTGTCAGCGTCTTAACAATTTTCGGGTTACAGTCTTCTGTTTTCAGTGTCAAAAGCGCAGTGCAAAATCACAAAAACACAAAATATGCGATATAAGAAACATATAAAGTAGAGCTGTAATAATTATTGTGCAATCGTGCAAAGAAACATATCAAAAAATTACAAAAAAAAAAAAAAAGAGAGAAAAAAAAGAACAGAGACAACGAGCCAAGGATTTGAATACATTTTTGGTACAAAATGGTGCAATGGGCGCGCTTGGATCATTAGCCACAGCTTGAAGCTTCAAGCCACGATTGGTTAACTCAAAGCACCTTTTTTTGTTGTCTTTCTTTTATTTTCATTTATGTTTTTTTTTTTTTTATTTTTTGTCGTATTTGCAGCTTCAGTGGTGAATGAATATAAAAATCATGGGATTTCTACACATCCCCATGATGAGTAAAAACGAAAAAAGAAACAAGACGAATAAGCAAGGCATTCACTTGATGTTGATGTTGCTGTTGCTGGTGCTGTTGTTGCAATCGCCAGTCAAGTTACAATTTGCTCGGATGCGAATGCTGACCATGAAACGATATCCATTTCACTTGCCAATCGCCCAATCGCCCAATCACCTGCAAAATGCTTGTAATAAAGCCAAAATGCTGTATGAAGCAACTTATCCAGTTATCCAGTTAAGATTCAAGGTCAGCTGCAGCTCCGTTGCATTTCCGTATGAAATGTTGCCAAGCCAGACAACAACTGATGCCCCAAACTAAAGCCAACTTTACACCCCCTCCTGATCATATGAACAACCTCGCAGCCTCGGCCTTCGTTTTGACCAACAGACGCAACTCATGGAAAACAAATAAATTGCAGTGCTAGCATATTGGTCAAACTATGTGTGTGTGTGTGTGCGTGTCTGTTGGTATTGCAAGAGTTCAAGTGCGAATGGGTTTAGCAAAACAGAAGAACAAAATTTCATGAGATCAGACACCAGAAAAAAGTCACAAGTGTATTTCAAAGTCGCTTAAAAAAAAAAAAAAAAAAACTTGGAATGTTCTGTGCGCTGCAAATTGTGAAGAAAAGACATTGAAAACTTTTGAAAATGTGTACTTGATAAACATGAACTGTTATTTTTTGTATTCTGCTTTGCATTTCTGCAGAAACGAAGCATGTGAAGAGAAAGAAAGAGAGGGAGTGAAAGACAAAACTTGACACTGAGCAAAAACACAAAATACTTATGTATGTTCAAAAAAAAACTAATAAAGCATAAACAAAGTGAAAATGGAAGATTTTTCACAACAACTCAACACTAATTAGTAACAATTAATGACTATACGCAATGGGATTCAAGTATTTCACAATAAAATAAATTACAAGCAGATTTCAAAAATAACATTTTTTTTTAATTGAAAAAGAAAGAAAATGATATGAAATATATTTCATTTTGAAATGGATATTATAATCGTAGCACTTACCATTTTGTTGAGATTATTTAGCTCCTTTCGCTGTCGCTTTCAGTTGAAGTCGTTTGATTTTCCAGTGAGCAATAACAATATTCACAAATTCACTTTGTATTTTTTGTTTTTTTTTTTTGATTAATTTTTTGTTACACTATTATTATCCTTCTGCTTGCATTGGACTTTAAAACTTGTAATTGTTGTTGAATAGTTGTTGAATTATTTGTTTTCAGCACGCGCACCAGTCACAGTCACTGTACGTATACACGCATATAATCAAATCATTTATTTTCAATTGAATATATTCGTTAACTAAATCACAGACACAAACTCCGGTGTGGACCAAAGCTTCCGCTGCTGGCCAACTGATTGACCAACTGACCAACTGTTCGCCTGATTTACTGAGTATATCGCTATCTCAATCTCTGTCTCAGTGTCTGTATCAAGTCTGATATTTGACTCGACCGGGACTGGGTGAGCGTACGTTTTACCATTCAAATCAAAAACACTGAAATAAGTTTGATTTCACGCTGTCGCTTTACTTTTATACGAAGCACACGGCGGGCAGCGACGTCGACGTCAGCGCAGACGTCTTTAGGTGAGCGAAGCGAAGCTTTTGATAAATTCTGAGCGCAGCTTCAATACATGCGAGCAAGCCAAGCATGCACACATGTATACGGGTTCGCCAGCTGTCAGTGGCTCTGCATACATACATGTGCTTGTATGTGTGTGTGAGTGTACGCTTGCGAGCGCATGTTTGACGCGCTCTCACTTTGTCTGCTGCGTCGAGCAAGGATGCTGCGCGCTATTCGCTGCCTGCTGTGCGCGCTGCTGTCGAGCAGCCGCAATCGACTTTGAGTTGTAAGCTGCGTTTGAGCTTTGCGACTTGCTCGACCCTTTTGTTGTTTATCCGCCAGCTTACCCTCTCTCCCGTTGTCTCTTTCTCTCGCACTGTGTTTTCTTTGTGCCTTTGCACCCACACAAAGGGCAGTGCTAATTATTAAGTTATTACCAAGACTTTACCAAGTATTGGTATTGTGATGTTGTGGTGTTATTGCTGCGATGAGCGCAGAGTGCAAAGTTCTTTGAAAGCTCATGGGAAAACGGTTAATTAACCCTCGATGACACCACGGGCTCTTAAAAATAAACTGCACTTGACTTAAAAACAAGCTGCATATGAATGCTATTATTAAGTATTTTAGCAATCAGCAAAAAATCTGAATACGGAAAATATTCAAACATAGTATATTTGCAAAAATACAAACGAATAAATATATATATGAGCTACACAATTCGGTTAAAACATTGATGAAATATAATAATAATGGGAGGAAACCAGTTTATAGTTTTGCGCTTATTTTAAATTTCTGATAAAGACCCAAACTAAAGCACGGTGTCGCTGGCCGCATTTTTCTATTGTTTATTTAGTGCGTATGTATGTATTGGTTTGTATTTCTTATTGGCCCAATGCGATCACCGAAACGGCGGAAACAGTCAGCAAACTTTTGAAAGAAAAAAAAAAAAAAAACAATGGCTCTCGCTGCCATGTGTCGCTGCTGTGACAGAATCAGAACAAACTGAAAGCCAAAAACCGATGGCCATCTGTGGCTTCCTCAATCATAAACTAGATACAAGCCAAGCCCATGCAAAACGCTTGAATTTCGAATGTGTGCAAGTTAATTTAAAGCTTAGACATTGGTTTTGCTCTACCTAATCAGATATAATTATAGCCTTTGGGCTTTAAGATAGCTGCACTAACGAGGGTCGACTGCATTTGGGCGTGTTCCTTAGGTCTTTGGAAAACCCAAGACTTGTTACTTACAAAATAATTTCGAATTTGCTCGCTAAGTAAGTACTAAATCAAACACATCGATCGCAACTCAGCTCACATTCTTGTCAGTTCAGTCGAATATAATTTTGTTTTAAAATAATTTATTATGCAACCGAACAAGTGCTTCACTTCCTGCCTCTCGATTTCGAAAGGCTCATGCATATTCATGCTTGAGAACTTAGCCCTGCCATGCCCTAAAAAGTGTGCCAGATAAATATAAAAACCTAATGAGTTCTAATTAATTGTATATGTTAGCGCTAAAAAAAGTAAAAGTTATAATTAGATGTAAAAAAAGCAAATAGAACGTAACAAATGAAGGGTAAACAGCACTGAGCCACTATTTAATTAAATATTGTAATAATTAGTGAATATCGGCAACATGCATTTCATATTTTTTTGAAGAGTATTTTAATTGACATGCGAATTGGAGTGTTTCGTCGACATCGATTTCCAACCTGATGTGCAGTTTTTCGAAGTCGAATGGCAATAACTCTTGAACTGCTTGAACGACTGGCCATCAATCTAATCGGAAAGCTTTTTGTATTTCATGATGTCTCCCCCGTTCATTGCCTGTGGAGGTATGTGTGTGCGTGTGTGTATGTGTGCTTTCAGCTTCCGGCGCAGACAAAAGCGCAACAATCATTGAGGTACATTGACATTTGCTGAAGCAAAAAAAGAAAAAACAGCTACTGTAGTATTTGCTATACATTAAGTTACAAAATAATGTCTGTTTCAGAGTTCATATATCGATACAAATATAATGCTTGGCTATGCCTAATTGAGACAACCTTCAGGTGCTGAATCAAATTCATACGCTGATCAAGTCTGAATCGAATTTTAGCAGATGAGACTTTGGATGCTAAGGCCGCAAATCCATGTTTGGTCAGTTTTTGTGGGTGTTGCTTTTTTTTTTCTTGTTTTTTTATATTTTGGGATGCCTTTTGTTTGTTTATTGTAAACACGTTACTAACATTAACCTTATTCAGGCGACTACAACGTATTAAATAAATTATAGGCAAACTAACGATGAAGAGTTCAAGGGCATTGGCCACTTTTGCTTGGCTATTAAATGACCAAAAATAGCTCAACGCTTGCAAAGACAAAGCTAAACAGAAAACAGAACTCTGCACGCGGCTGCTAATGAGTATCGAATGAACTCAGACTAAAGGCACTAAAAAAATAATAATAATAACAACAACGAATCATAGTTGCATTAACTGGCAATGGTGGCCTCCCCTTGCCCGGCATTGTGCAACTTCCAGTGATTGATGCGTTGATTTGGCGCTGCCAGAGCCTCAATAACTCTCCAAGCTTCAAAATTCAAAGACAAAGGCAGCCGCAGACATTGCGCCATGTTGTTGTTGCTTTTGTTGTTGTTGGTTTTGTTGGTGTTGCACTTGCCGCAGCCATCATTAATGTTATGATTATTAAATAACGGTTAAGTCAAGCGCAATTTTCTAATTCTGCAAATCATTCTCATATTTACGTGGCATTTTTGTTGAGCAATGCAATCGAAAATCTATAAAAAAATTTAGATAAAAGAATACTACATATAAATAAAATAGGTATAAAAAAAAGAAGTAACCGGTTCATGGTTTTGCCAAAATATGGAAAAGCAATAAAACGCTGGATTAACACGGTAACTGAACTTTCCATCTAACAAAACGTTTAAAAACGTGCTGCGCGTCCATTTAAAAAAAAAATAAGATTTGTCAACAGACCAAACAAGTTCAAAGCAAATCGATCAGCAGCAGCACAAACAGCCTCAGCTTCAGCTCCACGTGTGAATGTGAATATGATCATGGATGTGAATGTGAGTGTATAGATAGATGCCTTATGATAATGATCATCGACAGGCAGCATTGATGAAGTTGCTGACCATTGTTGGGTTTAGTACACTCATAAAATCAACAAAGGTATTAGAAATTGCGCAAGTTACTCGTATTTTAACATCGGCAATGCTGGAAATGATATCAAGGTCAACAGGTTGACACAAAAACCTAATGAATCAGCTAACTAATATTAATTGGTCATTGTATTCAGATCGGGTTGAACAATTATATCAATTAGCACAAAATGCAGAGATACACATAATGTTCAACCCCAACAATATGTTGCACATTTGCATGAGAAGTTCCCAAATTTAAGTTCCGTTTTTATCTCCGATATCATTTGACATATGCAAATGTCTTGGTCTCATAAATACAATGAATGAAAATGTGTTTTGCCTTAAAAATAACGGCATAAACATGCATTTACGTATACTCAAAACATTTTGAATAATGTTTTTAAATGCATATTAATTGATTTCAATGGAATTTTTTTGAATTTTTACATTTTTATGTGGATGATTTAACGTTAATTCCGACATTAACTTTCGACAGCGAAAATTATGTGAATTTGGTAGCATTATTGATGAACCCAAGATAAGCAAATGCCTGAAAATATTATCTACAATATATGCAAATATATATAGTTTAATTAAGTCATGATGACGTTTTTATCAGTTGCTGCACCTGTTGCACACGCGCAGCAGCTTCTGTTGCTTTTAAAATTGTATGGAGAGCCGTTATTATTAAGGCCCATCGATAAATATGCTATCGGGAATTGATAATCGTCGTGTTGTTATCGCATGACCTGTAGTGTCGATAGTATCGATACAATATCAACAACTTAGTTCTCACCGATACCGACTGCCTGAAGAAAATAAACCAAACAAACAGGAAAAAATGTTGCAACAAAATATACTAGACCAACTTAAACAATTTATAGAAACAGTTAGCAGTGGCCACAATAATCCACAATTGCTGACAAAACCTTCACTTATCAAAATTGCGTAAGTTTGTATTTGTAAACATTCCACATACACGTTCATTTTGTACTCAATGCATTTTCTCCTGCAGTTTAGGATTTCTTGATGAATTGCCGGCCACTCGCGACGTCGTATTTGACTACTTTGGCATTCTGGCCGAGATCGGAGTCCAACTCTATGTATCGCCCGATATGATAGACCAAAAGACGGGTATGCCGGTGTCGCAAATCAAACAGGGTGGAAACCGACAGCAACAGCTACGTGCGGAGGAGTATGAAAGCTTCAACATGGTAAAGACTTCGCTACAAAACTTGGTATGGAAAGGGCCGCCTGCTTGGTCGCCGCTCATAGCTAACTGGAGCTTAGAACTAGTTGCCAAGCTATCGGATAAGTATACACAGCGTCGCATGACCATTAATGCCTCATGCAACTATTGGCTGGAATGTAGTGCAATGCATGGTCTGCTCACCCTGATCAACAGTTGCTTTCGTAAGCTGAGTAATACGGAGGCGGAGTCCTGCGTGGAGACAATGCTGAATGCCTTTCATCGGTATCCCATGACCTTCGATTGGATTGTTGCCCGGTTAGGCGGTTGTTTTCCTTACAAGATCATCATGCAAATTCTGCAGTGCGGAATCAAGCGTTTTGTGGAAGATTATCGTTGTCATTTGGACTCTGAAGCAGGTATCTTAGACTACATGACATCTTGCCATGAGCAACAACTATGCGCGGCATTTCGTGAAATGCTTAAAGATGGCCTGGCGCCCAAAAAACCTCTTGATGTAGCTATTGTTCCATTTCTGCTAATTACCACAAATTACTCGGATGCTATACTGCAGAGTTTGGTTAATGTTTTCATAGAGATATGTAAGTATATCCTAAGCTTTGTTTATGGTTTGTTCATTGCTTACCTATCGTTTGCTCTGCAGTCACTGATGACATGTGCGAGGCAATCGTACAGAAAGCACCGCTTTGGCTGAGCAACAAAATGTTTGCGGACATGCAACCGTCTCTAAATAATGCCGTGTTGCGACTCAATCAACACGGTGCCAAGCTGCTGCTCATGGTTTCAAGAATGGCTGAGAAGTATGTGTGGTGTCAGGACTTTTTGGACACCTCAATGCAAGAATTGGAGCAGTGGGTGCTGAATATGCGTAATTTTCCACTACTTGCCGACTTGGCCTTTGAGGAGACCAAATATATGCTTTGGAAAAGTTGCCTCAGCACAAATCTCTTAGAGCAACAGACCGCAGTGCGATTGCTTCTCGTTGTTTGTAAGTAGTACAATACCTTAATTATGTTGCGAAACCTAAACTAAGATTTGATTTACAGCTTCACAGCATCCTCATATCTATTATCAAACCATATCGCAATTGCTGCGCAAGTCGTATGCCCAGAATCCAAGCACAATTGGTGCTCTTATGCGATTGCTGGGAGGCCAGAGCGGTGTACTCAACTTTCCCAGTATTACAAAGGGTTTCAAAATGGTACTGGAGGATATAACGTTGCAGGAACAGGTGAACAATCGCTTGCCCGTGGAGCCAGGCACTCCATCAGAGGCATTTAACACATTCTACAACCTAAATATGCTGGCCAAGTAAGTGGGAATTTGTCTCACATTCAATCAAATTAAATTGTTTGTTATTTTGGTCTATAGAATGCAGAAGAAAAATAACTTTCCACATGTTAAGCCGCAGCTGTTGACGGAATCGCTGAACGAATGCTTGTCCAAGATTATACAAATACTTGACTGTACCATACAAAAACTAGTGCTGAAAATGGACAAGGATGCCGCTGAGCGTAGCGCTGAGAAGTTTAAACTGCAGCAGGCCAACAACAATAATCGTGAATCCATGGACGATATGTACAACAGTAATGATCCCATAAAGCGACCTAAACTGGAGTCACCTGAGGTGACTAATACGGTTGAATCTCAAGATGCAGCACGCATGCGTTTGGCCCATCTGATTGTAGATCTGTTGAATAACATCGATGCTGGCGCACGCTCGAATGTGCTACGAACACCTTTGGTGCTTAAGCTGGCCGTGCTTAGTGTCAAGTACTTCTTTGTGGGCCTCACAGAGCAAAGTAAGTGGTATCTTCAACATTAAGCTATGTTTTGCTCACTATTGATTATTTAATCTCTTCAGCTGTCATCCGACGGGCTGCAGCTTCTCATCGTGCCTATGCGCTGCTCCAACGTCAATGTACAGCTCGCAAAATTGCACGCACGATTTGTCTGCGTGAGCTTGTGGAGAGTGCGCTCTTTTATCACGGTCATTTGCTCGGGCAACTGGAGGAATATGAATTGGATGAACTGAAAATACCTGACCACGAGCTGCTTATATTACAGAATTTGCACACTAACTCCGGCACAAATTCCAACCGTTCTGTACTTCATTCAGGCATCATTGGTCGTGGATTGAGACCTGTGCTGCCCACAAATAACAGAAACTGCGATGCAGAGAAGCAAGCATTGTATCTAAAGGCGCTTAATGCCTGCTGTACAGATCTGGTAACATGAATTCTATATAAATCTGTAAACATTTTAAACGAATCTTACTTTTTCCTTGCCAGGACAAGCCCAATAACGTTGAAGGCTACTCTCTCGTCTCATTGACGCTTGTCGAACTAGTTTCAACGGATGTTATGTACAATGGACTGCCCTTTCCCGACGAGGAGTTCACTCGCGTCACTATGGAAAGGGATATGCAAATACGTCGTGCCTTTATTACTTCACCCGTGCTTTGGGCAGTGCTTGGATTGATCGCCACCCATAGGCCCGCCTTGTGCTACTCCTCCGTATTGCTGCGTGCGCTATGCGCAACTTGTCTGCATCATTGGCGTGGCAAGAATGGTAAGAGTAATATCAACATTATTAACTGCGTTAATGATAATTTTTATCCCGTTGCAGTTAACAAATTCCAGCCAACGGCAGCCAACGATGAGCTCATGCTGTGCACCAAAAAACTGCTGCAATTGCTTGCCATGAGCCAGCTTATACCGCCACCTCTCGCTAATCTACACACGATCATTGAGCACTTTGAAGCGCCAGAGGTAAGCATAACATACTAGCTAAGAGTCTAGCCTTCATTTGTTGTGTGAATTTATAGATTGCCGTGCTGCTGCGTGAGTGCATTTGGAATTATTTAAAGGATCATGTGCCCTCGCCTGCGCTGTTTCATGTGGACAACAATGGTTTGCACTGGCGCAACACAAGCCAAGCCAAAGTGGCGCCCCAATATGTGGACACGCTGCGTCAACTGATGCAAAGGAAGCTAAATAAACTAGGCCCACACTATCATCAAATGTTCATCATGAGCGATCTGCATGTTGCCAATCCAACTCCGGCGGCGACAATTGCAGAGCCACCAACAGCAATAGCCAAAGTCAGCACAGCCAGCATTGAAGTTGTGGAATTGGAATAATAGACAATTAGTTAACATAACAGCTAAGTTTAGAAAATAAATATGCAAAAATTGTCTGCAAATTTAAGAGACTTTTTGTAAGGTGCGTTAAGATTTCAAGATTTTGAGGCGAAACAATAAACATTCGACAAAAACAACGATTTAGTTTCCCAGGAAAGGGAGACTAAGAACTCTTTGGCATTTGCACTCTAGTTAACTCTATTTTATATTCATGCAACTCAAATATTTAAATGTATATACTTCAATGGTTCTCATTTTATTAATCTCATAAATAATCCAGATACTGTCCAGCAGTTACGTGTATAATTTGCGCCTGTAAATTGCATTGATTTCGAAGAGTTTTAAAAGCCAACAAGAGTTGAATTTGAACACTTATTACTTTTCTTTCATATTTTTCTCGCATTTGTCGACGCGACACTCTTTACTTTAACGGATCTTTGCTAATTGCAATTATTCAACTTGTGTGTTTTGTTCTTTACATTTAATACATATCAACGATCTAATAACTCTCTCCCTCATTCATATATAATACACAGTATTGTCACATGGATTTAACTTGCATTCTGCTGTCAACCCGCTTTCAAAGCTAACTAATAATAGTCTCAGCTACGGGAGTACACCTCTCGATGTTTCTCATAATCTTAATAAATACTAGGCGAACGTAAGACAACAAAAACGAAAACAAAAACCAAAAAGTTGCTCACAATTTGTTAACAAAGTTATTACTTTTCCATATTACTCTAGTTACTAGGGGGATGGGTAGAGGGATCGCCTACGATGTCCGACAATGGCTCAGTTTAATGCAGGATACTATTTTCTTGGCGCGTCGTTTAATCGCCGAACCTTTTTTCTTAACCACAGTCTCTTCCTTGGAACCATTAACCATGGCCACGGCGGCAGCCTCAGCACTTGTGGATGGCTCGTATAAATGGCACGCGGCATTGGCAGCAGCTGTTTTGTTGGCACGAATCTCTGCAGCAGCGGATGCCGCCCGGCGCGCCAACTCCTCTAAAAGCAGAGAGCACCGATAGTTAAGAAATTGCTTTAAGAAATTATAAGATCATTCACATACGATTGACATCATGCTCGGTGAAGTAAACATCTTCCTGATCCTGTTCGTTACCATAGTGATAGGCTTCTAAGTAAGGCAGTACTGAGGAACGTCCGTATTTGTCGCCCTTAAGTGGAGGAATGGGTATCAGTGGGCCAGTTACCGCTGGTGCGGACAGGAACCAACTGTAAACAAACCAAAAATACGTTTTCAATTACCCCAATCCAAAGTCCAACTGGGAAAATACTTACGTATCTTTGCGAATCTGCTGAAGTGAAAGCCTCGCACTAGGATCTGCTTGAAGCATGCCTAATATTAAGTTGGCAAAAGCTACATCCATTTTGTAAAGCCAGTCGGGTGCAACCCATTGACTGCGTCCAATATTCTCCAGCAGTCGATAGATGTTGTCACCCTCGAATGGATACAGACCCGTTGCCAGATTATATCTGCGAATTAACATAATAACATAACATTTGCGTCTATAGGATTTGGAAGAGCGTATTTCAACTTACAATGTAACGCCACTGCTCCAAATGTCCACTTTGAAGCCTGCGAACGTTTCATGACCATTGGCAATTTCTGGAGGTTGAAAGGCCGGCGAGCCTTGGCCAGTTGTACAAGTGTCGTCTGGCGCAAACAGATCCAGCTGCTCGGCCACACCAAAATCGGATATCTTGAGCGTCTGGTCAAGCGTCAGTAGTAAATTGCCCGGCTTGATGTCCTTGTGAATGACACGACAACTGTGCAAGTACTCCAGCCCATTAACGAGCTGTTGGAAATATGTGTGCGCCTGATAGAGTGGCATCTTCTTTTCAGGCGCATGGTCTAGCATCTCTTGCAAGCCTCCAATGCAATACTCCATTACCAAGTACATTTTCTGTTTCTCATCATTATAAAGCACATCGACCAACTGCACAACATTTTGGTGTTTCAGCTGCTTAAGCAAATGTATTTCCCGAGTAACATTCTGCTCGCCGTTGGGAATGCGGCGCAGCTTGCGCTTGGTAAGAATTTTAACGGCTAGTCGGGAAAGGTTCTCTGAGTTCATGGCCTCTTTTACCTTGCCGTATGAACCCTCGCCGAGCACATCGCCCATAACGTATTTATCCACCATTTTAATGTTCTTCTTTTTCTGTTGATAAATGATGTCCTGGCTGTCAACACGATTAAAGAACATATTGCCAATGTCCAGTGTGACGCGATCCAGTGTATCGATCTCATCGTCGTCCAGCCAAGTAACTTGTGAATGCTCCGGTCCGTGGTTGCCATAGTGTGCGCCACCTATGGCAGCCGCCAGATCCGTATCCGCATCCAAATTCTTGTCTCCATTAAGCTCCACGTAAGCTTCTCCGGTATCGGACGTTGTGTCAAAATGAAAATTTTTATTTGTTAACAAAACCGTAATTTCGTCATCCGCCGCTTCAGATAAATCGACCTCTTTCCCAGCCACATCGACTAATTTATTAGATCCATGCTGTTGTTCACCGCCAGCCTGCAGATGTGTTGCTTTAACTTGTGCCTCCATTGCATGTGTGCTGGTCACAGTAACAGTCATTTGGATGCGTTGCGTTCGGTTGATCAACACGCTATTTGTGTACACCTATTATATCAACGTAAACGGCGCTCTGTAGCCGTTGCCGTCTCTCTGCTCTCCTTGTTGCTCTTGGGCCAAACTAGAACATTGCATAAACCTTCGAACTGCCCGCAGTGAACAGTTCACATTTCTCTGAGCAAATGATGTTCGAACCTTCAGGCCGTTGTACCCGAAGACTGTAGCAAGGCTTACTAGCTCGTTATTTCTGCTCTGTTCTAGCTTATATGGTATAAATTTAGTGTTTACTTTAGACTCTGAATATGTTGTTTTTAGTTGTATGTGTATGTCAATTGTTGATATAATATCGATATTCACGATATTTTCTTTTTTCACGCAGACATATTCCCTCTCTAAGTCTCATTGTATTTCCAGAATATCATCGATAACAAATCAGCTGTTCGATACAATGTTTCGTACGAAAGCGATCGACAAACCAAATTAGAAATGAATGATGACTAAAAAATTAAAAACATTAGGGAATTAATTAAATGCTATCGTTTCTAGTAAATATTAATTTTTAATTCTTGTTTTGGTTTTTTTGTTGTATGAGACAGATGGATTATCTATGCTAGTTAAAAGTCGTCAGTAAAGTCCGAATATTATGATATCGATGTTCGTCATGTCATCACAAACATTATTTATCGGACGGGGAAAAGACTTTTTTGGTTTTCGCATTTGTTTTGAAATCCTGAAAAAGGTTAATGCAAGTCATGGCAACAGAAATTACAACAAAAGCACGACTGGAAAGGCTAATGGCAGCCAAGGCAAACTTGGAGGCACAAATAAGTAAAAATGGACAAATACTAGCAGCGGTAAATACGTACAAATTAAGGCAAGGTGACACAGATCAAGGTACCGCAAAGAGTCAATTGACGTCATAAAAGTCAAAGAACTTATAAATATAATGTACTTATGCGTTCAATATAATTGATTTTGGTTTCGTTCTGTTTGAAACCCCGAAGTTTGCAAAACTTTACGGGACAAGCAGGATGTAGACTAAAAGAAATAGCACCTTGACCTGCCAAGGAGCAATTTATAATGCATTGTAAACGTATAAAAAATTACTTTCAGAACGACAATGTGGGCATGAACGGTCCACTTATTGACACTGAGGGATTTCCTCGCAATGACATCGACATCTATCAAGTGCGCCAGGCGCGTCAAACAATTATTTGTTTGCAAAACGACCACAAGGAACTGATGGATCAAATACAAACCCTGTTGAACAAATATCACTCAGAAATATCTACCACGGATCCAGAGCTGGTGAATCGGGCTTCCGCTTTGGAACTGAACAGCGAGAGAGAAGATGGTGGCGCAGTTATTAGTCCCGTGGACACACGCGTCATAGTTGTAGTTAATCTAGTTAGCCCCAATTCGCCAGCGGAGGAAGCGGTCAGAATTAACTCATATCATACTACGATTGAATAATGATGAATGTTTTTCTTGCAGGGATTGCGTGTGGGTGACAAGATATTGCGGTTTGGTTCCATCAATGGCAACAACTTTAAGAATAGTCTAGCTCAAATAGGTGACGTTGTGCGCAACATGCAGAACCAAAATGTACAGCTCAAGATTAAACGGGACGAGCAGCTGCTAGATTTGCTGCTGGTACCTAAGACTTGGACAGGTCGTGGTTTGCTGGGGTGCAATATAGTGCTGCCACCGGAACCAATGGAATATTAGTATTCACATTCTGAAAACTTTCAATTAATTGCATTAAAAAACCTAGCAAGTAATTTCCTTATTATAGTTTTCTTATTTTTTAAATGTACGCAAAAAACACATATCCCGTCTAACGGTCTTCCTTTTGATCAGCAAAGCAAATGGTCGCTAGCCGGGGCATAAATGCATTGACTTTAATAGATAATATTCTCAATAATCGATGGAGCAAAACCAATTTGTGGTTTCAACGCTGACGGCAAAGGATTAAGGAGACAATCAGTAACGCTTGCTGGATAACTATGCCAAGCACGGATATCAATATAACCAGGTTAATTGAAACTTGCAATGGTAAAAAAAGACACCTCACATGCCAAGACATGCGAAGTTGAAGTCGCGAGCTTTAGTTTAAATGCGCGTCACTTGCGAAAGCTTACTCAAGTTGGCAGCCCCGAAACGCGCCTGCCTACTTTGCTGCTCATCGAGGTGGGATGCTCAACCCTAATACGAACTACAAGTACCGAGTACCACAAAGGATCCAGCAGCCTGTCGTCCATTGTGCGCCGTTGCGATGCCAGTTGAGAAATACAATCGAATGTGCGTGCATTGCGTACGGAAAGACGTGCAAAAGAGTAATTCAAAAGAGATGAAATTATTGTAGTGAAAATTTGTGTAATTAAGACAAGACCAAAGCTAATGAATAATTACAAGGATGAGCAAGCGAGATTCCTGGAAACTTACACAAAATACAGCATCTAATTTGGCCACAAATCTAATTATCGCGTATGTGAGAGCTACGTTTTATATAATGAATACAAGTTTCCGTTTTTTTTTTCTCTTGATATGAACACGCTTAATGTAGATGAGGGGCAGGAGCTGTGGAGGGAGGGCGGTGGGCCGAATTAGGCGCATACATCACACAGTTAACGAGACGACAACCACAGGATGCTTGTAGATAGTGTCAGAGTCAGAGTCATTGCCAGTGCACAGCAAATGTCAACGACAGTACAAATATAAATACAAATAAGACAAAAAAGCTTTGGAGGCTGCGCGATTCCGATTACGATTATAATTACGATTGCGATTACGGGTGGCGCAACAAATAATGTGGTGAAAAAAGAAGTAAGAAACGAACAAGGGGGGGGAAAATGTCCGTAGCATAGGGAAACTTGCAAAAAGTTAACTAAGGGCGGCTCGCTGGAGTTAAAGATGGAGTAACGACAAGGGGAGGTTGCTGCAGAAAATTTCGACACATAAAACTTCAGTTTCTGTTGGGGCATCCACAGTGCTAAAACCACCCTCTTTACATTTCAAACTTTCTTTAGCTTAACAAATTATAGAAATAAAAAAAAGGAGCATGTGCTTGCACGTGTGTGTGTGTGTGTGTGATGAACGCTTCAACGCGCAATGTTAACGTACTGAAGACAGCTTGAGACAGGCACACACAAACATATACATATACGCACTCACACACACATGTACAGTTAAATTCATATACAAATACTGAAGCATGAATAATTCAATGGTACTGCAATGCTGCCTGCTTGTTAGCCAAATTGAAAAGCAGGGCAAGAAAATATAGTATTCGCTTTTTCTTTGCTTAACAATAACATTCATGCCTTTAAAAGCGCCAAACGAGCTGTCTTTTCTTTTCGTGCCACTTTTCATCTCATTATTCGCTTAAGCTTTTCGGGGCGCCCCCTTACATTCCCACACCCCAACCGGACACCAACCCCATCTCATTCGCGTTTCAAGTTATTTGTTTAATAATTCAAGAAGTTGCGTTACCGCCAAATCTGAAAATTGCTTACAGGTTTACACATTTGGCTGTCAAAAATCTTGGCGCTTACAAATGAATATTTAATTTGGCAGCCAATTTAGCATACACATGCATGTATGTACATATCCACACATACATGTGTATTTGTGTGTAGGTCCTTGTACAGTGGTTTTTTGACGATGACAGATTGCACATTATGCATCATTAGCCCCAAGGATGTGGCTAAATTGTTGGCCCGATTAAAGCTGTTTGCGTTATTTATGGCCATAAAAACTAATTTATGTCACTTTAAATCCTTTAATAGCCGCAGGATGCTTACTGCAGCGTAACTATAGCCGAAGGACATTGCAACAACTACGAAATGCCGCGGTGTGTCCATAGCATCAGCAGCAGCAAGAAGAGCCTTGAATGCGTTGATGCCAGATTCAGAAGGAGCAACTGATGAAGCAGAGCATCAGTATGATGATGATGATGATGTTGCAGTTACAAATGCACCAGGACTTTTATAAATAACACAAGGACTTGTAAATGGGCGACGAGGACAAAGGCAACGGTAACGGCTACAGCAACGGCAATGGCAGCGTATAACGTGTGACAGAAATAAATGCAGCAAGTACAAAGTACATTTGCAAGTGTGACTAAAATAAAAATATACATATGTATATCATATTTAATGCAATTGCACTCAAGTGCGACAACACACAAGTGACAACTAAGTGAATTTGTCGTCAGGTAATTGCCCTGTACGCCAAAAAGTAGGCAACAAAAACTAAAGCTAAACGACGACGACGCGCACACACACAAGCACAAGTCATCTACAGCGTGTGTGTGAATGGGAGAGAGAGAGGGAAAAAGAGAAAGAACGAGTGCAAGTGGCAAGTGGCCAAGGTGTCGAGTGTCAAGTGGTTTCGCTATTTGCCCGTGTTTGCGTGTGTGTCTGTGTGTGTGTGTGTGTGTGTGTGTGTAAGTTACCATGCTTAACCTGATTTAGAAAAGTTTGTCCTTTTAACGCGACAACGCAACAACAAGAAGATAAACACAACCCAACACACATTCCCACACATACAATGCACATATGGATGTGTGGAGCAGCAGGATTAGCAACCGCAAGAGAAGACGCCGACGTCAGAGACAGCACGAGGAACAGTACTCGTATATAGTGAATGGAATATGCATAATTATTACCAATAACCTCGCCTAAATGAAGCATGAAGAAACAAAATGTGCGCACGATATCCCTGATCGTGTGTACATTTACATATTTGTTGGTAGGTGCCGCCGTCTTTGATGCCCTCGAATCGGAGACGGAGAAACGGCGTTGGGAGGCTTTGCAAGGTAATCACAATGTCATTCATTACATTCATCATCACATCACATATTAACGATTTAATTGATTCTACTGCAGCTGTCGAGGACATGATAATACGCAAATATAATATATCACAAGAAGATTTTAAAGTTATGGAGACGGTGGTACTCAAATCGGAACCCCACAAGGCTGGCCAGCAATGGAAGTTCACTGGCGCATTCTATTATGCAACGACAGTGTTAACTACAATTGGTAATCAGACATATATATATATACACATGTGCAAGCTTTTAATTTCTCTTATAAATCTACTTATCTATGATTATGATATTCCAACTACTAATCTCTCAATCACACTATACAATGACAAATACCAAATGAAAATTTCAGGCTATGGACACTCAACACCAACCACACGTGGTGGGAAACTGTTTACAATGTGCTATGCCATTGTTGGAATACCCTTGGGCCTCGTTATGTTTCAGAGCATCGGAGAAAGAGTGAATAGACTGAGCAGGTGAGATTGAGACTCCCCATAGCAGAACTGTCCTATCAACTTATTCACTTCACTTTTCTACATTTGTAGTTTTGTAATCCAAGCGGTGCGAACATCGCTGCGCTGCAAACGAACCGTTGCCTCCGAGGTGGACCTTATATGCGTTGTCACGACGCTCAGTTCACTGACGATAGCAGGTGGTGCTGCGGCCTTTTCAAGATTTGAGGGCTGGAGCTACTTTGATTCAGTATATTACTGTTTTATTACTTTAACCACAATAGGTAATGAGTGTTATTTCATATACAATAGAAGTCTTAGTATCTAAATGAATCCATCTTATTTGCAGGCTTTGGCGACATGGTAGCTTTACAGAAAGACAATGCGCTAAATAGGAAACCCGAATATGTTATGTTCGCACTGATATTCATACTATTCGGATTGGCAATTGTTGCCGCCTCACTGAACTTGTTAGTACTTAGGTTTGTTACAATGAATACCGAGGATGAGAGACGTGATGAAGCCCAGGCCATGCAGGTGAGTCCGGATTCAAATTTCCTTAAACATTCGTCATCTGTTACGATCAATATGCGATTCCTAGTTATTTATCTGTAGACTTGCGGACTGTTCCGAATTTTTTCCTATATATAATCGTATAAATACAATTTATCAAGTTGACCAGTTTTCCTACTCGTATAACCTTATAAGCTTATAATCAATCTAATATCTAGTCTCATTACGCCTTCCAATTCCTAACTGACATATATCTAACTGAAGAGATTTAATATAACATTTTAATTCTAAATTCTTTAATATTCGGCTTTACTTAATTAATTTTTCCAACTTTTGCTTACGGAATTACTTAATTATTTAAAAATTTGATTTATTTATTAACTATTTGCTTGCCAACTTGTTGCACATTTTTTTAATCAACTTATTCGAGCACATTCTGTTTTTTCATTCGATATTTGCAAATTGTAAAAAATGGAATTAAATAATTTTTTTATTACATTCATGCAGTCAGAGATTACGATGAAAACTTTAATCGAAAATCAAATATATATATATTTTGTATCTTTTTGGCATATTTTTCGGTTGCTTTTGACTTAACAAAATATGAAAACAAATGCAAACGCGCGCTTAGTTTATGACCAAGTCCACTTTATGGACCAATGAGGTGATTGCGGTTTTATTGAGCTTTAAAATACATTTTGACCAACTAATCTAACTATTGCCCAACAACTTGAATCACACTGAACCAACTTTACACCCATAACAACTATTGATCACAAACAACAATAACTACAACAACAACATACATAACACATACTTTCCATTCAGAAACATTGCCGCATATGTACTATATACGTTAACTAATCAAATGCAATGATATTACAGGCACTACAAGTGGCTGTCAAACTGGAGGGCGATGTGATAACATCCAATGGTTCAATATTGAGCGGCTACGAGGGACAAGACGTCCAATCTCTCAATGGCACGAACACATCCTCAATGTGCTCCTGTCGTTGTATCTGCCTCAATGGAAACCGGCATAAAAAGTATGTAATCCCTGCACTTTCATTTAGATCTAAGTATCTCAGATAAAAGGCCCAAAGGCATAGGCCAATTAGCGTTGGCTTTTGTGCTGAACGTCAGCTACTCAAGTGTGTGTGAGTGTTCGTTTCCTGTTCTCTGCTTGCTTAGAATACGACATAAATGAGAATGGGTAAGGGCAAGAATATGGATAAGGATAAGATCTTAAAACAAGTTATGGAATTTGGAAGCATCTTGAAAATTGTACAGTAATAAGTAGATATTTTAACCTAAGCGGGAAACTGAATGAAAGATTAAAGATTAATTAAATGGGGTAAGAATAATACTATTTTTATTATTACTGAAAATATAACTCATTTGTTCTGGAATCAATCAGCTTCAACTGTGTCGTGATGAATTGAGGTACAAAACCCATAGAATAAAATCTTTAAATACTTAAAACAAAGTAATTTACAATTTGTTACATCGAATTACATTAATGCCAGGATCACACTCTATCTTTATGTATATCATATATCTATATACTTCTGATAGACTCAAAATTTAGCAATACATTTTAATTGGTCCATGCCTTTTCCTTCCCAGCCATTAATGCTGTGTGTATTAAATATGTTCTCCTAATGATAATATTTTAGTAATATGCATTGTGTTGAATGTATTTTACCTTTTATGTTATATTTTCTAATTTATCTATGGATTTGCATTATCTCTTATCTCTGGCAACAGACACAAAAATGCGACAAGTGAGCGTGTTGCAGAGTAAGCAGCATTTTCTACAATTTTTATCATTAATATAATATATTTTTTTTTTTTTTGCTAATTATTACTATACAAATGTGCATATTTACATCGCTATTTAAGATCTTTACTGTTATTATATTACCCTAATAGACACCAATTCAAGATGCGCCGATCGCCAACGCACATACGTCATCTGCTGCCGGAGGTGGTGCCAATGCAGGATCTGAACTATGATACGCAGAGCATGCACACCATTGGGGCACTCAATGGGAGTGGCATCATGAGCGGCAGCCACATGGGCATGGGCATGGCTCTGGATGTGGTAGATGATACGGGCAATCGATCACCGATCAAGGCACAACCGCATCCACAAAAATTGCTTAAACGCAATGTATCACTTTTATCATTTCGTATTTAGGAGCAACTGCAGCGGAAGGAACAACGACTCTTATAGTAGACGCCACGCCCCCTTTGCCTGCCCTCCACATAAGAAAATGGACTTGCAAATTAAAGTGATAAACTACTCTCTGATACATAGTACATACTACATAAATAATTACTTAAAACTGAAACTAAAGGATAGTGAATATTTGAATTGTATTGCAATAGTGCAAGTTATTATAATATATTTATGTGCATTTACAATGTAAACTAGTGCATAAACATACCGAATATATAGAGAGCATTATAGAGATATCTAGATTCTAAACCTACACACCTATATACATTACTGAATTAGGGCACTATCAAATTGATCTAAACCACTGCCATTTCCGAGCGATAGTAACAAGTCACAATTCACATAGTACATGCACAGACAAACATTCTATATTTAAACTCTATTTACATAGATACACATATTTTAACAGTCACTACAAATGTTAGTGAAAAACGCTCTATAGCTTACCAGCTGATTAACAGCTGCTTAACAGGAACTGCCTTTCACAGGCTGCACTTACAAACTCGAATGCCAATCCATATAAAAGTAAATAGATTCGATAAAATCTTAATTCTGTAAATACCTAAATATGGCTTAATCATTTTATTAGTACATAGTCCACTTAATTATTCATATATTTGTATTTCTTATGATTATGATATTAATTTGAACGTATTATACATACACATATGTATATGTATATAACATAGATCGTAGTTGCATCTAAAACGCCAAACAACTTGTCTTACCAAGTGCTCAATTGTCTCCAAAGAGTGCCAAAATATATACTATATACATAGAGGGATACGGGACCCACTCAGCCCCCAACTATCACAATCATAATACCGAACACGAACCCGAATCCGGAATCGAATCCTCAGTCGCATTTAGGCAAAATAAAAATAACGATTGCATTTGATTTTTCATTTTTTTTTAATAGATAATTGATCAAATTAAAAAAGTGAATGAAATTCTTACAGTTATACATAGATTATTTCCTCGTATTGCTCACTCGATTAATAACGCTTTCAAATGCCCAAAAGAGAATATCCTTATGTGCTTTGTAAATAAACTTAATTACAAGAAATATATTTTAACAGATATTGTTAATAACAAAACTAAGGCAGTTACAAATTATAGTTATGTATTCAATTCTCTATTATCAAAAAAGACATAGCGTACGACTTTTTAATATACCATTTATTTAAAATTTTTAGTAGTTATCGTATGTATGTGTTTAAACAATTTCAATTTAAAACAAAATGAAATTTAGCTACTCAATTCTAAAAAAAAATAATAAGCAAAACAAATGGTAATTTTAATTCATGGAAATAAAGCGAAAAAATTTAAATATTACTTTGTAATATACATTTCAGTATATTAAAAATCGAAAATAAAAATCAAATCATGGCGTTTTCTATACTAGAACTACCAAATATCCAGAAAAAGGAGGGACGACGACATCTATTTACCCAATCAATGATTATAGAAAGTAAAAACTCACAGATTATATTATATTAAATGTTTTTATTCCGTTTTTATTGAAGTATATAGAGAATGTAATATTTTGGTTAAAACAATTTGATAGGCAAGAATCTAATCCTTTTGCAAAAGAAATTGATAAATCAACTCGACCTTTGTATGATTTGCGTTGTCTGTGTTGTGAAATGGAAACCTCTTGTATTTAACTTTAATACATTATGGATTCCGATTCCATTTGTGTCAAAGAAATGCTTAAACACAATTTTTAAATATTAAAAAAATGTTTACGATGTTTGGTAGTGGACTTAAGTTTTGCCCTTGCTATCAATTTGAAGCTTCTTGCTGTTGTTGTTTGCTGTTAATTCGTTCCAAGTAGTGTATTTTGGTGGATTAGGTGTCTGTGGGGGGAGTGTTGTTTCTAGAGTAAATAGTCGAAATCTAAAATCATATTTTTATAATTAATGCGACAGCTAACTAATCTAATCGTCCATGCTTTCGTTGGTACGATCCGGTGAAGCATTTCCATTCTTGGCCGAAACAGAACGCGAACGAGAACGTGAACGTGACTTGTTATCAACCGAAGCGGAGCGATCGCTGGAAAATAAATGTGAAAAATGCAATTTAATTATTTTGTATTTGGTAATCGGGTTACAACACCAAGCACACACGGTCTGTGCATCCAAAGAAAATCAAAGAAAGCACGAAAAGAAAGCATAAGACACAATAAAGCTCAAAGAGAAAGAGTAATACCAAGAAAAATAATGAATAAATCACACTTACCGTGAACGCGAATCGTGACGATCTGACTTGGAACGAGTACGGGAACGTGATTCACGCTTTGAGTTGGAACGTGTTCGCGAGTGAGAATCGCGCTTGGGCGAACGGGAACGAGTGCGCGAGCGGGACTTTGACTTTGACTTGGACACATCACGAGATTTGCTGCAAAATAAACAGAAATATTAGCCATGATTAAGCAAATGTAAATAAAATGCACACTTACTTTGAGCGCGAGCGTGAGCGGGAACGCGATTTGACTGGTGACTTTGACTTGGAGCGTCCACCGCGTGACTTGGAGCGACTGCGAGACTTGGAACGCGAGTGCGATGAGCGGCGTGAACGTGAACGCCTGCGAGAACGAGAACGTGAACGAGAGCTGGATGAACGGGAACGACCACGTCCACCACCGCCGCCGCCACCACCACCACCGCTGCGTCCACCGCGACGATCCTCAACTAAATGAACGCGACGGCCATTCAACTCGGTATCATCAAGCTTCTCAATGGCGGTCTTCATGTCCGACAGAGAGGCAAACTCGACCACGCTATATTCAATAAAAATAATAAGTTTTAATTGAATGGATGGAATACTATAGTGGATTACTTACCCTTCATTGCGACGCTGCTTGTGGGCATCAGCATAGGTGACTTCGCCAGCCTGACGCATGTAGTCCTTCAGATCCTACAGAAAGCGCACAAATACGGAAAACGATATGGGGAAAATTAGTAAATGAAGATCTTAGAGAGAGATTTGTACTGTTCTAGGCAAATCAAATACAACGTGCAGACCAAGTCAAGCTATTTGAATATATTTCAATCCGATCTGGAATCGCAGCTGCATGGCATATTAATGGTAATCAAACGCAATTGAAATGTGAAAGAGGCTTCTCCCTAACCAAAGATCTGCCTGTCTCCTCTGACGATCGCTCGCTCTCCCAACTGTTCCTCGCGCCTCGCCTGCCTAAATGGAAACCTCGTGTGTTGTGGGGGTTGGTTGAGGGAGAGGAAGAAGTGAAGTGCAAGTACAAGTGCCAGCGCCTTTGCCAGTTCAGTCAATAATATGTAGCGCACAGAGCAGGGTCGCCAGTTCGGATGAAATATTTGCATTCAGTAATTGCTTGTGTGGTTTCTGCACGCAGTACAAAAACGTAAGCATAATTATATATAAATATTTAGATGTGTAATTTGATATCATTTGCGTTTCTTTTTATATAATTTATTAATTTTTTTTTCTTTGTTATTTGTTTCTTGATCAAAATGATAATAAAACAAAAGTTGTAATTGAGTTCTTACTTAATGCGCTTTCAGAGAGAGGACACACACATCGCTTTAATCGCAATCAACACCGAGAGTGAGTTTTGTTTGTCTGCCTAGTAATTGTCGGCCAATGGGGTGAACCCTCAAGCTGGACCGCAAGACCTCATCGACCGAAAGAGCAGTTTAGCAGTTTAGATATTGATAGCTCCACATCTACATCAAATTACATGGTCAGCATGTTAGCCAGGGGCAAGGCCAGGCCAGGTCGTGCCCATCAACCAGAAAACGCAAGCACACGTTGACAGTTGAGCAAATGTTTTAGCCAGAAAATACTTTCTATTTTTTTTTTTTTTTTTTTTTTTTTTTTTTGGTTTTGGTATTTGTGTTTCAGTTTGAACATATATATATATATTGAAAATGTATTGTGTTTTATAGTATGTTCTACGTTTTTAGTTATTATTTTTGTCATTCGTCTTTTTGTTTGATCGAGCGAGACCCAAAAGCGCGCACACATTATCAGAAACAGTAGCTGCCGGATAGCCAGAACCGCCAGGCCGGAGGGCCACAGTCGGGGTTTGTTGGGGGGATGTGAGAGAGCGTGCAGTTGCGAGCAGTACAGTACATACAACACCCAGTTTCAGGCAGTGTAGAGCAGCAGTATGCAGTACACACAGTACGGGGCACTACCGGGCAGTCAACCAGGCGGCGGCATCTCTCCCACGGCCTCATTTAACGAACTGTAAAAATAAGAAATACGTTTTTGGGGAGGCGCCTCTGAGGCGGCTTCGACGTTGGTTGGTGCGTTGCTCCAAGAGAGTCTCTAGCCAGTGCCAGGCTAGGGCCAAGGCCAGGATCAGGCCAGTTAAGGGGGGGGAACACACAGAGAGACACACACAATTTGGATGCATGTCGTTGTATTATGCCTAACCGAAGATGAAATGTACGCGATAAAGAGTCAGCCAGCATCATCATCATCATCAGCATGTCATCATGTGGTCATCAACATCATAATCATCATGATCTCATCATCTCCTCGCTTCTAACTGTTTATCGATTTTCTCTCTCTCCCTTCTCTGTCTGTCTGTCTCAACCGACCTCAAACTCATATAATCGCTATAAGGAATTTTACAATTCTTTATATAATTTTGTAATTAAATTGTGAATTCTTAAACATTTAAATACCTAAGCCTCAGCGTACAAGAGGCAAGCCTACGGCCAACGCAAGGGGGCGGGGCTTTGCGCGTAGGCTGGCCTTTTGTTTTATTTTTAAATCTCATCATTCTTCAGTTGTTTCTTTATGTATGGATGACGAGGCTTCGACGACGACGACGACGGCGGCGACAGCGATGGCGATGTCAATAGCGTTGGCGACAGCGCGTAGACCACAAGTGTAGGGGGAGTAGTAGTTTTTAGGGGCAATATATCGGCAATTATAACCCAAACGAAGATCACAAAGCGATCGACAATGATAACGTGGGATGCTGTCAGATTCAGATGCGTCGAGAATCTCTTTATGGTTGCGTGAGTGCGTGCGACTTTTTTCTAGTTTATACGTATTTCGGTCTCTCTTTATATTTGGCATTTCCTTCTCTTTTAATAAGCGTAACTAGCGTAACGCCTTGCGACGACAAAGACGATGCTATTACATGACGAAGTTGTATTTGGCATATCGTATCGGTTTCAGCTCGGTTTATGGCACCTTTTCTCTGGTCATTGGTCATTACACACATACTGCCTGTATTTGTATTTGTCACTCTCTTCTAAGCTCTGGACGGTTCAGTAACAGATACCCATCAAACTCTTTTTGGTTGGTGTGAAAAAAACAATTGTTGGGATTGCACCGATCAGTACCAGAGTTTTAACGTACAATGCATTGTTTACGTTTGCTTAATTCTAGTTCAACTATACAGCTTATACTTAGTTTATGCATATATATATAGATAAATATCGAGTTGAAAAACTATTGATAGCATGAAAGATAATTATTAATTATAAACGTTATATTTATAATGTTGTCATCATTAGTTTTTCAGCTCTTATAATAAACTAAAAAAAAGGGTTTAAACATAAACTACTTGAAATTAAAGAAAAGGACAAACTTTTCGGGATCAACACCAAAATCATAAAATAAAGCTGGTCAAGGGAATTTTGATAGGCTTGCATATAGTTTATAAGTAGACAGATTAGCTTATTCAATAGCGACAAACTGACGCCCATTACAGTTAGGAAGTTAGATAGCTGTTAATTATAGTATGCTACTCTACATTATAAATTACGAGCCACTTGGGAGTTAGATATATTTATGTATGAGCAAAGAGTTATTTGACTTACCTGCCAGCTGACTCGGCTGGACAAATTCTCGACAATCAAGCGATACTCAGTCCGCAATGGCGGTCCATAGCGAGAGGATGATCTGGAATTTTTGTTTCTGGTGAATAATTTAATGAATTTGAAATTAGTATTGACACTGCGCTGCTGCTCAAAAAAGTTATATATATGTACATAATATGATTAACTGAAAATGGCTTGCCAACGAATAAGGACCTAAGCATTTCAGAAAACAGAGGACGGGGGCAGTCGTAACAATTATTATGATTATATCGTGCAGAGGATAAGTAAATTATAAATATGTTTCCAAATTAGCATAACAAAAAAGTTATTTTAACATATATATAAATATATAAACAGCATGTCAGTGTCTTTTTAGAAAATGAGTTTGAAGTCATTTTGATATATTACAATAGACCCACGAATGATTTCACATTTGCAAACAAAAAAATTTAAAATATTAACAAGTTTCAAGTCCAACGAGTCTTAAAATCTAAAACCAGAATAGGATTATCACTTATTTCGACAATGATTACAGTTTATTGACATGATATAAAAACTGTCCTAATCATGGGTCCACTGTATGACGTTATTTAACGATTGAGAAAAGCAAATAGCATATTGAAAACTTTATAGTCGCGGCTGTACTTACTTATCATTGTAGCGCCCGCCTCCGCCGCGTCGTCCGCCGTAGCGATCATCGTAGCGGTCTCGATTACTGCCGCGGGCTGTACCTCTGGCTGGTTCAACGACCACGCTGCAACCACATATAACATTAAATTATTTATCTTTTGTCTAAAAATACAACACATACCGCTCCCCTAGTAGCTCTTTCCCGTTTAATTCATAGACGGCATCGTCTGCATCGCGATAATCCTCAAATTCCTGTTAATTAAATTATAATTACACTTTTATTGATTTATCGAGCCTTATTTGCTTTCTCCGTTTTACATACCACGAAGCCATATCCATTCTTGATGAGTATGTCACGAGTGCGGCCGTAACCCTTAAAGAAGCGTTCCAAGTCGCGCTCACGAACTCCGTACGGTAAGCCGCCTACATAAACGCGTGATCCAACCATATTTGTTGATGATATATGCTGTAAAAAACGATGCAAAATAAAATTAATCGTCTATTCTTATATTTTGGTCAGATTTACTATGAAAATATTACATGCGCACACACACATATGTACTGATGACATATACATGTATACGCGAAGTTAATGTATGTATTTGCCAAGATGGCGGCGTTGACGATGTCAACGTTGTCTACCGGGTAGAGAACTTTTCACCGACTCATTGATTAGAATTTGCTGATATTATTGCAATTATATACGCATAATTTCATGAATAACTCATGCACATACCGTTTATTAAAAAGTATTTAATAAAAATATTTAATTTGTTGGTTTATAACACTCTTTTTCCTTTTTTTATACGCACTGCTAGATCACACGAAAATAATGCAAACTCAACCTCAACGCAATTTCTACGGAAATGACACTGAACTCTAAACTGCTTGCCGCCTCAATGTGGCGTCGTCAGTGAAGTGAAATCGATTATTCAGCCCTGGTTGACAGTAGAGTTGAACAGTATTCACATACCAGTTACTTGTCACTAGTATCGATAATTTTCGCTAATGTGACCGGTATTTGACTTGAATATCGATGTTTCACATGTCTTAAAGTGAATATTAAGAGTAATTATGAATATCATCGCGTTGATTGAATTTAGCTTCTAATTTACATGAATAATCTATAGTAAAATGCATATGAATTTTAAATATTTGTCACAGTTTCATAAAAGTATCATTCACCGTTGTCACTATCGGATTAATTGCTCATCTCTACCGGCATCGGCTGTCAGATACGGGGTCGCCATTTTTTCAGTTCAATTTTCAGCACACTCAGATACATTTTCTCTTGCTGTACGTGTGAGTGGGCTAGGCGTCTACTGTGAAAAAAAAAATTTTCTTAGTACTTTGATCAAATAAAAAGAAAAACAAGTGCAATGGCTGATTTAAATGATTCTAATGGAAATTACGACGACAACGATGAGGTGAGTGGAATGTAAATAAATGTATATTCATATTTTCATCCATTTGCCGATGCCGACATATTGAAAATATGTAAAACGCATTTGCGCATATTATTCCTATGAATATGTCCAATGAATTTTCGCTTTGGTAATTAAACAAAGCAAAGTTAAATATCATCGGCTACCCTTATATAATGAGAGCAATTAAAATATTTAAAATACCACGTACACATGCAGCGGTGGCAGTACAAATAATAAAAAGAAAATGGCGGGCGGATTTCTTCTTTTTTTTTTTGCATTCAATACACTTGTGACCAACTGTACTCTTTTGTTATTTATTTGTAGCAAATTTCGGAGCCCGAGCAGCTGCGTAAGCTGTTTATCGGCGGCTTGGATTACAGAACCACTGATGAGGGCTTGAAAGCCCATTTCGAAAAGTGGGGCAACATTGTGGATGTTGTGGTTATGAAGGATCCCAAAACAAAACGCTCGCGCGGCTTCGGTTTCATCACCTACTCACAATCGTACATGATTGACAATGCGCAGAATGCGCGTCCACACAAAATCGATGGGCGCACCGTTGAGCCAAAGCGTGCCGTGCCACGACAGGAGATTGATGCTCCCAATGCCGGCGCCACTGTGAAGAAACTATTCGTTGGCGGTCTGCGTGATGATCATGACGAGGAATGCTTGCGTGAATACTTCAAGGAATTCGGTCAGATTGTGGGCGTTAACATTGTGTCCGACAAAGATACTGGCAAGAAGCGCGGCTTTGCTTTCATCGAGTTCGATGATTATGATCCCGTAGATAAGATCATACTGCAAAAGACGCACAACATTAAGAATAAGACGCTCGATGTAAAGAAGGCTATTGCCAAACAAGATATGGATCGCCAAGGTGGTGGTGGTGGGGGAGGTGGTGGCGGTGGCGGCCGCGGTGGACCAGGTGGTCGTGTAGGCGGTCGGGGAGGAGATCGTGGTGGACAAGGTGGCGGCTGGGGTAACAATCGTCAGAATGGCGGTGGAAACTGGGGATCTGGTGGCGGCAGCTTTGGTAATAACGGCAATTTCGGTGGCAACCAAGGTAGCTCTGGCGGCTGGAACCAACAGAGCGGTCCATGGAACAACCAAGGCGGCAACAGCGGCGGTGGCGGCGGTGGTTGGAACAACGGCGGAGGCGGCGGCGGTGGCTACACTAGCAGCGGTAGCAACAGTAACGGCAACTGGGGTGGCGGCAACGGCGGCGGTAGCTTCAGCAATGATTATCAACAAAGCTATGGCGGAGGACCGCAACGTAACAGCAACTTTGGCAACAATCGCCCAGCACCTTACAACCAAGGCGGTGGCTTTAACAAGAGTATGTGAAGCAGCTGTTAATCCTGTTACCTTATTACTAAATTTCGTTTTGCTTGCTCTTCAGGTGGTGGACAAGGCAGTGGTGGTGCCCAGGGAGGTTTTGGCGGTGGCAACAATTATAACACTAGCCAGGGTGGAAATATGGGCGGCAATAGACGTTATTAAAGAAGGTAAATATTACATTTTATGATGTCATCCAACTTTTTATTATTTCGTTTCATTATTTGTTTTATATGTTCGTGTGTGTGTTTGTTGATTGTTTTGAAATGCGTTCGGACAAATCAAGTTGTAGCGAACGATTAAATGTAGAATCAAAAGATACAAAAAAAAAAAAAGAGAACGAACCAATTGTTGTTTATGTAATAATGCAAATTTTCTTCCTTTCTCGCAAATAGGTAAACACTTACAAAATCAGTTCAAGAGCTAGACAAACAGGCAGTCTAGGCACAGGCAGAGGCAGAAGCAGAGAGACAGGCAGGCAATCAATGACAGTGAGAGGCAGAGGCAGTAAAATTTGGGCAAGTCAGGCAGACAAGAGATAATAACAATAAGCAAGTCAAATCAGCAGCTAAAACAGTAAATATGCAGTATGCAGTTTGCAGTTATCAGGCAATCCAATCGACATTGTGTGCCGTCAACTAACCCCGATATGAAAGAAAAACAAAAGCAAATCAAAATATGTTTGACAAGAACCAGATAAACTCACTTCAACAAAATACCAACTATTAACTGCTTATGTCTTGTCTCAATTATACATACATTTAATTTTTATGATCAATTCGTGTTTAGGATGTTAAGTACCTTGAACCACTTAGTTTTAACTAAATTAACAAAACCACACAAAAAGAAAAAAAGAGGAAAAAAAAGAAACATAAAAGATCACCAACAAATAAGAATCCAAAAGCAACATCCGAAAAATATACTAAAACTATATAATTTTATTTATAAAATTGACTATTAAAAATCGCATCTAATTGTGGCAGGAATTCTCTTTGAGAATTCATTGCTTTCAAGTGAATCGAGACGGCGTATAAAAAGGTAGTGTACCTTTAACTAATTATTCAATTTAGCTCGTAGACCAACGATGCTCACATTTTTATAATGCATTTGTCGTACTTTCCACATCTAAGTTTATAGCAAATCAGCAAACCAATTTAAGTAAATATATAGAAACCTATTTTGTAATACATTTTTGTATATTTAAGCTTTATATCTATGATTTATATCTATGATCTGAGTAACCGAAACACATCCCTTATACAAGAAATATCCTGTTAATCCAACAATGAGCGGGAGAGTGATTAATGTTTGATTATATATGAAATTGTCTACATCATAATCGTTCTTCAAATAATGCAAACAATGTTGCATTACCATTACATACCAATTTTGTTAGTGCATAAGACGTATGTAGCTGCTACATTAATCGATTTATTGGTACAAGGAAAGAATCAACAAAACAAATATGAAATTTTCTGTAATTAGTACGTTACGAGGTATAAACGAACGCTAAAAGAAAATAAAACTAATGTTACCCACCCGAAATATGACTCCAGAAAAGAAGCTATAAAAAAAATACCCCAAAAAGCTCATCCGACTGCCAGAGGATTATCTATTACACAACAATCAAAAAATTATATACTATAGTGAGTTCTCTCTACTGAGGTAGACAAGCAAAAGGGAAAAAGAAAACCCAAACCGAGCTAATGAAAATCCCAGAAGAGCGAGGCGCTTGTGTAGAAGATAGCAAAACCGCACTTCGCGTCAAGTTTAAAACCAATAACACCTTGGATATTGCTTACTAATGCACTACGTATTTCTTTGCAAGACTGGCTGAAGTGCTGGATACTGAATTCTTCTATGCAGCTGCAGTTGGTTCCCAGGCAGCATTCGAGCTCACTTTGCCCTTTTGGTTGGTTGTGAACTAAACTGGAGCTCTTGTGTGAAGCCCAAGGTAAGTCTAGGTAAATACCATCAACATGTATTCATGCAATTCGTCATATTGACGCATAGCGTATTTAAATAAATACCAATTATTTCTTAAAAATCAAATTTGTTTCATTTCGTATACACATAGAGCCATTCTGGTTTTATAAAATGTCTCTCCAAAATGTAATAAGTTTGACGCACTGGTTAAATGGGCAAGGGAACATCGAGCCAATTATTTAAAATGTAACGGCTCCCAAATTAATCGTATGCCAACGATATCAAGAATATCGAGCACAACTTGGGCATTAAAACGATTTCTGTGATTGCGCGCCATTTTGAAAGGATTAATAGTGTTGTAATATAGTTATCGACACTAAATATCGATCATTTTATTTTTAACGTTACGGTCCAATCCGGCAAATTCAGCTACCAGCTACCGGTATTATGATTATGTATGATTAAAACGTACAAAATGCCAGAAATACATTTATCAATTGTAAGAAACTTTCGATAATATTAAACGATGCTAACGTTGCAGTATTGTATTTAAACGTTTACCGTTAGTTTAGATGAGAGGACTCTGTCGCCATTACGTAATATGTATTACGTTGCTATTCGCTAGAGTTACCCACCAGCAGGAGATGCAGGTGACTTTGATGATATGGCAACACTTAACTGACGTTTTAAACTTTTCCGGCGCTGTCGTTGTCATTTAATTTGTAGCCAGTTCAGTTTTTGTGCATTTCTTTCAGAGTTCAGCAGAAAAAATTAGTTTTCATGCCAAAAATGGTGAATAACTCGGTTGTTAATGCGCCATTCTACCAGGAGGTATGTAACTTTAGTAATATTTTAATTAGGGGTACAACTGAGAGTTTTGTAGAAGCGCAAATCTGGTGCCCGCTCTAATGGCATTGCCACGGAGACGGCTAGTTCGGATCCAAGCAGCGCCTTTGCCGTGGACAACAATGAGCACTTGCGTAAAATTTTTGTTGGCGGTTTGTCGATAAGTACCACGGCGGAAATGATGCGCCTGTTCTTTAGCCAATTTGGAGAAGTGGCTGACGCTGTCGTGATGCGTGATCCAATATCTAATCGCTCTAGGGGATTCGGATTTGTAACCTATGCTGAGCCCGAGTCCGTTGAGAATGTGCAGCGTGCGCGTCCCCATATCATTGACAGCAAGTAAGTTTCAGTTGTCAACTAAATTTAGATACATAAACTTGATCACTCAATTTCAATATCAATATAAAATGCAGAACCGTTGACACCAAACGCGCTTTTCCACGCCATGAATTCAACAGGGCAGTTGGCCATTTGAGCAACATTAAGACAAATAAGATATTTCTTGGTGGTCTTAAAGATTGTCACGATGAGAACTCGTTGCGAGAGTATTTTGGACAATTTGGTAATATCACCAGTGTCAAGGTACTTCTTGACAAGGAGACTGGACGCAAGCGTGGCTTTGGCTTCCTGGAATTCGAGGATACAGCAAGTGCTGCACGTGCCTTAGGTTTGCCAAGAAATTACAAACAGTAGCATAATAAACGAATATTTATATTTATTTGTATAATTTTATATAGCACAAGGCAAGCATTCGATTAATCTAATAACCGTGGAGGTTAAGAAATCCACTCAGGTACCGGATTGCAGCAAACGCATTCGTCTGCCCATAGGTGGTGCTGCATGCGCTGGCTATGCTCCACCTCAACCGACCATTATGGATAATTTTGTGTACAACGCCAATTATAATCCGTTCCAGGCGCAAACGTCGTTGCCACCTTCGGCATTCTTCAATGGCTGGGCTTCTTATGTGGCACCGACTGCTCCATCTCCATATTTGCGCTATCCACATCATCAGCCACCAATGTCTGCCTACGCACAGGGAGGCTGGCCCTATGGCCAATCCTCTTACGGGTCCGAGTGGTCCGGTAATGGTTACAACTCGGTTGTGTGGCCAGTGAAAGGTGGGCCTAAGCCTGTCCATATTCCAGCTATGGCGAACGATCGTCCCAAGAACGAATACAAGTCGGTGCAGGCCGAAGAGGCTACCAAGCAGCAGATGACGGACAAAGTGGATACTGAAACTGCTGTTGATGTTGAAAAGAAATGGTTGGCCAAGGACTACAAGGTCTTTAAACCATCCGGAAGATACAACTTCAACACTCCCCAGGCTAATCACTTAAGTTCCCTGACCAATGGTGACTCAACACCTGCCTACGGTATGCAATTTTCGACAATTCTTAATTGTAATTAATCAATTCTATTTCAATTTCTTAGGCATTTAAGAAGTCTGCTTATTTGGGACAAAATGCAATACTTTTGTGTACTATTTGCAAAATATATTTAACTTTTGTCAAACACATTATTGGACTGAATATAGTACTAACTATTGTGATTATAAATCTTTACACATATTAGATACTTCGATGTAAAAGATAGCGAGGAATGTCTTCATAAATAAAATGTTTACTCTTTTGTAGACTTAATATCGTAAACTGAGTTTTTCTCACTTTATTTCAAACATAAGTTAATAATTTATCATTGTGTAATGTTTTATACCCGAAAAGCTATAAAACGCACCACTGAATTTTCATATTCATAATCATTTTCAGTTAATTGAAATATATTGTTTATGTATTTTTCTTATTTGAATTATACAAACTGCAATGTTTGCTCATTGTGCGCTTCAATTTCATTTAAATGCTAAATTCGTTTGATTTTAACGAACATCAATTGTTTAGTATTTTTGATGAGAACTAAATACACAAATTGGTTGTCTGTTTTTGTTAAAAATAAATAGGGTTTATTTACTGAATATATAACGTGAAGCTTCTTTATCTGTTGATGCTTTACTTCTTAACTTATCGATGAATTTTAATTTTAATTTTATTTATTTTTTGAAACTAATGCGGTAAGCTGCCAATCGGAACATTTGTTAACTAATTAATTGATTGATTGATTTTGATTCAGTTATCAAAGATTTGTGGTGAATGCGCCCAAAACTGTTTTACAACTATTCGTAATTGTAATATAGCCTATAATTTAAATAGAATTATTCTTGTTATTTTTTATACAAACTGTTGTTTTCATTTTCTTTCTATCTTCTTTTATTATTTTTCTTTGTATATTTTTGTTGCTTAGAAATGAGCATGAACGTTACTTTTTTGCGTATCGTTATCGTTTTGTATATTTAATTTAATTTATTTCGCTTTGCTCCTCTTTTACTTGTCATATTATTATTTTAAGCATTAATTTCAACACTGTTTTTGAGCTAAAATTTGAACACTAACATTTTTGTTTAATTTAAAATGTTCTAAAAAAAATTGCTTAAAGCCCCGACAACAGTGCTAAAAAAAGTTGCTTTCTGGTATAAAAAAGATAATGTAATTGTTAAACAAAATAAAAATAATAATAAACTAAAAGTATGTATAACCAAAGAGTCTATGATTTAGTTAGTTGGCGTATTCATGACGCCGCATAATTAAACAAATGATATGTTTGAAGCTAAAAACACAAACAAAAATTGAAATTCACTAATACGAGATTAAACAATAGTTAAAATTTGCATTATACAAATTAATACAAGAAATTTATATTTAGATTGTTGGAGTTGTATGTTCTTGCAAAGTGTTATTATGTTAATGTTGTTGTAGATCTAAAAGTTAACATTACATTTTATGAGTTGTCATATATATATATATATATATATATATATATATATATATATATATATATTTCTTGTTACATGCTTTGCTTTTTTTCCCCTTGAGAAAAATTGTAGTAGCTTTTTGTGTTCTTTTGTTTGTTTGTTGTTTTTTTTTTTACATTTTCTTATAGATTTTATTTAAAAAATATGTACTAAATTTTAGTTCACAACTGTGTTGGAAACACCAAATCATTTACGCTGCTTGACTTAGTTTGGTTTACGAACTTGAATTCACTTCAAAATTGGCGCTAACCGCCGATTCAACACGCTGCGGCGCCGCATTTTCCATTAAAATTTCAACAATTTGTTAATTTTACGTTTATTTAAAGACTAGCTAGGCAAATACATGTACTTGTATTATGTTATTTGACGGAAAAAATGAACTGAAATGGCATACCTAGGATGTGGGGAGCTGGTGGTGGGTGGAGAGCCGGGAGGGAGAAAATGCGACGACGCTGACGTCGACGTTCTTGCTAAACTGCCTTTCTTGTTTGTTGTGGTCTGAGGTTTTCTGCTACATTTATATTTAAGTTTAGTTTTTTTTTTATCGCTTTTACTTTTTTCTCTTTCTCATGTTACTTGCATTCCTCATTTTTTTTTTTTTTTTTTTTTTTTCATTTTAAATTACCGTTTTAAGTCTTTGTTTTGCTTTTTTTATTGCATTTTTTTAAATGTATTTTTCTTTTTTTTGTATATTTTTCTTGCGTTTAGTTTTTAGCTAAGTTTTCTTTAATTTTAATGATTCGCATTAAATTGTATTTTATTTATTAAGTGCTTAAGTAAATTTGTAATTAAATTAAAACAAACAAAAACATTAGCATTTGCATTTCTCATTTTCTTTTCTCTTCTTTTTTATAGCGTTTCTCTCGTAAACTTATAATTAAAATTTTGAAAATCATTAGTTTAAACGACAGTTGAAATTAAAGTTTACATTTACACTAAGTTCTGTGACACTGTGTGAGTGTATTTAGCATAGGTGTTGTGTGTGTATGTGTGTGGATGAGTTTGTATGCGTATGTATGTGCGTGTGTTTAGATGGTGGGCTGCATGTTTGAGACTTATAATGGACATGTTGCTGTTGCCTTAGCATTTTCCTTTTTCTTTCAACTTTTACTTTTTATGGTATGGGGAGGAGGCGACGTGCTGCAGCATTTTCTAATTAAATTTACATCGAAAATTTTGCACAGAATTTTGCTTTTTGGCACGAGCTGACTGATAAATGAACAAAAAACTAAAACAAACTGCACAAAAACCGAGCTTAACTAAAGGACGACCCAAAGCCATTAATTGTTATCTTTTTGTTGCAGCACGACGCTGCCTCCAATTAAGAAAACGTTCATCAAACATGAAGATAATTTGTGTTTCCCTTTGGATGCTGACGTTGTTGCTCCTTCTTCGGTTGTGAAAACAGTGCGTGTGTGTGTGTGTGTGTAGTAATAGGTATGAGTGTGTCTGCTTGATGTTCTTGATGATGCTAATTGATTGATTGCATTACGGAAGAAATCGATGCTCTGAACGTTGGGTTGTTGTTGTTATTGTTATTGCTGCTCTGGTGGCCATCCAGCAATGCCAGGCCAGCCTGTTCTTTACTTTGTTGCTGCTGATTATTAACGTCGTCCATAATTACCGCCACCACCGCTTTGTCCATTGCCGGCACCGCGCAGCGGACCGTTTGACTGACTTCCGCCACCTCCGCTGCGGTTATCGTTGCGTTGGCCAAAGCTGGCACCACCGTTGCCGCCCATGCGTGGTCCATTGTTGCCGCCACCGGCACGCATGTTGTTGCGTCCCATGTTGTTCATATTGTTGCCACCCATGGGCTGACGCGGTGGCATGTCATTGCGCATGCGCGGTTTCTTCTCCTCCACATTCAGTTTCTGTGCATCAGGTGAGTTCTCCGGGAAGTACAGGGGCTGCAGAAGATATAAAGTTTAGTTTAATTGAAAGAAAATACGTGCCGTCACAACATACGCAATTGACTAGGCACTTTTGCACTGCCTCAGGATCGTCATAGGTGATAAAGCCATAGTTTAATGGACTGCGCATGCCCGGCAATACTTTGCTGCCAGCCTTGGAAAGGATGCGCAGTTCGATAACGTTGCCAAAGCGTGAGAAAATTTGACGCAGTTCATCTTCAGAGGCATGATGCGGTATATTGCCCAGAAAGAGCTGTTGATTATCACCAAACTGCTGGGCGTTGCTTGGACGACGCTGCTCAAACTCTGTAATCACAATAAAGACTTTTAACCAAGTTAATTAACCATATTATCCCTTGACTCACCCTTATTCCTGATCGAATTATTGCGCTGCGGCAGTGGGCCACCATTGTCAAGACGCGAGGTGTTACCATTGTTATTGCTGTTGTTGTTGTTGTAGGACGATGAGGCTGTAGTTGAATAGCTGGCCTGTCCACCACCAGATGAAGACGTTGTATAAACATTGCTGTGTGTTTGTTGTTGCTGCTGCTGCTGCTGCAACTGCTGTTGCTGTTGCAATACGGCATTGACAAATCCACTAGGCGATGACGAAGTTGACTTGAACAGATTGGCGTAAGTCTTAGGCTCATTCTGTTGCTGCTTGGCTGCCTCATACTTTTCCTGCTGCTGTTGCTCGTGTATGGTCTTGAAGTCATCTACTGGAGTGGGTGCTTTCTGGATGTGGCTGCTGGGAGCCTCGTTGTTGTTGATGGGTTCCTCCGGCTCCAATGGCTGCTGCATTGCTTGAGGGGGCTGCTGCTGCTGTTGTTGATGCTGCTGTGGCAGCAGCTGGGCTGGCGCCGCCACGAGAGGCGAGTGCTGGAAGGGTGCAGCTGCCTGCACTGGCACTGGCTGCACAATGCCAACATTGGACATCACTGGTCCACTTGGCTGCTGTTGAACCAAAGGCGAAACATTAGCTTGGACCAGAGCCTGTGGTGGTGCTTGTTGCTGCTGTTGGGGCAACTCATCGTGCGACACAACTCCGTTCTGGATTGGTGGCGGCGGGTTTGAGAACTGAGCAGGCAGCGGAACAGCTGCAGCTTGAGGAGCAGCTGGCAGTACGGCGACAGGACGTCCAGTTGCGGCGCCTGCTGGCACTGGGTAAAAGATTTGTTGCGGAGCTGCAGCAGCTCCACCCGTGGCAGCAACAGAAACCACCGGCTGTGGCAGCACCACCTGAGTGGGCAACTGCTGTGGCGGCTGTGCGGCATCGCCAACAACTTGGACGGCTTGGTCGACCACCTGGACCTGCACGTCATGCTCCTCATCATTCTCGGAACGCGACTCACCATCCTGCTCGTCCTCAATGTACAGATCCTGGTAGCGGAAGATATCATTGTGCACATAGTACTTCTTGGGCGATTGTGCAGCCAGCACAAAGGTTTGAGTGAAGCGACGCATCGGTTGGCCATCGTTGGACAGCTCTCCAGTGACCTGGACGACAACGCCATTGCCAAGAGTGGCCTGAGCATCCACCTGGCTGATCTTGGCGTGACAATCGTTAAAGTTCAACTGCTGAATACGATTATGAATCTCACGTTGACCCACAACCAATGTTGACTCGCCATGAATGAACGATGAGTTGTTGTTGTAAAAACGATGCAAATGATTGGGCGCCTTGTTTAACAGCGTGTAATACTGACGCACAAATTCGCGTCCCACCGACTGCGGCGAAGGCTGTTGCGATTGAGTCGCATCCATGACCATTGCTAGTGTTACAAGCGTTGGGCAAACCGGCTAAATTTAGTCCCAGTGAGAGTGAGATTCAGAATTTGCTCTCTGTTTTCGCCGAGTCGAAATTTTTATTTCTTCCTGTAAAAAATAAATTAAAGCCTGCTTAGTTATTGAATAAGATATATGAGCAACTGGGAAATTGATACCGTAAAGCTGTTCTAAGAAAGTAAAAAAAAAAACTTATATAAAAAGACATACACACAAATAGAACAAAAGCAACAACTATGAAGTGAACTAGGTAAGAGAAAACACCCTGTATGCACACAAATAAATGTACATTTATATATGTGAATATTGAAGCTGAAGAAACGGTAACCGTTGTGACCGGAGATCGGTAAATCAGTCTGATTGCGTATCAGTTAACTGTTAATGGACAAAGAAACACACACACAAAGCAACAAAACTCATGTACATATTAGGAGCAGATTTTGTCGCAGCGCGGTTATAAAGATCCAATGCAGTTGCAATTTGACCCACTTTCATTCGGGGCATTTACACATACACATACAAACAACACATCGAAAATGCATAAAAGGGGAAATTTCGTGCAAACTTAAACAATACAAAAGGCAGCTGTCCCAGCCTGACCAACTGCTGCATACATTTGTTGTTGATTTCTGTTATATTTTGTTTTTGCACATGCTTTAGTCGCGTAAGATCTAAGGACCCATCGCAATTTACTTGCAAAGTAAATGACCTCATATACAGCACAACAAAAATCGACAACGGCAGCGGGTACGAAAACCATGTAAAAGAGTTTTAGGTTATGTTTGCGCTTCAAGGTTGTGTCGCAGCAGAGGATACGGACGATAGCTAAAGCAATTTAATGCACACACTAGGGCGCACGTGAGTGTGTGTGTGTTTCTGTGTCTTTCTCAGGTAGCAGCGTTTCATTGAACTCCGAGTCGGTGGCAAAAATAAAATAAAACATATTCGCAGCCTACGCTGACTGATGCAATTTCGCAACAAAGGCCAACCGCAAAAAAAAAAAAAAAAATAATGGAAAAAGAGCGGACAAAAAACATGACGATGTGCGTGTGCGTTAAACTGAATTGTTGCATTTGATTACATATTTGTTTTAACGCTGTCGTTTCGTCACTTTGTATAAATTGAACACAAGATGTCTTACCAATAATTGACGACCGGACAAAATGAATCGCGCACAGACAAAAGCACCGCCAAATACGCGTGTCTCAGTGTGCGTGTACCGCGTGTGTGGTTCAGAACAAAGAAAGCGATAAAAGAGCGAGCAATGTTTAAACAAACCTACAAAAACAAATGCATAGACATTTTTAGGTTATGAGTCGCCAAACACAAGCGATAAAAATGCCGCTAAAGCAAAAATTAACAAGCAGCAGTAAAGAAACTAGAACGTCTGTGGATTTGTACTGTGACAGTTTTTGTTTGTCACTTTATTTGCCACCCCAACTAAAATTGGTATTTTTTTTCTTTCTTTTGGTTTTACAAAAGGGCGGCAGCATGTGGCCAAAACCGGCACTTAGTTACTTACCCCAGGAAATGCCTATTTGGCCGTTTATAATGCACAATAATATTGCTTATGTGTTCTTTAAGGTCGTTTATTCCTCTACGTTTTTCGAATTTGACGAATTTTGCTCTTGTAATGGCTGCTCTAATCCGACGGACAGGTATCTTTTATTATTGGGTTGGGTGGTGTTGCTGATTTAGGATATTTGATAGCAGCTAGATTTTTGAAATGCTGAAATATATATTTGTAGAATTTAAAAATCAGTTCAAACTGCAATTTAATATTTATATGCACACAAACACACCCGCACAAAACACAGACACTCACACGCGAAGCTTGTTGGTTTGGAGCGGCCGCTTTAGTCTGCTTCTTCTTCCTTTGCCGTCTGCTTTGTTGCAATTTTTTTGTTCAAATATTACAAATTTGGCAATTCTTTTCGTATATTACTTTTTTGTTACTTTAGATGTTGACGATCACAGTTATTAACTAATTAAGTTTGGATGCGTTAAATTTGTTTAATTGATGTAAAAAAGAATCGCAAACGCAATGAAATTGAACAAGTGTTGAATTCAGAAGAGAACCGACGTTCCTCTTTGCCTGCTTTATTCTCGGTGCATTTGCGTTTGTGTAAGTGCGCTTGTATGATGGCGGCGATGACGAGTGCAGTGTGACCGCGCGTCGGAAAAGTAATATTACCTAACGGAATAAAATACCAAATATAAAATTTTGATCAATAAATAGCTGAAGAATAACAATTTTAGTTTGAAGTTTATAACAACATGAGTAAAAAAATATTTCTGAGATTAATTTATTTAGTACGAATCCATTTGAATTATTAGGATCAGTGAAATATGATTAGAAAGTCACTACGACAATTGACATTCTCTGAATCCGTTTACACTAAAGTTGCCACATTGACAAAATTCAGTGTCAAAGACCCCGATTTAAATCAATTACAATGGTTATTCCAACTAAGAGCTATTAAGCCATCAATATTAGCTAACTTAATTAATACTCCTGAGTACGCAGACGTGCTTAAGGATAAACAACATTTGCACAATAAATTAACAATTGCGACTGGCCAGTGTTGAAAGTTAGTGGCAACGCTCTTACCAAATACACACGCTGTCGCTAAATTTGTCATTTTCCGGTCGTCAGCGTACGCGCGAGTTTTAGCGAGTGTGTTGAGAAAAGATTGTAAAAAAAACGCTAAATAGTGCTATTTAATTAAGTTATAATTGACAATAGAAATACATACACACCACTAATCAAAATGGCAGACAAAGAAGTCAAAATGGAAATCAATGGCGAAGACTTCACCAAGGATGTTACCACCAATGATGTGGCGAGCTCTGAAAATGGTGATTCGACTCCCGCTACCGGCGCTGCAAATGGCAGTTCCGAAAATGCAGGCGCTGCGGGTAACCAGCGTGATGACGACAGGTATTTTAAGTAAAAAATATGACTTTGAATTCAGTCGACAGCCAGACAACTAAAAATTATAGAAATCATGTGCCTAACGACAAATTTTGTTTGATTACCACCTACTCTGTTATTACGTAAATGCAAAGCTAACGTCGTCGGCGAGTGTAAAAAAATGGTGTTCGACGGAGCAACGGCGGGAGTCAGAACAAGCCGCTGACGCTGACCCCTTCAGTAATTTGCGCGCGTGTCTGTGTGCGACTGTACTTCGCACAATAACGCAAGCAACTAAACATACATAATTATGATAATAGAAGCCGTTGGAAAATTTTTGGTTGCATCTTCTAGCAATGATGTTAAGTTTGTGCAGATATTTATGAATTTTGCAAAATCTATTTCGCTTCTCTCTTCGCTGTGCTGGGTCGCTTATTTTCCTATACAATTCTGTGTGTGTCATGAATACATACATATACATATATGTATGTATATTTATAAGTACCATATTTACGCATACTTGCGAATGCAATTTATGACATTTACAATTGTAAGAAAGCACAGAATTTCCAGGCGCAACAAAGGCATTTTAAGCACATTTCCCGCATCTGTGAGGTTATGTCCACTAGACACACACACAGATTCACACATTTGTATGAAGGTATGTGTATGTATACATAAAGTGAAAAACGCAAAGTGTGCTATGTGCTACTCCCTCCCTTAGGCCCCACAGCTGCCTACCTTTCACTTGTAAAAAAATTTTGTTTGTAGTAGTATAATTTTTTTTGCATTATTCTTTTGTGCAGCCATTCGTTGATATTTTTTGTTCGTACGCTTTCGTGCTCTTCCAGTTTTTTGTACCCAAAATGGCGGTTTCTCTGCTCACTCTACATTGCCTTCTCGCTGCGTGCGTATGTTCATACACACACACATACACATACGTACATTTGATGTATGTAGTTTTTCGTTTCTCAATATTTCGTTTTGCTAGCCGGCTTCGCGCTCTCTGTTGCTGAGGCCGTCTCCATACTGGCAGTGTTGTCGAGGCAACAAAAAAAAATAATCAAAGAAAATTTTACTATTTGTGTTTCTTTTTTGATGTAGATGGTTTCAATTGTCTCGGACAATATTGTGGAAGCTCTTTTTATATTATATACTTATTGCTATTTAGGGATATTTTCTTCTTTGTTTTTGTTTGGTTTAGGCAGACTCAAATCTAATCGCATTATTAATTTTTAAGCTAATTTTAAGTCAAGTCGTAAAGTTGTACAGTAAAGATGTTAAAAAACAATAATAATACTAAGAGTAATGGAAGCAGCTCGAGGCGGACGGAGCCATATCGTGTACGAAAACCAAAAAATAAATCAAAAATAAACCAAAACCATTCATAGCTTATCCTGTTGTGTTTGAGCGAACTAACCTTGTTCCTCTCCGGCAGGTCTTGAGAGAAGTTAAAAGCCATGTTAAGCTATTCTCAAGCAGCCGAGGCCCAAAGGAAATTGCCCAATGGATGCAGCGTGCGCAACGGATGCCGGACGCCGCCGGCGTTGTTGATGATGGTATTTATCAAACCAAAATAAAAAAAATACTATGTACACACAAAATTATCAACAAATTATCTCGAGTTCAATTGGATCCTATATAATTAATATATTATAAATCAAACAGTATATAACGCATTTTATTGTTTATCAAAAAAAAATTTTAAGAAAAAATAGAAAGAGAAGCAGAGAGTGAGAGAGAAAGAGAAACAGAGACTCGCATTTTTTGTTTGTTTTTGCCTACTTAAAGATGCGCAACCGATGAATGTAACGTAACGATAACTAAAGATAACGATAATGACAATGCTGACGTTAACGATAACGATAATGATTACGACCCCAAAAATATCGAATTGCAAACGAAAACGAGTCCAAAAACGGTAACGTTTCATAAAATGCCAAGACACGCGAGTACCGCCTATATATATACTCCATATCTTTTCCACACTCTAAACTAAATTCCGCCGCCGTGATGAGATTGTTCCAAAATTGCATAACCCCCGCAGATACATTTCTAAACTTTATATACGAGTAACGTACGCCAAAAGTAAATTTTAAGTGTGTCATTTAAAAGTTTTTTTTTTTTTTTTATAAATTTATTCCTAATAAAGCAAATACCACAATCTAAAAGCAGCATAAAAAACCATTTTGCATTTTTCTCATTTTTAGTAATAAACCAAAAATTTGTTCTTTGTATTAAAAAAAAAAAAACAACAAAAAAAATAATTGTTTTCTCTACTAAAATTAAAAGCTTACTCCTTGCATATATATTTTTCGCTCGTTTATGACTCTACTCCCTCGCCGAACTCTTTCGCTCAGTTTTTCGATGCACATTTCGAATCTTGATTGAAAGTTTATTAAATAAAGTACAGTAATTAATTCACTTTGAATTTGGTGAGTTTTTTTCGTTTTTGTATTCTTGCTCCGTCTTTAATCTATTTACAGCAAATAAAAATAAAACAGAACCAAGAAACAAATAGAATTTCTAAATACAAAATCTAAAGTAACGTTTATGTGTGGGCTGAAAAGCAAAATATTTACATAATAATTTTATGTAGTGCGCATTAAATACAATATTTGTAATGTGCTGTGATCTTTTCCCACTTAATAAAACCAGTGTTGCTTTGTAGCATTATTAGTACATCTATTATTTAAGCAATTAATTTAATATTCATTTAGAAATTATCTAATCGATCATTTTTCCATCACCTTTCGCAGAAAACTATTTGTTGGCGGTCTCAGTTGGGAAACGACTGAAAGTAAGTAAATCGATTGACATTATATACTTAAACTACTTAATATTTACTTACTTTATTGTTAACTTACAGAGGAACTGCGCGATCATTTTGGCAAGTTCGGTGAGATCGAGAGCATTAATGTGAAGACAGATCCCCAGACTGGAAGATCGCGTGGCTTTGCCTTCATTGTGTTCACCAACACTGAGGCAATTGATCAAGTTAGCGCCGCCGAAGAGCATATTATTAACAGTAAGAAGGTTGATCCCAAAAAGGCCAAGGCGCGCCATGGCAAAATCTTTGTGGGTGGCCTCACAACAGAGATAAGCGATGAGGAAATCAAAACCTATTTCAGTCAGTTTGGCAATGTAAGTTGAAGGTTACTGATAAATTTATAGATTCAATCAATCAATCAATATATTTTCTTTCAGATTGTTGAGGTGGAGATGCCCTTCGATAAGCAAAAGTCACACCGCAAGGGATTCTGCTTTATTACCTTTGATTCTGAGCAGGTCGTTACCGATCTGTTGAAAACGCCTAAACAGAAAATCTCTGGCAAGGAAGTTGATGTGAAGCGTGCGACGCCAAAACCTGAGAATCAAATGATGGCCATGCGAGGTGGTGCGCGAGGTGGCATGCGGGGTGGTCGTGGTGGATACGGACGTGGTGGTTAGTTAACTAGCAATAATATACAAAATTAATAATAATAATCATTAATCCAATTTATTTTACTCTTTTTTAGGTTATTCCCATCAATGGGATGGCGGCCAGGGTTCGTATTCGGGATATGGCGGCTATGGTGGTTATGGTTCCGGTGGTTTTACCGATTACTATGCCGGTGGCTACTATAATGGATATGACTATGGTTATGGTAAATACAACAAACAACATAATAATGCTCATAACAATTATTATAATAACACAACGTCAAGTAATTATCATCAAAACAAGAACAATAGCAACAACTATCAGCAGTTCTAAAGTAGCTAAACTATATACCAGGCAACAAAACAAAAACAAACAAACAACAATAACAATATCAACATAAGCATAAACAACAACAATAGACCAAAATGCCATTATACAACAACATGCATTTTTTGATAAATATTCCCTTATACCAAACAAACTATACATATATATTGTTGTTTGCCGTTAGCAAAAGAGAATGAAAAAAAAATGCAAAAGATAATATCAAAACGGAGAGAAAAACAAAAACAAAAACGTTTTGCTGCAATTTCTAATCAACAACATAGAAAGCACAACAACAACAAGAAAACAACGTCGCTAAAAACAAGAAAACTTTTTAAATAGAAAACAATTAAATATTTTTAATACTTAAATATAAATTTTAAAATCAATTTTAAATATTGCAAGAAAACATACATATATTATACATAAAAATATATACACATCTATATATATGTAGTATATATAATTAAATTTCTTTTACAATCAAATCATTAATTTTTATATACTACAATTAATTTTAAAATCTTAAAAATGCATATTTGATTTTTAAATTTTAAAGCGTAATTTTAAAAAGCGAATTCAATTTGAAAATCTAACAATTTTTCAACAAATTTACAACATGATTTATTAGTCCTTTAGCATATATATATTAATACTATATAAAACTGACGAAGCGTGTGTATATTAATGATTGTGTTGTTTAAGTAAAGAGCAAGAGACGGAGAGAAAGAGGAGAAAAAACGAGAGAACAACACGTAGACAAAACGTTCAAGTTTCCATTAATACATTACGATAAAATATGTATACCAGACCAGACCAACAACAACATTAACAACAACAACTACAAAAACAATGTGTGCGACTTACAACGAGGTCGCTAATCAACAGACTTTCCAAAGATGACAAATACCTCAAACGCAAAGGCAACAACAACTATTAGAACAACAATAACAATAACAACAACAACATGAACAATATACCAGATGAACCGTTAACTGTTACACATAAAATAAACAAGAAAGATCATGTGCCAATTATGTGAAAAACTGTGTGAATCGCCAGCGTTTTGGCCTTTTGCATAATTGCAACTTGTGCCTTTTATTATTGTTAACTAACTGTTATTGTTTGAACAAACTGAAACCAAAAGCTGTTGACACACTCATAGGAATCACACCCACATACACACACCCCAGATACACCACATCCCCAAGCGCACATTAAGCCATATCCATATATGATCCACATGTGATCCACACATTCAAACATAGATGATACGCCTCCACCCCACACACCACTTCCCCAGCAACACCCTAAAATAGTTATTTAAATAGTTTTTCCTTTTGTTTTGTTGAACAAAACACTAAACAAACAAAACCAACAAATAAACAAAAAAACGAATCGCGTAAACCAAGCTTTGATTCAACTTCTATTTAAACCTATACATATATATATGTACACAAATGTATATATATGTATATATATATATATGTATATATATATATATGTATATATATATATATGTATATATATATATGATTATATATATATATATATATATATATATATAGTTAACTATATATAGCATATAAATATATTTTTAGATATATATTATTATTTCGGCAACGGGATAATAAACGTTTTTGCAATGCATATGTTTTCGTATGCACGTCAATATACTACACACACACACACACACACACACACATGTATTTATGTGTATATATATTTATCAGATTTATCGGATATACAAAATATATATTTATGCATAATAACATAACATTTTACAAATCGATACTATTTTTGATAGTATTATTTTAAGGCAAAAAATAAATCTTTGTAAAAACAACAACGACTACTACAAGACGCAACAAACGACAAGAACAACACCAATAACAACGCAAAAAGGTCCCAAGAAGCTTTTGCGATGGCAAAAGGGCGTAGCACTGCCACGCCCACCTCACAGTTCCATATTTTGCCTATTTTTTAATGTGGCCATTGATTCTTTTATTTGCTTTAATTGCATTTCTGCTTTGCTTTCTTGATCACATTAATTTTGCTGAAAAAGAAGAAAAGATAAAAAGTTAAGAAAATGAGAAACAAATATAAAAAAAAAAAAAAAAAGCAAAAAACACATTAATATTACTTGATATTAAATAAAAAAGCGCATGCGCGCATTGCGGCATTTTTGTGCATGTTGACAACAAACTGCAAGAACTGCGACAGCAACAACAAAAACTGAACGACAACAACATCAACAACCAAGTAAAAACATAATATAAAGAGAAAACACACTTCGTCAATTTTAGTAATTTTATAATTAATACACAATTTTATACATATATAATTTTTCCTATTGTTCTTCTTCTTTTATATATATTTAAATATATTAAGTACAATAAACTCACATAATTACACAAAACACACACATACATATAAAACATATACACGTTACATATATATTTACCATATATCTCTTATGTTAAAATTTTTGAACAACCTTTCAAACTTGTCCATCAATCACTTTCAAACATAAAAAAAATCAAAAAGTAAACAAATAATATGCATATAAACTTGAGTAAATTATTTTAAAATTTGCATGTTTCTCAATGTTTTTAGCAAGTTGTCTGTAAACAAACAAAAAAAGAAACATTAACTTAAATATATAAAACAAAAATTATTATTAATATACATTATCTTTCAAAAAAAAAAAAAAAAAAAATTATATTTATGCTATATAATTACATCCCAGCAATTGTGCAAAAAGCTTTTGTATACTTTATAGCAATATTTTGTGCCCACTTTATATTAAAATTTACAACTACAACTAAAACTGCATAAAATATATATACATAAATATATATATATATATATATCTACTTATCTTTTTATAATTTCTGAAACCAATTTAACCCATCATCAATCAACAACAACCAAAACTAATAACAACTTGAAAATGGGAACCATAACATAATGTGCGATCCATGTTAACGCTTATGTTAACGTAACGTAATGTAACTGATTATTTAGCAGTGCTGTTATGGGTCCCAGAGACAGAGTTTACAGTTTTAAATGATATGTACTATTTTTATTAATTATATACTTACAATGTTAATTACTTTCATTTTAAACTATGATTTTTGAACATACTTGTTATAGAATTACATAAACAGATTTATATGCATATATATGTATATATGTAAACATTTACATATATACAAATATATGTATCCATTGTAATACCGAATTTTCCGATGTTTCGCCTCACAAAAATGAAAAACGAAAAAGAGAACCTGTTAAATTACAGTAACAATTTAATAACCCAAGCAAATATCCAAAACGAGCGTGCAATTTTTCTTGATCCAATCCGGTTGCCCCCGATGGTACGGTTTCCGGTCTTCGGTGTCCGGTTATTGTCTGTGCACCAAGAATATATCGAAACCAACAACCAAACACCATCCACATACACAGACAGACAGACACAATCAACCAACCAATACGCAACTCAACTATACAATTAAAACAACAATTATATAATATTTTCGCTTAAATGTAACTTTTTTTCTTTTCTTTTTTACTCCTTTTTTATTAAACTTAAAGCTTATACTATTTTACAAATAACTTAGCGTAATTAATATATCTGTTTTTAGTAAAAATGAATTGGAAAATCGAAAAAAAAAACGTAAAGTTATATTATTAAAGTAATTTTAAAAAAAGTTTTCTGAATGAATTGAACTTAAAGAGTAAATAATGATAAACAGTTTTCTTGTTTTTAACAACAACAAAAAGATACAACAAACAAACAAATAAACAACATCAAGAGTAAATTATAATATTATCAAATATTTTAACTCGTATAAAGTAAAGTTTGCTGACAATTTGCATTTGTTTTTGTTTTTCGCAAGACGTTTTTATACAACACTAAAATTTTGCGACCACACGAACTTACCCTCCTCCTACCACCCGAACCTCCCTGTCCCCAAATAAAAAAGGATAATAATAATAATAATATATAGAAATTTAATTACTTTTTGCTGAGGTGAGACATTCAAAAAACACACACAAGAGCAGCACGTTTATTCAAATATTTTTGGCCAAATTGTTTAATATTTTTTCGAAAATGAAAATCAAAATCAATATTGAAACATTTCAATGAAATTAAATGCTGAAATTGTTGTGTGGAAAATGAGGTAATAATTAGAAGAAAAAAAAAACAACTTAATAATATTGCATAAAGAGTGCGTCAAACAAAAATTGAGAAAAATGAATGAAAATTGCAATACATTGTGAAACATGTTTATAAGTCGAAAGTGAGAAATAACATCAACTAACTATCAAACAAAAGAAGCAACAGCAACAACATCTACTATGAAATTAATTGAAAATTACAAACAACAATCAGAACAACCACCGCGCATGTATGTGTTATGTGTGTGAGCGCCGCTTTGCGCCTGTTTTTTCTCTGATTGAGAGAGAGAGAGAGAGAGAATGAGAGAAAGTTAGAGAGCGAGAGTGAGAAAAAGAGAGAAATATGTGTTTTTTTTAATTTTTATTGTGTATCAGCAAAAACAATTTTTGTAATGCCTGTGCAAAAGTAAACGACAACAACAAGAGCAACAACGACAACAGCCGCAACAGCAGCAGCAGCATCAGCAGCAGCAAACAGCAGCAGCAGAAACAACAACCAACAACTATAACTACAATTGATCCAGCAATAGCAACAACAACAACCACGTATAAAATAACAGCCAAGTCAAACTTATAATCAAAAACTTCGCAAAATCGAGAAATGAGCAAATAAAAGAAAAAAAAAAAAAAAACAAAACCAAATATGATTTTGTGTGTTTTTAAGTGGAATTCCTTTTCCAGCTCTGGTGTGTATTTTGAATTGTCTCCCCCTCGGCATGGCCGCCAAATCAACGTTAAATCTCTAACACAATTCGACCCTCTACTCCCTTTACTCTTTACCCATTACCCATTACCCATTACCTTACAGTCAATTACGCATAAGTTCAAGTAAATTTTGACCAAAACCAAGCTAAAAATATTATTGAGAAAAATGGTTATTTAATATCGAAATTTCAATTGTTTTTGCGCTCTTGAACTACAACAAATTTTTGTGTTTAAACCCCCTTTAAACAAACTATGTGTATATACGAATACAAACAAAGACTACGGTTATGGCGGCGGCTTTGATGGTGGCTTTGGCGGTAATAATGGCTACGGCAGCGGCGGCGGTGGCAGCGCTGGCGGGCGCGGTGCCGGAGGTCCGCGCGGCGGTCCTAAAGGTATACACACAACAACAACACAATCGCCGTTACAAATGACTAAATTTTTAATTCTCTCCCATCCATATAATTAATTATGTATTTCTCAATATAATACTTAAATATATATTAAATAATTGATATATATTATGTATTATCTATTTCTATCTCCAGTCTTTGTAACTATCTGAACTGAGCATTTGTTTTGTTGTAATTTGAACTAATCTTTCCTTGTCTTTAATTTCGAGCATCTCCTCCCACCCTCAAATTGGGAGCCCAAATTCAGTAACTAGAGATTCGTTTTTATCCTTAGATTTGGTCAAAATTTCCATCAGTCGCTTCAAATCGTTTGGCGTTGTAGTAAAAATCCTCGACAAAAACGATGCAAAACAATTTGATTACCCTAGCAGCTGTGCATGCATTTCACGCACCTTAATACAATGTTCTAAATGATAATTCTAATCATTCAACTTATCTCTATTGCAATAGGCGGCGGTGGCGGCTTCAACGGTGGTGGCAAGCAGCGGGGCACAGGACGTCAGCCACGACACCAACCCTATTAAACAGGACTTCGTTTACGGGATCCTTCCCCCACATTTAATTATATAATTGCAAACTATTTGAATTTTACTTAGTTTAGTTTGTTATGGTAAGAATGGTGTTTGCCTTTATTGTTCTTATGTGCACAACTCATTGTCATTTGTCTTCACAGCATACTATAAAGCAACACACATACATGCATACATACACGCCTACACTCGCACCGCATCTATATATAAAAATCCATAGTCTATAAAGCGACTGCAGGCAGACCTCATATTTCTCATGGCAACACAGCAGTCTTCAACCATTATATACACATACTTGTTGTGTAGCACCATTCCAACAACAACAATCTAGAATCAACAGCAACAATTACTACAACAACAATAGAGGCAACTAGCAACAGCAGCAAAACCAACAACAACAACAACAACAACATATAATTTATGTATACACACATAGAGGGGGAGTTTAGGCTTGCAAAGTGGCTAATTTTTCATAGCCACACGCTAGCCAGGCCCAACACTCCACCACATTAAGCCAAGCCACACCATCACACACACAGAAACACCTCAACTTAACTGTGCGTATGTTTGTGTGTGTCTGTGTGTGTGTGTGTGTCTGTACTTGGCACAACTAATTTGTTTTACCGAATGTAGTCCTCATACATTATGCGAGCTAATTGTTTAATTTGTAAGCAAGGTCAGGCACACGGAGATCATTACATACATATGTACATGTATATGTATACACCAACAAATAAACACACAACATCAACAAACAAATAAAAAATAGTTTTACAAAAAGAAAATGGCAAGAAATGTTTAATAGCAACAAGTAAAAGAAAGAGCATACATACATATATACATATATTAAAAAATACAATAGACATTAAGTATTTGTTTAAACTTAATTAATTTAATAATTGTAATATGTAATACATAATTAATTAACATAAATGCTACGACAGCTGACCGCCTCCTGCGGTGCGGACGGGGGCTGTCTGTCTTAGTAGAAGAGAAGGTGGGGCAGAACGCCTCGCATTGTCCAAGTCCGCTTGAAACTACAACAAACAACAACAAATCCACCAAAATGCAAAAAAACAAAATGATTTTTCCGATAAACGTTTTTTTGTGTATGTATTTGCGCTCATTAAATAGATCTATATATGTAGTACAGATATATATAAAAATATATATACAAATTGAAAGAGAATTTTATATTTTAATAAAAATCTAATGCAGCATATGGCAAAAAGAACAAAGAGAGCGAGAGAGAAAGATGTAAAGCTGAAGCTAAAGCTAATGAAGAGAGGAGATGCAATGTAAACAAATGATGTCAAGTTCTTAAATAATATAAAAAATAATAATAATAAACAAAAAATCCAACTCAAACTACAATGATGTATAGTTTTTAAAAGAGACTTATTTGTTAAAAAGAAAAAGAATAAATAAGCATATATATACTTATATATACTATAAACAATATATATACAATTAACTATAGCTATTTAAATGGAGATTGAACAATTGCTAATTGACGTCCGAACCTTCATTAATTGAAGGACAACTGAATGAGAAACTTAAATCGATTGATTTATAATTTTCTATTTGCCAATTTCCTACTCCATTTAGAGTCAGCTCGAGCCAGTCTTTAAAATGTTTAATTTTTTTCACACTTAATAATAGTTATAAACAAAAAACATAAACATTCTTGAATTAAAAACAAAAAAAAAAAAAAATTATGAGAAATGAAAATGCAACAAGATTCAATTAAAATGAAAAAGACAAAAACAATTCCTTTGAAATATTTATTATTATTGTGCGTCAAGCAGAATTGTTTCCAAAAGTAAGTTTTATACACTTTTATGGCAATTTTGATCACATTTCAACATTTAAACGTTAAACATTCCACGTTTACACATTTTTGTTACTAATAGTTGCGTTTCATTTGCCCTGTGGCAAAGAGCACATCAAGGATATTGAGGAACTCGCGATAGTTGATCTCCATGCAGAGTCCTCGCTTTACGCCGAAACATTTGCCAACGGCATCCAACTCACGGCTACTTAACATGTTGTGCATCTCCCGAAGGGTGATGGCCCGAAGGAATTGGTTTTGGGTAACGGAGCCGCAGTTTTGCCGATCAAAGTCCTTGAATATCTGGCTGAGATTGGATATCTCGTCGGGGCGACGGGCGAGCTTCATGAGTGCCTGCGAGCAAAGTGTGCGCTCATCGAAGTTAAGGAAGCAATCAACGCAATCAAGATTAGGTAGATGCAACAATGGCACCGCAGTAACCACATTGTCGCCCATATTCGTGTCGAATTGTATAAAGATCTCGTCAAGGGCCTTGCAGAAGTCACGATAACGCACACAGGCAGCGCGATTTGGCGAGCGGAAGCTGAGAAAGGGTAAAGGGGAACCATTAGAGTGGAAAGGAAGGGAATATTTAGCGGGATGACCTACACATCAGCTAATGTGCTGGCATCCTCCTCACTGAGTATGATCATGGAGTTGTCCAGAGCGCGCTTGAAGTCACTCTCCAGTATCTCACCCTCACGGTGGCGATCGTAATCAGCGAGGAAATCAATACAGGAGATACCCTTGGTAACTGCCTGACGTTTGGCGCTGGTGAGGATGCGTGTGATAATCTCCTCGCTGTCCAGCTTCTTCTCGCTCGTTTCACGCGCAAATTGCGGGCATTCCTGTAGCGCCTGTTTGCCACTCATGGTGGGCATAGCGTACTCTGCCGGATCCACATCATCCAGGAACTTGGTATAGTAGAAACCCAGCTCATTACCATAACGATGCAACACAGCATCCAGCTCCCGATTCGACAGCAATATGCCATTGATGCGAAAGATTTGATTGGCCTGATGGCAATTAACATGGCCGCTGTGAAGCCTTGAAAGGAGAAGAATCATTCGATTGAGATTGGGTTAGATTTGCAGTTGTTACGCACTTGTCGTAGTTGCGGAAGAAGGGATGTAGGTAGAGGCGTCGGTTGCGTATGCGAAGTCGTATCTTGGACATGGCATCTTCGCAGAGTTCCCGTATATCTTGAGGCGCTGCCTGCCAGTCGAGAGTGCCTGGTCGAGGGAGCTCCTTGATGTGTGTAAGCGGGGATTCAACCACACACTGCGGCATCTTGTCTAGATTCTTGATGGTGAACACTGAGCAAGCAATGTATATCAATGCTGATCATGTATCAAACGATATTTTAGACTTACCCGTGTCGATTTCATCCACAAAGTTTCTCCAGCGTATGCGATTCGTGTCCAGGGGATCCATATAACGATCCGTCAGTAGAGCTAACTCCCTCTGGGAGATATATTTGCCCACGCCCATGCTTGACAATCCACGTTCAAACTGGTTCTTTGTAATGCTGCCTATCTGCAACGAATCGAACTTTTCCAGGAACTCGCAAGTGCGCACACGATTCTTATAGATATAGTCCTGGATGCAATGGACAATGTCGCACTGTCCTCGATTCAGATTGGGATGATTGCAGGCATCTGGAAAGATCGGCTGTATTATTTGACAGCCATTAAGGGATGGTAACTGCGATAGTTCCAGATCCACGAGACGGCCAGGAAAGTCTTGAATAATGTCCTGAAAGAACATGCTGTGATTAGATGATAAATGGTTAGAATTAGGTTGTGGTTTACTCCCGAGTTATCCAAAAGATTGCGACCTTTGAGGTAATCAATGATATTGTCAATGTGCTTGAGAAAGGCCACATAGTTGACCAGATAGCCATCCTTCATATAACGCTTCAGCAGCAACAGAAAATCCGATTCGGATAAGGGAATCTTCATGAAGTGCAGAACGCGTGAGAAGTGCGATACTGTGACCACGCCCACATTTTGTGCGACCTAAAGAAGGGAAGGTATATGGGTGAGGTAAAGGAAGAAACTCCGCAATAACTGACCAGTTCATAGTCCTGAAAGTATGGCATCAATGGTAAGTGACTCTCTTTAGCAATCTTAAGCAAGATCAAACATATCTTACGACGCTCCTCCGGCTGGGGAATCACATTCAAATGCCAGGGATCATTCCATTCCAGTCCACTGGCCAGCTCCTTATCAGAGCTCTTATGCAGATCTAATTGAAAGAACCATGATATAGTGTGTACTCCGTTAAGTAACCAGTTAAGTTCACTTACTTTCACCGCAAACCACTTTGCAGAATTGCCGATAGGCGATGCGTCCATCTCGTATCTGAAAATAGTCGGTGACGTCCCTCAGCTCAAACTCGGACAGGCCGCTCACTTTGCGATATTTGCCCAGCACTGAAGTAAATATTGCCTCTGCGGGTGGTCATAAAATAGACATTAAACAAAGTGCAAGCACTGCCTAAGGAGACTGATCGACTATGAGATACCCGATTTCTATTAAATTGCTGCTCTAACATATGTATATGCATATCCTTAAATATAGATATTACTACTAGGTATACTGCGCCAGAGATGGCGGCTAAAACTGTTACATTTGCTGTACAGTATAGAATGCCTAATATAATTCAGAATATATACATAAATACTATGGTAAGCTTTGTATTAATTAAGATTATATATACCTTCAACAGCGTGTTACATACATATGCACCAAGTTATACTACACTCTACCCATTTTGAATGGGTGCTGAGTGTAAAATGTGTCAACGCCAGATAGAAAGATTGTAGCTTACCAGATACGAAACCAGTGCAGTCTGGATCATGGATTTTTATATCTGCGCAAATGTCGAAGTTATGGCGAAAGATGGCGCCTTGAATTTTACGACAGGCACGCCAGACTTGATTGAGCTCCATTTCCTCCTGTTGGGAGAAAAGAGAGTAGTAGAGGGAAAGGTGGGTGGATATGTTGGTCGCCTTTAAAATGATGTTATCAGCTGTTACCCGCTCATCGCCCTCTTTTAGCTTGGTATTGTGCATTCTGGAATTCAATTTATTAACTCTTTATACTTTTTTTGTGTGCATGAAATTTGTGACAAATTTACAAATAAAAGTATTTGCAATTTATATATATATATGTGTGTGTGTGTGCTACACTAGAAACACAACAATATCAAAGCATTCTCCCTCTTCCTTAAAGGGGTTAACTTACAAAATTGACATTGTGTGCCCTGCATTCTGCTTGCCTTTGTTTCATCTTGTAGTAAGTAAATAACCGTCCGAGACTAATCACATCCTTCTCAGCGTCAGGCCAGGACTTCAGTTGTGCCCTACCCCCATTTGATACCCGGTTCTCGTTGCCAACAAGGATGTATATATTGTATATATTGCAATGTCTTTAACAAAAATAAAGTGTCGAGACAGAACTTATAAAATATATTCGTATATTTTAGATCACTATCAACAGCCGAGTCGATCTAAACATGTCCGTCTATGATACATACTGCTTTCGAGTATTTAATAGTCGTCTACAGCTTTCTTATTTATTTCTATTGCAATCACCAGCTCATTCATCGTCCAGTTTGTCGCAAATGCTAGCAGGACTTTTATTCAATTTTCTATAAATGACGCAGGAAAAGCTCAGAAAGTAAGAGGAAAGAAAATAAAAAAAAAAGGAGCTCAATGGGGGAAAAACATAACCTGTCAACAAATGCAATTTCAGTTTATTGAAAAATCACTGGACAACTAACCAACGCTGGAGCAGTGGCTAAAGCTATTCGTCCAGATCAGTTTAAACTGATGGGTCGGTCACCTGTACAGTTAAGCATTGTGTACACCGGATTGCCCAAGGAACTATGAAAACTTTATGGCTGCTTGGCATGAAATTAACTTGTAAAGAAAAGGTAACTGTTGCTAATCCATGTCAATTGATGCGTGCCAAATTGCACTTTAAAATTGATATGCCCAACCTGATGTAGGTATTGTATACATAATCGTACTCATATTGCAATCATTATCGTTGCTCAGATGAGCTTTGGCAACCTTTGCTGCAACTTTTTTAGCGTATTTTAGATATAGTTCACCTGCCACATATTTGCTTTGGTTCGCATCGCTATTAGCCTGGCTCAAAAGCTGTGGCAAGGCTAATTTTAAATTATAGTTTTGAGTTCTTCAATTCTATAGCCAGGAAAAAAAAATTGTATAAAGTAGGAAAAGGTAGGGAAGCTCGCTTGCGCTTATCGTGCACAAACATATGGCGTTTTGTAAGTGCGACTTTGCAGCATGTTTTACCCTACACACACACATCCAAACACACACAGTTACGCACACATTGACAAAATGCTGGCATATATTCATGAACCTGCTATACATCTGCATAATAGATGGCAGCAGGCGGCGTCAGGTGACGGCACTTGGCGTACATTGCCTTTTATTTTAGTGCCAGGTTGTCTGCCACTAGACTGCTTTTTGGGCGGCAAGTTTCACACGCACACACACCAACAGACACACACACACACACACAAACACTATTTAGAAATATGGAAGAGAAAAAGGCAAACAATGGCAATGGGAGTTCAGTTATCGCCCGCCATCTTTATTGCATGCAAATGTGCGAAAGGCGGTGCAAGTAAGGTGCCTTCCCCCCCTCACAACACCCCCCTAACATGCTGTCCTCATCTATCCCCCCTGTTGAAATGGCTGACGTATAAGCCATACGTATACGTAATGCACCTTTACCTTTGCCTTAGCCTGATAAAACCAACCGCATGCATATTTATCTTTCAGTCAGAGCCAGAACAAGAACTACAGCTAGACCTGTTTTCTGCAAGTATGTGTGTGTGTGTGTGCTGCATGTCTATGTTGTGTGTTTGTGTGTGTGTGTGTGCTGCAAGATATACGATATCTTAAGTGTTAAACAGGCGCTTTGCCAAACAAACTTGCACCGGCAAAGCTACAAACGAGGCATTGCCACCTTATCTGCGACTCCTTAGCCACGCCCAACTCGTTGCAGTTGCAATCATGGAATGGGTATTTCAAAAATATGTATGTATATATTTGGCGGCAAGCAATGAAAAAAGAAAAAGAAGAAGAATATAAAAGGGAATGCTACACTGCAGAAAATAAATAAAAACCGCTGCTCACTTCTGCTGCGGCGTATTTTATGCGCACTTGAGCACACACGTATACACACGCACACACATACGCACACTTACAGATGCAAACAGGTGTGAGGTGTACTTCCCCGTGCTCTCTCTCTATCTCTCTCTAACTCTCGCTATCTCTCTTTTTTACACTGCTGTGCATTCTTATTGTGCATAGATTCGGGCACTGCTTATAATTCTACGCGAGAGTTGTAAATATTTATTCAAGTACTTATTTATATACTCACTCGCATACTACACATGTGTGTGTTTGTACATATGTGTACGAATGTGTATTGTGCGGATTCCCCAACTGTAGGGTATATTAGTTACTTAGGTTGTTAGTAGTTGATTTTCCTTGTTTTCAAATTTAATTCAAGAATATTTCTCTTTAGATAATTGAAACTAACTGTGCTTAAACTTTGCTTCAATTGGCTGAAGAAGATGAGAAAGAAAGAAAATGGTTGTTATGTGAATATACCAGCTCTTCTCCCGAAGAACTCTGTAACTTCTGATGCCCCTTTACCTCTTTTATAACTCGTCTCTTTTTAACTTTTAAACTAATCTTTTCAATCACTTCTCCAGCACTTCTCTTATTATGCCCTTTAACTTCTATCAAAAGAGAGAATTATAGTTCAATAAATAAGAATCATTAGCTAATATTCCGCATTCCTTACAAAGTCGATATGAACTTAAGAGGTAACTTGCTGTTGTGCTTCTTTCCTGCTTATGTTTTGTTGAATTTATTTTTGTGCACGGGTTAAACTAAAATGCATTGCCCCTTTGACTGAGATTTTGATTTGATGCAACTACATGCACAGACACACACACACACACACACACACACACACACACACACACACACACACACACACACACACACACACACACACACAATACATACAACACACACTACACTTCACACACACAAACACAACTAGACGGTTTGCATTTATGCCACAAGCACTTCACACCGCAAACCGCTCTAACAATATAAACTAAGAATGCCCTAAATATGTGTGTTTGAGTAAGAGATACCGTGTAGTTTGGTTTGAAGTCCAACAATTTAAAACAAAAGGCAGATTCTATTCTAAGATGTCCACTTTAACTGATCAAGAACCAAGAGTTTGATCTTAACTTAAACTGAATTAAATAAGCTGATTTATTTAACTAATGTTAATTAATTAAAGAGTTCAAAATGCATTCCCTACGTAAGATACCCTATTTGAGAACATGCCATAAGTTTAGGGTATTGAAATACCGTTAATAAGAGTGTGCTGCATAAAGGATGCATTTTCAATTTTTATAATGGCATCGCAGCTGCTGCAGCTTTGCCATTTTATGAGCAGATTCAGTGCTCAAGTTTATTACACAGTTTGCCATTATATTTTGAATTTTGAATGTATATGTATGTATATATATGTATATTTTGACATTGGTTCAGCATTTTATCCAACAACCAAGTTGAGTCGGAACTTCCACTGCGTCTCAGTCAAAGTCTGGGCTTGTTGCCATGGCCAGCGAAGCATCCAGCCAGGCAAATGGCAGCGCATCATAAACTGCACAATATTATGAAATTTTTATCATTTAATTTGCATTTTGAAGCATTATGTGATTCAAATTTCAATTCGTGTCGCATAATGACAAAAACATAAATTGCTGTGACAATCACCTCACAGCCATCCACGACTTGGCACATCGTTTGAGTGGCAAAAATATGCTTAACTAATTAAAAATCCATTGTTGACATTGGCATTTTCTATTAAAGATTGAAAAGGGATCTGGCATTGTTATGCCCTTCGAGCTGGAGAGCTGAAAGTGCCCTGAAAAGTGTCGCACGCACATTTATGAACGCTTAGAGAATCACAATTTATCTCTGTGTGGGAATTTACTATGAATTGGGAATACACTTTGTTAAGTGCTTTGCTATTAGTAATATCAACATCTCTACATCAGGCACCTTTCAGAAATCTGACTCATTCTGAACTTTACACATTCTCCCTCTATCTGTGTCTAAATGCTATTGTTCTTTTTTTTACAGAGCTATAGTTTACAGTTTTTTATTGTACCTCTCTCAGCAATAACGAATCGAATTTTCTCTTCTTCTTTGTGTAGTTGCTAACTTCAATCTGTATTTTTTTCAGCAGCAAATATTTCTCTCTTCCATTTAGCAAATTTTGTTCAAGAATCTTTGACTTTTATGCCTCAACTTTGGATGACTTAACATCGTCTCTAAGATACTTTATATCTTCGGATTTTTCTCTGTTCCCTTTCGTTTTGACATACTTTATAGTTTTTATGTTCCCGATTTATTGCCGTGTTATTTTATTTTCTTGCTTACATAATTTTGATAGAGTAACTAACGTTGGTTTTATCCCCATGAAGTTCTTACAGCTTTGGCTTTGCTCCATGGTTCATCAAACAGCCAGTCATTGGGGCATTTGAAAATTGATTTAAAAAAAAAACTTTTTTAATTAATTATGATGATGTCGTGTTGCGCACTATGGGCATTACTTTCGTACTCCCACTACTCCTCTCAACATTTGCATTTGCTGCTGGCGTTTGTGTTGAGTTTTTGGCTTCTTTTGATGCTGCAAATGATGTGCGAGCCGAATTGAGTTTTATTTTATTTTTATTTCTACTTTATCATTGGAATGTTTGAGTTTTCACATTTCAATTTCTGGTATTTCAGAGTCTACACAACTTTTTGGTTGACTGCCTGGGAGTGTGTGTGTGTGTATGGGTGTGTGTCAAAGTTAAAATTAACAAAAATGGTGCCAAAGACGCTGGTTCCTTAAGCAAGTTTTGTATTAATGAAATTGCAAATACGAGTAGTATGTAAAAGTTTCGTGCATGTTTCTTTATAAACTGTCAAACTAATAGACTGAGTTTTGTCAGTTGGCCGGATTGACTGTCAGTCTGGCTGTCGGGCAGTCTGGCAGTCTGGCAGGGTCTGTGTAACTGCATAACAGAGCTGCACTGAATTTAACAACAAATTCATTCAGCAATTTTCAGATTTCCAGCAATGCATGTGTCTCTCCATTTCTCTCTCTGTGTGTGTGTGTATTTGAGCAAATATTGGAGTAACTTTCTGGTGCAAAAGTTTGCAAATGTATTTCAATGCATAGAAATGAATCTAATTTGTAAAATTTCATACAACAGTTGAAAAGTTATAAACGCGCAGGCACTTGCACTCGGCGCACCAATACAGGTCTCCTCTTACTACACCTCAGTCGTTTATATCGCCTTCTTTCTCTTCTCTCTCTTACTCTCACTCTCTCTTTCTCTTGTGCTTGTGTGTGAAAATGTCGACAACTTGGCATGCAGATTGCAAAGTTTCTCAAAAGCAGCATTGGCATCATCCGCAGCCTCAGCATCTGCAGCAGCAGAAACCAACATTTAGAAACGCCACAAACAAGTTTGCTCGACTACCAGATACCTGGTATTCAGCACGCAGATATTTGAAAGTGTATTAGCATTCGAAATTATACTTATTAAGTGACATCAATCCATGACTAGATGCTTGAATAATTTCTATATTTATTAAACGATTGCAATGCAAACTTCAGGTTAAATAAAGAAAGTGTAATAACTAACTATATGTCTAAAACATACAACTACTTATACTGTATGTTACATATCTTGTTCTTAAAGGTATACATTCCTTTGTAATTCACGTTTGATATGTATAGGGTATAAAAAGCTGAGCAGATTTAAGTGGTGCTTTGTTATGCATAAATAAAATGCTCAGGCAGTAAACAGGCATGGGTCCCAAACATATTTTGAGTTTATTTAAAATAAATTTTAGATTACTTAGCGTCAACTAAAGGCGCAAACATGGATCATACAACCAAAATGGCAACCCACCCACATTAAAAGTAATTTACTCTTACAAAAAACTTACCAAAGCTTTAGAAAAAGCAGAGGAACTGGGCTTGTTCTTGTCTTGGCTCGGCACTAGGCACAGTCGACGACAAGCAGCCAAAGACAATTTTGTTGGCACTAATTGAATGTAAATACAATTTTGCTTTGCTGTCAGCTCTTGTGTCTAGTCAACGATGGCGTTGTAGGAGCTCTAGCAGCTGTAGCAGCCAACCAGGCAGCTCTTTCCCTCTCTCTCTCTCTCTTCTTTCCCTATCTTGACTATGACGACGTTGGCAATAAAATGAAACGAGCTGATTGTGTGCTACAAGCAAGTGCAGCTGTTGCCAACATCTCTAGTTGCTCCAGCTCCAGCTCCAGCCTTAGCTACAGCTCCAGTTGCGAGCTCTGACTTCTACGTCCTTTGCCTTCATCTTGGCGTTGAAGTGTCGTTGTAACGTTTGGCACACAGATCAAGTGCAATGCAACGTGCAAAGTTCCCAAAAAAGCGCAAAAATCAACAGTGTAAAATCTTTTATTTAGTGTCATCAACAACGATTTTGTTGCCATTGCTGTTGCAGTTGATGTTGCAGTTGCTGTTTGCTGTTGCTGCCTCTGTCGACTGTTCAATTTGCGCCAAAGACGTACCCGCATTTTCAGTTTTGTTATTTCAAATTTACTTAAAATTTAATTAACAAATTGCATGCAATAATCAAATGACATTGCATCTTATAAATACGTTAGTAATTTAACGGCTTTTGTTTAAAGTTTCTGCAATCAAACAATGTCATATATTGAAGCTATACCCGATTTTGTTGGTATATTTAAAGTGTCGAGCTGCTTACAATTTGCATATACTCATTTTTTTTATATTTTAATTACATTTATCGGCTCTTGCGGCAACAAACTGCCCACGGATACTGTAAATATGGTCGAAATAACATTGTAATTTGCAACAACAATTACGAACAACAAAAAACATTATGTCTATCAAATATCAACAACAACAGCTGTTGCTTTAGCATAGCCATAGGCACAGATCATGTTCTATTTGCATACCCTGTAAACTATGAGATTATGGGATGCCTTTGCGCATATAAACTTATATACAAGGCAAAATGTATATAAACTGGCCACTCCAATTGTACACTTCTTTTTACAGGGTATTTACGAGTCACAATATTTCATTTCTGTTATAATTGCTTTTAATTGAATTCAGAGTATAATTAAAATCCTGAAAATGACAACTAACACAACTAAGAGCTTAACTCAAGCCTCAAAACAATTGCTTCGAATTAATTAAACCATTTTTATTTCAATTGATTTTATAATGCCATTAGTTATATGTACTTTAATAATTAGAGTCGAATTAAGTTTTAACTGAATATGCTTCAATTATTGTATACCAATTATCAGTAAATAGACACGTCGTATTAAAACAGAGCCATTGAATTGTGTGCAAATTTGCACAATTGCAAAGCCTGTGTGATTGCCGACTCTAGAAGCTGCAACGAATTCTGTATGCGTGTTATACCCAGTACCTGTTCAAGGTAAGGGAAAAGGGATATTACTGCAGGCAGTACAATACATTTTGAAGCCTCTTAATTATATATATTCTAGAGTAGATTTAACAGAAATGTCCGGGGGATGATTCGAAAGACCTAAACTTTAATAAGTAGATTTCTGTCTTTAGCTTAAGTTCAAAAAAGATGTTTGACGAACTTAAGCTATTCTATAAATCATATATGCAAGTAATCATATAAAATAGTATAGCTTTTTATTCAATAACTGTCTACAGGGTGTTGTGTTGTCGATCACTCCCGACTCTCGTTTCTTGACTTGTTGTTATTGTTGGTGACAAGTAGTGTAATACGGGGCCCTTGTCGTTTAGCTGTTTATTCATTTATGTGTAGCACTTGTAGCAGTTGTAAACGTTCATTATAATTTCGCATTAGCATGAATTTGTCAGGCAATTCAAGCATTGCGAGCAATCGACATGCACACACGCAAAAACACACACATATACAGTACATTTATACATACATACATAAATGCAAACAGAGCAATGTGGTATGCAGCTTGATTGTATTAATCGACGTGAAGCATCCGCCTGTTTGTCCAGGCAGCGCACAAATGTATGCTACAATTTCTTCGCAAGCGAGCAATGGGAACATCCTTCTTTCGATATGCTCTATGCTGTATTCTGCCTGCTGCATGCCGCATGCTGCATGCAATGTGGCATGGCGGGTGTGGCAATTGCGGCAGGCGTGGTTGAGCAATCAAATCATCATCCAATCGGACTCAAATTAAGTTAATTTCTCCCGCACAGTTCATTGCACATCGTCAATGCATAAACGCATGATATTGCGGCTTTTCACTTTATCTAACACACAAATTTTAAGTGCATTTTTGTCACAGCCAGAGGGTTGGCTTGCGGCTCTGCCCAAGGGTGCGTGGGGTGAGGGATATCTAAGCTGGAGGGAATTGGTGGTGGGGGAGGGCTAAACAATGCGCTTGGTGGCATAAAGTACGGCTTGATTGCGTTTCCGTTTTATGAAATTTTGCGGCACCAAATGCAATGATTTGTCATGGCTTATGGTGGGCCCCAAACCCCAAGCCCCACCACCTCCCACCCGCCCCAGTGTTGCAGTCTCTTTAGAGGAAACTAAAATGCGTATGGATTTTGTGATTCACTTGTGCCGCCGGCAAACTGATGAAATGTGACAGTTGACGCGTTCGCGTCACTTCTGATTGCATATGTTTGTGTGTGTTTGTTTAGGTGTGTGCGTGTGTGTTAATATTTTACCGATTGACACTGCAATATTTTGTCATTTGCAAACCATTATAAATTTCTTTATTATTTTCCTGGTTTGCTTTCTGCGAAATATTTTTCGCGTTGATTGCATTTGTTTACGATTGTGTGTGTATGCCTGCGTGTGTGTGTGTGCCGTAAACATAACGCGGCGTATGCGTGACTTCCAATTCGTTTTGCTGAACGTGTGTTTTTAGTATTTTGCATTGCCACACGCAAATTAAAGTTTAGGCAAGCAGAAATTCAATCTCTTATTTGTTGATTGTTCGTATTCAATTCCTTTCCTCTTTTTTTTTTGGCTTTCGATTTTTTAGTCAAGCCAGAGTCCCTTTATTTCCGTTCTCTGGCTGTTTTAAATTAAGGAAAGCGCACGTTTTATTGTTTGTTTCAATTGCCTGCCTGACGAGCAGGACAAGCGTCCTGGCAGCAGCAGGATGAGCGTAATCAGCAAATGTGCCAACCGTCGACAACGGCGAGCGAATTTCAGGTTTTGACCCCAAAAAGCGAAATTAGTTCAATTTGTACGAAATCAAGCAGATGTTTGTCTGTAAGCTGTAAGTATATTCCATGTATGTATGTATGTATCAGATTAGAAAGGCAGACATTAAAGAGCGAGAGCAACAACTTACGGCTGGAGTTGATGATGTGTCGTGACACGGACAGGGAGGATTATATTGATTATCTTCACCTGAATTTAAGATAAATATGATGTTATCAAAACTGACCTAAATTAAATTAAAATACAAAACTATTAATCTAAATTAAAAAAACAATAACAACACAAAACTGAGTGATATAATGAATAAAGAGTAGACTTCTTTTTTCTTTCGTTTTTTGTTGATTTATAAAATATTAATAAATACATTTAACAATTTAATTAAACATTGATAGTGTGTATTCATAGTGTTTTATTTGTATTGTGTAAATAAAAACTCACAATGAACACGCTTGATTTAATATTTATGTGCTGTAAAAAAACATGTAATAATTTAGTAAATTTTTTCCACCTAAAGTGTTGTACATGTTGTACACGCTTCCATCTCTAATTGAAACTAATTCTATTTAGCATTTTGCAGAACGCAAACGTGAACGACAACGACGCCGACAACGAGGATGAGGATGACGATGACTTTTATTTTAAATATTCCATTTTGTAGGTAACTCCAGTTTGTGCCAGAAACGGTGAAAGGTGAACGATGAACGGTGTACTGTGTCCAAGCAAACGAACTCCGGCTAATTACTCAATGCAAATTAAAATTCATGTCAAGCAGATTGGATTATCCTCACGCAACATTAAATGTCGCGTTTAGAGCCAAAGGCAGAGACGACACCGGGAAAAAGGCAACAGGAGGGGTGCTTTTTGCTTTTGCATTTCCCTTTTCCTATGCTCTTTCAGTTCTGGTTCGCCTTTTGCACAAAATGGACAACTAAAATTAAGAACGAAAAGAGCAAGGGCTGTGACAGAAAAAGGGATAGGGATAGGGATAGGGACAGGGACAGGGACAGGGACAGGGACAGGGACAAGACCAAGGGCAAGGGCGGTAATAGAAGGTGAGTAGGAAGAGCGGTGGCTGAAGAGAGGATAAAAGCAACGCAGGGAAATCTCTTTTGAAATGCTAATGTAAAAATTCTTTAAAGAAAATTACGCAATACATTATTTTGGTTTATTTTGCATTAAAAGTCAATTTAGTGTTAAGGCACAGAAACACAACAAAACAACAACAACGCACACGGCGAAAAAAGTCTGCGAAAAGCGGAAAAAAATAGCATCTAAGCGAGCGCCCCAAAAACAAAAACGTGGCGCATTGGAACTCCCAAAAAGGAGCTGTAGAGCGTAAAGAGCGCAACAGGATCGGACACAGGATTGGGCACTGGCACGGCCATGGGTTTTCAGGCGTAAACTTGAACGAAGGCCAGACTGGTCGGGACGGCCCGGTCTGCATGGTACGGCACGGTCTGGGCCATGACAACGCAACTAACTACAGTTTGTGCTTGGCGTAAATAACAAACGACCAAAAGTTAGCATTTTTATTTTGCATTTTAAGTTGATTTGCCGCCTGCGTGCTGAGCTGAGTGTCAACGGCACTCAGTCAGGAGACCCAAATTCGGACTGCGGACCAGACGCACATCCAAAAAAAAAAAAAAAGAAGGGAAGCAGACACACCCACACGTTCACATATTGCCCGGAATAGGGGAAGGCCATAAAAAGGGGCACGGTGGGGAGCATATGGACTTTATAGTTGAAAAATATCAGAATATTTCAATTTCTTCATAATTATGTATTAATTGGAATTATTATGTTTATAATTTACTATTTTATATATTCACATTTTATTGACGTTAGTACATTGCATTATTTTATTTTTTATTTTTATTTTAATTTTAAACAATTTTGCAGATATGTAAATTACAAAGTAATAACTTTTGCTGTTCGTCTTGTAATGTTTATTATTTGGAGGCCATCAAACTCCCTGAATGTATATTTAAAGATATATTAATTTTATTGAATTGCACTCCTAATTGTACTTTTAAAAGATAATCAATTACAATTTTTTAAAATCAATATTTTTATATTTTTATTTCAAAATATAAAAGCGCGAAGCTTATTAAATGATTTAATTGCGAATCTCTACTGTAATTTGCTAATCAATATATAAATTAATTAGTTCTTCAGCATAATTTTAGCGTTCAAACTGTGGGGCATTGCTGCTGTTCGTTCAAGCGTTTTGGCCAAATGGGATTATGAGCTTTCAACACTTCACTTCACAATGTGCAACAATGGCATTATTAAGGCTACTTTGCTGCTTTTCTATTTTTTCTCAGTAAATATTCGCACTTCTTTTCATTTTCATTCAGTATTCTACGTTCTTTTTTTTTTTTTTTTTTAGCAATTTTTCCACTTTTCCCACAATTTCCACCATTGTGAATTGGCGTCCTTTTTTCGTCTTATGTTTTGCTAGGGAGCTGCTGCGGCACGCTGCTCTTTATCTATTAAAACGCCTTCCAATTTGCATATTTCTGCAGCTGTAACAGCTGTCAACGCTGGACAGCAAAGCTGACGCTTACGGCGACGGCGACGTCGACGCTAATAGCAGCTGCGACGCGGCATAGGACTTATTGTATGAGAAGCAAACGAGGAGCAACGCTTAAGATAATGTATCCCCTCGCATTCGCAATCGCTGCCCAACTGATGAGTCTAAGCATCTCGCGCAAATTAAAGTCCTCGTCTGTAATTTTGGGTGTGACAGCCCAGAATGTAATTAAGTCAGCACGATAAGCAGATACCTCTTAAATTGCCATTTTTGTATATCGCAGAGCAACATGGGAACCATTTTAGATTCTTGGCCATAGCATTCGGTTCTCACAGCCCAAAATGTAATCAAGCCTGCACAATGAGAATATACCCCTTTAATTGTGTATGTAGGCGCAAACAGAAAAAAGTTAAAGTACGTTCACAGACTTTGACAGCCATCGATACTATACTAAGTCAAAGTACAGGGTATTAAATAAAGGAGATGTGCACAAGAATGCGTTTGTCCAGTGCCATTAATGCCCTGCAAAGGCGGTATTATAAGCTGTGAGACTCAACTAGCTTGATTAACAAACTTAAGGCTTTGGCTATAATTTTGGCAAATTATTTAAACATTATTTTATGGAAACAAAGTGATCCGAAGTGGATAGAGCATTGTCTAGTCGGCAAAGCGTTGGATAATTGGGCAACCTCTTGACTATTTTATTTCGTTTTATTTTATTGTATCGCGTATTCTCTTTGTTTGGCTTGGCCAGGCTTGGTTTGGCTTGTTATGCTGTCGCATTACCTACATCAACTGTCACTTTAAAACGCATTTTTCTTTCGTCCGTTTGAAGTGTTACTCAAAGCTGTCGACAAGGGGCTTATCTGGTGTGGTGGGGAGGGGGGGACGCCTATCACATTGGATTGTTTAGTATTTGTTGTAAGAGGGAATGTGAGGGTTGGGGCATGTAAACAATTCCATGCACATCAAGCTCCAATTAAGTAACATTCAAGCCAAATCGTTGGTCTGTCTGCAAATTGCTGTTTGTTTGGTTTTGCTTCGGCAGATTGCTTTGTTAATATTAATTTGTCATTAATTTCAACGATAGCAGCTTACAAGCAAGTCGTTTAAATGCATTGATAAACCAAGTGGCCTCAGCTGCTCCTTCCTATCTAAGCTAAGCTGTGTTCCTTACTACGCTTATACACACAAACATCAGATAAATTTAATGCTCTTTAAACTGTTTGGCCAGGGCTTGCGGCTGGTCTTTGTATGAGCCTGCGTATCGTCGTCTTGGTCAAAACCTTTTGAAAACTAAACACAACTGTTGCTTGCCCACTTTGTGGCTCAAAGGATGCGAAAGGATTTGGGGTCGCTAGTTTATTTTTCTCATTTTGAACTGGTTCATCAGTTAACTGCCAATCTATTTAAGTACCCTGAGGGCGGGGGTTCTTATTTATAATTTCATACAGTTTTCCTAAACACATGTTGGACAAGTTCTTGACGTGTTGGCAACAGCACAATCATGAAAGGTTTAGTTATCGAGTGCGAATGCTTTTAATTTAACAGTGGCTTGAGCAAATTTATATGTAAACGTGCTGCAACGAAGTGTTTAGCTTCGATTCCAATGAGAAGCGCAGAACCAGGAAAGGGAGCAGGAGCAGAAGCAGGCGTTACTTGGAGGCCACAAAGCGTAAAAATACATAAAGCTTATGTTCACTTAAGCCTTGCACTTTTCATTCAGCCATTCCGTCAGACCAGAGGGTCACGCAATGCTAGCTTAGTTTTGCTTCCCATTCAGCTTCTCGTCCAGAAATGCAAAAATACACATATATTTCAATGGAATCACAGCTCATAGTAGAGAATGAATAGCAAATGGCAAGTGGGGAGACCTAGGGGGCAAATTCAGGTAGCTTTGAATAGGAAAAAAGGTGTTATCTGATTGCTATTTTAAACAGAAAGCAACCGGGTGAAGGCATTTGAAAGCTGTGAAAAACAAATAGGTGCGCATAAAAAGTTTAAACACATGAATGGGACTATTCACTGGTCAGTCGAGAAAGAGGGGGAAATAGGGATGGAGGGAGCAAGTTCTGAAAAGTGCATAAAAAAAGCAATGGAACTGTTAAACAGTGAGGGTATTGCAAATTCTTATATTGGTTTGATTTGTATTTGCATTAGAGTGAAGCTATTTCTACTTATTGTATCTCTATTTCCGTTGTAATCTCTATTTTCAAAGCTTAATATATTTCTATATGTCCTTTGTATCTCTATCTCTATCATCATCTGTAACTAGATCTGCATCTTTAGCTCCATCTCTATTTCTATCTCAATCTCTACCTCTGTCTAGGTATCCATCACCATCTGTATTTCTATCTTAGTGTCTCTTTATCTCTACCGCAATTGTGTCCTTTTCTTTATGTCTCTCTCCGCTTTTTTTTCACTTCATCATTGAGTAGAAGCACCAAAGCATTGCTAATACGCTCACATCTATGTTTGCTCATGCTAGTCTGACTTGTTTATCAAACGGTCTGTCACTTTGACCGACTCTATTTGCCAACACGATGGGGATAGAAGTGAAGTGGCGCAACAGTGCGTATGAGTAATGCAGCTTGTCTAAAGTCATACTAATTAAATGGGCACTACAGTTGGGTCTTGGCACTTTGCTGAATGTGCGACGGTGCCGCAGTATCGGTAATTAAAATCTAAAAAGAATCCAGCTCATTCTGTCTGTCTCATACCTGTCCGTTTGTCTCTCTGCCCGTCTGTCTGTTTGTCGTTGTCGTTCAACTCAACCGCTTTATACTTGCCTTGTGTTACACTTTGTGCTATTTGCTTAAACTGTAGTTATCGCTATATGTGTGCTACATCTGTGTGTGTAGGGTTGTGAATGTGTGTGTACAACTGAGTGCACTTGTTAACGTTGAGGTTAGCAAATAATGAGGTGCGCCACAGGAGCTTTTAATGAACGAAAGCGATAATCATTGTGAATTGCATTGCAATTAAGCGTATCAAGGAAACAAGAATCGTAATAAAGGATAAATGATAAAGAGAAAAGGACATAATATGTAGTACATATTTAAACACTTGCATAACTATGCTACTGAAGTGAAACACCTTTCGCTTTCTTATGAAAATATATGTATATTTCGATTGGACAGTTGGGTTTTACATTAGCGAGTATCCACCGTATCCGCCATAAGGACGATAATATCCACTGCCGCCGTATGGATAATAGGGATAACGCATGCCAGCTCCATAGCCACCATAGCCACCGTAGCTTCCGTAGCCACCGTAACCACCCAATCCACTGCCATAGCCACCGCCATATCCACTGCCATAGCCTCCATAGCCGCCATAGCCAATGCCTCCAATGCCACCAATGCCACCAATGCCTCCAATTCCTCCGATGCCTCCGAGGCCAGCTCCGTAACCACCATAACCACCATAACCACCATAACCACCATAGCCACCATAGCCACCGTAACCACCTAATCCACTGCCATATAAGGGATAGCCACCATAGCCGATTTGTCGCGTTACACGTCCACCGCTCTCCTCCTTTTCCTGCTGACGCACCTCATCCTTTTGCTCCTGCAATTGTTGTCCAACTGTTGCGTTTAAGCAGCAGGCGGCGACGATTAGCAGCGAATATAATCCAAATAAGGCGCAGTTCCGCATCGTGTCGAGACTCCTTAAGCTGTTTACCTACAGATGAAATAGTTTTCCTTGTAGTTGTCGTTGTCGTTATCGTTGTGGTACTGCTGCTGTTTTGCAGTTGTTTCTGTGGTGCCGTGCAGCCAACTGTGACCTGACCAGGCAATGTTATGACCATTTATAGCCTTAGAACTTTGCGCATAAAATAGAAACTTTTGTTTCTTTACCTCATTTTGCTTGTTAGCGAAATGAGACGCTAATGTAAACGTCATAAAACAAACTATTTAAATATGCGAGAAATGGAACAAAAAGGCCAATTCATATCGCCAAAACTGCCCAACGGTTTACAGTTGCCAGCCAATGCCATTAGGCCGCACGCTAAGTGGCGTTCATGAAATCGAATGGGCTCAGTGGCTAGCGAACTGTAAGAGAGGTGAGGAGAGGTGATGGCTTGTTGTTTAAAGAGCTGAAACATTTCACTTTGCGCACAGGTAACTTCTCCACTCTGACACTTGTCGACCTGTAGGCCTGAGTGGAGAAGGAAGGGAACTGCGGTCAGGTAAGCTCTGCAAATGTGCTAATTTCATTTGAAGGTTAGTTATGCTATTGACCAGGCTAAGACCCGTAAGACTAAGCGTCAAGCCACAGAACCACACCCCACCATGCACCACACACATCATAAGCATCAACTTTGGCTGCTTTAGTGTGAATTGCTGTTTTTGTTGTGGTTGTTGTTGCTACTTGTTGTTGTTTGCCTATTTGCCAGTTTTGTTGGTTTGTTGGTTTGTTTGTGTGTTTGTTTGTTTATCTTTGTTTGGCTGCTTAGCTGTTTGTTTTATGCGCGACCTGGACATTAACAATGCTCGATGGCTCTATGCTCGCTTTTGCATTTTGCGGCATGTCGCATGTGGCATGTGGCATGTGCCTCATTTTTGTTCAACAAATTCTATAGCTTAAGTCAAAGCCAAACCGCATCATATTTATTCATTTATGCAAAGTGATCATGACGTTCCCAATGTCGCTTAGTCAAATTTAAACGTTTAAGCCAGTTAAAAAACTGGGTCAATTAACGCAGTCAACATCAAATGAGGCACTTTCCAATATGGCCCACACATCACTCTAAAATACTCATCTTCCCCCAGCCAGTCGTAGTCCAGACATCGGCACTAGTGGACACTGAATAAATTAACGCCTGGTCAATGAAAAGAGCAACACAAAATTCAGCATAAATTATACTGTCCAAATATTTGAAAATGGTCATAGTAATTTATATAAAATGTTAATTTGCTGAGAATTATCAAAATTATTGTTATTTAAATTAATTATTGAAATTAACATAAACATAAATATAGAAATGTAAGAAAATACATAAAAACCCTATAAAAAAACATTTAATTGTATATGAAAGAATAAAATATTACGCATACGCTTGGTTGTCTCTTGAATGAACAAAATCTACATATATAAATATAAGTCATATACGCTAAGTTGCATTTTATATTAATTTTTTGGTTTCAAGTTCGGTATGTTGTCCGTGTTAGACTCTAAGTAGAGCCATTGAACGCGTTGGACTCAAACATCTTAAGCGTAAAAAAGCTCACACAAAGTTGACAACAATTAAAGTTAGTGAATAACTGAGAAGTGCTTTGTCTACAGTTGTCAAGGTTGTCGAACCTTGTTTTGAAACCGGTTTCGCATTGTATTTTGCTTTAAAGTTCCTACAAGATTTTTTTTGTATTAAATTTTTAAATGCATATTTTGTAAATTATTCTAAATGTATTGCTCTCCATTCCTCTTAGAAATATATACTACAGTTTAATGTTTTACGTCGAGACACTTGACCAGCTGTTGTTGCCATTGCTTTTTGCAGTTGTTGTCTGGGGACAGCTGAATAGGAATTGTGGGTATGGGGCGAGTGCGGCTCGTTGGCCAATAAGTTTCCGTTATTATTATAGACCATGCAATTGTTGTTGTTTACGCTTAGTTAGACAGTTAATACAAAAATCCCTCTATCTCTCTCTCCTTTTCACTCTGGTCGAGGTCTCCATTTCATTTGGGAGTCGAATGCCCAAAGTTTATCCAGCTCTAACCAGGGCACTTCTAGTTTTATGGGTTGCCAGCGCTTAGCCAGAGTGTTGGCGAATTCATATAAATTGGCTGTTCAGCGAAAGCCGCTCAAACTTTGTGGCCATTAGAACTTGGCCAGTCAGCAGCTGAAGCTGCTGTTATCGATTGACTTTGCCTAGGTGAAGATTTTCTATATATACTATACTACATTTTATTTACAATACGAATATATTTACCACAAGTGAAAATTAAGCTGCATTTGAGACAACTACTCTTGCTTGAAAATCCCCATAGAATGGCTAGCAAAACAATTTAATAAATGTTGCTATTTACGAGTATAACAATAAAATGAATTGCCGTCCCCTTCTTACCAGATTGGCAACCGTACTCGCAGTTAATAGCTTCAAGTAGCTGTATGTCGATAAAGATTAAACGCCAGCTATTAAGTTTCCCTTTTTGACAATCCGATTGCATTGTTAAAAAATTAACTTCGCTTTAAATTTACGCCTTTTGTTATCCCTTGACCCATCATCCATAACCCGGCTATGCCCACATTTGGTCAAAGTTTCCAGCTCACTTTAAGGAAAAAAAAAAATAAGAGAATGCGGAAATGCTTTTAAATCGAAAGAGAAGGCAAGAACCTTGTATTTCTTTGAATACTCTTACAGCAGCATTGCAAGTAACATTTTTTGCAAGTTTTTACCCGATGAGAAAAATAAATGCTTGAAATACAGTTCGGAAAATTCTTGAGCGACATTAAAAAGTTGATAACAAAGCCATAAGCCATAGCTGGGGCAAAAGGGTGTTGGAGCGTGGCCTTGCTTTTCGTTTCCTTCACTTTACTTTACTTTACTTTACTTTACTTTACTTTATTTAGTCTTGTTATTTCTTATCGAATGCGTGTCCCAATAAATCTATGGCATCTCCTTTCGTGTCATGGTAACGCCCACGTAGAAAGGCAGCTGTTGAGACATTCTAACGGATTATCCTTGTTTGACCAAAAGGCTCTTGCCCAAAAGCAACGACAGCAGGAGCAGCCACAGCAGCCAGCAGCAGCTACAGTAGCAGCAGCCACAGCAGCAGCTGATTGATTTGTTATTGAAAATATTAGGCCTGCTTGGCACAAACTGAGGGCACAAATAAGAGGGGGCGTGGCAGATTGGGGCAGATACGTGCTGTTGGATACGCTTGAAACTTTTATAACTTTATGAGGGCGTTGTAATTTGATATCGCAAAGTTTTTTATTGCCTTTTATAGGCTTATAATTTGGCCGCGATGCTGTCGTAGCGTCAACACAGACTGGCAGAAGGAAAGTGTGAGAGTGAGTGGGAGAATAAGTGGCTTCGACCAACGGGGCGTATGCTTGATGTGGCGGCTTTTTGTTTACACGTTATTTATGGCTTATAAATATGAGTACAAAGGCGACTTTGGAAACAACAACAAGACCAGCTCACATGTGGCATACTCTTAATGAACATTAGAATTGGCATAATGCAGACAATGAAATTACGTATACGCTACGTACGATTACAAGCATCTAATAGGATTAGCGGTCTATGTACTTTAGCAATTTGCTCTTGTTCCCAGCTTGACATAATTAGCAACGACTCAGAACCCAGTGAACAGGTTGGTTTTGTCATGCGGCAACGTTTTTTGTTGATGGAACTCGAGTTAGAGCGAGTTTGGTTGAGGAGTTGAGACCAGAATAAGCTTGGGGGCATTTTGTGGGGGGGGATTTTTCTTGGCCATTTGATTATGCTCAGGAAATTTAATTGCTCGAAAGGGTCAGTAGCTCGTTAAGACTTAACTGCCATTCCGCTGGTTCTCCCATCTACATACTTATATATATAGACTTGTTCGCCTCGTTATGGCCAGAGTTGGTTCAAACCCAGTCAAGGGCAATGCGCGCTGCTTTATACGTGTATCTAATAGTGCTAAATGCTCTACTGACCATGCTGGCGATGGCGACAGCAACTGAAACCCGCAGCAGCCCGAGAGCGGAAATGAAGCAACTGACGCTGGCGGATGTAAATCAGGCCATGGAGCAGCAGGACCAAGTGAAGCCGGCTGTGCGCTTGGTCAGACAGTTGGGTTTCGGCAGACGTTTTGGCGGTGGGGGATTTGGACCTGGTGCAGCATTCAGAGGCGGAGGATTCGGCAGTGGAGGAGGCTTTTTGGGCCGGCGACGATTTCTTAACAACCGTCGCTTCGCGAACCCTGGTTTCTTTCATCATCTCCTTGAATTTTTTGGCTAAATGTTATCAATTTAATGTAAAAGATAAGATCAATTGTAATCAACACAATAAACTGCGCTTTCAATTAGCCAAAAGCTGAACTCGTTTACACTTACTAACAGCTATTAAATTTAATATAAATGCTGGGTAAGTTATATGCAGTTAGTCAAACCGATTTAGAAGATGAGTGCTTCCATCTCTCAGTTGCTACTTTTGTTTATACTTGGCTTTGCCTTGGTAGTTGCAGCGGATGTGGATGCTCTACTGCCGGAGAAACTCAAGGTGGATGTGGGTGAGCTGGAGCATGTGGAAGGACTTGAGCGTTCGCCTCGCCAGATCACTGTACAGAACACTAATATAAACGTTGGGGGCGGTTGTCCTGGTGGTGGCTGTTCTGGAGGTTGCACTGGTAGAAACTGTCCTGGACAAGGATGCATTGGTAGAAACTGCCCTGGACAAGGTTGTATTGGTAGAAACTGCCCTGGACAAGGATGCATTGGTAGAAATTGCCCTGGACAAGGTTGTGTTGGTAGAAACTGCCCTGGACAAGGTTGTGTTGGTAGAAACTGCCCTGGACAAGGATGCATTGGTAGAAACTGCCCTGGACAAGGTTGTATTGGTAGAAACTGCCCTGGACAAGGTTGTATTGGTAGAAACTGCCCTGGACAAGGTTGTATTGGTAGAAACTGTCCTGGACAGGGATGCACTGGAAGGAACTGCAATGGGGGTTGCCAAGGAAGGGATTGCTTAGGTGGCGGCGGTCGGCCTGGATTGGGCATCATTGGAGGACTTGCGATTGGAGCCGGTGTGATTACTGGTTAAATCCATTCGTAGAGTCAAAGTTCACGTAAAGACAAAGATAACAAACAGCATAAAGTAAAAAAATAAAATAACATGTAAAAGTAACTGAAGCAAAAGCGGGTTTAAATTAGGGTTAGCAATTGGGATTCTGGATTCGAGATTCGGCTTGAGCTACGGGTGCTACTAAATATTTATTTCAAATCACGTTGAGTGACACAGGACAAGAAACTTAATCAGCGATGTTAACGATGTGAGACAGAACGGCAGGAAGGCTGCCTGGATGGCTGAATAACAGGGCCTTGGGCCGACCCATAAAGCGGGGTTCTGTTCCGGGTCGCGTTGCCGTATTTTTTCTAATTCATATGCGTTTCAAGTTTTAATTACGTGGTGCAAAAAATAGGAAGAACAAGAGAAAAGGCAGCGAGAATAGACGAGCAGTCAGGACGAGCTGCCAGGACGTCTGCTGGAGTTGGCTTGACTGACAGCCAGGCGAAGCAGGCAACGTTGCACCAACATGAAAATAACAAAATACGCCCAATCAGCGCAGCAAAAGCGGAAGCAACACACTCACACAGGCACAGACACAGATACAGATACATAGAAAGATACAGAGATACAGATACAGATACAAAACACAGATGGCAGGCACAAAAAAGGCAAAAAAATTAAGTAGCGAAATCAGCGGGCGAAACGAAAAAAGCAAACAACAAGCAACAATAGCATAAACACTCCCTGATCAACAATAAGATACCCCATAAGCAAACTGTAAAACTTGCATCTACTTTTGGGAATAGTTCTGAACAGAGTTGTTGGACGCATCCATCCTGGAGCTAAAGAATATTGCTCGTTGAGCAGATACCTAGTTAAGCATACACTTTTTAAACATTTTAATTATTACAGGATATACAAAAGTTACGAGTAGCATGAACTGGGAGCTGAGAACTGAGAAATAAAGAGAGAAGAAGAGAACACAAGTATAACAGGATAAAGGCGTTGCATGCCAAGGATTATCTGCGGCAGATGGAGACTAGGAGAGGATGAGGAGGCTGCTAAGGGGCAGGACTCGTGGCACAAAAAAATAAAGAAGAAAAATGGTAGCACGCAAAATTGTGAACTCACTTGACGTGGCTCATTCTGGTTGAGCTGCCGCCGCCCCTCCACTTCTTGCGAACATATCGCTGGCATCAGGAGAAAACGCAATGCCAAACAGCATGACAACGTCGTTTGGCGTTGACAGCAACGCTTCTCTATAAGGAACAAATCAGCGTGCCAACAACAACAAAAATAACAATAGCACAATATGCAGAAGATACAGGACACATGGAAGTTGGCAGCAGCTGGCCAAAACCGTTGTTCCCACAGCTGCGATCAGCTAGCAGCATTTGACTGTGCGTGTGTATTGAAAGTTACCAGTTGCCACAAGGCGGAGTGGCGGACTCAGGGCGAGTGTGAGCAATCTTGTGGCATACAAATTTCTTAGTAAGTAATTAACAATTACAATGATGCGATGGAAGCTTAACTGCTTCGTCAGAAGAGCATGCTTGAATGGTCAACACAGAACTTGATTGACCGTCAGCTGCTATCTGAATAAAATCCCTATCAGTCTGTCCAGCCTTCTGTTTATCTGCTTGTCAGTCTGCGGCAGTGGTTGCATGTGAAATGGGCAAAGATATTCGTTAATTTATTTTCATGTTTTTGCCTGAATAAATTCACAATTTGAGCTATGTTTTAACAACAAATTACAAATTGTTGTAACTATCATATTATGTCAATAAAGTGGCTATCAATGTAAGTTTTATTATTTATTTAAATATTTTATCGATTGCCAAAAGTAATTTATCATCGAGGTGTAAATGATAGCCTTTAACTATATGCATTGATTTAAACGATTTGTAATTTTTCAATAAATAAAATGAATAACTAAAAATATTGTTTGTGCGTATTATTACTATATGGCATCATTAGTTTTAGCACTAGCACAGGCATTAGCGTTAGTATTATCAATAGCATTAGTGTTATGAATTATATTAGAATTAGTTAAAGCATTAGCATAAGCATTGACATTAGTATTAGTATTAAAATTATCATTAGTATTATCATTAGTACTAGCATAACCATTAACATTAGCATTAGCATAACCATTAACATTAGCATTAACATTAGAATTAGCATTAGCATTAGCATTAGCATTAGCATTAGCATTAGCATTAGCATTAGCATTAGCATTGGAATTACCATTAGTCTTAGTTTATTATTATCATTATCATTTTTTTATCATTATCATTACAATTAGCTTTAGAATTATCATTAGTATTAGTATTACCATAGTTACAGTGAAAATTTCATCAATATGGATTTATAGACACGCATTAAGGGGTATCCATTAGCATATGCATTTGAAAGTGCGTGAATATTTATGATTTTTATAAAAATCTTATATCTTTCTCAATGAATTTATATCGCACACAATCAAAATGCCATAAAGACACATTTCTATTGTTAATTTGTTGAGTGTGCTGAAATATTTAATTATATTTGCGGGACAATGGAAAAAACAGACGACAAGAGGAAGAAGTGAACGCAAAAAGTTTGCCATTGAAATATCTTGAGAAAAAAAAATCCCTAATTAAACAGTTTGTCAGTAATGCAAATAAACTTTGTTAAACTTTTGCGTACCGCTAACTTGTCGCTTTTGGTTCGGGCACAAAAGGCGAACGCTTCACCACACCCCACTTTCCCGCTGCTTGCTTATTATTTTCAGTTTTTGGTCAAACATACAAAAATGTAATTATTAAAAAATTATGCTAAACACGCAATAAAAAAGTTGCTAAGTAAAAAATGAACAAAACAGAAAAAAAAAATGTATTTTTAAAAGGCGAATGGTCAGGTTTTTCTTTTTTTTTTTGTTTTGCCTTTCTTGTTCGCATGGAAGAAAGGAAAATAGCAAGGCAACCAAAGAAGAGAGGAAAAAGAATACAAAAAATTAACAATTGTTAATTTGAAAATTGCACACAAATGCGTAATGTGAAAGTTTTTTGCGTTGTCCGAGCTCCGCAGTTTGACTTGGACTCCGGATCGGATTTGTCTTCTTCCTACTCGACTGGGCCACTTGTTAAGTGTTAATGAAATAATTATGCCAACTTTTGCCAGCCACCATTCCCCCAGCAATTTGCTCATACATATATATATATATATATTGAGAGAGAGAAATATATTTATATATAAAAGTCCTGAGGGGAGCATGCCTCAAGCCACTTCAGTTTTATTGTGGCATCATGAAGTGTGAGTTTTGGCCCCCACTTTGCGAGTTTCTGCCACTTGCGTACAGTTTTTCTTGCTCTCCCTCTTTTTATAATTCGATAAACTGCCCTCTAAAGACGACGATGTCGGCGCTAGGGGCAACAATGAGTTCGACCTTGTGTTGAGGTTGGGCCTAAAAACTGGCAGCGCTTCTGTTGCTCGTGAAGCCTTCGGAGGCCGTCTAAGCCGCTTAATTACAACGAGTTAGGCCTAAGGGGCGGCTCGGGTGCGGGAAGGAGCGGCTGGGAGTATTTACTTAAGACGCGAAAATGTGATTAACAAGTGTGAAAAGCTGCTCCACTCTTATTTCTATTTAATTTAATTTTATTATTCGCCTTTTCCTGCGTCCTGTTGCAAGTTTTCGTGAAGAAGTTTTACTTTTGCTCGAGTAACTTTAATTGATTTAGTATGTGTGTGTGTGAGTGTATTCAATTACTTAAAAATGGCTTGCCAAAGTGTCGAGCAGTTTGACTTAAAAATTAGTGCAAGTTTTACTCCCCTTTCCTTAAAAGCTGCCACAATACATGGACAAAGTTGGCTGACAGCTAAAGTTTTTGGTGGCGTGGCCCGAGCACCACATGCATCATTATCAAACCGAATGACAGGTGTGCGCATGCCAATTTGAGCAGCTCTAATTGAATTTAGTAAACTATATATATATATGTATATATATCCACAGTTTGTCTGCACTCGATTGTCGACTGTCGACTGCAGAGTTTTTGGCCAAAAAACTTTCACGCTGTCATTGTAATACACACCTTATCAGACTGCTTTGCCCGCCTTCATTGCTGGTTCATTGTTTCCTTGTCGTTGTCCTTGTTTTTGTTGTTGTTGTGATTGTTGTTGTTGTTGTTGTCGCTGCAGGCTGCGTGTCGTGCAAATCCCAGGCAAGTTGTTGCCTCTGCATTTCCCCTCCGACAACAGGCAGGCAGCAAGCCAGCCTTGCCGCCAAACAATTAACGTTAATGGATCATGGTAACTTTTTCGCCTTTTTCCAGTGTGCAATCCCAGCGGTGCGTGTAAACTGGCAAAAGTAGCGAAAGCAACAAACTGGGGCAGCCATCAAACAGACTGCTGCTGCGGCTCTTGGCATATGAGAGGCGATGCTGCCGCTTCTTCCCTCCACCTCCTTCTGCTTCCTTTGATACCTATCTCTGCTTTGAGCATCTTTCGACACCGTCGTCGCCAGTTCGCTTGGCAAGTTTTCTGCTGTCTTTTGCTGTTTTGCGTGCTCCCTCTACAAGTTTCTAGGCACTTTTCGCTTTTCGCTTCTCACATTTTCTTTGCTTTTCTTTTACTTTTCGATTGGCGCAAGGGATCGCGGTTAGGGGCCGAATGAGCGAAAGAACGAGCTCAACTTTTAACACACTCAAGTGTCGTAATTTTGGCTGCTTTTTTGCACACAAAACAATATTAATGCTGGTAGTTTGCTGACTCCACACGCACCCCACTCCTCCACCCTCTTCACCATCTAATATGTGTGGGTTGGGTGGTTTTTTGCCTTGCCTTAGGCCCTGACTCCTGTCCCCACCCAAATAGAAGTTAAATGAAAAGTTTTGCTTGCGCTGCAAACACGTCGCTTCCTGTCGTCTGCTGCTTTGGCTATGCGTCGCTGATTTTGCTGACTGACTTTTAGGCTTTTAGTCAAGTTATACACACATACACCGATACATACCGCCACACACACGGGCACACAACAAACACAGTGCGTGGGTCCTCTCATATAGGCAATACTAGTATTGAGCATGTTTTCAAGAGGTTTCTTTGGTTCGCCAAAACTCCCACAGCGCTGCGAAATTAAGCTAAACCAAGAAAGAATTCTTATCTTTGGCTAGCTGAAGATTAAATACCCTAACAAGATGTGGTTTCGTTTGTTAAATCTAAACGATTGTGTTTCAGGCTTAATCGTCATTTAGAATACATATTATAATTGATATTTGTCGAAAGATGATGAAGATTATCACAAATGCTATGCTTCTTATGAAAGCTGTGTAATATAGATCGATCCAGTTCATTTGGGGGAAGAGAAACAAACAGACAGACAGTGGAGCATGGCTTTAACGACTCAGCTGTTGACCTTGAGCAAAGCCCGCCCACTGCATTTCATTACACATTTCGTGACACAACTATAATACCCAGTGCAAGGGTATAATGAATGGCAATAGGCTAAAGCGGAAGTTGCGTCCTCAGGCACGAAGGAGCCACAGCAAATGGTAGGCAGCTGTGGCATGCGGCATGCGGCAGGCGGAATGCGGCTGGCAGGAGCAAAAAAGTTTTTGGGCGCAGCTTAAAAGTTATTAGCGTGGCATTTCCCTTCTCCCTTGTATACACCCCCACCGTTTATCTGTCTCTTTCTTGCTGAGGTGAGACCAAAAATGGCAATGCTGCCAAGCGAGGAATTCTCGGCAAGTTGCTTGCTATTCATATTTGTGTGTTGAGGCTTAGTACGTTATTAAGTTGTTACGTTTTGGCCCGTTACAAACAGCAACAACTACCAATAGCAAGAGCAACAACAACAAGAACAGCAACTACATCGCGTGGAGGCCAACGCTTCTCTCAAAGGTATTGCGTGATATTTCAATTTGTTTTTAGTTGTAAGTGGCTTAAAATGATTTAATAACTCATCAAGGGATTTGCTTGTTGTTGGATATTTGCTTTAGTTTCTCCCATTCCCATTCCCATTCCCATTCCCCTTTCCCATTCCCCTTTCCATTCCTATTCCCAATCTCATTTAACTATTTGCTGTGCTTAGGCAGGCGAATAGACGGATGTGGGTGGGAGAGGAGATGGGGTAGCCTTCACCTTACCTTAGCCACATTTAAGCACGTCAAAGTTTTTAAGTAGTTTTGATGTTTCCATATTAAAGAAGTTTTCTATTAGTTTTTGCGCATTTTAGCATCATTAATACAAATAGAAGACTTAACTATGCATATATTTGCTTAGGCCCACACTTGTACCCACACCAACACACACAAGCAAATACACATTCCTCCCCGTTAAGTATTTAACATTCATAATGAGCAATATTCGGTCGCATACTTTTTGCGTGTGCTGTGTAAATATTTTAAATGCCATTTTAGGGTACTAAATGGGCCTTAGGGAGACGCCAAAACTATTTGTCTACTGTATACCATACACTCGCATACACACACACACACATACACAACCGCAGTTATTCCCCTGTTTGTTTAGTCGATTTAAAATTGGAGCAAATTAAGCCAAATCAATTTTTGGGGCACAAAATTGCACCTTTCAATGCGATTTCGATTTAGTTGTTGTTATGAGGCCACATCACGCATAACCCTAGAGGGATAACAAACCGACTCCGACCTCCGCTCCTCAAGGAAAACAGTGTGACCAGTCACGTAGCACAAATGTATCGAGTGGGTTGTAAATGTGGTACTAAACTGCTGACCAACTGCGTGACCCCAACAAACACGACAAACTGTAGCAGTTTGTGACACATACCTACTAGAGAGGGAGATGGAGGATCTGGCAAGTTGCAATGTTACATTTGACAACTTGGAAAATTCTCTGACAGCCAGAGAGCTAAGCGCAGCAAACAAACTTGTTTCGGAATTTTCTTTTGTATATTTCTATGGCCAAAAACCTTCAATACGGCTAATTACACAATATTGTAAGGGGACACTGTACAATGGGGGACAAACACATAAATTGCTATCAAATAATGATTGCTGCCAGCGGCATAAGCAAACCAACACTCAATATTTATTTATTAATTTAATTTGTTAATTTGATTTTAAGCATTAGTTCTGATGTATCATTTCAAATGAAATGAAAGTCTGGCTTTTGCTGAAAATATTTGTAAATAACGAGTGCATGTTTAATTTGGAAAAATATTTATTAAATATGTTTGCCTTATTTAATAGCAAATGAATTAGAAATAAGGCGTTATTAAATAATAATAAATAAATATGGGAGAAATGAAGGCGGGAATTATATGCATGTGTTAAATAAACAATTTGAATTTATGCATAATTTCTGCTCTTTTCCTGGGCACACCTGAAAGTTAAAGAATCAGAGTATCATAGTGTTATATATGTGAAAATTAAATTTACATTTATTTGGCATTTGTTATCCTAATTCTCATATCGTTATAGCTCTTTCAAGCTAATGGCTTTCGCTTTGCCTCCCATTGTTTTAAATTTGTCTGGACTTTTTTGGCACTCTCTGTGTGTGTGTGTGTGTATGGGTGTGTGTGTATGTATCTTTGTGTATGTGAATCTATGCTGTATGTGTGTGGTACAAGTTTCTGTCGTCGTCTTCAGTATAGTCGTCACAAAACTTTCGACGCCATGTGCCTGCTGGCAGCATGTGTTCCCAACTTAAGTTTCCCCAACTGTGCGGGCTTGCTCTATTTGGAAACTCTAAACATATAGATACATAGATAGCTACATATATATAAATGTAAGTATGTGTGAGTTGAGTGGAGAAATTTAAAGCTGCCACACGTTGCCAAGCTGGTGGTTTCATTCTTTATTTTTGACTTTTTGCAGCAAGCTGATTACTTTGTCATTTGATTTTGGTGGCACGAATCAACTTGTCGCACGGCAGAGGGAACTAAGACCCAAAAATCAATGCAAGCCGCTTTGCCAAAAGAAATTGCTTGCTTTATTGCTTTATAAAAAATCATAAAAACGTATCATTATTGGGGATGTCACCCTTGTAATAAAAATAACAGCAACAACAGACGTCCCATTAGCTTTGTAGTCCTTGGCAGTGACAGTGAAACAGTGCAAACTGACAACGTAAAGTGCCTTGTCATAGGAACAATAACAACAACAGCCACAATAATATTAACAGCCACAACAATATTAACAGCACAACAACAACTGTAATAATAATTAAGCGATATCAAATTGAAAAAGTAACTTTTTGTCGCACAAACAGCGGTATTATGGTTAGGGGTGAGAGATTCGCAGGGGGCGAGCTTGGGTTGTTTATACGCTGGTGATGACTTGGCATAAAGCGTTAAAGAATCTAGCTAATAAATATATACATAGCACATAAATATATATATTTATATATACATTTCATATTAATTACTTCGCAATTATATGCGCTCGAGCGCAAATCAACGTTAATTAAATACAAATTTGTTATCAGGTGGCATGGTCGTAGATGCAACCGATTCGGGCAGGAGGTCAGTTTGTCAACTTCTGCATAAATAACAGTTATATTCGCACTATAAAAAATAATATGCATTTGTCGTCTCATAAAATATGAAAGTTGGAATATTTAAACACAAAGTTTTATGAGTATTTGCTCAGTTTGTTGTTTGTTTTACTTTTATTTCTTTTTATTATTCATATTTTTCTTCGTTAGCAAAAATAATGTGATTTTAATAAAGCGCACAAATATATATGATATGTTTAATAGGTAACCAAGTAATTATTTTATTTATGATTTAATGCAGAGCTCTAAGTTATTTGGAATTTAAAAATAATTACACATTTATTGATGAAATGGAATTTGAGTCATGTCTAGACATAACGGTATACCACACTCAGACCTGACATTAAAGCAAATTTCCCTTCCCAACTCATATATTGCACTTTAGTACACCATTACATAATTGTTTGCACAATTAAGAAAAGAATGCAAACAATTTACACATTCGTGAGAGTTAATTAATTAAAAGTAACTCACAATCATAGAGTTTACATATATTCCTTTAACTAAACAAATTAATTTTTGATATTTCGATAACCTGACTTGTTCATCATTCTTTGGCTAGCCACAGAAACGAAGAATAGTTTATGTTTGAGTTGAAATGGGCTTCTGGCATAGCATTTAATTAACTGAACTCAACTCGACTCGCCTAGACTGAAGTTAACTCAAACTTTGTCGAAATGAATACATTTGTCTTGTTTACTTTGGCTTATTGGCCTCTCTCTTGGTTTTTTTTGGTAAGTTGAGAGACCGCAACTATGCCAAGATGGGCCATATCTTTGTTTGGCCATCACAGAGTCACAGAGTTGGCCGAGTTGCCTGCGAACCCTTATCAACTTGTGCCACTGCACTTTTGGTTAACTTTACTTATAAATTTCATTCGAGCCATTTGTTGACACACAGACTAAAACAGACTCACACACACTCACACAGGCAAAAGTCCCATAAGTTTGTGATGTTCGGAAACGCGTCGCAGTTTCTTGTTGTTATCGGAAAGAAAGAAAGAATAAAAAGAAAAGAAACGAATTCGCAAATAGAATTAAAACGCAAATGTACTAACCCAATTTACCGCCTCGACTGGTTGGTTGGTTGGGGGTTTTTTTTGTTTCCCCCGTTGTCAGCCACTTGCTAATGGGGAAAAGGAACTCGACGCGACAATGTCGGCGTCATAACTTTGTTGTACGAGTATGACAAATATATTCATTTCATGCTTGTTCAATCCAGTAAATCGCGTGACGCGCTGACAGTGCAAATTGCTGTTGTTGTCGCCACTGTTGCTTGCAACATTGATATGGCGTCGAGTGGAAAGTGTAAAAAACTCAACTATTGTCTTCATTTTTCTTGCAAATCATGCAACGCAATCAAAACCGTTGACACATCGGCATACATTGTGGCCATGTCGTCATGTCTCCAATGTCGCAGCTGCCACTTGACACTGTCATTCAAGTTCAAGGTTCAATCTTCCCCTTTGCCGACTGCCGAGTCGTCTTTTTGTCTCACTCGTTGCTCGCCGCGAAAGGCGAACAAAATTACAATAATTGTTGTTTACGCATATTTGAACATCAAATGTGTCAATTGGCAGCCGACAAGCGAATGACAACGTTGCGTATGCTTAATGTGTAAAATGTTTCATTATGTGCATTCGTGTGCGTTGACGACAAAAATGTTGGCCATGGCTTACTAACTTTTTTTGTTGTATAAAGTATCTCTATATTATTAAAATTTACATCAAACAAACATTTTACAACAAAAAAAATGTTATAAAAGAGACGGGAAAAAAAGTACAAATAAAAATGATGAGTATGGCTCAAATGATTGATATACATAATTTATGATTAAACCATTTATTCTTTTGAGTACGATTCTAAACAATTGGGTCTATTGGCTATGCAAGATACAACATTATTTTCACATATTTAATTGAACATTAATAGAAATTGTACATGATCTAATTGAGTGGCAACTGTATGACTTTAGTTAGACAGAAATTATTATACTTATATTATATTTTAGTTTTAATTATTATTTAAATAATTGATTCTATTTTTTACATAGTTATTTTTTTAGTTAGAGCATCAAAGCTTCGCTTAGATTCTTAACAATATATTTTCAGTCGATATTGAGCGCTTTTTAAATTAGTTAGCACCCATAATTCTGGTTCTTTGTTGTTTTTATTTTGGATTAAAACAATTTGCGTTGACTATAATTAGCAGAGTTCACTTGGGGAGAGTTTTCCTATATAAATATGAAATATTTTTGGTCATTTGGCTGACAGTCGAGCAGCGAATTGGCCAAGTTATCGTCATCGTGGACTACAATTGAAGTAAATTGAAAAACCATATTCTCTAGCCGGGAAAAACTCGTATTATTTAAATATGCGTGGAATGTACAAGCCGCTGGCAACGATGTTGCCTCTGTTGTTGCCTTTGCTGCTGCTGCTGCTGCTGGGCACGCACTTGACTGAAGCAGCGGCTGTCATCGGTGGCGGCTTCGCCACAGCTGTTGACAAGGATGTGGCACCAGTTGGCGTTGTTAAAACGGATCTGCTGTCATTGGAGCAGGAAATTGGCGGCAATCCGGCGGCGGCGGCATCGGAGACTTCGCAAGGAGCTCGCAATGTGCGTTCTTTTTTGTTCGGAGTTGGAGCTGGACCTGCTTGGATTGGTGGAGGTTATGGCTGGGGTTATCCTGGTTATGGCTACTACAGCTCACCATACTATAGCTACGGCAGTACAGGCTACTATCCGGGATACTTTGGATATAAGCAAATTATCATCGGATGAACATTGCTTTGTACTCGTAGCTAAGTTCAATGTGATATTATTAAATAATGTGACCTGCTTATGCTTGTTGTTGTTATTATAAGACAGTTTTAAATTAATTTGCCGGACATAAAAAGTTGAGAAAAAAAATATAAAAAGAAAATAAAAACATGAAATTGCACAATTTATATTCATTTTTTTTTGCTGTTGTTGTTCTTGTGCTGTTGTTATTGTTGTTGTTGTCGGTTAGGGCACAGATTTTGCATAAATCATTTCACAGCCACCAAAATGAAACGCGTAACATAATTTTTAACCCTTGATAAATTTTTATGACAAGCATTTTCGTTATTTTCCCTCGCTCTGATGTTGTTTTGGTTCTTGTTGTTGGCGTTTCCATTTTCTGTTTGTGTTTGCGCCACAGTGAAATGCAAATAAAGCGGATCAAAAGTTTGCTGTTAAAAGAAGATTAATTGCAATTTGGTGGCAGGTCCGCGACCCTCTCTGCTTCCTCTCCGGCCACGCATGTATTCTCTTTCGACCCCTTTGTGTCGACCATTCCACCCATCGCTTTCGTGGTGCGGTTAGAGGCTGGTAATTAAATATTTTTAAGCTGTTAATGGTTTTCATTCGCTTTGTTGTTGTTTTAAGTAGTTGTTTCAATTATTTATTTACTTTTCAAAATATTGTTTTTTTTTTCATTGATTTTTGATTTGTTTAAATCATTGAATGGTATAGCTGGCAGGTAGCAACTATTTGCCATAGTTTTCCATTTTAACAGTTTTCAATTGCACTTTAAAGTTTGTTGTAATTGTAGTCGCTTTTGTTACTATGATATTCAAGTGAATACTTATTGCTCTTATTTCTGTTTTTATTATTAACATAAATTGTAGTTGGTTTTATATAAAAGTGAAAAAGCAAATGTATATATACGTATATACTATTTCTATGGAATATTAATGTTGCTGTTATTATTAATAAATTTTTATTAAATTGTTGATAGACTTAACTTTCTTCATTCTTTTAAAGCTTTTATATATTTGGCATGGTGTGTAATTTTCTCTGTACTGGGGATTTGTCGAAAATAATGATATAACAACCTTTAAATTCTCACCTACCTTATCTGCAATTGTGACAATCTTGTTATATATAAATTAAACAAGGTCAACACTGTTGGAAGCTCATTATAAATTGAATTATTTAATTTTCATTTGATTTAATTAAGTTATTTGTTGGTCAATTAACCTCTTTTTGTTGTGGTTTGATATTTCATTGTAGAGAATATATATTTTTTTAATTCCCTTGGCTGTTATTGTTCTGCTTTATTTGTTTGTTATGCATTTCATAACGTAATTGTTCTCGTCGCTGATATTGCTGCCGTTGATATAAGCCAGTGAAAAAAAAAAATGAAAACATTTTAATGCTTACTTGTAATTATGTGGGGTCAAGTGTTGACATTTTATTAATTAAATATAGTTTTCAATTAAAGTGCATGTAATTCTATTGCGGGACACCGATTAAAGAGTTTTACAAATACGCATAACAAATAAAAAATTTAATACAAACTACTCTGCACTTGACAGCCTTATATGAAAAGACTAAGAGAACTACATACACACATGCCATTGCCCACTACGTATAAAAAAAAACCATTTCAAACTCTCACAAATCGACATTTAAATTCAATTTCTATTCCGAATGACAGTTTGATCATTGTTTAACCGCTTAAACATTTATGAAACATTTACATTTTATTGATTAATATTAAGAAAATAAGAATTCTGTAGTAGATTTTCATTGATTTTGTAAGTCCAATATATTGATCAAAATATCTTACTTTTTGAGCGGCCCTCGAACTTACTACGCCATTATATAAATGCATTTGGTTTACTCAAATAAGCCGCAATAGCCACTGAGCCATTCCCATATAAACAGACCCTAGCAATGGCCATAGATATAGATATACATATAAGTACATACAGACTTATGTGTAGGAATGTGTGTATATTTTGGCATAGCGTCATGTCCTTGCTGGTGAGGCTAACAGAAATGAAGTGTCATTGTGATAGAGCCGCGGCAATGCAGCTGTTCAGCAATGCGGTGCAATAGCAGATTCAGAGTCAGAGTCAGAGTCAGTCAGTCTGTAGTCGAGTCACACTACTCTGCACAGGACTCCGCACAGGACTCAAGCGACACATTTATACGCACTGCTGGCCGTGTGACTGCGGCAGTCAGCGTTGCTCACGTACTCAGCATTGTGACAAATGGATTTTCGCCTGAAATCCCCAGGATTTCTTCAAGTGTAATTGCGCACGCTAAAAGGGAATGCGAATGCGAATGTGAATTGCAAACTGGCCACAACCCAAACCCAAACCCAATCCCAAACCCATACCCAAACTGAAAGTATGCCAAAAGAGCATTAAATTTCATGAGCTTGCGGTTCGCCAGCCTTTATTGCACTCACTAGATAATTTGTAGCTCTAACGCAGTCGCCGCCGCTTGATTATCCAGGTGCGTGTCTTTGACCAATGGCGCAGTAGTCGACAAAGGCGTAGCATCATTCGTGTCTGTTGATTGAGCAGCACCAACTGCAATAGTATTAGCATCTGCAAATGTCGTAGCATTTGTCCGAGCAGCGGTACACTGTATTCAATTCTTCCCATCGACTGATTTGATAACCTGAGGTGCCGCTCGCCGACACCGAGCACATCCATCAGCATCTTGAGAAGGAGTCTATACAATTGAAGGAGACCGACCACATTCAGCAGGTAAACGTGCAGCACAAAGAATACAATGCGGATAGGTAAGCTCAGCAGAATGCAAAGCAATTCAATAGCAATGTCCATTGGGTGAGAGTATGTGATTGCCGAGCACAAATAAACTACGAGTAAACAGTTGACGCCCGAATCTTAACGGCCAACTTAGCTTTTTATATTCGAATTCAGTTGACAACTTTAACAAATTTTTGTTGTGTGCACAATGTGACTTGTCGAGGTGTCGTTCAGAGCAAAAACGATGAAGTTCGTTGTACGTGGATACGTTGTAAGCAGATAAAATAAAAAGTTTATATTACCAACATTACGGTGCAACATTACGACGATTGCGACCCTACAGAATCACGCCCATGATATTTGCACTGAATTGAAATTGATCAATTTGCGTAGTTGAGGGAATTGTTTTCTGCTTCTCTAATAGATGAATCTGTGGCAGAAAGTAATGACAAGGGAGTACGAAAGAGGGAGAGCGGCAGAGCGGTGGGAGCATGCTCTGCAATGAAATTAATGTGGCCCTATAGGAATAAGTCCCTCGAAATATGAAAATGCGTAAATATACGAGAATTTTTCGCTTTAATGCAACTAAATATTTTGTTACTTTAATATTTATTTTTTTTAAACAAAAAGTGTGGGAAATAAATGAACTACATTTTGAATTTAATGCTGTTGTAAATTCACTTTGATGGAATAAATCCTGTGCTTTGCTGAATCCGGGAAATGTCTGTGTTGTGTTTTGATATATCTTTGTAAATATATTTTGATATGTGTTTTGTCAAACAGGGCAAAATTCTATTTATTTACTATTACTATTTGGAACATTTACTTTTGAGTTGGTTTTTGCATGTTTAATTTAGTTGAAAATGCCTGATAAAACTTAACTAACTATACTTAATTAACTTTTTTTGCACAGAGCCATGTTAACACCAGTCGAAAAGGCTACAGTCGACCGCATTCGACAGTATAATACCCTGTACAGGCTTCTGTATTAAAATTATGTTGATAATAGGTACATTGATTAAAATAAAAGTAGGAACATAACAGGTGTTTAAAGAATACCCTTTTGAAACTTGCATTTTTTGCATACGAATTCTTTGCATGCTTATAGCAGCTAACTTTCACATATTTATACATATTCAATCAAAAGCTGAGTGTTACGACACTTAATTTACTTATGCTTGTGTCGCATTACTTCTCTATCTCGCTCGCACAAATATGCACACATGGTAAGCAGACGCATGTATCACAGTCGTTCGCTGTCTCGCTCGCACACATGTGCTGCCTGCTGCCTACGATTTCGTGGAAAAATAACTTTTATTGCTGATTATCTGTCTTATTTACAAACCGATCTTGATTAAACTTTCAGCGTTCCTTCTATATATCATTCTTAATGCACCTGTTAAGTTATAAGTGTCTACGTTGAACTATTATTCGTTTTTTTTCCAAATTGTGGGGGAAGGGTGGGAGGTATCCAAAATTTAAAATAAACTTGATCTGCGTTTGGTATACAGGAACCTTGATGCCATATTTGGTGTCTCTAGCTCTTATAGTTGCTGATATCGACTCGTTCATACAGACGGACAGACGGACGGACACGGCTCAATCGACTCGGCTGTTGGTGCTGATCAAGAATATATATTCTTTATAGGGTCGGAGATGCCTTCTTCTGCCTGTTACAAAAATTGTTTAATATATCCCTGTACAGGGTATAATGATATTGAGGTGTTGCCAAATTTAACAAAAGTTTAAATGAAAGAAAACTTTCTAAAATTTTGGTATACGCATATGAAAACAAACATAAGTACATCGCAAGCTGTTATATAACATATTTATTATTTAACTAAACCTTGAGTAAGTAAATAGTATAACTTGCTGGAAAAAAAAGATTGGTAATTAGTAAATTATAATAATATAATAAAACATATCCCCCTATTATTTATTAATAGCAATTAGCTCATCGTTTGACTATTTAGTGCATTGCAATTGTAAATCCTCTTAAATTCTATTTAATTGTCTTTGAATTGCTCTCGCAAAATGGTATTTGCAAATAATACAAGTATACAATGGAATCTGCCTAATTTAAGCGGATAGAGAATCAGAGAGAGATAGATAGAGAAAAAAAAGAAAATCTATAGCAAACGGTTGTAAAGTGAACTAGAGGGAAAACGTAATGACAAAACTCTGGATTAAGAATGCGGCGCATACAAGTTGCACATTCGCCTTTGTCTCTGGCCTTCTGGGTAGCTGAATGCTTGGCACTTTGTGCAGTGTATCTATATCACTTGCAGTACACATTGGTCTATATATAGACGTATATTTTAAGCATGGCTTATCTTATCAAGTGACATAAAAGACGCCTTTCAGCGACTGTCCAGCGTCGACGCAGCTAACGACAATTGTGCTGAGTGGGTCGCCTTTGGTTTGGGTATGCGATTCGTTTAGTTGAGTTTGGTTCGGGATAAGGCCTCCTACTACATTTACTCCTCCTCCTCCTCCTTCTGGTTGTTCATCCCCGCAGGGGTAGTGGCAATGCACACAGCTGGACATTCATTACAAAAACGGAAACACTCGTACAGTGACAGAAGATAAATGGAGCTGCACTTGTACGTGTGGCACCATCCCACATCTTCCTCCTTCAACTAATTCCTAATGTATGTCTGTGTGCGGTTTTTATTTAGTTGCTTGCTTTATCTCAACATCTAGAAAATCTTTGATGCTGCAAAATGAAAAGCAGCTTATACTCACTCGTACCTATGTAATGCAAATGTTCTTGACATGCATATATTTCTATTTATTCAGTTTTTAGTTTAGATTTTTAATCTGAGCTACGCTTTTTCTTGCCTTTGTTTTACATGAACGAGAATGGGAACAACAAATAACAATAACAAATGGAGAATGGAAAATGGAAAATAGAAAACAACGCTTCATATTCATTTAAGTTTCTTATTTGTCGCTGTCATATTTGCCTGCAGCTTGGTGTCTTTGCATTTCCCTCTTTTTTGGACTGTTTATTTTTGTCGTTTTTGATTGAGATATGTATTTATTATGTTTATTTGTATTTTTTTGTTTGTATTTTTATTTCCCTTTTTGAATTTTTTGTTAGCATTCTCGCAACGATGCTTATGACGCTATACTTTCCTAGTCACGTTGCCTTTTGGCCCAATTTCAATTTCAAACTTTTACCATTTGTTTTTGGTTCGCAAATTTATCAGTTATTTTTACGCTGCGGGTAGTTTTTTTTTTTTTTAATTTTTAAACTCGTTGCCAACGTTACATTCATCAAAAAATGTTTGCAGCGCGCTTCTAACTTGCTGGTTTTTTATAAGAGCACTTCATGTCAAAACCACAGAAGCAATAACACAGAAACGCAAAAAATTCGCTGCACTAAAAAGGAATGCTGCAAAATACATATATTTTTTACGTCCAGCGGGTGAACTTGCCACTCTCCACTTGCCACACAAGACAATGGCCAAAGCTCAACCAAAGACACAAGAAAAAAAATAAAATAAAAAAGAAAAACTGAAAAAAATATTAGAAAAATTCAAAAACAAACTGTCAAGCAAGTGATATAAATTAACAAAATGGCATCATAAAGCTAACATATGAGAGAGTTCTTGATTTTTTCAGCAGTTCCATATACAATTTTCCAGACATTCTTGATGCTGCAGGGTGTGTCGTTGCTTTGTTGTGCGATAACTTTTCAATTATTTAGAAATAAGTGCACATGACAGCAACCAAACAAAGACAACACAGTTTCAAATACATATAGAATGTAATCTGAGCTGTAACTCGACTGTGGTAATACCCTAAGCTAATAGGTAGTCATAACTTCAGCTTAAAGTCGCATTTTGAGAAAATGCACATGAGTTTCATTTAAATATAATATGATACACGTTAAAGGGAACTCTTTAGCCAATTTTAGAGTGGAGTAAAGTCGAAGAACTCTCTTGAATTATGGCACAATGGCAACCAGTCGACGGTTTACTTTTTGCTCAACTTGGCCAAAACACATGAGCCGCAACTGGCAGCATGTCAGGCAACTGCAGCGACAACAACAAACGATTTCAATTTTGTTGATTGCAAATGTTTGTGCCAACGATGCGGATGGGCTGATGGGTACATGAGATGGCTAGGGATTGGAATGGTCGTGTAAATGGTTACTATGGCTCCGATCCGGCTTATAGCATATGCCAGAGTGCAAAGTATGCCCAAATGCATTTTAAAACATTGTTTTGGTGACGTTTTTTGTGAACGCACCGCCACAGAGCAAGCCACATGGGGGCAGGCTGGCAGACTGGCAGCTGGGCATCTGGTGCAGCCAACGATGGCCAATGGGCCCAGTCAACAAAAGCCAATGCCAAGCAGATAAGAGCGCGTATTTTATTTGCATACTTTTAGGCTTTTGGAAAACCATTTGCCAGTAAAAATGCCATGAAAATGACGACAACAAAAAAACGCATTGGCCCAAAACAAAAAGAATTTTATGGCAGCACACACACATTCCAACATAAACACACAGACACACATAAAGTCACAAATCAAAACAAAGGCTAGAGAAAAGAGGAAATATGTGAAATGCGAACTTGAACAAAGATTGACAAGTGGCGACTGCCCCGTTTAAAATGTCAAATACGTACAATGTTGCCGAGACTTTTCCCATGCAAACACTGTGCTATGCCTGTTGAAAAGGAAGGGAAGCAGAGAGTTTGGTAGGAGTGCGGGCGTCTACGTGCCGTTGGTTTTTTGCCAAACAATTTTCGTGTTGTTTTTTGTTTTGTTGATGTTTTGATTTGTGCGTGCGTGCAAATGTTTGCATTCTGAGCATTTGTTTTTTTTTTTTTTTTTTTTTTTGCTCTGCTGCGGGACTTTTCGTTTTGGACATATCCAACCCCTAGCATATACATACAATATATACAGATTTATGTACAATATGCATTTAAATATATATATTTAATTTTTTGTTCGCATTCAAATTTTCTTTTGCGCCAGACACTAACTTTTTTTGCTTTGGTTATTTCCGACTGGCAACAAGCTGTGCTCATCAAAATGGAAACTGTGCAACGTGCAGTAAGTGTGACTGATAGTGTGGTGAGTTAGTTGATTCTTTTTTCGTGCCTCACAGCCGCAGCCACTACGGCGGTAGCAGCAATAGCAACAGCAAAAGCAAAAGCAACAGCAACAGCAACAGCGGCAACAGTGGCAGCGGCAGTGGCTGTGTTGCCCCTTTGGCCAACTGACAGTTGCAAATCATCAGAAATTTAAATTGACTTAAATTGTTTATTTTTTGGCACTGGCCAAAACGCCATTGTTTTTTTGCAGTTGAACTGATTTTTTGGGAAGCTGACGGAAGTACGATGAACACGAACATGACCACAGCGAACCGAGGCTTTGCTGTTATTTATGAAAATAATAGAAATGCAAATTAATTTGTTGGCTTTTGTTACCGATAAAAAGTTGGCATTGATAAAACTAGCAATTAGTTTGAGCATACATTTAAATAAACGAGAATATATATAAGTAAAACCTACAGGCAGCCACAACATACATAAATACACACACACACACAGAACGTAATTTCAACTGCCAATTAGCTGCCATCAAATGTATGCAACAACATGCAGAACATCGGAACATAAAGGACTTCATTTGCTCTATCGATGGCTTAGATCCGGAGTCTCTGAACGCTCGACTGCCTGATATCTCGCATTTATATTGGGCTGTCCTTTAATGCCGATTTTTATTGTGCAGACAGCCAGAAGGAGGGACAGACTTATAGACAGCTCTGTGCTCTGTGCTCTTCTGTGATTCTTTTTTCGTTTCTTTTGCTTTGATTTCAGACGAATAATAAAATATACAATTGTACTAGAAATATGTCAGTAAAATTCACAAAATTCACGTTTCGCCATATCCTGCTGTGGTCTCTCTCTCTCTGCCCTGTCCTCCCTCTTTGTCAATCTGTCTGGCTGTCTATCTGTCTGCTTATACGACAGTATGTGTGATTTTTATTTTTGTGGCTTTTATACGTATACTTTTTGTTTTCATATATAAATCATTTATTGTTTTTATGTATGACGTCTGGAGCTGCTTTCGCTGCCTTTGCTAGCTGAATGGTTGGTTCGATGGCTGGATGGCTGGATGGTTGAATGGCTGACTGGATGGTTGGGTGGATGGCTAGCTGGTTGCTTGGCTGGATGCCTGGCTGGCAGATATGAGTGCCTGTGTCTGACATTAATTGGCAGTGATTGAGGGATTTTTATGCTCTCTATACGAATACATATACGTATATGAGCGAAGGATACGTGCTCCTTTATGAAATATTAATTGGCCTTTCATATCGCTGTGTGTGCCATGCCATACGTGCTTTATAATCTGCCCAATGCCATTGGAAAATTACTTCAACTTGCATCGCCATTGGCATTGGCATCATTAAATTACACGCTTTCTTATGGCAATCAAATAATCAGGAAGACTGTCATAAGATTTCTCCACAATTTGAATGCAATTGACAGGAACTAAAACAGTTTGATTCTGTTTCTTTCTACAATGAATACAATAATATCTTTAAATTTTAGCATTCGAGTTTATTTATAAGGGATAGAGAATACTATTGTTAGAATGCTTAAGTTTACGATAAATTACTCAACATTATAATCACTGCTGTGGAATTATTATGAGAACATCGCTAAGTATATTTTTATTTATAATATATATAAACAGTGAAATTATGTTAAACAGTCTCCGATCTGTCCATTAGTATATAATAATAACTTGTATTATGTAATGTATAATATATATATTGATCAGCTTCAAGTTTATTTGCATTTAATTGCAAAATCGAGGGCAAATTCTAAACCTTCTTCACATAATGCAACAAACGCTTGAATTTCATAAGTCGGTACAATTTCAGTATGACAGAAGCCTTGACTCGCAGCACAGCAGCAATGGCATGTGACAAGGAGGACGCCTTAACCTTGAAGCTGTCGTTGTCGCGATTTGCAGCTAGCGAGCGCACTTGCCCCAATTGTGTGATGGGGTGTGGTAAAGTGGTGGTGCGGCGTGTTGTTGGGTTGCTGTGCGTTGCGTGTTGCCTGTTGGTGGTGGCAAAAGGGATTTGAGTTTAATTAAAAATATATATAAATGTGTGTGTGTTTGTGGCTGGCGATGCTGGCATGCAATAGAAATGTTACTTGGTTATTGCTTTTGCGCTCTCTTTGCTATAATTGCTGTTGTTCTTGGTGTTGTTGTCGTCCTAGATTGCGTTGTGTTGTTGCGGCTTTAGTGCGTATGTATGCCACTGATTTCCAAGTCTTCACGTCACATTGCGACACACAAAGGCGAATTTGGTGAGTCAAGAGAGCGAGAGGGATTTTATGCTGAATTGAATCTTATATTAAAGATGTTGCAAGACGACGACGACGACGACTGGCGTTGACTGCGCCCGCAATGTCGGCATTGTTGGGTGCCGAAATAATAACTAGGATTCTAACAAAGGCGCACACAATAACCACGGCAACAGCTGCAACGCGAGCACCACTCGACCAGTAACAATCAGGCACTCTGCTTTTGTTGTTGTTGCTGCTGATGGTGCTGCCGTTTGGTGTTTGAAGCGGAAACTCAAAGCGCGTAAACCGGAAACTGCTGTTTAATGGCGCTACTGCGCATGCAAAGCCGGCAGAGTTCAGTCACAGAGTCGTACAGTCGTACGGCAGCCCGGGCAGCAAAACGGGAAATGAAATTTAATTTATAGAAAACAGCAATCTGCAATGTGCTGAAAATGTAATTACAATTTTCCATTTCCATTCCAATTCAACCTTTTGTGGCCATGCACAATGGCCAGGTTATACTCTCGTAATTATTTAACGGCTGCAGACAGCCATTGTGGGCCCCCATTTCTAATTAAAGTGATAGATTTACCTAAGCGATGGGATTTTGATGCGATTTCATTTGTTTAATGCCTGCTTAAAGGCCATTTTTCAAATATCATCCAAGTGGAATGAATGCTTTTGCTTTTTGCTGGCGAGATAAGCAAATGGCCAAAGGCTTAACAAACATGAAGAAGGATCTATGTATAGGTATGGTAAATATTACCACGCCCATAGACAACTTGTCAATCAAATATTCGACTTAGCTGTCGAGAATGCAAGCGTTAGCATATTTGATAGACATTACTGCTTGTCAAGGATTATGTGTCTTAATTTCGTGTTAAAGGATTTGCGCATTTCTTCTACTTTTCCTATCTACTTTCATAGTATTTTCCTCGTTTTCTCATTTTCGTTAGCTACAGTTTTTGTCAGCTTAATGCCCCTGTGCTTATCAAAGCAGCATAGCAGCCAATCATCAATGTTGTATCGAGCGTAGCTAATAAACTTGCGAACAGCCAAGTCAGATGGGAGGTTGGCTTAAAGTGCTGAAGTAAGTAACAACATTGACTGCTCTAGTCAATTCATCAGTTTATCCGTTTTTCATTTGTTTATCTGCTCATTTGTTCGTTCACTTTAATGCATATTGCAAAAAGTTGATTTTGTTAGCCAACTTGGATCATTAATATTTCAAATTGTTAAAAGCGAACGGTATGAGTACGAACTACAGATGTTAAGCCAACACTTAGTTCAGCTGTCATTTGTTTCATTTTCATTTTACATAGCATTTGTAAGTTGTAGTAATCGAGGCCAAATGTGCAAACTGTGTGTATGTGAAAAGCTATTCATTCAGCAAACAAGATAGGATTACAGATTTTAATTGGCTGCAGAGGACTCGTTATAGTTTTATACACTAAAATATAAAACTGAACTTGCAAGTCAAACGTATTAAATCGATCGATTTTAGGCTGACATCAGTATGAAATAAAAGGTATACAGTCCTGTAGACTGCGCTTTATGAAATATCATTTGATTGTCCTTATATTATATATGTGTGTGTATGTGTGTGGGTTATCATCAAAGTCAGACGCGGAACTAATTTAATATGCTGTGTTGCCCTTTATGGTTTTGGTTTTGCCACATTCTCACATGCTCCAGGGTTGCATAGGAGTTATGAGCTTCGGAATGGAGGTTACAACCGCAAAACATGCCATTGTTGTTATTGCTATTGTTGTTACTCTCATTTCCATTCATTTGCTGCCTGACATTTTGTCCATTTGTGCAGAAATTTTGATTTGTCCGCAACCGGAAATCCACAAAATAAACAGTAAATATATTTACATACAATACAGCGACAAATTCAGACTGCATTCTCATCATTTCTAATTCACAAACGCGCATTGTCACAATGCAACTGCACATGTGGGTGTAAGTGGGTGTGTATGTGTATGGATGTGTGTCTGGTTATGTGGCATGTGTGGGTGACTTTCAGTGCAGCCTAACAAGAGATGAGCTTAAATATCACAACAGAGCATAGGATGTTCCGACAGGCATTCGATAATCCTTCAATCTGTCAATATATGTACATATGAATGGTTGCACACATGATTACACTCATTTACACATATACACAAACACAAACACAAACACGCCTCCACACACCCAACCCATACACAAACACACTTGGACAATGAACATGATTTTGCTTGGGAGAATGACTTTGCAAAATGCATCGACTGCAAAATCGACAGTCGCCCACTTGGATTGACCTCACACTCTAACTGCCCCTCCATCTGCTCTCTCTCTTCGACTTTTCGTATTGATATTTGTCTTTGCTCCGATTCACAAAGCATAATTAAAATTACGTGTCTGATTACTTAAAGAGAGGCGAACATTGTTCTCGTATTTGAACATAAAATAGTACAGTGACTACACACACGCACACACACCCATGCACACAAACACACACTAGAACTGAAACTTCTTGCTGATATGGATAACGTTTCTTAATGTTTGCCGTGAAAAAGTTTTCATCTTGCGAAATATTCAACTCGTAATATGTGAAAATTTCCATTTGACTTCATTTGCTGAATCCACTGGTAAATTCAACTCACAACTCGTATTCGTGTTTAAGTTCAACACTTGTGGAAAGAGCAGTTAGTCGGTTATCGGGGCTCACATAAATGCAGCTAAGTGTCGAGATAGAGCTTCAAATAAGCATAGCTAATTAAATTCGAGTGCTTGCACTTCATATAAAGAATGGGATGTGCAATCGAAAGATTTATGTGCATAATAGACCTATAATTTGAGTTACAATCATACGGATTAAAGTTCTATCTTTGTTTTTGCCACAAATAGTTGTCTAGTATCCTTAGGGAGCACTTGGCATCTGGGGATTGCCTACTTAGATAGAATGCCATTCATGTCTAGTATTTAAGTTAATTTCTCCCAAATTGTAGCCCAAATGTCCCAAGGCACATAGGTATAAATATGAGTGCTTTCCTTTGCTTTAAGTCAGAGTCAAGTAATAAAACTTGTCACTCGTACTTGCTATTAAATTGTTGACCATTTTGTGTCTGGTCTGAAATTGCTTTTCACTTTAGTAAAGATTCGGTCTGTGGAGTTCTCTTTGCTTTGGTCATGGAAATAAATGATATACAAAATAACTGGCATATTTTTATGCAATGCAAAATATGTCAATGTCAAATTTAATGTATACGACGTCCACTCTGTTCCACAATTCATCATTAAAGACTCCACACCATACCACAGCACATCACAGCTCAGCAGAGGCCATTCCCCAGAGCAACCTTTGGCATTGTCTTGCTTGGCAGGCCAGTTTGTCCATTGGTCAAAGATAAAAGCCTGGCAAAGCCATCGAAACTGTCTCAAAGTTGAGGTGCGGCCCCATAGAAACAGCTTGAATCATACCCTTATTTTTTGCTTGTTTTCCTGCTTCCGCTTTTTGCCAACAATTCGGGTTTTTGAAGCTAGGTAAATATGTGCCTGAGGCCATTTAAAAACTTTCACCTTCAAAGGCTCTCTCTCTCTCTCTTGCTCATCTTTCTGGTCGAGTTCTTTATGAACTGCCTGCCTTGGCCACCTTTAAAATGGGCAAAGGCAACAACTCATCGCATTCATCGCACGTGGAGCATGTAAGCGTCTCGGCAGCATATAAACTTGTTTTTTTTTGTTACCAGACCCCTTAACAACCTAAGTGTTAGCCAGACCAGCTCTCTCTCTCTCTCTCTCTCTGTAGATGTGTGAGTGTGTGTGTGTATTTATACCTGCGTGTATTGTAATGGCTTTTGTATGAGTGTCAAAACACGTAAATTGTTGCGTGTCGCTTTATTGTAGCTCTGCTTCTCTCTGCTCTGCTCTCTTCATGTATGCGTGCGGTTCAAGCGGGTGTAATTGTGTCTGTGTGTGTGTGTGTGTGTGGGCGGCGAGTGGCTAAAAAGGTGGAGGCGTGTTCAATGTCTGTGCTTGGGTGCGGCCGTGCGAATATGTTGTTCATTATAATCTGCTCATGTTGCTATTTTAGCTGTTGCTGTTGCTGTTATTGCTTATGTCCTTGTTGGTTCTCCTCACTTGACATTGTTCGTGTAGTAGTTGTTGTTGTTGTCATTGTGGTTATTTTCATTGCTTTGCGTTATTGTTGTTATGCCATGTTCGATTGTTGTTGTTGTTGCTCTGTGTGTGTTTTCAACAAATACATAATTTTGTGGACATAAAATTGTCACATGCCGTTGAATTTTGATTTGATTTTATGCGTATTACAAATTTATGCAGGCGTTTACTATGGGCGTCAACGTGGGCGTGGCCTATAGCTATATACAATGCGTGTGAGTGTTTGTTTTCAGAATACATACACACAGTCTAGCAAATGCCTGCCTTGTATTTGCACGCTTTTTATGACTTTTTAGACCACAAAAACACACATTGAATTGCATATTTGAATTGTGTCTTGCATTGCATTGCAGTTTTAGTTGTTGTTTGCCTTTCATGACAATTGTTGTAAATTTGTAAATGATTTATGTTTGATATTTTAATTGCTGTTGTTTATTGTGTTATTATTCGAATACTTCCGATTGTGGTTGATTAAATTTATTTGAATTTAGATAAATTTCTCTTCTGATTGCAGAGAATAAACCGCATCGATAGGCAGCAGCTTAACACATAATTTATTCAGCAGCACAAAGAGCATAATACATGGCTACTAATCGCCGACTGTGGTTAACACTTAGCCACAAAAGTTAACATACTAAATGTGTTTTAATAAATTTGTCTACACAGCACAAGAAATACTAAAAATAGAAATACACATCAAATATTCTAGGCCGTATTTGCAGCACAACTTTCACAAGTTCACAACGTTCACTTTGATTTAATTTCACTAATGGTAGACAAATTCTCAATACTTAATTAGAATTGCTTGCGTATTTAATTTGCATTTATTGAAGATCACACTAAGTAATTAAAATACGGTCTACGTGATTTCACAAATGAACTAATATTTAGAAGAGAAAAATGCAAGCTGTTGTTGCTAAATGTAAATCAAATTGTGAAAATGAATATTTAATTTTATGTAATTATTGTGTTTGTGCGCATACTTTCCTCAGAGAGTGTATTTGCCTAAACCGCTGCCATATATAATTCCATATTTGACTTTGACAATCAGAAAAGCCAAAGTCGGCTTATGTTGTCACCGTTCGGTAGCATTGTTGGCTTCTGTATCAACTGGAATTACGTATACGCCATCGTGACCTATCAAACCGAAGATTCATCGATTCATCTCAACAGCAATGAGCCGTATAAGCACGTTTGTATCCCATTTTGTTAAAGCATTTTATTGGCTAAGTTAGAGAAGAGTCAGAAATTAAATCACACAAATTATTTAAAATGTCCCATATAAAAATTGAATTTGTAAATTGTATGCAGCCACGCCTATATCCACGTTTACGCCCACGCTCTCGACAACGTCTGTGTCTAGTGAATTTGCCTTTGGCCTTAGTTAAAAGTCAACAAGAAAGGCTGGCTGGCAAAGCAAGACAATTTCACAGTTGCTTGGCAAAAAGGTAAGCAGTACCGGCCGCTCTCCGACTTATGTAAGCCTTTTTACGAGCCAAACTCGTGCCATTGACCATATGGTGAAGGTGAGCGCTATTCCTGTAGGATTGCTGGATAAGCGAGAGAACTGTCGGTCTCGTGGGCCACAGTTTTGTACAGTTTTTGTTATTGTCCATAATAAATTCAGTCATATAATAGTGGCACCAGCTGCCAGACGGACAAAAGTGCGGCCAAAGGGTCGAATAGAAAAAAAAATACTATAAGGAAACTGTTGTAACATCAACAACAAGACGATGGACGGACCATGGGCAATTGGAATGGGGAAGGGCCTGGTAAAATTCACAAAATTCAATTAAAGTTAAACTAAACAAGCTTCGAACAAATGCGTTTAGCTTTGGCCGGCAACATAAGCAGACAATGAGGAAGCGAATAGTGGAGAGGGGGTCGAGGGAAAAGGGAAAAGCGAAGAGCAAAGAGAAAAGTAAAATGAGCAACAGTTCAGGGAACAGGAAGCTTTAGCGCTTGTCAAAGAACCGGTGACTGGACGTTTGCTTCAATAGTTGTATAGATGGATGGATGAATGGATGATTGTAGATGGATGGCCATGCGTATGTTTAGTTGTTGGTTAGCTCGACCCCTTATGTGGATAGATGGATGAATGCGTTGTTGCTGCCATTGCTGTTGCTGTTGCTGTTGCTGCTAACAGGAAACGGAAGCTGCTAAAACAAACGGAGTGTTTAGTTTGGCGTTAGCACATAGAGAAAGAGAGAAAAGGGAGAGCGAAAGCTCTCTACTTTGTATTTGTATTTATTTTTGTTGATGTTGATGTTGATGTTGCTGCTACGCTTTGTTGCCCTGCCACTTTCGAAGTCACCGCTGTCGTTGTTCTCGTTGTTATTGTTGTTTTAGGCAAGAAATTCGATTTACTAGCTGATTGTTGTTAGCGCAACAAAAAAACAAAATCGAAAAGAAAAAGAAATATAAATGGGAAAGGAAAAGAAAAAAAAACGTATCTTGACTGTTACTGTGCGTAAATTTAAGCGACAGCGCCTAACATTGTGCTTCATTGATTTAAAGGGCGCATCGTAAATAAATAAAATGCCATAAAAAGGTTCCCCAAGCGGCCAGGCGTTGACCGAGCACCGATGAAGCAACAAATAATCAACACAACAACAGCAACATGAAATAGAAAAATAGAAAAAAATGCGAATACAAAATAAATAAAAATATATAAAATAATGTAAAAGACCGAGGCTGTTGGCCAATTGCTGCTGGCAGCGGACAATTAAATTTGTACAAATTGAGTGGAGAAATGTGGCAGCAGAAGTACAACAACAACAACAACAATAACAGCAATAATAACAACAGCAGTCGAGTGATAACAATAGACAAGTGATGGCAGCTGATAGCGATTTTTTATGGCAATTTAAAGCACTTCAAATAGGAATTGAAGAGACAGGCAGACTGATAGAAAGATAGACAGTCAGAATCGCTGTCTGACGATGCTCCCATTACGTGCTTTCTCTCTCTCTCTCTATCAAAATAGTTAATTTTATCGGCCGTTGATGTAGAAATATAAATGTACTGCCCCACACAGACATAGATAGGAAGTGGACGAGCGTACAGTGCTTGACTTCATGATTATGAACCAACAAGCCACATCAAATAATATAGTTTGGTCGAGAGACTTACGCTCAATAAAGTAGCCGATTTGGAAAACTAACTTTATTGTATTGACCGAATGGCGTCGGTTACGGCCAAGTTCAATGGAGACTCAGTCCATCTCGAGCGAGGCATGTGGTACATGTGTGTGTATGTATGAGTGAGTATGTGTGTTTGCGAATGCAACCAACTGAAGAGAAGCGCTCATCCGTTCACTTATTCATTCATTCAGTCATTCATTTTGGTGCCATTCATTGGTTAGTCAGTCAGTACAGAGAGTAAGGCAATCATTCAGCCAGTGCCCTGCTTCATGCTCATGGTGTCCATGTTTAAGCTTCAGCTTCAGGTCCAGGTCCAGGTCCACGTCCAGGTCCATCTTCAGACAGGCAGTCAACATTTTCAATAGACGTTGCTAGGTTGCCTCGATGGGCTGGCAAGTCCCCAGCTAGCAATAGCGTTCGTCACTCGTTAACTGAATCGTGTTTGCCTTTCATTTCCATCTGCCAGCCAGGCAGAATGCTCCTCTAGCAATTCTTTTCTTTTGCTTCATTTTATTTTTATTTTACTTTTTATTGTATATATTGTTTCTTATGCGCTGTTTTATTTGCAACACTGTGTGCGGTTGGTAGGGGGAGGGGGTAAGCGAATTGGCATTTTTGCGATGCTCGCTCGTGCACACGCTTCTTTTGGCCCACTCAAACCGTTACGGTTTCAATTCATTTCAACCATATTTTCATTTCAAATTCATATTTTCTTAACAAAAGTCTTGCGCTTTATTCGAGACTTTTGCCTTTTTTTCGGATGTTATATGGCCGGTGGAAAGGGAACGGATGGGATGGGGAGAAGGCGTTGCATGAAAACTTTTCATTCTCTGCATCAAATGAGCTGGAAAAAAATGTATACAAAGGCAACCGTCAAGTTTGAATCACTCAAATGTAACGGACGAGAAATGAAAACGGAAGCTGCAACAAATGTTTAAATAAATATTAAATATTAAAAAAGCAGCATGGCAACGAGACGATAAAGGAAGGTGAAACGTTGCGTCGCAAGGAATCTAAGGAAGGAGGGAGCTTAGTCAAAGGCAACAGTCAGTCGGTCTACGGTTCGAAGTGATGCTAATGAAATAAATCATATGGAAATATGCATAAATCAAATTTTGCCAGCGAAAGCAGTCTCCATTTTTGTTGTGCACATTGCATTGTGTGGGTTTCTGCTTGGTATATGCGTGTGTATGTGTGAGGGTTTCTGTGCGTGTGTGTGTGTGGAGCAGTATGAGCACATAATGGCAATGAAGGAAATGAACGGTTAAAATAACAACGCATATCGATTTCCACACAATTGCAGCGAATGACGGTGTTTGTGTCGGTGTCAGTGTCGGTGGCGATGTCGGTGTCCCCGACAATTGTGAATAAATTGCTTGATTTTGGCCAAATAACGATACGACACGATTGTAACCAAATAAGCAAATAACCAAGCGCATCATCATGTGGCAAAATTGCCATAATAATGCCGCATACAAAAAAATGGAGTCGTCCTTACATCCCTTCGTCCTGTTCCGGTGTGTCACACATACATATATACATATATACTTACGAGTACTTGTATAGTTGAATACTCGCATATGAACGTGCCTGAAAATTCATAAGAATTGTCGCACATATTCATACATGGGCTCACAACACGCATATGGCCAATAAAAGTGTGGAGTACTCTCTCATGGCCGGAACTCAAAAGGGGGCACACAATGCACGGAAGTGTCGACGTCAAGTGTTGTAAAGGCAATTGGTAAATTGTCAGATTGACAGACTGACAGACTAACGGAAAGACAGATACTCAAATATTCCGTTAGTCAGTCAATCAGCTAGTCAGTCAAACATTCAGTGGTGTACTTGTTTGTACCATTATTTTTATTTTTACACAGAGACAAAGACTGAATTGAATCGTTTTACAGTGGAAAAAAGTATCTGAGAGGACGAAATTATTGTAATAAATATGATTTAATAAAATACCTTTAAAATTATATGACAACAGTTCAATAATGTTGTCATTAACAATTGGAATTTTTGTGTTAATTTTAAACCTTTGTAAAAACAACGAAGCAGCATAAAGAATAGAAAAATAGACTTGTTTACTTTGTATTAAGTTAAATTAATTAAATTAAAAGCAAATAAAAGAAATTAATGCGTTAGTGTTATATTTTAATTAAATAATTGTTATTGCTAATAAATAAAAACCTTGCTAACTGAATTATATTAAATTACACATATCATCGCTTAATATGTGTATGTGTTTGTATATGTTATCTCTATTTCGCTGAACACAACAACCTAATCAGGATTAATTATGAATGAAAGAGTATATGAATATTAACGAATTATATATTAAAGTGTTGTAAATGTAATAATTGAATTATATTAACATTTTTATTGGGTAAAGAATGCTGTACTTATTATTTCGCCCACGTTCGTACCACTTCTTGCTGAGATTCCTGATTACATTTCGATTTCTCTATTACAAGCTTAACCAAATGATTGATTTCTCTATAATAAACTTGTACTTATGGTTATATGTATATATATAGAGTTAAGGGCGCAATTCATCCCATTGTGTATGATTTTTATTGATATGATATATCATGTTTGGGTAATTTGAGCAAACAAGCTGAAAGTTCACAAGTATAGCACACCACACCACAACACAACACACGACGCCCGACACATTCGGTCTATACCAATATAAATACGTATACGCAGTGTGTAGATACTGTGTCTGTAGCCAGATGTGTATGTTGTTCTCGTATTTGTATACGTATAAGTAGATTTTGGCGGTAAATGACATTTTTCGGAATAAAATTCTTAACGCGTAAGTAGCATAAGCATCAAACATTATACGAGTATGCAGAATGCTGCGTCTGCGGATGGCGTCCTTGAACGTGTCGGTGTCCTTTGGCCTTTTTACCGTGTATTGAAGCGGCTGCTGCTGCTGCAGCTGCTGGTGACTCTTCTGAGGCTGCTCTTGATGGTGCTGCCATTGACATCCTGGCATCGCGTCCTGGCAGTCAGCTTAGTGTCCTTAGCAAAAGCCGCAAAGTTGTCTGCCACACGCTGTCGCTTGGCTTTCAAAACTTTTCTCTTACATAGCCAATGGGCGTATATATATATATATATATATATATATATATACGTATACGAGGCATGATTTTAATATTGCAATTGGTTTTGGACGGGCGAAGAAAGCACAAAGTCAAACGACGCCCACAAACAATTGGAATTTCATACATTTTACTTCGAAACTCGGTCGCCGACTTGTTTTGGGGTTCACTTTTTGAAGCTTCAGGCCAAAATGTCTGACATACAATAACGCATTGTCAAATGCTGGGCTGGATGGCTTTGGCAATCTATGTATTTATCGTCGTCACGGTCTACACACACAAACACACACCCACACACACATACACATCTATTGAGCTTAAGAGAACGCTAAGCATGGCTAAAAGGTTCATATCACCTTGAGTGTTTTTTGTATTTGTGAAACTTGACTGACTGTCACATTGTTAGGCGCTATGAGTTGACTTGGCTAACTTCTTGGCGTGCTTTAAATGTGGATATGTCATAGAGAGCTGTCCCCGCAACTCCCTCCTCTACTCTCACTATCCTCTCAACCAACAGGCAACAAAGTCGCACACGCTTTATGGCAACGTTGTAGCTAGACGCACCCAATGTCTGTACAGGTGAGTGTTTGCGATTTAAATATTTTATGTTAGCATTGGTGTGTGTGTGTGTGTGTGTGTCAAGCCAAAAGCGTTGCTTGATTTATTATGGCATGCGGCGTAGATTTCGTTTGTGATAAATATGCTTTCAAATTAATAACGTTCGCCACATGAATAATTGGAGGCAAGTCCGCGCGTGACATTTGTTTAAGCAGATGTACAGCAGCAGCAGAAACAACAAGAACAACAGCAGCAAAACAAACAACAGCAACAACAACAATAATGGCAGTCAAATATTGAACGAGCTGAGCATGCCATCATCATGTATTAAATTGGTCGCTCATGTGGTCCTCTTTGTTTGTTGTTTGTTGTGGGACAGGTGTATGCGGCTTACTTAGCCTAAATCCAGCTACACACACACACAAAACACACACACACATGACAAACACACACACACATGACAAACACACTCACACACACACCATGGGCCATACAACAAACATTTTTGCGCTGACTGTAAATAAACAAAAGCCAAAAAGTACAATAGCGGGAAATCCTGATGTGAATGTTCGAATATGGCAAACAACAACAAGATGAGGCCAGGAGAGACAGAGAGGTATGCCAACGGTGCAACATGTCTGCTGGCAGCACTGCCAGCAATGCGAATGCAACAACAACACAAACAACAAGGGTCGGTTGCCTGGTATCCTTGTCCTAGTCATAGGCCATGTTGGTGCCCCATACTGTGGCGCATTATTTATGCATTTCCATGGTCAACATATGTCGCTGTGTGTGTTAGCCTTTAGCTGGAGCTACCAAGTAGTTAGTTGCTGCAACTGTGCAACTGCCCCAACTCGGCAACTGGGCAACTGGGCAACTGTGCAACTATGCAATGCTGCTGTTACTGCTGCGGCTGCTGCTGCTACTACTGCGACTGTTGTTGGATGTTGGCTTTTGGTTGTTGGCTGCGTCTAACATTTGTTGTAACTACTGGAGCATGGCATTGTTAGCGGTAAATTGCACTCATCTATACTACGTACAGTGTAAAGGAGTGCGCGTATATACGATTGGGTTGTTGCCCTATAGCTGCTGCAAACCCCAACCTGGCACTCTCAAAATATCACTGGAATAATAGCAAATAGTGCGCATTGGGCATGCGACACTGTCAGCCGCAGAGTTCGAGTCCGACTCGCAGCAGTAGGAGACGCTTTTCCCCAACAGGCAATTCATTTTGTTACCTGGGAAAAATTGCATTGCATGCGATGCCAAAAACCATGCAGACCAGGCCCAGACCAAACGGGCCCTAAGCTAACGTACGTGTCCACAATATCTGATTTTTGTTTCCAACGATTTGCACATATGCCTGGCGGCACATTGAAGCCAGCTATTCGTACTACCACTACCATTTTAGCCAGTCCAGTGCCAAGTCAGGGCAAGTCAAATCCTGTGCGCAATCACAGCAGTTTTAAGGGCTTGCAATCATTGCGCACAATAAACAAACGGAATGACGAGCATTTAACTGACTGACCAAACGGACTTGACTGCACAAACAACTTGTTAGGCTTTGCGGCCAACAGCCTGAACATGACACTGGCCCAGACAAGTAACAACAACCACAACAACAACAACAACAACAACAGCAACAACAACCGCAACAACAAAAGCAACAGCTACAAAAATGAATGAAATGTCTGGCGATGAGCGGCTGAAAATAGAAAATTAAGCATTACCTTTTTAATTGGGAACTGTTATTCCACATGCTTCTATTATTAAACATCATTGAAGAATTTGCGGTAATTTACGAAAATGCCAGAAGGGATGAGGTCAGCGATTGGCCTTCGTCAGTTGGCTTTGGCCTGGCTTTGAAATGCTGCAAATTGCAAACAATACGAGGAGTCCAACAGTTGTAGGTCGACTGCTATGGCATGTGATTTGCTTGTCTGACTTGTGTTTTTGCTGTTCTCCATGCTGTCTCCCCAACTCTCCTACCTGTGTGCTGTTCAGGAACTTGTCCAACGTTGCGTATGTGCAATGCAGTCTTGTGTATATCTTGTATACCTGTGTGTTTTTCTGTGTTGCCTGCAGCCTCTGCTGTTCACTTTGGTGCACGCTCCTTGGCCCAGGGCTCCAATGGATAGCTTGGCATTGGCACTGCTGCAACCGACTGCCACGCCCCCTGTACTATGCTGTGCTTGCCCATCGTAGTCAGCCAAAAAATCACACAATACAAAACTACAAACATCAAAAACAAAACAATAGACAGGAAAAAACAACAACTAGAGCGAGAGAGAGAGAGAGAGAGAGAGAGAGGGGTAGAGAGAGAGAGAGAGAGAGAGGGGTAGAGAGAGAGGGAGAGTGGGAGAGAGTGGGAGATATAACAACAACTAGAGATGACACTGCGAAATTGAATTGTTGCATGCAAAAATTTGGGAATTTGTATGGAATATTGCATAACAAAATATTTATAAATTGCTTTTAATTTTAATGTATATATTTTTTTCACAATCCCTAGTTTTGCCTACTGTCATCCCTATGAAATCTGCAAGCAATCATTTGTGAATCATGAATGTGGATATTAATTTGAATAACAAAAGCTGCTAGCAACAATAATGACCGAGTCATTAAGGGCTCCAATTCCCTGGCTGGATTATGAATGCTGATGAGCATGAGAGTTGGTTAGTTTTTACTATTTATAGCCTCGTTTATCACTTATACACAAAAACAATCGATATTATCGATTGCTGCAACGAGACTTTAATCTTTGAACAGTTATGTAACATTTTATTTAGATGGAAATATAATTTTAAGTGTGTGTTTGAACATTTTGGGGTTTCAAAGTGCCCATCGCTAGTGTCAGATCGAATAGATAATACAAATTTGAAGGCAAGTTGTTGCTTTTATTGTCGTCTCTTTTCTTTCTCGTCTCAAACGTGTGCTCAAACTGCATTTTACGAAATTTGGCCATTCAATTTGCCATTGCCAAAGCAGAAAAAAAGTCAACAAGAGAACAACAAAACAATGCCAAGAAACAAGCAAAAAGTTACCCAGAATCGAGTAATCGACTACGGGATAGCCTATATAAACCTTTATAACATGCATGTGTGTATAGGTACATAAGATAAATAGGTAAATCACAGTACAGACTAGAGCCTCTTCACTGCTGACATTAGAGACTCACAACTCATCTATGGGAGTTGTATTAAAATTAACAAGATACAACAATAAACATTGAGAATATTCACACTCAAAGAGTCGATACCTCAATATACCCTATTTAAATGATTTTATGGGTATAGGGTAATGCGAAATGGGTTTCAATCGTATGTATGGGCTCAGCAATACGCCCCAAATGTGCACGCCTCCCTGCCACGCCCGCCATTTTCAAATGCAATAACAAAAATTTGTTCGTTTCGGGTTTTCCAATGTTCTTTCTCTCTGTGCCGAGCCTTCTTCATGCTCATGCTCGCTCTCTGCCTGGATAGTGCTGACTCCTTTGGTTTTATGCACAACGGCTGCACGTATTGGCAGCTTGTCTATTTGAATGTCAGTCAAGGAGCAGCACTTCATGTATGTTTGTGAGTACTTGTTGTTCTTCTTGTTGTTGTTGTGGTGTGTGTGCCTAAGCCTTTTAAGAAAAGTGCCATTTAAACATAAATATAGACATTGCTAGAGGGTAAAATCCGGTTATACGAGAACGAGGACGACTAGAGAGAGTGCGACATCAATTCGAACTGAGAGTCATTCGACAGTCATTCAAATTTATGTATATCCATTTTGCTAGTTGTTGATTGAGTGTTTCAATGAAATTATCAATTGAGCCAATTTGCTGACTCAGTCCGATTTGCTTGTTTGAGAGGATCAATGAATGTTGGAATGAATGATGACTGCCAAAGACAACTAATTAAATGGTTGCATTGAATTAATTAATTGGTTTGACGCATTTTTTGGCTATCATTTCCTATCTCGGCTATTGGCTGTTGGCCATAATGCTGCGCATACATAAAATAATATAATAATAATAATATGGATGAGTTCTTTGAAGCTGCCACGAATAGTTTATACTCTTTGTATAAAAGCACTTTAAACTTAGCTTAAACTCTCTTGAGTCCGTACAGATATGGATTAACTATAAATATAAATAATTTATATTTTTCTACTTTGTTGCCAATTGACTAGCTAAATGCAAACACTCTAAGGAAAGGGTATAGCCAAACACTAGTGTTGTATTCGCGTATTAACACCCATTTTAGTCGTAATTAGTTGATGCCATTGCATTATGAAACAGCCGGGCCATGCAATTAAAAGAATATAAATTCAGCCGTCGCATGAAAATTATAATTATGAATTAAAATGCATAAATGCGTGGCAAATGGTTTTAAATTGAAATTAAAGAAAATTATAAAACGAGGCTCTTAAAATATACACACTGCAATATAAATCTGATAAAAGCCTATACTATCGCAGTTGCATCGCATTAACATTTAAGTGCATAAATTAACCCTCTTTTCACACATATTACAGATGACGCCATTTACTATAAATATATATATATAAGTTTGTTTTTGTGTATACACTTGACAATTTACACACGCTTACACACTTGAATTAAATGTACATTTTTATGACAACGAATACTGGTGAAAAATCTATTATGAAGCTCACTGATTGGACCATCATCATTGGCCCTTTGCCAGGTGATTATTGATCAATTGTTGTTGTTTTTTCTCTTTAATATTTTATATATAATAAAAGCAAATAGTTGATTTAATGGGAGATTAAAGTGTAGTAGTGGTAGAGTTATAAAATAACAAAAATACCTCTCAAAGAAAACAAGTCAAAATGTGATATGTGATTAATAAACTGTCTAAAATTAAATTTATAATTTAAATATATTGTATAATGTATAATTTGTTCATGTAAAGTCACATATTGAAGTATTTAGTGAATCATAGTAATATTTTTATAGCCTGTGCCCATTAAAAATGGGCAAAAAAGGGTATAATACTTTTGTGCAAAAATTTGTAACAGGCAGGCATGTCCGTCTGTCCGTCCGTCCGTCTGTCCGTCTGTCTGTATGAACGCGTCGATCTCAGCAACTATAAGAGCTAGAGACCCCAAATTTTGGCATGAAGGTTCCTGTATATACTCTCCAGAACGAGTTTATGTTATATTTTCGATACCATCCCCCGCTCCCTGGCAAAACGAAAAAAAAAAAATTATGACCGCATTTCTCAGAGTAAACTCTTCTAACTTGGCATGTGCGTAAAGAATATCATATTAAAACAGTCCTGAAAGTTTCATTACGATCGGTCTATAACTAAGAAAGATAATCAGAAAAGAAATGTTGCTTTGCACGCAGCACATGTGTGCGAGCGAGACAGCGAACGCCTGCGACACAAGACTATATAAAGTGTCGTTAGTATATTCTTACTTCTATTATAATTAATATACTTAATTTAGAAAACTGCACAGGGTATTATACAGTCGCGCGCGCTCGACTGATCCGCTTATTTAGATTAGAGTTTTTACTCAATTATTTTTACTAATTTTCTTTATTTACGATACTTTTATGGCGGGAGCTAAGTAGAGTACACCTTCAATTGGCATTTTGTTAAGTTAATACTCTATGAAAACAGACAAATTTGATTTTCAAGTGTACACAATCAATATGTATGAAATAACCTCGTTTAGCCTTCAAGTTCTCCAATTTCTACAGCTCTCCAGTTATCAAAGTAATCGTACAGTACATTTACGAGTACAAGCTTCAGCTCAAGGGGGTGTCTTTGATTTTCCGGCAATAAATCATGTCGGGGTGTGGGGTCTATCCCCAGTGAAGTGCAGCTTATTGGCTTTGAAAGCATCCAATCCAATTGACGTTGACGTATATCACATTATCATAGCAGGATGCCATGTCAATAAATGTTGAAGGGCTTTAAAGGCAAATGGCAAATGGTAAATATCTGGAAGTGAAATATCTATTTTGGAGACATCACACAGTTCAATACAATTGCAACTAGATGCTATGCTCAGGTGTTGGGTCTGTCATCGAATTTGACATACACTTGCTAATTGTAAGCCCAATTAACTAAACCAATAGTCATTAAAATGCCATTGGGATGGACGCCACATGGGCTTAAATATGCAAGGCATAATGTGTAACCGTCATCTGGCCAATTTCGATTCGTTCACCTGAGACACCTGATTTACGTGTGTCGAGGGGAAAGGATGGGGTTGTCACGTGTCGTAGAATTTCACCTGGAGGGAGGGGCAGGATCGATTGAGGGAAGTATGGCCAATTCATATTCATCTATAAGCTGTCAAATGTGTCGCCACATTGGTGGTAATTCAATCGCAACTTAATGGAATAATTTGCCATGCTAATTATGCAGTCTGGTTGATTCACGATTTTTCTCATTTCTTGATTGCTGCAGCTGCTGATGAAAAGTTGTTAAGCGTGAAACAAAAGATGATTTAATCGTTATATGTAACTATTAAATATATACATAGTGTATAAGTAAATTGGTAAATGTGCGAGAATGATAAATGCTACAATGAAGTAAAGAAAATTACACCAGCAGCAGTAGCAACAACAATCGAACGGTAGGAAAAACCTTGTGAAATATTAATGCTTACGGCTTACGAATAAATAAAATAAGTAGTAATTGCGCGGTGATTGGGTGAGTAGAGAGGGGGGACGATGGGGGGTCTGTTGGGGAAGTGCCTTGCACAAAAAGTTATGAAAATTGCATTTTAATCTGAAAACGAATTGTTTATTATTTCGCTGAGGTTTAAATTTGTTGAAATAATTGCATGGTGGGGGAACCGCACAACACGACCGAAGGGGGAAGGGGTAACGGGCAAGGGGAAAAGGAAACAGCAATCGGAGGCAACCAGGGCGCAGCTTGCAGCAGAAACGACCACAGGAACATATAACAATACCGACGACACACATACACAATGATGTATGTGTATGTACACATACAAACACATACACATACACAAATGCCAATACACATGCAAAACGAGTAACAATTGCTGCGGCAATGTCCTGGCTCTGGCATTGGCAGTGGCACTGGCTCAGGCTCTGACTCTGGGTCCTGCCATCGCCAATGCTGAACAAAGAGCGGGGCAAAATTGTGCATGTAATCAGTTTCAAGTAGCACGACTATGTGCTCTGGTTGGGCAGAGGGGAAGGGGGGGGGGTTATGTGAGAAAGCTATTTCGTGCCTGTTTTCATCAAGCCCTCCCCCACCATCCAATATAATTTCTCCAACGTCCATTGCTTGTCATCTGAGAAGTATGCAACGTCGTTGTCGTTGTCGTTGTTGCCATTGTCGTATACGCGACTTTGTTGCCATTACCATTGCTGTTGTTGCTCTCGTTGTTGCTGTTGTATTATTTTGCCGCCTTGCCAGTTTTTTTGTTCGCTTGCTGTTTCATGTGCAGAAATTGATTTTTATGCACTTTCCGCACACACACGCGCATATGAATTATTGTTCATAAAGTATATTTTATGAAAGCAACGACTCACAGCAAATTATAAGGTATTAAGTGCTGCTGGCATGGGCACGTAGTAAACACCACTCCCCCCCCTTCCGTGTTTTCCCCAGCACGTACTGTAGCAATATATGGATGTGTGTACACTTTGTATCCCTGTAAAAATGAAAAATAAAAAATAAAAAAATATAAAGGACAGCTGTCTTTGGCGTATCGAAGATTAAACACTCTTGCAGGTTGCTCCTATGTCAGCAATATATTGATTACTGTTATCCGATATTTTTATTTTTTTTGTAAATACAATTTTTATTGTATTTAACATTTCTAAATCATTTTCTGCTTTTTTTTTTTTTAAAAAAAATAAAAAAGGGGGGGAAAAAAAATAGGTAAAAAAAAAAAAATTTTTTTTTTTTTTTTTTTTTTTTTTTTTTTTTTTTTTAATAAAATTTATAATATTCTTTTTTTTTTTTTTTTTTTATAAATATTTTATATATTTTTATTTTTTTTTTTTTCTTCTCTTCTTTTATTTTTATTTTTTTTAATAAAAAAAAAAAAAAAAAAAATTATAAAAAAAAAAAAAAAAAAAAAAAAAAATTAAAAAAATTTTTTTTATTTAGATAGGGGTTTTTGTGGGGGGGGGGGGGGGGGGGGGGGCCCCCCCCCAGGGGGTGTCGCTCGTACATATGTGGGAATGGGTCTGGCATCGCCGCTCAGCCTTCTCACCACGGTCAGTTGAGAGACGAAGAGTTATTGAACTCGAGGTGAATGCGAGAGTTCTGATCTGGAAGCCGGTAGAGAAGGTCGATAGAGAAAGAGAGCTCACACGAAGTTGCGAAACGACGATCGCACAAAAAACCATTTAACGACTAAGATTTAAAGAGCATTACTTAATTTTTCCATAATAATATACAAATAAACTTATATAATAAAAAACATTGTGAATTTACTTAAGACAATAACGTAAATCCCACAAATATGGGGGCTCAACCTACGGAAAACAAGTAAACGACGTAACGACGATAAAATTGTTTTAAATAAGTGAAAAGTTTAAAACAGAAATATTAAAGAAGTGAAAATTGTATGTACACTATTTGCAACAACGACGTGCGCTAACATAAATTGCGAGCAATTGTGAAATACACACATACATACACAACGAAGTCAACATGCCACGACTCATTGATTTTGAAAGAATACGCGACGCGCTGAAGAACGAAAAGAAAAATAACATTGTTCTTCTACATAAATTTGTATTCGAATCGGTAGGCAATAGAGACAATCGTAAACGCCTACGAAATTTTGAAGGATTTGACGACAACGAGGGAACATATGAGGCAAAAGTCGATTATGTCACAAATAATTTGACTAACAACGATCTTGCTGTAATTTGCAGCATATTAGGGCTGCAACATGACAAGACCAATTTGACTGCGCATATATTTCACAATCTGGTGAAATCAAATTTGCTAGCTGACGCGCATGAAGACGAAAATGAAGAAAACGATGAAGACGACGATGAAGACGAAGACGAAGAAGATGTAATCGCGCTTGAGGTAGACAGAGACAGCATCAGAGCGGCAAGCAGTAACACATTTCGAACAGCCGGAACGAACGAATTATTCAGAAGCAACAATGCGCGACCACACGTTAAAACCCTTGAGGAAAATATTGGTATAGTACCAAAGTCAAACATGCCGACGCAAAGATTCGCATTGAATTTTCGCGACATTGAAGATTCGATCAGACCTTTTAACGGAGATGACTCTTTAGCAGTCGACATTTGGGTAAACGATTTTGAAGACATGGCTGCTGCAATGAATTGGGACGAATTACAAAAATTTATTTTTGCTAAAAGATCTCTAAAAGGAATTGCTAAAATCTACATAATGAGCGAACGAGGAATTAGAAACTGGCAAATGCTCAAGGAATCTCTAATCACGGAATTTGATACACAAGTTAATAGTGCACAATTACATAAGCTGATGGCCGACAGAAAAATAAAGAGAGGTGAAAGTGTACAAGAATATCTTTTTAATATGAAAGAGTTGGCATCACGCGGTTGTGTGGAGAACAGTGCTCTAATGCAATACGTGATAGACGGAATAAACGACTTAAGTGTAAACAAGGCAATTTTATATAATGCAAAAGATCTAAAAGAATTTAAAGAAAAATTGAAATGTTATGAGAAAATTCGCGGAAAATTTGAAAATTATAAAGGCAATGACGATAAATATAAATCTGGACATAACAAAAAAGAAAATGATATGAATAAACAAAATAAAGAAGTAAGATGCTATAATTGTGGAATGAAAGGACATACATCAGAAAAGTGCGAAAACAAAAGTAAGGGAAAAAAGTGTTTTACGTGCAATGAATTTGGACATATCGCTCGAGAGTGTTCCCTTAAAAAGCTAGATGTAGACTCTAAGGAAAGTAACACGCGTAATATAACAGCTCAACATATATCGATGTGTAAAGCAGTGCGCGTTCAAGATGAAAATTACGTTGCATTGATAGACACAGGTAGCAAATACAATCTTATGAGTCAAAAGTCGTACAAGAAGTTATTCAATTTGAGTTTAAGCCCCGTTAGTGTTTTGCTCGTCGGTTTCGGTTCAAAAAACAAAGTCAAGCCTTTCGGATCGTTTATTGAATCGTTGAATGTAGACAATCATCAGTTTAAAGTTAATTTCTTGGTTGTCTCCGATAACTTTCTAGATGTCGAAATCGTCTTAGGAGAAGACTTTTGCAAAGAAGCTGAAATTAAAATAAATCGCGACGGAATAACAATTAAAGAACTCAAATGTGATGATGACCCTGAAATGAAAATAAACTCAGTGATGAAAATAGACGTGACAAATATTGAGGAACAGCAAATTGAAATAAATCCAGAAGCAAGTCCCAGTGCCAAGAGTCAAGTGTATGAACTCGTGAAAAACTATAAACCGGGAAATGCTAAATCGACAAATGTGAAGATGCAGATCGTAATAAAAGACGAAACTCCGATATATTCGCGACCACGCAGGCTTGCATATTCCGAACGCTGCATAATTGACGACCAAGTAGACCAGTGGCTAAAAGACGGAATAGTGGAACAATCCGAATCAGAGTACACTAGCCCTGTGATATTGGTAAAGAAGAGAGATGGTACATCGAGGCTATGCGTCGACTACAGGAAAATAAACAAGGTAATAGTGAGAGACCATTTTCCTCTGCCACTGATCGAAGACCAGATAGACCGACTTGTTGATGCAAAAATATATAGCACGATCGATTTGAAGAATGGATTCTTTCACGTTGACATCGAAAAGGACAGCCGAAAATTTACATCGTTTGTAACACACAATGGGCAATATGAGTTCTGCAAAGTACCCTTTGGTTTAACCAACTCTCCTGGAGTTTTTCAGAGACATGTGAATGCAATATTCAGGGAGCTGACACGGCGAGGTATTGCCATGCCATACGTTGATGACATCATTATCCCCGCAAGATCCGAAGACGAAGCTGTGTCAAATCTCAAGGAAGTCATTAAGCAATGTGAAGACTATGGACTTATACTTAATCTCAAGAAATGTCGTTTTCTTATGTCAAAGATTGAGTTTCTAGGACACGTTGTGGAGAATGGGAAAATACAAATTTCTGAGACGAAGACTAAAGCTGTCACCAATTTTCCAGTACCCAAAAACCAAAAGCAATTACAAAGTTTTTTAGGCCTTGTTGGTTATTTTCGTAAATTCATTTTAAATTTTGCAATTATAGCCAAGCCTTTAACCGACCTGATGAAACAAGATGCCCAGTTTGTCCTCACCGAAAAAGAGATCACTTCGTTTGTTATGCTGAAGAAACTGATTACTGAGCAGCCGATATTGAAGATCTTCCACCCTCAACACGAAACGGAACTGCACACGGATGCTTCTATTGATGGTTTCGGCGCTGTACTTCTTCAGAAATCTCCCGACGATGGTCTAGTACACCCAGTGTACTACATGAGTAAAAAGACGACAGATGCAGAAAGAAAGTTTTCTAGTTACGAATTGGAAATCCTTGCGGTAGTAGAGGCTTTACACAAGTTTCGAGTTTATCTTCTGGGATTACATTTTAAGCTTGTGAGTGATTGCAACGCATTTACCAAAACAATCGACAAGAAAGACGTCTGCGCTAGAGTTGCCCGATGGATTCTTCATCTTCAAGATTTTGATTTCGATGTCGAGCATAGATCTGGCACACGCATACGCCATGCCGATGCTCTGAGCAGATATCCAGTCATGATGGTCTCTAACGACAGTACGCACAGCAAAATCAAGTATCTCCAAGATCAAGACGACGAGTTGAAGGCAATCATAGACATCCTAGCTGAGAAGACTATACACAACAACTACTGCATGAAATCTGGCTTACTACATAAACTAATTGACGACGACGAACTAATCGTAGTACCATTAGCTTTGCAACGCGAAATCATCAAGCAAGCTCACGAGAAAGGACA